>CM030325.1:1027678412-1027814147 GCA_002915635.3 Ambystoma mexicanum | reverse complement strand
TGGGCACTTCAATGAGTATTGCTCTTGTGATGGCACTGGGCAGAGCCCTATTGTGGCTCTCTGCTGGTTTATTTGCTCATCATATGTCACATATCTTGGCGTGTACGTTTCTGGTACTTCAAAATGGGTGGCTATAGTGCAGGCCATATCTGGGACCGCCTCTACATTTACTTCCTGCCCTTCATTTTTTTGAAGTTCGACAATAAGCGCTACTGATTCTGCTGCTTGCGCTGAAAATTGAGACAGTAGTCTTGCACTCGCTACTACTTCAAATTCTCCATTTAGCCTGTGGCTAATTATTGCAGTGCCTGATTGCCTTTCCCCACTAGTCTGATCAATTTTCGAAGAACCATCAATAAAGAGAATCTTCCCTCGCGCTAAAGCATTCTCTTTCACACGGGGTCTATCATCATAAAAATCAACATAATTAGCATAGTCGTGCACATGATCGCCTTCTTCTACAGGCTCAGCTATAATCAACGTGGCAGGGTTCACTATTTTACATCTTACAATCTTAAGCTTTGGGTTAGAAATAATTACCCCATAAGCTGAAGCTCTTTGGGATGTCAATGTGCCCTTCAGTTTCTCTAAAATGGCAAATAGAGCATGCTCCATGTAAAGGGTCATAGAGCAGCCCATAATAATACTCGTAGACTTCTCAATTGCGAATGCGGCAGCTGCCAAAGATTGTTCATAAGGGAAGAGTCCTCTCATAACTGGGTCTAAAATTCCACTGTAATATGCCAAAGGTTTATACCCCAATGTGGTTCTCTGTGTAAGCACTGCTATCATGACTGTCCCATTTGTGTGCAAACAAATACAATTCCTCAGCATAATTGGGAATTCCTAAAACAGGGCTGTACAAATTGCTTTTTTCAACTCCTCAAACCCTTCTCCATTTCTTCAGTCCATTCTATTTTTATTTATCCACTTGTGCTTTCTTTAAAGCTTGCAGAAGTGGGTCTGTGTATGCTGTATAAACACCCAGGCTCTACATCATTACATAGACCAAAAACTGTTGCATCTGTTCCACTGTGCATGGTTTTGAGGTTTTCATAATCGCCTCAGCTCTTTCAGGTGTCACTTTCTTTCATGCGAAATCAACTGACCTATATATAACACCTCTTCGTGGCAGTATTGTAGCTTCTCCTTGTCTACTTTATATCCTTTGACTGCTAAACCAGTCATCAACTGAACAAAATCCTGTCTGCATTCATCTTCTGTTGTGCTACAAATCAAGATGTCATCTCATATTGTATCACTGCACTTTTGAAGATCAATATTGCCTAAATCCATCTGTAGGGACTCTGTTAAAGATCGATGGGATTCACAGTACCCCTGAGACAGCCTAGTATGTTTCAATCTTTTTTGGAGGAATGTAAATTAAGTCAAGTCTTGTGAGTCCTTGTGCAAATGGATTGATAAAAACACATTTTTCAAATCGATCACTGTAAAATATCGAGCTGCCACCGAGATCCTGCACAAAATTGTTGCTGGATTAGGAACTAAAGGAAACTCAGCATCTACAATCTGGTTAATCGGTCTCATATTCTGGATAAATATCCACGATCTGCCTTCAGACTTCTTAATCGGATACACCGTGGTATTACACAGTGTTTCTGATGGCACCATAATTCCCTGATTAATCAGTGCTGAAATAGTCTGCAATATACCCTCATCAGCTTCTCGAGACATGGAGTACTGTCTTGCTCGAGGTAAAATCGCTCCTGGCTTATGCTTTATTTTATCTTCTCCTATCCCCTTCAATAAACCTACGTCATATTATAGGGACCTGTGGTCCATAAGGCACTTGGAACCTTTCCCAAGTCTTCCTGAAAAAATGGTAGTCTTTGCCGCATTATCGCCATTCGCTGCGGGATGTCCCTTTTCTCTATCCTTATCCAGTATGTAATGCTCATGGTCTTTTTCATCTATTCGCTCCTCCCTGAACATATCATTATCGGTTATATCAGTCAATCTATACCCTTCCTCAAGAGCTATCACTGTTCTCCATTGTCTACCCTCATTGTTTATCCCTTCAAGCATTGCCATTTCCCTTTGTACTATGGCTGCTTCAATTCTATAGGAATAGTCTGTCCACCTTCCTCATCCATGGGTATTTTTGGTCTGAACAGAAACTCATCGGGTATTCTCACAATCTTTCCCACCAAGTCAGGTAGCCATGTCAGTACAATTCTCACTCCATATAGAAAAATATCTGGATCTACTGGAACGCCTCGCAGAGCCACTTGCCCTGTGAACGTCAGTATAAACTCTCCCATTGTTAAACGGGAAATCATATTTTACCACCTTCTGATGTATATTGGCCTAAGCCTAGTCGTTTTGTGAAGAAAACCATGTTGCAAAGTTCCGATTTTAGATCGGCTTCACCGCCCTTTTAGGATCATCCACCATTTTTATTTCTGTTCATATGTGATTCTCTGTTCTAAAATGGTGGACTGTGTTTTTAACTTGCAACCAAGCCTTCCCGACCTTTGAGTCCTGTTAATGGTTAGACTGTCCGAGGGCCGACTGCTAAAACTAGGTAATGCAACCTTGCACCAAGTTTGACTTGTTGTCCCAGGATTGTCTGCACTAACAAGCCTCATCCATTAATACACATTGAGGACAATACTGTGTAAATATCGAGCGTGGACACTGGCAGAACTACATTGTGAAGGGATATGTACTAAGGCTCACTGTTAAATCCAGGAATACACTTTGCCATTGTAACTTGTTGGAAAACAAACTATGTAATCCATGTGCATATTATTGTATGAGCTATATGTGAACTCGGCACAAACTCTAGACCGCAGATTATTAATCTGTAGTGGGCTGGACAATATTGTAAGAAAGTATAAATATGTGAATGTTTAGATGTCCAGCACTCTCCTCCTCACTCTGAAGGCTGGTACTCACTGTGATGTATTGAGGGCCAGATAGCTATCTGAATTCTGTTTCTTTGTAACTGCCAGTAGATTAAAGATCTGTGAATCTTTATAGCCCGTGTTGGTGTATTTCCTTTTGTGGTACTCAGCCTCGATATTTCCTTGCTTTACAGATGGCGCCCGAATAGGGACCCTCAAGATTGATGCCATCTCGTTGAAGTGTTGATGCGGCTATCGAGACCGGATCGGACGGTGAGAAAGGGGCCCCTTCTTGGATGAGACGCGATACCTCAACAGTACTGCATGACCTGATCCCTGGACGTGAGCCCGACGGTCCGAGACGGCATCTTGACGAGGGTCCATATATCGAGGCGGGCAGTTTGCCGAAATCACCAACCACGAGGTCCTTAGTTGTCCTTTGTAATCCGATCGGACCTCCTTAGTTCTTTGATCAGGTGAGTCGTGACCCGATTCTTAGTATCCTGATAATTTGTTTTGGCGTATTGTATTCGCGAGCACAATTATTGACCAGGTAACACCAGGAATCTGATATGCCTGAGAAATTGTCTGCCTGCTTCAGGGCATTATTCCGCAGAGACAGACAATCTTTGGAATTTAGCCGTCCGGCGCCACAGGGGAGGGTCGCCGGCATGTACTATGTACTGTAAGCATGCATTGGTAGTATAGTGTTTAATGATATTTGGCACAGACAAACTAGACATGCTTCTGAACTTCAGTGGCCAACCAATGGTAGCTTTGAGATTCCTCGTATAGAATATTTAGAGTCTATATTGTTAAAGAAAAAAGCTAGACCTGCAGCATTTGATGTATTACAAAATTGGAAGAAAAAAGCTATGCAGCAACTTAAAAGTAGAGAGAAACATGCGCACCGACACATGTCCAATGCTGAAAAAGCGTTATTGCATGATCAAAGTAAACAGTCAGAGTCAGTTAGAAATATGGATAGGGCTTTTCAACTTGGCATTCAGAAAATATATCCGTCTAAAGATTTTCATGTGTCTGATGAATTAATTGACAAACTTCTAAATGAACGAAGGCCTGGTGCCACTGCTCCACCTCCTTATGTTCCTATTCTTGTTGCTTTACCTCTTCCTGCTGTCTTCCTCTCCCGTAGTAATCTCCTCCTCTTGTTCTCCTCCGTTATTGTTCCTCCTCCTATCGTTGCTCCTCCACCTGTACCTCCCCTTTGCCTACTGTTACGGGTCTGGTAGATTTGTCTTCTGCACCAGTGATAGTACCTTTGTTACCGATTGTACAAGATTCTTCTACTCTTTTCTTCCAAGTGTTCTGTTCCGCTTGTAGTTGATAAGGGAGCGGAATCAAAGATTGTAACTCGCAATACTGTGTCTAAAGAGAGAAAGACGTGATTTGACTGCATGGGCTAGACAGTGCATGGAGAAGGGTGAACAATCTGATGTTTTGCCACCTCTCTAATCTAGAAAGTTTTCCTGAGAAAAATGTTTTTATTGAAGGGTTGGGAATTCATTTATGTGTAATGTGGAACAGATTGAAATGATATAGATCTCCCACAAGGTTAGGGATCTGAATATTTTAGCATATTCAAGAGATACTGCGGAGAAAGTATATGAGCACGTCGAGAGGTTTTTTGAGTATAGAAGGGAGTTAGAAAGGTTACGGAATGAAGAAATTGATGGTGATAGTTTGAGTGCTATTTTTGTACAGAAACGGTTCCTTCCTCTTTGTAAGTCGATGAGTGAGGAAACACGAATTTGCACAAAAGATGCAATTAGATGGATTTCAGACATGTCGATATCTCCCGTAGAAGTATATGACACGTATAGTCAGTATACGCCAGAAATGCAGAGGAAAGTGATACAGGTTATGGTAGAATACCTGCAGGATGAATGTATAAGAGAAAGATTTGTTGTCCCGCAGAATTATTGAATATCTATAAGAGAGCTTTTTCGTCTGACACTTCTTCAGCTGCTTTAGCGCTCGATTTAGCTCTGTTGCTCAGTAAGCGTTCGAGTTTCCTATCTCTCAGTTGCCTATGAGAGAGGTTCCTCCGACATTTGTCCCAAAAGTTGAGGTTCCAGCTAATGCCGCAGCAGGTACGGCTGCTTATGACATTCCTGCACATTATGTATCACAGTTTGTTCACGTCCCGTTCTCAAGACAGGAAGTGAACACCATCAAGACAATCCATCCAGATATTAGAAAGAATCCAACAGGGTTCTATAAAGAGATAGAATCTGTCTTGCAGTCATCAGTATTTACTCTGAGTGATATAGATTTGTTATTTCCCGTGCTCCTACCCATTGATTTGTGGAAACAGATTAGCAGTAGATGATGTACAGGGTTAGGGGACACATGGGATAATATGGCTAGACAAGATAGAGATAGACCAGCTGGTGAGAGACCACCCAGGTAATACTGACTTTGGCCTGATAGAATAGTGACAAAACTGAAAGCCTTAATTCCTGAGAGAAGGATTGTCTTGGACAAACTTACTGCTTGTGTCCAAGGAAAGTCTGAGGGTGCTACCGAATTCTTTAATCGGTTCGAACAGGTATTTTCAGATTTCAGTGGACAAGACTTAGGCACAGAGTCTGGGAAAAGATTATTCGTGGACAAATTTGTGCGTGGATTGCTTGCCTGACATCCAGTCGCAAATTATGACTTCTGAGAGCGCTTGGCAAGCTAAGTCTCAGTCTGAAGTATTGCATATGGCTCAGTATTATGAAAACCGAGTCAATAATGAAAAATAGAGGATCGAAAAAAGAAAGGGAGACTTGAAAACTAAAGTTCTTTTGCAACAAATTGTTAGAGGCCCTAGAGGGGGTAGTACACAGTTTAGGGGACAGTAGGTTCCACTAGGTACTGTGTCATTGGGTCCTGTACACGCAAACCAATGTGCTTATTGCAGACAAGAGGGTCATTGGTGAGCAAAATGCCCGATCCTCCAGCAGAGGTCGATTAACACAGTTTGTACCATGGGTAGACAATCCAGAAGCCGCCCTGGGGCAGGGGTCCTGGTAGAAGCCAGTTTTCTCAGAATTCACAGTCTTTTCACAGACAATCAGTCACCGAGTGTGGATAATAGAAACATTTTTGATCATCCTTCTACTGCATATCTCTCTGAAGACCTTCCCTTTGATGATATATTGTTTCGCTAGGATTGCCCGAAGCAGGTTTGGAACCAACGCCTATTCCCGTTAATCAGAAAGGTCCCTACGTTGAAATGATAGTGGGAAATAGGAAACATCTATTCTTGATAGATACAGGAGCACAGAAGTGTTCCATTGACCATTCACGGTTCCAAACATTCCACTGTCAGGGCAAACCAATGTTTCTGTAGGGTTTTCTGGTACACCAGTGGTTAGTCCGGTTCTTCGCGGTACCGATTACACTGGGTCCATTCACGGATCACTGTCCGTTTCTTTTGACAACGAACTGTGGAGAGAATTTGTTGGGGTTGAATCTGTTGAAGGAATTAAATGCGGTAATTCATTGTTCTTCGGATGGAGTGCATTTGACGATTTCACCACAGCAACTTTCTGTCTCTCAGTTCCTGACTAGACCTTTGCCGCCGGAATTTAGTGATGTTCCGGAGTGTTTATGGGCAATTGATGACAATGATGTCGGTGTTCTACAAATTGAGCCTGTTAAATCATTTTAAAACAAGGAGTAAAGTTGCCACGTATTCCTCAGTATAAGATTTCGGTTGATGGTGAGCAGCTTTGAAGTGTATAGTTTTCGATTTTGTACACCGTGGGGTAATTGAAGAAATTGCAGGTAGTTTGTGCAATAGTCCGATTTTGCTGTGTATAAGAAAGGAGATAATGCAATTCCTTTTCGTTTTATCATTGATTTACGCGCTATCAATAAGATTGTTGCTCCACAATTTCCTATTGTGCCTGATGACGACATTTAACTATGATCCCAGCTTCTGCTACTCCATTTTAGTGTTGTAGATCTTAAGAATGCTTTCTTTAGCATTCCTATACACAAGGATAGCAGATACTTGTTCGCGTTCACCTTAGGGGACGCTCGTTTACATTCACCGTGCGCCACAAGGGTACACGGAAAGTCTGAGCATTTATAGTAGGGCTTTGAAAGAGCAGCTTGATACACTCGAGTGCCTACCACTTGTACATTGCTTCAATACGTAAATGATCTTCTTTTAGCTGCTGATTCAGAAAGTGCGTGTAAGGAGGGCACTGTGTTGTTGCTTATTCACCTAGCAAAACATGGACATAAGCTTCACTGAAAAGTTTCAATATTGTCGACAGGAGGTCGCCTATTTAGGCTATCTCCTGTCAAAGGAGGGAAGAAGGTTGACGCCTGAACGGATTAAAATAATTTCTAGCATGTCTGTCCCAAATACACAGAAGGAAGTCAGAGCCTTGATAGGATGGCTTCTTACTGTAGGCAGTGGATCCCGAACTTCTCACTAGTGATTAAACCAATGTTGCTTTGACAAAGAAGGCATTTCTTTGCCATTGCCGTGGAACTTGGAACACCAGAAAGCGTTTGATCTGCTCAAGACTGCACTGTGTTCAGCACCAGTTTTGGGCACACCAAATATGAAAAGGCCTTCTGTTGTATGTGCATGAACGTGATGGATGTGCTTTGGCTGTATTAACGCAGGAACATGGGGAAGAATAGGCTGTGCGGTTACTTTTCTTCCGCCCTTGATCCTGTCGCATGCGCTTTGCCAAGATGTTTGAGAGCTGTCACTGCTGCTGCTGGTCTGTAAAACAGAGCGAGGGTATGGTCCTAGGCCATGCTTTAACCTGTTGGTACCTCACTCTGTAGATGTCTATTAAATAGAACGCAACACAACACCTCACCTCTGCACGATTAACGAGATATGAATTGATCTTGTTTGCACGCATATTAAAATTAAGAGGTGTTGTGTATTGAATCCGGCTGAACTATTACCTCTCCGCAAGGTACTGCTTGCAGTGACGAAATGTCACATGACTGCCTTATCACCACAGAACAAGAAACTAAAGGCAGGATTGATCTGAAAGATACACCTTTGAACGATCCACAAGGGAGCTTTTTGCGATGGCTCCTGTTTCAAACTTCCGGATGTACATCCACGGCTGCTTATGCCATCACTACACTAAGCACGATTGTGGAAACCAAAAGAATTTACGCATAACTCCGCGCAGGCCGCAGAGATTATTGCATTGACTCGAGCTTGTGAACTTTCCGAAGGGCTTAGAGTAAACATATATACTGATAGTCAGTATGCTTTTGGGGTAGTTCACAACTTCGGTAGACTTTGGGCAGAACGAGGTTTCTTGACCTCACATGGAACGAAGATTCAATATGGCTACTTGATAGTGCGATTACTTTCAGCGCTTGCACTTCCCACTCAGTTAGCGATCATGAAATGCGCAGCGCATCAGAAAATCATAAATGATGTAGGAAAAGGGAACGCTTTTGCTGACCAGATAGCCAAACAAACTGCTACTGATTTCTATTCAGATATGTACACTACAAGGGAAGCCACAAATGTTTGTACCATGGATGAAGGTATTGAATCTGTAAAGAATATCCAAGTCGGTGTCACTTTAGAAGAAACTAAGCAATGGGCTGAGGGTTTGGCGAGGTTGGATGATGATGGGTGTTGGGTGGATAAGTTAGAGGGAAAATGGATGCTGCCAGATGAGTACATTACTATGATGGTCGCAATGGCTCATGGGCCCACACACATCTGTGCGAGGAAAGTTTGCAAACTGTTAGAAAATGTCTGGGTGAACGATAAAATCTCAAAAACAGCTGAGCGTTTTGTCCAAAGTTGCATGATTTGTCTACAGCACAATATGGGGAAGGGCACATCGACATTAAGGGGTAGTTTTGGTCCACCTTCTGTTGCTTTTGAAGTGATCCACTTTGATTTTATTGAAATGGAGCATTGTAACAATTTTAAGTTAGTTTTGGTTGTTATTTGCGCCTTTAGTAAATGGGTTGAAGCCTTTCCTGTGAAAGACGCTACAGCAATGACAACGGCGAAAACCATGCATAAGGAATATTTTCCTAGGTTTGGTTTGCCAAGGGTCATCTGGTCGGACAATGGTCCACATTTTATCGCTGCTGTAATTTTGCAGATATGCGCGGTTCCATTCGGCTAGACTTACTCAGAGTGCTGGATTGGTAGAGAGACACAATGGAATTTTAAAGAACAAGCTTGCTAAGACGTGTGCCCGCACCAAATTGAAATGGCCGGATGCCTTACCGATAGTGTTACTGTCAATGCGTACCACCCCACAGACTAAGACTGGGTTCTCCCCATATGAAGTGGTCATGGGTAGGCCAGCTAACATCTGGAATCTCCCCAAACCCCAGGCTCTGAGGGACATTGAACATGTACTTCTTTCTGATTACTGTGACCGGTTAACTAAAAATCTGTATTTGATTTATTTACCAACAGGTGCAAGAAGCCCTCCCAGCAAAGTACGAGGGCCTGGTCATGGTATCTGACCTGGTCAATGGGTGCTCGTTAAGGTATTCGAACGAGCATCCTGTCTCGCACCGCGTTGGAGGGGCCCTCATCAGGTCCTACTGGCCACACAGACTGCTGTACGAGTGACTGGACGAGAGGCACTGGATACATGCGTCGCATGTCAAGAGGATACCCTTCCCTTTGCCACACGACACAGAAGATACAGAGAAACTCACCCGCTCTGCTCCCAATGATCACTCAGCATTGAGCAGTACTGAGAGTGCTTCGGAGACACTCCCTGAGCCCGTTGGGCCTGGGGAAACAGCTGCTTCACCTCCACACTCTCCTATAGATCCTTTTTCACCACTGTTAGATTCTGTTGCAAATTCGCCACTTCCATCAGGAAGCAACGACACGTTGTTTGCAGATCACACTGTACCAGGAGTTACAAGGTACAATCTGCTTCCACGGAGCTAGACTTATTGCACGATCCGGCTGTGCCAACGGAAAATCATCATAGGGCTTGTCCTTTGCCTTAACTTTTGCATACAAAGGAAAATTAGGTGGCCGGGGATAGGGAAAGACTAAGAAAACGCGCAATCAGGAGATCACCAGCAAATGAACTCCGGTGTTTTTCGTTTCGAAGGAAAAATGCCTGCTATCACCTCTACCCGTATGGAACAAATAAGTGACTGTGTGGCCGTAAAGACAATGGACGATCGAATACATGGTCTTTTAAAATGTATTGTTATCTTGTTATCATGTTAACCGGTTTCACAATAGTAATTGCTTTGGGATTTTGGTACGTGGAAGAAATACGTCAGCTCGAAACAATTTTGCCCACTAAAAATGTACCCACTGTACGTACTCCTTTTGTGCATCTGCACACTCTATCTCCTAGAGACACTCAACACAGACATAGTTACCATAATAACACACTACTGCTTATAATCAATGCAACACATGCCATTTTTAGCAGGTCTAATTGCTGGGTCTGCTTGCATTTACCGCAAAATGGAGGCAAAGGATTGGGCTGGTATATTCATCCTTTGCCTCTGACTACTGCATGTTATGCTTTTTTAAGGGCACTATCCTTTGGTCGATGGAACGATAGCATCTCGGGGAACTTTGATGGAACGAATTTGAATGAATTTGAAAGACGAGTTTTAACACCCCTGGGATGCTCACTTTTCGCAAATAGAAGCAAGCTTAATGTTGCTTCCATTAGGCCTTCTGATAGACTGTCTCGACCTTTTCAATCTCTGATCTCTTTCAAGATGGCTCCTATAGGCAATAGCGTTGCCACGCCACCTTCCTATACTGTTAACCATATTCCCGACTCAGTTTCTTTCTGCATACAGAGGTTTGGTACTCAGTCAATGGGTGATTTCAAGGGTTGCACCAATGTCGGGAACTTGACCAGTGAGGACAGACCTTTGTAGGTAGGCAAACCTGTCTACTTCGTTTGCCGTAATGAAGCTTTCCCATGGCTACCTCTGGATTGGCAGGGAACCTGTTATTTAGGAATTCTGTTGCCAGGGGTATTTATAGTCAGTACCACAGAAATCTCTAGGGCTCGTCCAAGGTGGGATGAGAAAAACGATACTTCATCACGTTCTAGATGACGTAGTGAAATCTTTGTACCTTTTTGGGGGCAAATACTAAACTCTGAGTATTTCAGAAGACTAGCGAGAGTACTGGAGAGAACCATCAACCGGACCACTGACATACTCTATAACATGACTCTAGAACAGAAAGTGATAAGGTTAGTGGCACTACAGAACCGGATGGCGTTAGACATCATCCTGGCTGAGCGTGGTGGAGTATGCAAATTAGTGTGGGCCACTTGTTGCGTTTTCGTACCGGATTCCTCCTCAACCATCTTTAAGGCTATACAAAATATGCACGTCCTTAGTTCAGAAGTGCACGTTCCCGAGGGAAATTGGAATCTTAGCGCTTGGTTCTGGGTATTCTGTTGTTCTGATGTTGCTGTATTCAATGTCTTCCTGCCATATGTTCAGTGCTATGGGGATGTTGTGCACAGACTATGGGAACATTAGGACAAAAGGTACGCGCACCAGAAAGAATGACCAACGAATTTGTGTTGAAGGAAATTTCTGTTACAGACCTTATGGCGATTGATATCTCTGATGATTGTGATTCAGGTTGTATGGACATTGAGACGTGGAGTTACTCGTAAAGTGACTAGTTGTAGTTTAGCGCTTGGCTTAGGCCAAAAGGAGGGTTTGTTAAATGGGAAATCATATTGTAACTCCTTCTGATGTATATTGGCCTAAGCATAGTCGCTCTGCAAAGAAAACCACGTTGCAAAGTTCAGATTTTAGATCGACTTCGCCGCCATTTTAGGATCATCCGCCATTTTGATTTCAGTTTGTATGTGATTCTCTGTTCTAAAATGGTGGACTGTGTTTTTAACTTGCAACCAAGCCTTCCCAACCTTTAAGTCCTGTTAATGGTTAGACTGTCCGAGGGCCGACTGCTAAGACTAGGTAATGCGACCTTGCACCAAGTTTGACTTGTTGTCCCAGGATTGCCTGCAGTAACAAGTCTCATCCACAAATATACATCGAGGACAATACTATGTAAATGTCGAGCGTGGACACTGGCAGAACTACATTGTGAAGGGATATGTACTAAGGTTCACTGTTAAATCCAGGAATACACTTTGTCATTGTGACTTGTTGGAAACACAAACCTATGTAATCCATGTGCATATTATTGTATGAGCTATAAGTGAACTCGGCACAAACTCCTAGACTGCAGATTATTAACCTGTAGAGGGGCGGGACAATCTTGTAAGAAACATATAAATATGCGAATGTTAAGATGTACAGCACTCTCTCTCCTCACTCTGACGGGCTGGTACTCATTGTGATGTATTGAGAGCCAGACAGCTATCTGAATTTCTGTTTCTTTGTAACTGTACAGTAGATTAAAGATCTGTGAATCTTTATAGCCCGTGTTTGGTGTATTTCTTTTTGTGGTACTCAGCCTCGATATTTCCTTGCTTTTACATCATGTTTAAATAGTGTATTCCTGAAGTGGAGCACACTATTCCTTGATCAGTAAATGAAATCGTCATATTAAGTTTCATCATTAAATCTCTTCCCAAAATGTTAACCAGTGTGTGTTGTGAATATAACAAGGGAACAGGCATATCACATTCTCCTATGGAGACTGTTAAAATGAACTCGGGTTATAGCTCCAGAGAACACTTGAACATTCATGGCAATACCGGACATTGGATATTTTCCCTCTCATATACACAAACGAGTTGCTCCAGTGTCTACAAGAAAAGAAAAGGATTTGCCTCATATCGTCACATCGACCCTTGATTTCTCTTGGGGGTTTGGTGTCACAGACAGTACTGAACACATCAATACACCCTGTGAGAGGTCCTATTGTGATACAGGCTCATCCCTGTGAAAGGATTTCCTCATACCACAGTAACACCTCCTATTCTGGGTGTCAATACTTGTCCTGTGTCTGCATATATCTGTGTCTGCATAGGGGCTTGTTGCGAATGCCATTGTGGCGGATTCATTTGTATTTGTCCCTGTGTTCGTCTCTGCTGTGGTATCTGATGTACTTGCGGCACTTGTGTTCGATACAATGTGTGATTTTGGGCAAAAACTTCTCTGGTTTGTGTAGTATATGGTGGAGGATTAGATGTCCACCCTCTTCAGAACTGTACATTCAGTACATTCCCTTGGCTCCCACATAGGCACGCAATATGTCATGTCATTCCACAATTTCAACATAATGGAGGAACTCTCTTATTAGTACCTTCTTGGTTATCTCCTCCCTGAGCATTCTGGTTCTCTTTCTGTGTACCTTGAAACCAACCTTGATTATTTTGAAATCCGCCTCCTCCTCCTCTATAACCTATACCTCTGCCTTGTGCGGTAATACCATATCCACCTTGATTATTCTGAACTCCGCCTCCTCCTCCTCTATAACCCATTCCTCTGTTTCTTTGTGTAAACCTATATACAACTTGGTCCACCAGGCGCAGATTATTCGCCTATGATGCACCCAGTGCTTCCTGCATTCCCAATCCTTCTCCGCTTGTCAATACCACCCTTTCTATGGCAAACTATGACAATTTTTTTGTACTAATTTGGCTTCCTCTATTTTCCTATTCTCATCTTTATTCGTGTTCTTCTCTTGTAATAACCGACAATGGTGTACTAGTCTCGGTAGGATAGCTCAGGGGCAACATGCTCCCCTTGGAAGCAAGAAGACATAGAGCACCACAGGTTTGATCCCCGGGTCCGCGCTTAGAAACTTCTAGGCAATAAGCAAATTATAAATAAATATTATATTGTATCACAGCCCATGTCTTTGCTTCCATCCTTACTTGTTTTTTCATCTGCCTCTGTACTGGCTCAGGCAACCCCTGAAATAAAATGTGGTAAAAAAATGGCACTGTTTTTTCCCATGGCTCACGAGTTTCAAGCTGCCATTTCTCCTGAATATCCTCAATATAAGCAACAGGGTCTTCATTTTCCTTCATCTTACGTGTCATAATTGCCCCCATATCTTATGTGTCAGGATAATGTACCCTGACAGCCCTCCAAACATCTGCTCTACAATTATTAAACGTGCTCCATCATACACTGTGGTTTATACAGTCACACTTGAATATCCCACTGCCCTCCATATGTCATCAGCCCTCTCCCCAGGAATAGCTGCCAGGAGACGATTTATGTCCCCTGTGGCCAGCATATTTCCTACTGTCATTTTTTTCTAATTATATATCCATTTCCCAGCGCCCAAAGTCAAAATAGGGCTTGCATCTTAAGTTATCCTTGTCCATCTATGGCCATGGAATATATTGCGGTCTTGCTATCCCTTTTTCTAACAAGGGAAACTGCTTAAACCCTGTCCCATAGTCGGATCCACTATTAGCCTATCCATGGCATGAACAATCGCTCCTGTCTGTCTCCTTGTGGGTAATGACCTTAACCTGCTCACATATGGTGACGACTCTCCCTTCTCAATACGTGATCATCCTCGGGGATGCTCAGGATATGCTATATGATCTGGTGTTCTATCTTTAAGTTGTTCCAAATCCGACCATCTCACTTCCTTATCTATTTGCAGATTTCCTTCAGGGGGGCACACGCTCCATCCTTCTGCCCCAAATCCGCATTCTCTTTCCTCGTCCGACATCTCTAGTCCCCAACTAGTGAGACTATCATCCCCTTCACCCTTTTCCAGATTCAGTCTGCTTAAAGACAATGCTGGACGTTCATCACTGAACAGGCTTCCTTCCTCACTTTGTGATTGAGGCACTGGGGATCGACCATTGTTCCCTCGAGTTTCATACTCGCTATTTCGCCTTAACTGTTGATAGACCTTATCAATCCTTTCTCCGATGCTTTCTGCATCAAATCTTTCTTCGTCTAATCTCTTCCACTCTATCCCACTGTATTTCTGTGCTCGGCTTCATTTCTTCTTTACGAATGAGACTGGCATCAAGACCTCACTGACTCCTTTTCTGTTCTATTTTTTCACCTATTTCTCTTTGGTTTGTCACATGCCTTCTACTTCTTTCTTCCTCTTGTTTTCGGTCTTCTCCTCTCCTTACTCCTTCCCTTCTTTCCTCTTCTTCCCTTTGTCTCTGTAATCCTTTGTTCGTTGATTGTTGTGCTCCTTCCTCCTCTTTCTTTACTTTCTATCTCTTTCTTCTATCGCTCTCTGCCTATTGTCGTACTTTCTTTTTTCTTCTGCCCGCTCTTCTTATTTCTGTTGCTCCTCCTGATATATCTGCTCTTGTCGCTCCCTGATTTTCCTTGTCTGATCATCTTCTTTCAATCTCTTATCTCCTTCTTTTCTTTCTTGTTCGTCTTTATCTTCTCTTTACCTAAGTTCCTCAATACTTTTCCCATCTATCTTAAGTAATATTTGTCCTCCCATCCATTTGTTCTGCACACGCACTATCTCGGCAGCCTTATCCTTCTCTCCTGTCCATCTCTTAATCTCCCTGTTTATTTCTGTTGACATGTTGATCATTCGCTCTGTTCTTCCTTGTCTTGTATGATTTTATAAATCTCTTCCTTTCTCTTATTCTCCTCTGGACTATCGTCACTACTGTAAGCAGGGGTTTCATATATTGGATTACTATATCTGTCGCTGCTTTTAATTCCTTTAGGTGATACACTCCTATTTTTCTGTAGCAACACCCTTTGCTTCATGTGCGGTAAGGGGAGCTGAGGGCTCAACGCCTTCCTTCTTATGCTGATTAAGCATCAAGTCCTCAGTTGCTGGGCCTTCTCTTTCCTCTTAATACATCTTACAGAGCTCTAAAATCACTAATCTTTTCTCTAATTTCTTCCCTGAGTATGCAACGTGCAAGTATGTGGTCATGCGTTGCAATACCGCTTTTGACAATGATCCCCCTTGTGGCCCAGCATGAACATTTTATCTGCTGTGCCTTTTACCCATTCCGCACTATACTGTTTGAGCTTGGGCATATGCTTTGGTAGTGTTTTGCATAAGTGCATGAGAGGAGAATCCCTCATAATGACAAGTCTCAATCGATTGTCGATACTTACCTGACTGTTAAATGAACTTTATACTTTGGCTTAAATCACCACTTTTCAACATTAAAAAAATAAATAAAAATATGAGCGCGTACCATCAATCGCTGCTCAAGCCTCTAATTTCAGCAGCCTTACTATTCTCTTGCTTGATTGGCGTTTCTATTCTCTTGATTGGCATATCTTTTCTCCTGATTGGCGTATCTATTCTCTTGATTGGCGCCAATCACTTTGCTATAATCAATCACTATTGCACCTCCACTTTTTCAATTTATTTCACAATCTCTATCCCTCTTCGATATTTTTACTCAACAAACAACATTCAGACTAGTCAAACATTACACATTTATAAACACCATGATCACCTTATCTCTCGCCTTTATTTATACCCTATACGGTTTTGAAACATCATCTTATGTAATCCTGATTACACGTTACATATTTCACTCTACTTCCATTGGAGTTTGAGATGCCTCCTTCTAACTCCCTTGAGTTAGGGCTTTTAGGCGCAACCTCTTCTCTTCACAATATTTTCTGTTACTCAAAAATGATCACAATCCCGTTCCCTTATTTGCCATTCCCCTTAGTCTACTCACCATTCATTAATCAACTTGAGGCCTTTGGTATCGACTCCTCCTTTAATCTGACCCTTCGCCTTTCATCGTCAGAGCGCCTAGGAAAGCAGGCAGGGATTTCGTCAAAGGTGGACCTGCCCACTATCTCAGTTCCACTTCCAGCATGGGTTTGTGCAAATGCGCCTCTACTCGTAGTTTGGTGGGGTTTCTGCTGCATGCCCAGCCGGAGATGCTAATATTGGATTGGCGTTATTAACGGATGTTAAGCGGATTACTCGGAATGAGCTAAAATGATTGGTCAGTAGGCTCAGTAGGATCAGCATAGCGAACAAGATAGACGCAAAGGGAAGTTTCACTCTCTTTGGCAAGCAGCAATGGAAGCATGGACAGTGACTCCAAGTCCAGTGACAAGGAGATTGCGACCACCATTGCAGTTCTGTAGGCAGGGGAGAGGGTTGTGAGTGTGGGATGGGTGGGGAATGAAATAAAAAGTGGGTATTTGAGTGGCAAGCCTAAAAAGAAGGTTGCATCAGTGATGGTATCGCTGGCCATTTTGGCCTGTGGGTGCCCAAAAATGAAGAGTAATGGTGGCCTGGTTCCTGGAAAGAGAAGGAAACTGCTGGAAGAAGAACTTGCAAGGGAGAAAATGGGGACTGCATGAAGTGTTGGCTGCCAAAGATAAAAGACCCATAACAATGTTCAAAGCCAGATCGGAAGGGGTAGGACAGGCTGATACACAGGAACTGGGTAGGGGGAAACAGGTACAAGAAACCCCATGCATTATAAGAGGTGGAAAAAAGAAAGGACTACAAAGAGTATTCAGTACTCTAGTGCAAATCCTTATAAGTGTTCACAAATAGTTCAGACTATTAAGGGCGGTGACGAGGTGAGAACAACTCTGGCAAAAAGGATGCTCACTAACAATAGAATAGCTTGTAGCCTTAAATTAAGTATACTCCTGACCACTGCACAACATTTAACTGAAAAGAGTCACAATCTTGAGAAAATCCTTGCAAAAATAACAAAAAAACTTTACGGTTCATGAAAAAACATGAAGAAAAATGTCAAAACAATGTTCAACAAGAATTAACTCTACAAAGGAACTTGAAGAACAATCCATTTGATTTTAAATTAATGTGTACTTGAATTCCATGAGATCCCATTGACATCAAATCCGTTGCTCAACGTGTTTGAGCACATATTAACCCCTTCATCAGGAGCTTTCCATTATAATCTGTTGAATAATGTAAACAAACATAAATAAAATAAATCAATTTGTTTAGGGGACTTTAAGGGAAAATGAAATTCATGATAATATCCCAGAGCAGTTATTACAATTGATAAGCGTATTAGTCACTACTTCAATTCACATATAACATGCTTAACCCGATACAGTCATTAGAAATGCCTCGAAAGAAATATTACGTTTTGGCAAAATCAAAATGAAATACCTGACGGTGATGGTGATATGATATAGTTAGTACTTCCTCTGTAGCAAAAGGGGAAGGGGGAGTTCACTCTATTTGTTTACAAACTTGCCAAAAGTAAGAGAAATAAGAGAGTTAAATCTTAAAACATAAAATTACCGTTTCAGGTCAAATGAAGCTATCGGTACCTTTTATCTTCAATTGTGGAGATAAGGAAGGCATTTAGGGTTAAACAATGTATCTCAGTACAGCATCAATTGGCAACAAATGTTATTTAGCACCAAAATCAATGTTTAACCTCCTACAATACGAAAAGGTCATGGACCTAGAAAGTAACGTAATGAAAAAATTCAAGTGGATTTTTAAAATTCGATTAGGATAGACTGTGAAGTCACTTTAATTAGAATGCCAATTTGCGAGACTCCAAAAAGTCTGTTTTTTGTCATTGATGTTCTTATGTCTTCATGCGTCATGCAGTGATGTCATTATGAGCGCTATGTCAAATAAAGGACCGGGAATAAGAGCGGTCATGAAAAAAAGGGAAAAGCAACCAGGTAAGTGAAAATTAAAAATGTTATTAATATTTCTCATTACAATCTAGTGCACACATAAAATAAAGAGTTTAACTGGCAGATGATGATACAATTTAAGCAGGAATATACTAACCACTTGAAAAATGTTCGTTAGTATAGACAACACCAAAAACCAAGATGGAAAATGTGATCAATTAAGCAATTCTTAAATGTGTAAGGTTAAAGTAAACGCTTACAGTGCTTATACAACTGCCAACTCTAAAGAAGGCATTACGTTAATGTCAACTATTTTTTAATTTGATTTATAATTTTTTTACAAACTATGATTTTCAATAAATCATAAGGAACATTAATGAATATTAAAGCTTGCACATGTTAAAGGTACAACCATATGTATTCACTAGCCAGGGTCAAAGTATTTAAAATTCAACAAATCCCAAAATATATTTCAAGCTGAGAAGCATATTTAAATATACATTCCTAGATTGAAGTCCACGTTCATACATAAGGGTATGTAGTATCTAGAGGATCAATCCCGAAAACAATTCTCGTTGCATTAGTTTCTTAGACATGTGTCCACCCCTTGGTGGTTGATGTACAACTTGTAAGGCTACGAATCTCAATTGGGCGATTGCGTGTTGGTGATCTCTAAAGTGTTGGGTGACCAGTGATTTTAAATTACTAGTCTGAATATTGGACTTATGTTCTGTCTATCTTTCTCACACTTTGCAAGATGTTTGGCTCATGTAGTATTGGCCACAAAGGCAACGTAAACCATAAGTAACATTACGTGTGTTACAAGTAGCATAATGGTTACATTTGATCTTAATTCCTGGCAGTGGATGTCTAATGTACTCCCTTTTTGTAATGGTATTGCAGTTACTGCAATTGAGACATGGATAAGTGGCATGTTTGGGGCTTTGCAATGATGTCTGTCATGTTTTTGGAACATTATTTCAGCCTTGACCAATTCTTCAAGAACATTTCTGCCTCGCTTAGATGCCATCATAGGTGGTTGAGGAAACAGATGTAAGGGTCAAGTTGAATAATGTTGCAATTCTTCTTTTTGATTATAGTAGTATGATGACTCTGACTATAATATTTCATTATGTGGAAAAAAGGAATTGATACAGTGTGGAGCCTGCTAACAAGTAAATCCTGCTTGGTTTTGCTAGATGCTCTCATTAGAAAGGGTAACGTGTAAATGGGCTGTGCCAAAAACATGACATATGCTAGAAAGGACCCCAGATTTGAGTGTTGCATGAAGACAGTGATTAGGGAGTTGAGGTTGTGAAGGTGCCTGTCTGGAGATTTAATCAAGTAAGGGAAAATCTGAAGAATGGGTTTGTTTTGTGTTTTTTGCATTTATATAGTGCTACAAACCTTCAGACATCTGAGTGCTGCTTACACATGGTGTGTGGTGCTTATTTATCAACCTCGGAAGGATGAAAAGCTGAGTTTGGCCCTACCGGGATTCGTACCTGCATCGGCATGCTCTGCACAGATGTCAAACCAGTGCTCTACTCGATGTGCTATCTGACCAGCAGTATGATCACAGACGGAGAGCAGGTGATTGCGCGGCAAACAGATTTGGTGAAGTATAAACAGTAGGTGCTCGAGGTACATGCACACAGTGGATAACAGACTTGAGAATGGGGGATTAGGGTTCCAAAGAGAGATACAGAGGGGTCATGCCTAATTATTGTTGCCATGGACTAATAAAATGGTCAATGTGGTCCAAAGGCTGGCCGCAGAGTGGAAACCAAGTTAGTAAAGATTCTAGTGTGGAGAGATCCACAAGCGGTGTTAACTAAATCTTTACCATTCTAGTTGGGCCAAAGTCAAAGCGGTGATAACCAACTTAGTGCAATTTTAGTGTGGCTAATTTCAAATGGAGTGGATGACAAATCCGTACAATTCTGCTGTGGTTACATTCTAAAGCAGCAGTGTAAAGTTCTAGTGTGATTCAATTCAAAGCAATGGATGCCAAATCAGTGCAGTTCTAGAGTGTCTAAACTCACAAGCAACTGGTTCAATTCTAGCATCGCTTTATTCAAAAACAGCCTTAACAAACTCAGTACAATTCTAGTGTGGCTAAATTCAAAAGCAGCTTTACCAAATTCAGTAGAATTCCTGTGTGGCTAAATTCAACAGCAGCCTCAACAAACTCTGTAAAATTCTTGGGTGGCTAAATTCAAACGTAGCATTAACTAAATCAGTACACTTCTAGTGTAGCTAAATTCAAAAGTAGTATAACTATCTTCAGTACACTTCGAGTGTGGCTATATTTAAAAGCAATGTTAACTAGCTTCAGTACAATACTAGTGTGGCTAAATAAAAGTAGCGTTACCTAACTCAGTACAATTTCAGTGGGGCTAAATTCAAAAGCAGTTTTAACTAACTTCAGTACAATTCTAGTGTGGCTAAATTGAAAAGCAGGGTTAACTAACTCAGTATAATTCTAGTGTGGCTAAATTTAAAAGCAGCGTTAACTAACTCAGTTCAATTCTAGTCTGGCTAAATTCAAAAGCAACATTAACTAACTTCAGTACAATTCTAGTGTGACTAAATGTAAAAGCAGCGTTAACTAACTTCAGTACAATTCTAGTGTGGCTAAATTTAAATGTAGCGTTAACTAACTCAGTACAATTCCAGTGGGGCTAAATTCAAAATCAGCATTAACTAACTCAGTACAATTCTAGTCTGGCTAAATTCAAAAGCAACATTAACTAACTTCAGTACAATTCTAGTGTGACTAAATGTAAAAGCAGCGTTAACTAACTTCAGTACAATTCTAGTGTGGCTAAATTTAAATGTAGCGTTAACTAACTCAGTACAATTCCAGTGGGGCTAAATTCAAAATCAGCATTAACTAACTCAGTACAATTCCAGTGGGGCTAAATTCAAAAGCAACATTAACTAACTTCAGTACAATTCTAGTGTGACTAAATTGAAATGTATTGTTAACTAAATCAGTACAGTTCTAGTGTGGCTAAATGTAAAAGCAGTCTTACCTGACTTAAGTATAATTCTAGTGTGGCTAAATATAAAATGAGCGTTAACTAACTCAGTACAATTCTATTGTGGCTAAATTTAAAAGTAGCGTTAACTAACTCAGTACAATTCTATTGTGGCTAAATTTAAAAGTAGCGTTAACTAACTCAGTACAATTCTATTGTGGCTAAATTTAAAAGCAGTCCTAACTAACTTCAGTACAGTTCTAGTGTGGCTAAATGTAAAAGCCGCGTTAACTAACTTCAGTACAATTCTATTGTGGCTAAATTTAAAAGTAGCGTTAACTAACTCAGTACAATTCTATTGTGGCTAAATTTAAAAGCAGTCCTAACTAACTTCAGTACAGTTCTAGTGTGGCTAAATGTAAAAGCAGCGTTAACTAACTCCAGTATAATTCTAGTATGGCTAAATTCAAAAGCAACATTAACTAACTTCAGTACAATTCTAGTGTGACTAAATTGAAAAGTAGTGTTAACTAAATCAGAACAGTTCTAGTGTGGCTAAATATAAAATGAGCGTTAACTAACTCAGTACAATTCCAGTGGGGCTAAATTTAAAAGTAGTGTTAACGGCAGTACAATTCTAGTGTGGCTAAATTGAAAAGCAGCATTAACTAACTCAGTACAATTCTAGTGTGTCTAAATTTAAAAGCAACGTTAACTAACTCAGTACAATTCTAGTGTGGCTAAATTCAAAAGCAGCATTAACTAACTCAGTACAATTCCAGTGGGGCTAAATTCAATAGCAGTCTTAACTAACTTCAGTACAATTCTAGTGTGTCTAAATTTAAACGTAGCGTTAACTAACTGAGTACATTTCCAGTGGGGCTAAATTGAAAAGTAGTGTTAACTAAATCAGTACAATTCTAGTGTGGCTAAAATTAAAAGCAGCATTAACTAACTCAGTACAAATCTAGTGTGTCTAAATTCAAAAGCAGCGTTAACTAACTCAGTACATTTCTAGTGTGGCTACATTTATAAGCCACTTTAACTAACTCAGTACAATTCTAGTGTGGCTAAATTCAAAAGCAAAGTTAACTAACTCCGTTCAATTCTAGTGTGCCTAAATTTAAAAGCAGCGTTAACTAACTCAGTGCAATTCTAGTGTGGCTAAATTGAAAAGCATTGTTAAGTAACTCAATACAATTCTATTGCGGCTGAATTCAAAAGAAGCGTTAAGTAACTCAGTACAATTCTAGTGTGGATGAATTCAAAAGCAGCATTAACTAACTCAGTACAATTGTAGTGCGGCTGAAGTCAAAAGGAGTAGGTTGCATTTCTCGTGTGGCTGAATTCAAAAACAAATGTGGTGACACCTTATAGGATGTCAAATACATGACTGCCGTGTTCTGAATGTATGCTTTCATCTATTGTAGTTCCGGATAAATGGAAGTCCAATTGGATTTGTGGACATTTTAAGTGACATGAGCCAAATGTTGAGGGAGGTACAGTTGCTACCTATGCTGTTTGTGTTGAGAGACAAGAGGCAGGCAGTAGATGGTATGCTGTGGCATGCTAATGTTTATTTATTTTGCGCCTATACACGGGCAAGTGTTTCAAAACGCTCAAGCAGGGTGGAAACACGGGGAGAAAACAACAGTCGCTCAGAGCCCTTGAATTTCTGAGACGATAACGGTCTGCACAGGCAGATTAAGTAAGTATGATACATTTAACAGTTTTGATACAGCAAATAGGCCTGATGGCATTTCTGCGTTTTTTTCAAGTGCACATTAATGGGTGAAGACAACGGAGAGCAGACAGCATAATTTTCAGGCAAGGCGGTATAAGATTGTGCATGTGCGGGAAAGGGCAAGGGAGGGGCAGGGGGCCAATTGCATCCAGTTTGTGGAGACTGGTGAAGTGCTGAGAGAAAGCTCTTATGTTTTTTACAAGTGCAGTGGTGGGTTGAGGGCCCTGAGACAAGTGCAGAAAAGACTGGCAGGGGGGCCTGTGCCCTGTGAGACACTAAAGTATACCAGGGTGCCAGTTAATATGCTGTGTGTGGAAGTAGGGGGAGAAGGAAGAGCATAGAGCTAGGTTAGCAGGGTAGGGTGAGAGAGAAGGAAGAGGAGAAGAGGAACGTCTTGAGGAGTTTTTCAGGAATTTAAGAATATCAGGCTCAAGACGGAGAGTGGCAGGGAGGCTGTTTGGGAGGGAGGCACCTTAAGAGGAGAGGGATCTCCCTCCAAATCTCTGCTTGGAGAACCGACTCACTCGCAGAAACTTGGAGGTAGATGAGCTGAGGGATCGGGAGGGACAGTATTTAGGTAGGCAACATTGCAGATAGGTAGCTCCCAGGCCCCAGAAAGCCTTGTGGACAATGCAGAGGGTCTTGAATTTGATCTTTGCAGCCACGGGGAGCCAGTGAAGGGAATTCAGCACTAGAGAGATGCGGTCCCTGGGCTTGAGGCCCAGGACAAGTGTTGTGGTTCTGTTCTGGATGAGTTACAGAGGGCACATAGTGGAAGCAGGGAGTTTGAGGAAGAGTTTGTTGCAGTAGTCCAGCCTAGAGAGAAACAGTGAGCAGCTGGGGGAAAGTGAGAAAAGGGAGAGTGCCTCTGAGCAGGTGTAGATGATAGTTAGACTTTCTTAAGTTGTCAGAGATGTGACAGGAGAAGGAGAGAATGGAGTCGAAGATGACACCAAGGTTTTTGGCCTCATAGGTGGGAGTAGGTGTGGGGCCAAGGGAGGCCGGCCATAGTGAGAGTGGGAAAGCGGGAGCAGGTGTCCCAATGAGAACAATCTAAGTTTTACTGGCATTGAGGCAAAGGTCATTTGCTGCACACAGTGATTGACTAACGGACAGACAGTCAAGTATGAGTGAGGAGGAGGCGGCTGAGGGTAGCCTGAAGGAGAGTTGCGTGTCATCTGCATAACACTGGAAATTAGTAGTGAAAGTGGCGCTTGCACGTGCAAGGGTAGCCATCTAGACGTTGAAGAACTAGGGGGATAGGTCAGAATGATGGGGAGAAAGTTAATTTGTTAATAAGTTAATAATACACCTGGGGGAGAAGGACTTTGTACAATGGGCTCGAAAGCATAAGAATCATGAAGAAAGCAGGGGATGGTGAAGAGATTGGTACCCAGTACAAACATCCTGTGGTCCCAGCAGCTGATTCAGAATCTGGCTGGAAAAGAGATGAACCGGGAAGAGTAGGGATTTTGCAAAGCGACGGATAGCGGAACCGCCAGATATAAGGTGATTAGACCTGAGAAACCAAGGACAGGGTACACGTGTCATTCCCGGCCACCGAAATATATTTGATGAAGCTGATGGACGAGATGAATGGGCACTGGAAGGGATGAGGGTGCGATGGTTAAGGGGGGCATTGGGACACGTACACCATCGCGACAAGGTCCAACTTAGTGCCTGAACAGAAACTCAAAAAGCATAGAAAATAAAATCATAATGTTTACAAAGGTTTGAATTTCAATATTTAAATGAAGGTTAAATTGGGGGGGGGGCAGAAGCAGAAAGAAGAAAGGAAAGAACAGTACGTGGTTCTAGAGCGGGAAAGAAAGAAGGAAAGACTGGAGACTAAAAGAAAATACCAAAAGAAAAGAAAGATAATACCAGGGGAAGCCACAACATGTCAAAGGATTAAAGAAAGGGTACAGGAGTGGGAGGAGGGAGAAGGACACCGAATCATAACAAACTATTGCAATTGGCATGGAGAAATAACAACAAGCGATGAAGGTGATCAATTATTTGCATGGAGAAATAACTAGCGATGCATGTGATTAACAACGGACCTCCCTTGAATAAAGTGGCCTTAATTAAATAAACTGGGGGTCCAAGAGTTTTCTATAGGGAATAAACATGAGACGGGCAGAATTAATGACTGTAGGAATGATCACTGGACTTAATTGATGGATACATGAGACAAAGATTAAATGAAGGAATAAACTAACCAATGAAGCATGCTTGAACGGATGGATGAATGAATAAACAAATCAATGTACTTACAGTCATCATGTGCACTATATCACATCAATGCAAAATGACAATACACGTAGAATTTCAAGGTGTTTTGCCTTCTGCAGGTGAGCAAGTGTGCCCTACAGGTGAACTCTTGAGGGGGCGTTTACAAACCTTGCAATGAAATGGTCCTGGGCTTCCAGCAGATCCACTGTTAGCAAGAGCAAGAAAGCTGCCAGGGCCATCGCGCAGCCCTTCTGGCGGTGGGCATGGTTATGAAGCTTGTGTCGTCGACGCGCCGTGCCGCTCTGGGCTGCAGCAGTCCCTCGAGCCCTCTTCTTGTCACCACAGTGGCATTTGAAAATTAAATGGTCCAATTTGCAAAAATGGTGGGGTTTAATTACAGCGTACAGTGTGGAGCTAGTCTTCATTTTCCTGCCAGCAGGGAGAGGCGGGCAAGCATTGCTGCCACCGCTAAGAATTCGAGGAATTTCTCAGGGACTGGCAGGAGGAGGGTCTTTTACAATCTACTGGCAATGAGTCTGGGCCAGGCACTGACAGCGAATCAACCCCCACCCCCCCACCATATGCACTGGTCATTGCCACTGGAGGGATGCCATCTTTATGATTGTGAGGCACTGACCTCAGTATACACTAGTCGCTGGCAGTGGGGGGATGCCCCCTCCGTATACACTGGTCGCTGGTAGTGGGGGATGCCCCCTCCGTATACACTAGTCACTGGCAGTGGGGGATGCCCTCTTTATGATAGTGAGGCACTGACCTCAGCATACACTAGTCTCTGACAGTGAGGATGCCCCCTCCGTATACACTAGTCACTGGCAGTGTGGATGCCCCCTCCGTATACACTAGTCACTGGCAGTGAGGATGCCCCTACCGTATACACTAGTCGCTGACAGTGAGGGGAAGGGGGTGCCCTCTTCATGATAGTGAGGTACTGACCTCAGTATACACTAGTCACTGGCAGTGGGGGATGCCCCATCAGCATAAACTAGTCTCTGACAGTGAGGATGCCCCCTCCGTATACACTAGTCTCTGACAGTGAGGATGCCCCCTCCGTATACACTAGTCACTGGCAGTGAGGGGAAGGGAGTGCCCTCCTCATGATAGTGAGGTACTGACCTCAGTATACACTAGTCACTGGCAGTGAGGTTGCCCCCTCTGTATACACTAGTCGCTGGCAGTGAGGGGAAGGGGGTGCCCTCTTCATGATAGTGAGGTACTGACCTCAGTATACACTAGTCACTGGCAGTGAGGTTGCCCCCTCTGTATACACTAGTCACTGGCAGTGAGGATGCCCCCTCTGTATACACTAGTCACTGGCAGTGAGGGGAAGGGGGTGCCCTCTTCATGATAGTGAGGTACTGACCTCAGTATACACTAGTCACTGGCAGTGAGGTTGCCCCCTCTGTATACACTAGTCACTGGCAGTGAGGATGCCCCCTCTGTATACACTAGTCGCTGGCAGTGAGGGGAAGGGGGTGCCCTCTTCATGATAGTGAGGTACTGACCTCAGTATACACTAGTCACTGGCAGTGAGGTTGCCCCCTCCGTATACACTAGTCACTGGCAGTGAGGATGCCCCCTCCGTATACACTAGTCACTGGCAGTGAGGATGCCCCCTCTGTATACACTAGTCACTGGCAGTGAGAATGCCCCCTCCGTATACACTAGTCGCTGGCAGTGAGGGGAAGGGGGTGCCCTCTTCATGATAGTGAGGTACTGACCTCAGTATACACTAGTCACTGGCAGTGAGGATGCCCCCTCCGTATACACTAGTCGCTGGCAGTGAGGCAAAGGGGGTGCCCTCTTCATGACAGTGAGGTACTGACCTCAGTATACACTAGTCACTGGCAGTGAGGTTGCCCCCTCCGTATACACTAGTCATTGCCACTGGAGGGATGCCCTCTTCATGATTGTGAGGCACTGACCTCAGTGTACACTAGTCACTGGCAGTGAGGATGCCCCCTCCGTATACACTAGTCGCTGGCAGTGAGGATGCCCCCTCTGTATACACTAGTTGCTGGCAGTGAGGGGGTGCCCTTTTTATGATTGTGAGGCACTGACCTCAGTGCACACTAGTGACTGGAGGTGAGGATGCCCCATCCGTATACACTAGTCACTGCCAGTGAGGGTGCCACCTCCATATACACTAGTCACTGCCAGTGAGGATGCCCCGTCCGTATACACTATTCACTGCCAGTGAGGGTGCCACCTCCGTATACACTAGTCACTGACAGTGAGGATGCCCCGTCCGTACACACTAGTCGCTGACAGTGAGGATGCTCTCTCGGTATATACTAGACGCTGGCAGTGAGGCTGCCCCCTCCATATACACTAGTCACTGCCACTGGTGGGATGCCCTCTTTATGATAGTGAGGCACTGACCTCAGTATACACTAGTCACTGACAGTGAGGCTTCCCCCGCCGTATACACTAGTCACTGGCAGTGAGTGGCAGGGTGGTGCCCTCTTTTTGATAGTGAGGCACTGACCTCAGTATACACTAGTCACTGACATTGAGGATACCCCCTCCATATACACTAGTCGCTGACAGTGAGGATTCCCCCTCCATATACACTAGTCGCAGGCAGTGAGGATGACCCCTCTGTATACACTGGTCACTGGAGGGTGAGGATGCCCCCTCCGTATACACTAGTCACTGGCAGTGAGGATGCCCCCACCGTATACACTAGTCACTGGCAGTGAGGATTCCCCATCCGTATACACTAGTCGCTGGCAGTGAGGGGAAGGGGGTGCCCTCTTCATGATAGTGAGGTACTGACCTCAGTATACACTAGTCACTGGCAGTGAGGTTGCCCCCTCTGTATACACTAGTCTCTGGCAGTGAGGATGCCCCCTCCGTATACACTAGTCGCTGGCAGTGAGGTTGCCACCTCCGTATACACTAGTCACTGCCAGTGAGGATGCCCCGTCCGTATACACTATTCACTGGCAGTGAGGATGCCCCCTCCGTATACACTAGTCACTGCCAGTGAGGGTGCCACCTCCGTATACACTAGTCACTGACAGTGAGGATGCCCCGTCCGTACACACTAGTCGCTGACAGTGAGGATGCTCTCTCGGTATATACTAGTCGCTGGCAGTGAGGCTGCCCCCTCCATATACAATAGTCACTGCCACTGGTGGGATGCCCTCTTTATGATAGTGAGGCACTGACCTCAGTATACACTAGTCACTGACAGTGAGGCTTCCCCCGCCATATACACTAGTCACTGGCAGTGAGTGGCAGGGTGGTGCCCTCTTTTTGATAGTGAGGCACTGACCTCAGTATACACTAGTCACTGACAGTGAGGATACCCCCTCCATATACACTAGTCGCTGACAGTGAGGATTCCCCCTCCATATACACTAGTCGCAGGCAGTGAGGATGCCCCCTCTGTATACACTGGTCACTGGAGGGTGAGGATGCCCCCTCCGTATACACTAGTCACTGGCAGTGAGGATGCCCCCACCGTATACACTAGTCACTGGCAGTGAGGATTCCCCATCCGTATACACTAGTCGCTGGCAGTGAGGGGAAGGGGGTGCCCTCTTCATGATAGTGAGGTACTGACCTCAGTATACACTAGTCACTGGCAGTGAGGTTGCCCCCTCTGTATACACTAGTCACTGGCAGTGAGGATGCCCCCTCCGTATACACTAGTCGCTGGCAGTGAGACGAAGGGGGTGCCCTCTTCATGACAGTGAGGTACTGACCTCAGTATACACTAGTCACTGCCAGTGAAGATGCCCCTTCCATATACACTTGTCATTGCCACTGGAGGGATGCCCTCTTTATGATTGTGAGGCACTGACCTCAGTGTACACTAGTCACTGGCAGTGAGGATGCCCCTTCCATATACACTAGTCACTGCCACTGGGGGATGACCTCTTTATGCCAGTGCGGCACTGACCTCAGTATACACTAGTCGCTGACAGTGAGGATAACCCCTCCGTACACACTAGTCGCAGGCAGTGAGGATGCCCCTTCCGTATACACTAGTCGCAGGCAGTGAGGATGCCCCCTCAGTATACACTAGTCGCTGACAGTGAGGATACCCCCTCCGTACACACTAGTCGCAGGCAGTGAGGATGCCCCCTCCGTATACACTAGTCGCAGGCAGTGAGGATGCCCCTTCCGTATACACTAGTCGCAGGCAGTGAGGATGCCCCCTCAGTATACACTAGTCGCTGACAGTGAGGATACCCCCTCCGTACACACTAGTCGCAGGCAGTGAGGATGCCCCTTCCGTATACACTAGTCGCAGGCAGTGAGGATGCCCCTTCCGTATACACTAGTCACTGACAGTGAGGCTTCCTCCGCCGTATACACTAGTCGCTGGCAGTGAGTGGCAGGGTGGTGCCCTCTTTTTGATAGTGAGGCACTGACCTCAGTATACACTAGTCACTGACAGTGAGGATACCCCCTCCATATACACTAGTCGCTGACCGTGAGGATTCCCCCTCCGTATACACTAGTCGCAGGCAGTGAGGATGCCCCTTCCGTATACACTAGTCGCAGGCAGTGAGGATGCCCCTTCCGTATACACTAGTCACTGACAGTGAGGCTTCCCCCGCCGTATACACTAGTCGCTGGCAGTGAGTGGCAGGGTGGTGCCCTCTTTTTGATAGTGAGGCACTGACCTCAGTATACACTAGTCACTGACAGTGAGGATACCCCCTCCATATACACTAGTCAGTGACAGTGAGGATACCCCCTCCGTATACACTAGTCGCTGGCAGTGAGTGGCAGGGTGGTGCCCTCTTTTTGATAGTGAGGCACTGACCTCAGTATACAGTAGTCGCTGACAGTGGGGATGCCCCCTCCATATACACTTAGTCACTGCCACTGGGGGGATGCCCATTTTACGATTCTGTGGCACTGACATCAGTATACACTAGTCACTGGCAGTGAGGATGCCCCCACCGTATACACTAGTCACTGGCAGTGAGGATTCCCCATCCGTATACACTAGTCGCTGGCAGTGAGGGGAAGGGGGTGCCCTCTTCATGATAGTGAGGTACTGACCTCAGTATACACTAGTCACTGGCAGTGAGGATGCCCACTCCATATACACTTAGTCACTGGCAGTCAGGATGCCCCCATCATATACACTAGTCACTGCCACTGGGGGATGCCCATTTTACGATTCTGTGGCACTGACCTCAGTATACACTAGTCACTGGCAGCGAGGATGCCCCTCTGTATACACTAGTCATTGCCACTGGATGGATGCCCTCTCTATGATCATGTGGCACTGACCTCAGTATACACGAGTCACTGACAGTGGGGATGCCCCCTCAGTATACACTAGTCACTGACAATGAGGATGCCCCTCCGTATACACTAGTCATTGCCACTGGATGGATGCCCTCTCTATGATCATGTGGCACTGACCTCAGTATACACGAGTCACTGACAGTGGGGATGCCCCACTGGTAGCCTTCATCGTATCAGCCAAACAGTGGTTTGTCTCATACCTCTCAGACAGATTCCCGATGAGTCAGAGTGGTTTGTCTCATACCTCTCAGACAGACGCCCAACGAGTCAGAGTGGTTTGTCATATACCTCTCAGACAGACGTCCGATGAGCCAGAGTGGTTTGTCTCATAGCTCCCAGACAGACACTCAATGAGTCAGAATGGATTGTCTCATACCTCTCAGACAGACGCCTGATGAGTCAGTGTGGTTTGTATCATACCTCTCAGACAGACGTCCAGTGAGTCAGAGTGGTTTGTCTCATAGCTGTCAGACAGACACCCATACCTCTCAGTCAGACGCCCCATGAGTCAGAGTGGTTTGTCTCATACCTCTCAGACAGGCACCCAATGAGTCAGTGTGATTTGTATCATACCTCTCAGACGTCCGATGAGTCAGAGTGGTTTGTCTCATAACTCTCAGACAGACCCCTGATGAGTCAGAGTGGTTTGTCTCATGCCTGTCAGACAGGCACCCAATGAGTCAGAGTGGTTTGTCTCATACCTCTCAGAAAGATGCCTGATGAGTCAGAGTGGTTTGTCTGATACCTCTCAGATAAACGCCCAATGAGTCAGAGTGGTTTGTCTATTACCGCTCAGACACCCATACCTCTTAGACGCCCAATGACTCAGAGTGGTTTGTCATATACCTCTCAGACAGACGTCTGATGAGCCAGAGTGGTTTGTCTCATACCTCTTAGACAGACGCTCAATGACTCAGAGTGGTTTGCTCATACCTCTCAGACAGACACCCTACGAGTCAGAGTGGTTCGTCTCATACCTCACAGACAGACACCCGACGAGTCAGAGTGGTTTGTCTCATACCTCTCAGACAGACGCCCGAAGAGTCAGAGTGATTTGTGTGATACCTCTCAGGCAGACACCCATACCGCTCAGACAGACACCCGATGAGTCAGAGGCAGACAGTCAAATCATTGTGCATCTCAATCTAATGTGGAGTCCCTTGAGGGTCCACCCTCTCACCAGCGATCTTCAATGTGAACATGGAACCTCTAGGAGTTCCTCTCAAGGACCACAATATCTCAGTGTATCAATATGCATGTGACTCGCGGCTACACCTAGAGGTCAGCAACCTTAAAGATACCACGTTTATTCATTTAATCTTGGATGACAAGCTCATATCCGAAACTCGACACCGCCATAAACTGAGTGGGGGTGAATTCTGCAGAGAGGTTGAGTACAACCAGGAGACATGAGTCTTCTTGTCCGTTTTAATGGTGGCATATCATATGCTTTCGATGACCATGCACAAGAGGGAATTGCAGCGCCTTGATGCCCTCGGGTTTAGTGCACTTAATAAATGTAAAAATAAATAAATATCAGTGCTTGGAGAAGCATTGGCCAATAGTGCAAGGTGGTTGACCTCTAGCACTTCTGTGTGTAAATCTTTAATCGGGCGTTGGAAGCGAGATATGGTGCCTGATGTCCTATATGGGGGGGAGGAGTGGAGGGAGTGGGAAACAGCCCCCGTACTGGCTGGAGGACATCAACAGGCTGAGTTGGTTGCCCCACAGGGTGGATGGGGTGTACTGCTTGATATTTCAGCGCTTTCAACGTCTGTATTCCTGGGAAGGTTGAAGTCACTGGGAAAGTGGCTGCTGGAGTTTCTGATTGATGCAATGTTATTGGTCGGTGATGTCTTTGAAGAAGCATGGGGCGGGCCTCTGTGATGGTAGGTAAGGCGAAATTTTGTGGTTTGCGTTGGAGTAGGTGGTAAGTGGCAGCTCAGGGTATCCATGAATGGAAGCAGGGTAGCTGCCTGTGTTGTGCAGGACCTCATCTTCTTGGAGATGTGCGTGGGGACCCCACTCACCCCACTCACCCCGTCTCTGTGTTGGAGGCTCTAACCTGATAAAATGGGAATGTTGAGCACATGGTCGGATGTGGGGTGAGACAGGATTCTGTAAAGAAAAGGGTGTTCAGATCTTAGCTAGTGATGAGGTCTGCGTTGGCGGATCAGGGCCATCTTTCTGCTGAATACTTTTCCACAAACCCTGACCCTGCACGGTTGTATACGAATTGTTCGAATGACAATTGACCTTTGCACAATTAACCTTTCAATGGTCAATTGTTACATATATGTGGGGAGAAACTCTGCAACACCCCACCCAATGCAAAACCCCCCATAACCCCAACCCAAACCCCTTATATAATTTCCCTACATATATATATATATATCAATGAAAAAACTTTGTTAAAGGGTCGTTATGGTTAAGTTGCACTAATAAAAACCTATGAAATTCAATGAAAAAACTTTGTTAAAGGGACGTTATGGTTAAGTTGCGCTACTAAAACCTATGAAATTCAGTGAAAAAACGTTGTTAAAGGGACGTTATGGTTAAGTTGCGCTACTAAAAACCTATGAAATTCAGTGAAAAAACTTTGTCAAAGGGACGTTATGGTTACAAGTAAAACCGAAAAACCCTTGAAATTCGCCAGTTATGGTAAGCTAAGCAACCATTACTCGCGCCACCACCGTGCACTGCTAAGACTAACACCCAGGACATCAAAGATGACATCACAAATGTCATTGATGACATCACTGATGACATCACATGTGTGTGTACTTTTCATGAAATATGTGTACAAGGGATTCTTATTATAATTTTGCGAAACAAGTGTCAAGGATCATTGCAATAAATATCATACCCTAATTAGTGCATTGAACGATGCATTGATATAAATAGCATTCTATTTTGGGGTTCTATCTGGTATACTAAGCTACTCATACAGAAACATAACATTGTGTGCAGCGTACAAGATGAAGGTATAATATTCGTAATGTTAATATGTTGAATATTGAAATGATATTGTTTTCTTAATAGATTTTTGTGTACTGTGAAATATGTAATACGTAGCTAATAAAACATTACTATAGACAAAACACAAAGACACAAGAACACATACCAATATGGGTATATACAGGGAAAGTGAAGTTAGCAAAAAAGCACAAGTAGTAGCAGAAACAATTCATAACTTAACTGATTATTTTCATGCAAATAAATGATTGCTCTGTTTCAAAGCTGCTATTTACCCTATGTATATGTATCACTTGATGTGATTGGACCCACAGGGAAAGTACAGCGATAAAAAAAAACAAAAAAAAAAAACTATCAGGAAGTGCTGATAAGTCTATTGATTATCTTTATGCACAAAAAGGATTGCTGTCTTTCAAGCTTGTGTCTTCCCCTGTGTATATGTTTCATATGATGTGACTGGACTCTAAGAGAATTACTGTAAGAACCTACTTGAAGGATACATCTAAAAATAAAATAACATTTTTAGTTTCTGACTGTTATTGAAGAAAACCATGTGGCCTAGACATGTCAGCAAAAGAAAAAAGAGCGAGCCAGACATGTGATGTCATCAGTGATGTCATCAATGACATTTGTGATGTCATCTTTAATGTCCTGGGTGTTAGTCTTAGCAGTGCACGGTGGTGGCGCGAGTTATGGTTGCTTAGCTTACCATAACTGGCGAATTTCAAGGGTTTTTCGGTTTTACTTGGAACCATAACGTCCCTTTGACAACGTTTTTTCACTGAATTTCATAGGTTTTTAGTAGCGCAACTTAACCATAACGTCCCTTTAACACAACTTAACCATAACGTCCCTTTAACAAAGTTTTTTCATTGAATTTCAAAGGTTTTTATTAGTGCAACTTAACCATAACGTCCCTTTAACAAAGTTTTTTCATTGAATTTCATAGGTTTTTATTAGTGCAACTTAACCATAACGTCCCTGTAACACAATTTTTTTTTACTGCATTTCATAGGTTTTTATTAGTGCAACGTCACCATAACATCCTTTTCAATAGATGAAGACCACTAGCATCTTAGGTCCTCAAAGTGGGAACCCTAGGTGGTAAAAAAAAGATTTTCCTTCCCAAACCGGGACGCCTGTGGCGTCCCGGTGCAGGAAGGAAAATCTTTTACCAAGATGGCCACCATGGAAAGGGAAGGCAGGGTGTATAAAGAGAACACAACAGGGCATGAGCAGGGGGTGGGCGGAGGGAGAGACACACACGGGCATGAGCGGGGGTGGGCGAAGGAGAGAGACACACGGGGCATGAGCGGGGTGGGGGGAAGCGAGAGACACACGGGGCATGAGCGGGGGGTGGGGGGACGGCTGGCTAGAGACACACGGGGCATGAGCAGGGAGTGGGGGGAGACACATGGGGCGTGAGCGGGGTGGGTTGGAGGGCTAGGGGCATGAGCGGGGGTGGTGGGAGGGCTAGAGACACACGGGCATGAGCGGGGTGGGTGGGAAGGAGAGACACAACGGGCATGAGCGGTGGGTGGGTGGGCTAGATACACACGAGGCATGAGTGGGGGGTGGGTGGGAGGGCTAGAGACACACAGGGCATGAGCGGGGGGTGGGTGGTTCGGGCTAGAGACACACACGGGGCATGAGCGGGGGTGGGGGAGGGAGAGAGACACACGGGCATGAGCGGGGGTGGGAGGTCGGGAGAGAGACACACGGGGCATGAGCGGGGGTGTAGGGGAGGGAGAGAGACACACGGGGCATGAGCGGGGGTGGGCGGGAGGGATAGAGACACACGGGGCATGAGCGGGGTGGGGGGAGGTCGAGAGACAACACGGGGCATGAGCGGGGGGTGGGTGGTAGGGATAGAGACACACGGGGCATGAGCGGGGGGTGGGTGGGAGGGATAGAGACACACGGGGCTTGAGCGGGGGGTGGGTGGGAGGATAGAGATACACGGGGCATGAGCGGGGGTTGGGTGGGAGGGATAGAGACACACGGGGCATGAGCGGGGGTTGGGTGGGAGGGATAGAGACACACGGGGCATGAGCGGGGGGTGGGTGGGAGGGATAGAGACAAACCGGGCATGAGCGGGGGGTGGGTGGGAGGGCTAGGGACATGAGCGGGGTGGGTGGGAGGGCTAGAGACACACGGGCATGAGTAGGGGGGTGAGGGGAGAGACACACGGGGCATGAGCAGGGGGTGGGGGGAGGTCGAGACACGGGCATGAGCGGGTGGTGGGTGGGAGGATAGAGACACACGGGTATGAGCGGGGGGTGGGTGGGAGGATAGAGACACACGGGGCATGAGCGGGGGTGGGGGGAGGATAGAAGACACATGGGGCATGAGCGGGGGGGTGGGTGGGAAGGATAGAGACATACGGGGTGAGCGGGGGGAGTGGGTGGAGGGCCAGGGGCATGAGCGGGGGTGGGTGGGAGGGCAGAGAGACACAGGGCATGAGTAGGGGGTGAGGGGAGAGACACACGGGGCATGAGCAGGGGGTGGGGGGAGGGAGAGACACACACGGGGCATGAGCGGGGGGTGGGGGGAGGGATAGAGACACACGGGGCATGAGCGGGGGTGGGGAGAGAGACAGACACGGGGCATGAGCAGGGGGTGGGGGGAGGGAGAGACACACACGGGGCATGAGCGGGGGTGGGGGGAGGGATAGAGAGACACGGAGCATGAGCGGGGGTGGGGAGAGACACACGGGCATGAGCAGGGGGTGGGTGGGAAGAATAGAGACACACGGGCATGAGCGGGGATAGGTGGAGTGATAGAGACACATGGGGCATGAGCGGGGGTGGCGGAGAGACACACGGGGCATGAACGGGGGTGGGGGAGAGGAAGAGACAAACGGGCATGAGCGGGGGTGTGTGGGAGGGCTAGGGGCATGAGCGGGGGGTGGGTGGGAGGCTAGAGACACACGGGGCATGAGTGGGGGTGGGGGACAGGAGACACACGGGGCATGAGCAGGGGTGGGGGGAGAGAGAGACACACACGGGGCATGAGCGGGGGTGGGGGGAGGGAGAGACACACACAGGGCATGAGCGGGGGTGGGGGGAGGGAGAGACGACACACAGGGCATGAGGGGGGTGGGCGGGAGGGATAGAGACACACGGGCATGAGCGGAGGGTGGGCGGGAGGGATAGAGACACATGGGACATGAGCGGGGGTGGGCGGGAGGGATAGAGACACACGGGGCATGAGCGGGGGTTGGCGGGAGGGATAGAGACACATGGCGATGAGCGGGGGGTGGGCGGGAGGATAGAGGCACACAGGGCATGAGTGGGGGGGTGGGCGGGAGGATAGAGACACAGGGGCATGAGCGTGGGTGGGGGGGAGGGAGAGAGACACACGGGCATGAGCGGGGGGTGGGAGGGAGGATAGAGACACACGGGGCATGAGGGGGGTGGGTGGAGCGATAGAAACACACGGGGCATGAGCGGGGGTGGGTGGGAGGGATAGAGCACACGGGCATGAGCGGGGGTGGGTGGGAGAGATAGAGACACACGGGGCATGAGCGGGGGGTGGGGGGAGGATAGAGACAACACGGGGCATGAGCGGGGGGTGGATGGGAGGGCTAGGGCATGAGCGGGGGGTGGGTGCAATTGATAGAGACACACGGGGCATGAGCGGGGGTGGGTGGGAGTGCTAGAGACACACAGGGCATGAGTAGGGGTGAGGGGAAGCGACACACGGGGCATGAGCAGGGGGTGGGGGGAGTTAGAGACACACACGGGCATGAGCGGGGGTGGGGGAGGGATAGAGACACACGGAGCATGAGCGGGTGGGGGGAGAGACACACGGCGATGAGCAGGGGGTGGGTGGGAGGGATAGAGACACACGGGGCATGAGCGGGGGTAGGTGGGAGTGATAGAGATACACGGGGCATGAGCGGGGGTGGGTGGGAGGATAGAGACACACGGGGCATGAGCGGGGGGTGGGTGAGGGATAGAGACACACGGGGCATGAGCCGGGGGTGGGTGGAGGGCTAGGGCATGAGCGGGGGGTGGGTGGGAGGGCTAGAGACACACGGGCATGAGTAGGGGGTGAGGGGAGAGACACACGGGCATGAGGGGGGGGTGGGGGATAGAGAGACACGGGGCATTAGCGGGGGCTGGGGGAGGCTAGAGAACACGTGGCATGAGTGGGGTGAGGGGAGAGACACATGGGGCATGAGCAGGGGGTGGGGGAGAGAGAGACACACACGGGCATGAGCGGGGGTGGGTGGGGAGCTGGGGGGAGGTAGAGACACACGGGGCATGAGCGGGGGTGGTGGGAGGGCTAGAGACACACGGGCATGTGCGGGGGTGGGAGGAGGGAGAGAGACACACGGGGCATGAGCGGGGGTGGGGGGCAGGGAGAAGAGACACATGGGGCATGAGCGGGGGTGGGGTGGAGATAGAGAGACACACGGGGCATGAGTAGGGGTGAGGGGAGAGACACACGGGGCATGAGCAGGGGTTGGGTGGAGGGAGAGACACACACGGGCATGAGCGAGGCTGGGGGGAGGGAGAGAGACACACGGGGCATGAGCGGGGGTGGGGGGAGGGAGAGAGACACAGGGCATGAGCAGGTGTGGGGGAGGGAGAGAGAACACACGGGCATGAGCGGGGGTGGGGGACAGGGAAAGAGACACACGGGCTGAGCGGGGGGCGGGAGGGATAGAGACACACGGGCATGAGCGGGGGTGGGGGGAGGGGAGAGACACACGGGGCATGAGCTGGGGGGTGGGGGATAGAGACACATGGGGCATGAGGGGGGTGGGTGGTAGGATAGAGACACACAGGGCATGAGCGGGGGTGGGAGGGAGGAGAGAGACACACGGGCATGAGCGGGGGTGGGTGGGAGGAGATAGAGACACATGAGGCATGAGCAGGGGTGGAGGAGGGGAGAGACACACGGGGCATGAGCAGGGGTGGGGGGAGGGAGAGACACGGGGCATGAGCAGGGGTGGGTGGGAGGATAGAGACACACAGGGCATGAGCGGGGGGTGGGTGGGAGGGATAGAGACACACGGGCATGAGCGGGGGGTGGGTGGGAGGGATAGAGACACACGGGGCATGAGCGGGGGGTGGGTGGAGGGATAGAGACACACGGGGCATGAGCAGGGGGTGGGTGGGAGGGCTAGGGCATGAGCGGGTGGTGGGTGGGAGGGCTAGAGACACACGGGCATGAGTGGGGGTGAGAGGGAGAGACACACGGGGCATGAGCAGGGGGGTGGGGGGGAGGAGAGACACACACGGTGCCTGAGCGGGGTGTGGGGGGAGGGCTAGAGACACACGGGGCATGAGCGGGGTGGGAGGGCTAGAGAGACACGGGGCATGAGCGGGGGTGGTGGGAGGGCTAGAGACACACGGTGCATGAGCGGGGGTGGGGGGAGGGAGAGAGACACATGGGCATCATGAGCGGGGGTGGGGGAGGGAGAGAGACACACGGGCATGAGCAGGGGTGGGGGGGGGAGAGAGACACACGGGGCATGAGCGGGGTGGGAGGAAGGGATAGAGACACACGGGCATGAGCGGGGGTGGGCGGCTAGGATAGAGACACACGGTGCATGAGCGGGGTGGGGGGAGGGTGAGAGACACACGGGCATGAGCGGGGGGTGGGGAGAGGGAGAGAGACACACGGGGCATGAGCGGGGTGGGGGGAGGGAGAGAGACACACGGGGCATGAGCGGGGTGGGTGGGCGGAAGGATAGAGACACACGGGCATGAGCGGGGGTGGGGGAGGGAGAGAGACACACACGAGGCATGAGCGGGGGTGGGCAGGAGATATAGAGACACACGGGCATGAGCAGGGGGTGGGCAGCTGGGATAGAGACACACGGGGCATGAGCGGAGGCTGGGCTGGAGGGATAGAGACACAGGGGCATGAGCGGGAGGTGGGCGGGAGGGATAAGAGACACACGGGGCATGAGCGGGGTGGGCGGGAGGATAGAGACACACGGGGCATGAGCGGGGGTGGGCGGGACAAACAAAAACACGGACATGCCGCACGGACATGAGTTTGTGTGGCAGATCCCGCTCCTCGGCCCTCTGCTGGCCACCGACATGGGGCATGAGCGGCGGTGGGGGGGAGGGAGAGAGACACACGGGGCATGAGCAGGGTGGGGGGGAGGGAGAGAGACACACGGGGCATGAGCGGGGGTGGGGGGATGGAGAGAGACAGACTGGGCATGAGCAGAGGGGGTGGGCGGGAGGGATAGAGACACACGGGCATGAGCGGGGGTGGGGGGGAGGGAGAGACACACACGGGCATGAGCGGGGGTGGGCAGGAGGGATAGAGACACACGGGGCATGAGCGGGGGTGGGGGGACAAACAAAAACACGGACATGCCGCACGGACATGAGTTCGTGCGGCAGATCCCGCTCTTCGGCCCTCCGCTGGCCACCATGTGAGATGGTGTGAGAGGGGGGGCTGGAGGAACAGGGGACACACGGAGCATGAGTGGGGGTGGGGGACAGGAAGGAAACACGGGCATGAGCGGGGTGGGGGGACAGAAAGGACACACGGGCATGAGCGGGGGTGGGGCAGACACGGGCATGAGCGGGGGTGGGAGGAACAAAAGACAGACACGCTCCTGCTGACCTGACAAAGCCTCTCATGCGGCAAAGAAAGATGGCGGGCGTCTCTGAAGCCAGACGCACTGCACGCTTTCACCGCCTCCAATGAGAGAGCACGTCAGATGTCCGCGGACATCACACAAGCTGCTGGCCCAAACACCGTCCTGTCCGCGGAGCGAACAGGGAAGTGTGTCTGCGAAGCAAACACAGATATCACTAATTTTTTTTTACCTTTTACCTACTTTTTGGTCATTTTAAAAAAAACTACTGGACGGATTTTCACCAAATTTGCAAAAGCACGCTTTCGGGACCAAGCCGCTGCTCCTGGTCCAAATTTGGTGAAAATCCGTCCAGCGGTTTCGGCTGTAGACGCAAGCAACATTTTTTTCCCATTCAGTCTATGGGGAAAAAAAAGTTTTGGGACCCCCCCTATAACTTTGCCCCCCCTGGACGAATACGCACCAAACTTTGCCAAAAAATTCAGAGTGACCCAAATACTTTTTTTTGCAAAGTTTGGTGAGGATTCGTCCAGGGAGAGCGAAGTTATAAGCCGCCCAAAAAGTGCTCTTCCTATGGAAACAGCAACTTAACCATAACTACGTGGCCACTACCGTGGCCATGTAATATACGGTTAATTGTGGAAAGGTCAATTTGGACCCTTGTAATTCGGTCAATTGTGCATTTAAACAATTGTGTTCGAACAATTTGGGTAATACCCCCTGCACACCTGGTATTCACGCCTATCCACTCCCACTCACCTCTTTCCAGGTCCTCTATGCAACGGCTGTTACCGGTCATGTACGCTCTTAACAAAGGGTTGATAGTTATTTGAACCCCCCCACTATGGTCTCAGCTCAGAATGCAAATAGTTGTATTTTATTTTTTATGGGAGGCAGGCTCTGTGAGTGTTGCAGAAACCCAATCTCCTGTTGAAAAGAGAAGATGGCTGCCGCCACAGAACATAGAAAATGGACAAAGTCTTTTTTCTATTTCTACAGCAGGAGCCGAGGACGGGCCGGAGTGCCAGGAACAGAGCAGAAAGCAGAAAGGTTCAAGAGTGTTAGAAGGGTGGGAAGTCGGGGAAAGAGTGCAGGATGTTTTAGTGGGTGGGGTGAGGGTGTTTTTTTTTGGAAGGCAACATGGAGTTGCTGTCTGCTGCCTCCCCACAATGAAGATGGTGACACCTGGGGAAAGGCCTTGTGTAGCTTGGAAAATGTGGGAATACACTGGCCGTTCACTCCTGTGTATCCAGTCACCTGATTGTCTGAGTGCCCTTCCCTAGGTGTGAATGGTTATTAACTCCCCCATATTGACTGCTCATGGATTCTAATCCCTATGGCCATTCCCATCCACTAACTGCTCCTCCTCACCGGAAACACACCCTCCTGTAATCTCTTTGAGCTAGCTTATTAGGCAAGAGCACCAAACTTTGTCCTGAACAGGGCCAGCCATTGTTATTTCTAACCAGCCTCTGAGTGTTAATGGCTTAATTGTAACTGTCTAAAGGTATATAAGATGGAAACGTGTCTGTTGATAACACACAATTAAAGTTAACTAAGCCTACCAGGGACAAAGTCCGGGCCTTTCACCTTTTTTTGGTTCAAATGGGCCCCTGAATCTCAGAGGAGCCACCAGCAGCTGCCCCCATGTCAGCAGTGTTGTGGCCCAGCAACATCTTCTTTAATTAGTACATTAAATGTGCGCTTTGCAGAGCCAAAACTCACAGGTTTCTCATGTATTTTAGCTGAACTGGGAAAGATATGTTCAGAAGATATGAGTATTATTACAAAGCTGTGTAGTCTCTCTGTATGCTTAGCGTAGAAATGCAACAGCTTAGCGTAGAAATGCAGCAGCTTAGTGTAGAAATGCAACAGCTTAGCAGAGGAATGCAACAGCTTTGCATAGAAATGCAACAGCTTAGCGTAGAAATGCAGCAGCACAGTCAACGTTTAAGTGAAAAGTAGCATTCCAATTCTATGCGTAAAAGAATAGTTACAAATGACTACTTTCTCCGTCTTCTGTGCAAGTCCGGGCTTCAAGCCAAGATTTCAGTTGTTTTGAAATATGCAACGACACTGTAAGTGTGCAGTAGTACTACTTGGAGCATTCTTTATGCGTAGAATGGAATTACCATAACACATTATCTTGGACCCAAATAACCAGACAGACTCACAGAATATGGCAAAATACTACTTTATTGTCAGGTGTAGAAAGTAGGGAAATCTGAGGAACAATGAATTGCAGTCCAAAAGCTCACACTGTAGATTGGTTACACAACGGCTTTCTAACTCAATAGGCGTCAGATATGACGTCATCCTACGTGGCAAATAATAAAAGTTATCAGATTGGGGATTTGTTAGGGGAACATATTTACTTATAGAGCCTATACGTGTTAGTTACTTTATTGGCTGCTCCTCTCTGGTAGGCAAGCCTCAAACCTCCCCCTAACTATGTACAATACAGATTATAATAGTGAAACTGTAGCGGATTGGCTCCTGCAACATTGTATGCTCTTCGTTGCATAGGCCCTCATGATAGGTTGGCATCCTCTCTCCACTTTGGGCATTCAGCTCACTAGCAACATCTGAGCAAAATTAAACTCAGGTGTAGAGAATAACATTAGACTACTGTTGACTTGCCTAACAAGTCTACCATCTCTCATCAGCCAAGCCTTCAACCAGAGCCTCTCCTTTGTACTTGACCTCGCTGAGCGTTCCCTTCTCTGGGACTTTAACGGGAGTTAAGGTACATTGTTATCTTTAGCCAGGGCGTATGAACAGGCCTTGTTTACGAGTTCGAATCACGTGTGAAGAGACCACATTTTTGTCAATTTCGCTTTTAATTAAGTGTTATTTGATTCAATTATCTCGGGTGTCATTACCCTCTTTGGCCTCTGGAGACTTGGTTGTTCCATCTCACATAGGCTTTTCTACATCTTTTATTGTCAATACTTGGCATTAGTATATGTTCCCTCATTTACTTAATCTAAGAGAAATATATCCTGCGTATGTTTGTTATCCTCATTGACTCCCCTTGTACCCTTTAGTAGTTTCTCGCTGTGGCATCCTTGATCTCTGGCCAGCAGCTATTCTTTGTTTATGCATGAATTTGTATGTCCAGCCTCTGTCAGCTCCGCAGCTCTGGTGTCTCCCGTTCAAGCTCTTTGCTTATTATTATTGAGAACCGGTGTCCATCTTTTCAACATGGCCGCTTTATCCATGCTATGTTATCTACTGCAGCAAGTTTCTTTATGACTCATCTAGCTTGCGTTTCTGCGTATATATATTAACTACTTATCTGGTTACTTATCTTCTTTGTATATATTGTTTCTTCTCACTTTTATGTATGTTTACTCTTGTTTCTCCAGTTACATCTTCATTTGTTAAGTATTCTTATATCATTTCAGTGCATCATTGTATCTTCTCCTTATGGCATCACTTTGCACCTGTCAGATCTTCTTTACTACTTCTCGATATTCAGTGGTGTCTGCAATTCTCCTGCTACCACCTCAGTGTGAGGGTACATTCAATACAGTCGTCTGAGTGTATAACAACTCTCATACAATCGTTGCGGTATTGGGATAATACCTGGTGTCATGCACAGTGTCTTCCTGTTATTCATCCAGTATGACGGAGGTGAGGGGGCAGTGTCTATCAGTGATAATACCCGATGTTCCAGTATAATACAAACTATGTTCTTCTGATGGACTACAACTGCTGATTGACATGGCTTCCGGGCTACCAGAGGTGACTGTGGAATATTGTTTATGAATTGATAAATATACTAGCGACACATGAGCTAAATATTGCTGGGGAATAGGCCTAAAAAAAAAAGAACTCGAGACTATAAAAAGGGATGTTCTGGGCGAGGTGGGTCAGAGCTGTTCGGAGATCCTCGCAGCTGAGGGCCTATGCTGGAAATCCTTCTGCATTCTGGCTTATGGAGGAGGGAGGGGCTCAGTTTTGCTTCTTGTTTCTGCCCTGGTTTTTTAAGCATTGATTTTGATTACAGAGGCTCAAAACGCCTTTTAATTTAGCTTTTGAGAGAAATCATTTGTTTTAATTGAGCTGTTTAGATAAGCAGCCTTCAATACAGCAGCTCAATACCCACGGAACTATCTTGTTCTGGTTTGGCTGATGTTTGCACCATAATCAATCCAAATAACACTGAGCGGCCGATTCATGGAACAAACGTGCGCCGAAAATCTTCGCGCAAGCGGAAAAAAACAGGCGCACGCGCACGCGTGCGATTCATGGAAGTCCCTGCGCGTGTTTACCTCGGGATGTGCGCCAAACCCGTGCATGGCGCACACGTCACTGCAACATCCCAAAAGACGTGCGCGACGCGCACTGTGAAAGCGCACAACCTCGGCGCATACACCAGAAAGTGGGCGGAACACGGGGCGTAACGCGCGGAATGGGGAACAACTCGCAAAAACAAGGGCGTAACTGGGGATGTACTGCAGGGAAGCAGACGGAACGCCCACACGCACCCGAACACACGTATTCATGGAATCGAATAGGGCAAAGCCACGCACAGCGAAAGACACGCACAAGCCGATACACGTCCGCCACACGAAGGCAGGCGGTAGCGTCCCTGCGCATCACAAAAGTGGCAACATACAGCAATTGTGCGAGCGGGCACGTGTATTTCGGGGTTGCGCGGGAAGTTACACACGCGATTGAGCGGGGTACGTGTATTCCGGGGGTTCGCGGGAAGTCACACACCCGACCTGGCCTGAGGGAGCGGGCTACGTGTATTACAGGGGTTCGCGTGAAGTTTCTCACGCGATCGGGCCTGGGGGAGCGGGCTACGTGTATTACAGGGGTTCGCGTGAAGTTTTTCACGCGATCGGCCTGGGGAGCGGGCTACGTGTATTACAGGGGTTCGCGTGAAGTTTCTCACGCGATCGGGGCCTGGGGGAGGGGGCTACGTGTTCACGGGTCGCGTGACCGCGTCGCTGGGGAACGCGGTAGCCAACACCCGCTGTGAAGTAATAGCGTGTGAACCCCAACGGATGGAAAACACACGCACCGCACGAAAAGCACGTACAGAACAGTGTAAAGGCACGCGGGATCTCCAAGCCCTGCCAGGGCAACGCCCGTGCGCAAAACGTCACAGACGCGCTTACGCTGTAAGGGCCTTTGGTCCAATGAAATCGCGTACGCGTGCTGACGCGCTTACGCGCTAAGGGCCTTTCCTCGATTTTCACGCTGACGTGCAGGATTTTCACGTGCCAAATCACTCCGTATCAAGCTGGCCACGCGAAAACACACGGAAGACCACGCTCCTGCCCAGAAGGCCGAATTACTGCCCCCCAGTGCCCCGAGCAGCCTCCCACGTGCCATCTGCTGCTGCCTGCCTGCCTGCCTGCTGCCACCGTGCCCTGCCATTTGGTGCCTGCACATCAGCCATCTGCAGGGGTCCAGTTGCTGTGTCCACCCCTGCTGGAACAGAAGACTCCCGACTCGGATAACATCGCTCCACAGCCCAGCCCCAGGACCCAGTTGCCACCCACTCCTGCCCCTGGGTTGCCATGTCGGGCACATCCAACATCTGGCACCAGTGGCAACCCCCGGCCAGAGGGGCAGAGGGGCACCAGCTTCACTGCCACCGAAGTTGGTGTCCTGGTGGAGCAAGTCCTGGGGCAGTATGATGCCCTCTTCGGATCGTCCCGCGCCAACAAGGAAGGACGGGAGAGGATCTGGGCGACTGTGTGGTTGCCATCAACGCGAGGGGGTGGCAACCCGCACCATCCAGAAGGTCAAGAAGCGCTGGGAGGACTTGAGGTCCAGGACCCTCATGAAGGCCCGGCGCCTCGTGGAGGGGGCCGGGGCCGCATGAGTTCCATCCAGATGAGGGTCCTGGAACGCGTACACCCAGCGCTCCACGCCCAGGTCCTTGAGAGGGAGACCCGTCTGGAGTTGAGCGGTAAGTGGCCAAGCATTGCTGTGTGAGACAGGGCATGTTGCAGTGTGCTGGTTGTCTGATACTTGCCTGCATGTGTGACATAGGCCATGTACGCATGTATGTGTGCAGGGACATCATGGTAATGCATGTGCGACCTGTAATGTGTGAACCGCACGGTTGTTGCATGTGTTTTGAATGCGACATGGGGAGCCCTATGCAGATTGTCACACATGAGAGCATGGCAGTCTCTGTTCCTGGACATGGGTGGGGTGAGGGATGGGTGCTGATGCCAGATACATATGTGGTATCCATGTCTGTGTGCCTGACCTGCGTGTCTGTGACTTGTGAGTGCCATGGATGCATGACACATGTCTGTGACAATGTACAGATTCACTGATGCAGCCTAGTCTATCCTTGTATCCACTGTGATTTGGGTGTACGGGGCCAGATGGATGTGACTGAGGTGAAGTGTGTGCATGTGATAGGCATGACCCATGATGCATGTGAGTTCCATTACATTGTATGTTTCGAGAGTCCATTGGACATGTATGGAAATGTCCATGGCATGCACCATGACTGTCACTGTGTGTGTTTTGCCTGGACTGACACATGTGTTGTGGTGTGACATGATGGAAGTGTACTTTGACAGTGGCACTCATCTGCTATTGCTTCCTGTCTAGGGGACCATTGTACAGTACCCTGATGCTTGTGTTCTATGTCTCCCTCTACGCAGCGGCTAGTGAAGGAAGAGGGCGGAGACGGCGCTGTGGAGCAAGGCGGCGGGGATGCCCACGGCTGCAGCGGAAGGGGTGTGAGCCCCACAGGGGCCTGCTACGGCGGTAGACGGCGAGGAGCCATCCAGGTTGGTGGTTTCCACAGAGGAGGAGGAGGCCGCCACTGAGGCGCACATGGGGCCTGGTGGGGGCATCCCTGCTGGTGCAAGTGGTGCAGTCCGGGGCAGGGGCAGGAGGCAGCACAGGTCACCGTGGAGGGCCTGTGCATGTCGCTGTCCCTGAACCTGTGGGTGCACCACCTTGCACCAGCAGGGATGCCCCGTCCCAGGCCCGTCCGCAGGTAGAGGGATGTCCATGTCATCTGACTTCCCTCCACCTGCGGACGAGGGGACCCCTGGCCGTATGGAGAAGGTCCTGATTGGGGTCGCGATGCGCACGGCTGTGATTCGTGATGCCGTGCGTGCTTCCCAGGAGGAGCACGCACGTCATCACGAAGAGCACCGTGCCGACGTGGCCCAATTGGGATCGGCCATGTTCGGGGGTTCCTGCATGTGTCGGCCAATCTGGCGGCCCTCTCCTCCTCTGTGGAGACTATACGCCAGTCGTTCTCCTTGCCGTCTTCCGCCCAGATGCCACCAGGGCCCCTGTGGACCTGCCCTGACCAATGCAGCCAGCTCGGTGGGGATCCCATCCCTGCCACAGTCGGGAGTCAGAGGTCCAGCAGGGGTGGACAACACAGCAACTGGACCCCAGCAGATGGAGGATGTGACGGCATCATCGGGCAGGGCACGTGCACGACGGCGTCGGTGGTTTCCATCATCCTGGATGCCGTCGTGCTGGCAGAGGCAGTGGCGTCGGAGGCAGCAGCAGGCTCGACGTGGGAGGCATCATGGCTCGGGCCATCAAGATCAGAGGGGCAGGCATCGGCGGAGGGCAGGAGAACCCTGGGATGGTAGTGTCTTCCGTGTGGGAGCAGTTGGTCCAGCGGATAGGTGCGGAGCGGCAGCGGGCGGAAGAGGAGCGGCTCACCATGGTCAGGGCGGAGTTCTCCATGCGTCGGGCGTTGAGGCGGGCTGAGTGCCTCGAGGAAGCTCGCAGGGAGTTTGAGGTGAACATGGGTTATCCCTGCGAGACCTCGGGGCCAGGACAGAGTCCCGCCTCCAGGACATCGACATGGAGTTCGATGATGCCCTGGCGGCAACATCACAGAGTGAGCCGCAGGACTTGCCCGCTGCCATTGTATATAGTTCTTTAGTTAGTTAGTGTTAGGTTTCCTTTATTTTTTGAGATTTTTTTGGACCGCTCGGACAATGGCCACTTTTCTGTATATAGTTTTTTTATTAGGTAGTAGTAGGTTTCATTTATAGTGTTGGGCTCATGGACCCTGGAATATTCTTGTGTATAGTTGGATTTTTAAAATACATTTTTTTGATTTATATTTGTGTTCACCATGAGGCAATGGTTTTTCCTTATTTTTTTTCACCATGATTTTGCTTTGGACAACATTAGTTTTTGGATTCCTTTGTTTTTTGTATTTTTACATTACTTATCGGACATGGACAATTTATTTTGTTATCCCCATTGTTGTATGTTTGATTAGTTTACTTCATTTTCTTCGAGAATACATGTTTTTATAACTTTCTTTTGTGGTATTTTCTCATTGGTTTCATGCATGTCATGATATGGGTTTTGACATTCACTTGCACCCATTGTGTATGTGTGTGTGTGACGGACATGTGTTCATTTACATACTTGCCATTGGGGTTGTATCATGTAATTGCATTTGCTATGTGGGTGGATGCAATCCTTGGCTGGGTGTTTGTGCTGGGTATGCTGCCCATTACTGCCATGATTGTGTATCGTCAGGACCTGGGGCAGGGGGACATGGTTGGGGCCTGCTGGCAGGTGCCCCCAGTGCTGGGGGGTGGGTGTGACATGAGTGACATGAGTGGGGGCCTGCTGGCAGGTGCCCACAGTGCTGGGGGTGGGGTGGTGGGGACATGAGTTGGACATGGGTGGGGGCCTGCTGGCAGGTGCCCACAGTGCTGGGGGGTGGGGGTGGTGGGAGACATGAGTTGGACATGGGTGGGGGCCTGCTGGCAGGTGCCCACAGTGCTGGGGGGTGGGGGTGGGAGACATGGGTGGGGCCTGGTGGAGGCTGCCCCTGGTGACTGGGGGTGGGGGTGTGGGAGACATGGTGGGGGCCTGGTGGAGGTGCCCTGGTGCTGGGGGTGGGGGTGGTGGGAGACATGAGTGGGGGCCTGGTGGAGGTGCCCTGCAGTGCTGGGGGTGGGGGTGCAAGGGGACATGAGTTGGTGTTCATTAGTTCAAGGGAGACATGTGCCTTTGCTGGGGGGCATGCCCATGTTGGGTGGGCTGCCTGCGGGACATGACCAGGGATGCAGGGTAGTCCCCTGTGGTGTGGGCTGCTTGCAGGGGCCGTGGAGGGTGTACAGGGAACACCTGGGAGGACCCACACTGGTCAAATCACATGTAGGACTCCCCGGCACCCTGAAATACACGTACCCTGCTGATATCGCGTGTGGAACTTCACGCGCACCCTGAAATACACGTACCCTGCTGAAATCGTGTGTGGAACTTCACGCGCCCCCCGAAATACACGTACCCTGCTGAAATCGCGTGTGGAACTTCACGCGCACCCCTGAAATACACGTACCCTGCTGAAATCGCGTGTGGAACTTCACGCGCACCCTGAAATACACGTACCCTGCTGAATCGCGTGTGGAACTTCCCGCGCACCCCGAAATACACGTACCCTGATGGAATCGCGTGTGGAACTTCACGCGCACCCCGAAATACACGTACCCTGATGGAATCGCGTGTGGAACTTCCCGCGCACCCTGAAATACACGCGCCCAGGCAATCGCGTGTGGAACTTCCCGCCCTGACCGCGCCAGGCCAATCGCGTGTGGAACTTCCCGCGCACCCTGAAATACACGCGCCCAGGCCAATCGCGTGTGGAACTTCCCGCGCACCCCTGAAATACACGCGCCCAGGCTATTCGCGTGTGGAACTTCCCGCGCACCCCTGAAATACACGCCCAGGCCAATCGCGTGTGGAACTTCCCGCGCCAGGCCAATCCGTGTGGAACTTCCCGCGCACCCCTGAAATACACGCGCCCAGGCCAATCGCGTGTGGAACTTCCCGCGCACCCCTGAAATACACGCGCCCAGGCCAATCGCGTGTGGAACTTCCCGCGCACCCCTGAAATACACGCGCCCAGGCCAATCGCGTGTGGAACTTCCATGCCCAGGCCAATCGCGTGTGGAACTTCCCGCGCACCCCTGAAATACACGCGCCAGGCCAATCGCGTGTGGAACTTCCTGCGCACCCCTGAAATACACGCGCCCAGGCAATCGCGTGTGGAACTTCCCGCGCCCAGGCCATCGCGTGTGGAACTTCCCGCGCCCAGGCCAATCGCTGTGTGGAACTTCCCGCGCACCCCTGAAATACACGCGCCCAGGCCAATCGCGTGTGGAACTTCCCGCGCACCCCTGAAATACACGCGCCCAGGCCAATCGCGTGTGGAACTTCCCGCGCACCCCTGAAATACACGCGCCCAGGCCAATCGCGTGTGGAACTTCCGCGCGCACCCTGAAATACACGCGCCCAGGCTATTCGCATGTGGAACTTCCCGCGCACCCCTGAAATACACGCGCCCAGGCCAATCGCGTGTGGAACTTCCCGCGCACCCCCTGAAATACACGCGCCCAGGCTATTCGCGTGTGGAACTTCCGCGCACCCTGAAATACACGCCCCAGGCCAATCGCGTGTGGAACTTCCCGCGCGCACCCCTGAAATACACGCGCCCAGGCCAATCGCGTGTGGAACTTCCCGCGCACCCCTGAAATACACGCGCCCAGGCTATTCGCGTGTGGAACTTCCCACGCACCCCTAAAATACACGCGCCCAGGCCAATCGCGTGTGGAACTTCCTGCGCACCCCTGAAATACACGCGCCCAGGCTATTCACGTGTGGAACTTCCCGCGCACCCCTGAAATACACGCGCCCAGGCTATTCGCGTGTGGAACTTCACGCGCACCCTGAAATACACATACCCTGCTGATTTCGCGTGTGGAACTTCACGCGCACCCCAAAATACACGTACCCTGATGGAATCGCGTGTGGAACTTCCCGCGCACCCCTGAAATACGCGTACCCTGCTCGCACGGGGCCAATTGCGTGAGGTACTTCCCGCGCACCCCAGTGATACACGTAGCCCGCTTGCTGTGCTGGTACAGGGTTAGCGCAGCCCTTTGCGCTGGAATGGCTTTTCCCTGCGCGGGAGGCGTTCTTGGGGGCGTAACTGGCGCTGCTGCAGGGTCGCTGCGCCACTGTGTGCCACGGCTGGTTTTGGTGGCTGGAATCCATGAATATGCTGTGCGCGGAAATGGATTTCAGCGCACGCGGCTGGCGCAGGGATTCGCACGCGCACACTGTGCGCCAGCTGCGTGCGCCACTTGTGCGCTGAATTCTATGAATTACCCCCTAAATCTGTTCTGAGGCTTTTGTTATAGCCTTTATTTATTTATTTTGTATGTATTAATTATTGGAAATTTATAAGGCGCTTATACAGCAAGACAGTGGGTCTCATTACGAGCATGGCGGTAGCCGTGCCTGTATGGCAGGCACGGCTACCGCCATGTTCGCTACCGGCCCCGCCACCCGCGATTGGGCAATAACTGGCCCATTACGAGATGAATGGGCCGGTAATTGCCCATTCGCAGGTGGCGGTATTCCCGGGATCCCCATCCCCATTCTGCCTGAGCGCAGAATGGGTGTCGGGAGCACGGCTGCGCTGGCACCGTTGATAACGGTGCCAGTGCAATCACGAGTTCTGTTTGCGGGTTCCTGACAGCACGCTAGGTCTTACCTGGCAGGCTGTCAGGAACCCGCGAGCAGAACTCGTAATGCGGTGGGACGGTATGAATGGTGCCGGTGCCTTACCGGCACCGTTCATATCGTTCACACCACTACTGTAATGAGCCATAGTGTATGAAAGCACCACAAGGCAAGAGGGAAGGGAACAAGAGAGCAAATATACATTGACACATTGATACTGAATAAAAAGAAACAAGCAACAGTCCTACTAGGCCTTGTGACATTCAGAGCGTGCAAGTGCAGTGACGAGAAAGAAAAAAGGGGGTGGGGGTAAGTTGTATTAGGATCTCTGGGAGGAGTGCCATAGATGCCTGTTGGGAGGCAACAGGTAAGTGCATGGGCAGAGCCATTCCAGGTGAAGAGGGGCAGGTCTACTGCCCAAGTTAGGTGCAGGATGAAGGCAAACGACCCAACAGGCTGGTGTGAGCCTGCAAGGGGGAGGGGGGCAGAAATGTTTTTTTTTAGGTGCTTTTTGCCATTGCATTTGATTTTCGTGGATTTTGTGGTGGTTTTTGGATAGAACAGCCCAAGCCTCCCCGAGCTCTGCTTTCAGCTCTCTACTATCCCAATATACTGTTGTGAGAATGAGAGAGGGTTTTACCCACTTATTAATATCACATTGGGAAAAAGGAGAGGCATTGAAAAGGAAGTGCCATTCATGAGGCTTTCGTGAGAATTGGTGAGCATAAGATTGCTTTTGAGGAGCTATTGTGTGTTTATTTGGTTGCCTCATTTTTGGTAGACATATATGCTAGACAGTGATCGCAGTGTTTTCACGAATAACCTTTTTCCATATTGAGTGTGTTATGCATAGTGACAATAGTATTTGCCATGCTTTTCTATTACTTTATTTTCATAATAAAAGGAAATGCACGTTGCAGGTCAGGGTGAAAACTTCACTGAGTGTTTATTAGTGAGAACCGATTGTAAGGGTGCAGAAGGAGGATACTGACACACAGGGGGCATGCTGTTGGCATAAACCTTTATTTACTCCAAAATGAAAAGGGTATCTACCCCTCCCTAACTCTAAGAGGGGTTTTCCTGACTCAACTAAGGAACTAAGGAATCTGTCAGACTGTCCAAGTAAATGAAAAATAGTCCACAGTTGTGTGTCAAAATGCCTACTCCTATCCCTTACATTAGTAACTAAACTAACTAGTAACTATTGCTTGTGACACTCTGCATCTCTATGGCTCCTCTGTGGGCCCCCATTGGCTGGAAGCTACTACAAATGAAGATTGCCCTGAGCCGGCCAGCTTTGCCGGCTCACCTCCTAAGGCCCCTACTTAAGGCCCCTGTCTGGCTTTCTCAATCAGTCCTGCAACATTGTATGATGACATCTGTCCCCTACTGTATCTTGCTGGAGGGCAGGAGGAGACTGATGTCTACTTTTCATTTTCACTGATGGAGCTGCTGCTCCTTTCCAAGATGGCCGATGGGCCAACGCCTTCCATTGAGTCTGCCTTCCCTGCCTGCCCATGACACTGCGCAGCACCATGGCCGCTCTATCGCTCCTCTGTGGACCCCTGATTGGCTGGAAGCTACAACATATGAAGATTGCCACGAGCCGGCAGGCTTTGCTGCCCCACCACCTAAGGCCCCTACTTAACGGCCTTTGTGTGGCCTTGTCCAGCTGTGGACAGTGCCAGGATGCCAGCCCTGTCATTCGATGAAATCCCGCTAGTTTGATAAGGTAAGGAGACTCTGCCCTGCAATTTCAATTCTTGGTTGCTGCTGATTCTTCTTACACTTCTCTTTCTCTCCTTCCTCTCCACATGTGCCACTGCACTGCTCCTTTGCACCCCCTAGTACTGTCACTTTCTCTTCATTTCTCTCTTTTCTTCCTCTACCTTGCTGGCTGTGCCTCTCGCACAGCCAGCTCAGAGGCCCCCTTTGCATGTCACCCATTCACCCCTGTTTTTTACCTCCTCCTCCTCACCTCCATTGTCCCTGTTTTCCTGCCTTCCTCTTTTGCCTTCCTCCTTTACTTCCTCCTCCTCACTCATCTTGACCTTCTCTGTGCCCTCTCTGTGTGGGTCCTGCTGCATGCCTCGCACTTCACACCCCCACTTACGCCTCCCTCCATCCCTCTCCTTTGAATCTCTCCTCTTTTTCCCATTTTGTGTTGTCTTGTGTTTTTTCTCCCCTCTTGCTTTGTCACCCCATCCATTCTTCTTGTGCCTTCCCTTCTTTTTCCCAGCCTAACTGCCTTCTCTTCTCACTCTGTCTCTCCCACCTCACCCAATTGCAGTTCTTTATTTGTTGCTCTCGTTCTTCCCTCCACCTTTATTTCCTTGTGGCACCTGCCCTCTTGCTAACTAGAACCTCTTGGCTGCACTCACACAGCCTGAGCTATATTAGTCATATTGTCTCTTGTAGACGAGATGCTAAGACCCTGATTGTGCTTTTCTTCACCTCTTCCATTCTATCAGGCTCTCCTGGACGTTCTGGGGCCCTCTGTTCCTCTGTAGGGCTCTCTGGCATTTCAGCAAAGTATTTCAAGCATCAGGCAGGGAGACAGAGTCAGGTTCACAAAAGACTTCAGGTTTTATTCACGCCAGAATGATACAAACAGCATTGTTGTCAAGTACACAAACCCCTGCTCCCTTCTGAAAACGGAGCTTCCTTTTATACTTTTCAGAGCAAAAGAGTCAAACCCCTCCCTTTTCTAAACATGCCCAGGCAAAACTCTTCATTGAACATACTTGTGCACAAGGCAATTATTCCTTATCTGTTTAAACCTTCAAAATGAAAAACATTCTGGCACACATCCTAGGATTTTCCCAGCCACACTACCCCAAATATGGTCATGCAGCTGTTTCACATGGCTAAAATTTCAGACATAGCCTAATTAACTGTCTCGTTTCAGACTGCTTATCTGATTCCTGCAAGGCACAGCGGCCTTGAATTGTTCAACTCTGGACTGACTCATGCGGCCACTGACTGTAGATAGTCGCTTCATTTGATACATTTCTTTTACTCATATAAAGGCATTGTCAGTTAAAGGCATTGTCAGTTACATAAATGGTTGAGTTCTTTTCTGTCTGGGTATAGTAAAAACGTAATCATTTTCCTACTTACTTTTTATAGTATGCATTCTGTACCTTGTCTACTTACTTACTGACTTTATAAGCATAACACCATTTAAAGTACTAATGTCTTTTAACCTTATGAGTTCTACTTAAACACATTTACAATATTAAATCACTCCATATGATTTTTCTCTGCCTGGCTTTAAGTGGGGGGGGGTCTGCCACCTACTGCATTCAGTTGTTCGTATCTCATCTTCATTTCGGCTCCTCCATTACACTTCCCAGTCTTGAAGTTCTTGGTTGTTAAAACAATGACTTTCAACCATATCCATGTCTACCCTTCTTGATTTTTATCTTCTTCCCTTTAAACCCCACTTCCTTTTTCCATTTGCTTTAAACTAATTGTATGCCTTAGATAATTTCACAGCCATTGTGAGACTCGAGAGGTTGGTCGAGCTTTGAGATAACCCATTAGCCCATTCTCTCTTCGTATGTCATATCTTATCTGCAACTCCCACCCCAACAAAATATACTCTCTCCTTCATCTTCTTCTTCTGCCAATGCAATTATATATATAAGGTTTTCAAACTGTATCTTTCCCTCTTGTTCCACACATTTTCTTCTTCCGTATCTTCCACTTTATTCATATTAGCTTTGCATCGGTGGACCGTCTTTGTCCTGTGGCCTTTGTCCTTTTTTTTATAGCTGTTTTCACAGTCAGTCTCCCAGTTTCTTTGATGCTTAAACCAGGAGTCCATTGTCTTTTTTTCCCTTTTTTACAAAGAGTTCATTTTTACTAGAGTGTCTCATCTTTCAATAAATACATTTTTGAAATCAGTCCAAAAGAGGGGATGTTTTAGCATGGGGACACAGGGTTGGGGGAGTCTTTTGCAGATACAATTCAGACGATCACTTTGCTTCAGGCTTTCACTGAGTTTCTCTATGACCTCCCTCTTTCCTCACATGGTTCGATGTTAATTTCCCAAGGCATACAGGTCCCTCGATGTATACCTGTAATATAAAACGGAATGAGTTTCTTTTATAAAATAAACAAGTCTCTTAAATTTAACGCATTTCCTACCAAACCATTTCCTTAAAAACCCTCTCATTCACATTCCAGCTCTCATACCCTACCTCCTAAATAATCACGAGACATTCCCTCTTATTGGACACACCTGCCTCCCCTGTGGTCATTCCTTCCTCATAAACAAAATACAGCCCCATATTTCGCTCTGTGTCAGCCGGCTAGAACCTGAGTTTGTTTAAAAATAGAAAAATGTGTCCTCCATAGGACACATTTTTCCCTTGAGGGTGACACATGCAATCATAAGGAGACAAAAATAACAATTAAAGAAAGATGTCTTCTTCTTTTCTGGTCTTCTAGGCACATCTGTAGCAGATGACAGAGACGTCCTTGGGGATCCCCGTTGTCTGTAGAAAGTCAAAATAGGAACAAAAGTCATTCGGGCACTGGTAAGGGGTCAGGTTTTCTTCCCAACTTCAACTCTTTGCTCCTTTTCTGCTATAAAAAAAATACTTTCTGGATCATTCTCCCCTACTCGTTGGTGCACATAAACAACTATATTCCAACCACCCCACAGGATACTTAGTTTAGGCTTGGTTCTTTGCTCAGCTTAGCTGCACATGCTTCCTTGTTAGCAGTAAATACTTCCTCAGCTCAGTGGTAAATACTTGCTCCTTAGCATCCATTCTTCCTCTTTTCTTCTTGTCTTTGTTGCACCATAGCCTTTGCTTGTGCTTTTGCATTCATCCTGTGGAGACAAAACAGAGGCGTTTCGCTGCACACCGTCCCTGCCTAACTTAATCTACTCTTCCCCTGTCTTTCAAGACTATGGCACCAATTCTTACTATGTACCTTTGACATTATGAACACAAAAAAATCATTACTCACCTTCAATTTAACTTCTATTTTCTGTGGTTGTCTGAAATGGCCATGTTATCATCTATTTTCTACTCTTTCCACACCTGATTGCACCTATCTTGGGAAAAATAGCTGAACACTTGAAGACATGTTGTCTCTTACTACCTCTTTTCCTGTTACTCACCTGGATCTTCCTACTTTTGGTGCTGATCAATTGTGTGTTCATACCCTTTTAGCGTGAACTAGTACTTACCTTTTTCTTTTTCTCCCTAATTAAGGTCATGAAGACATTTCTTGTACTTCCGCACAAAGGTCCATAACTTTTATCTGTAAAATAAATCAAAATTGTTACAGGCACTCAAAAATGTTTTTTTTACTTACCTCACTATATTTTCTTAAAGTGGCGTGTGTGTGATTTTGCCTTGTTTAGTTGACCCAATTTTTTGTCAGCCACACTCCTTTTCTCGGTCTTCATGGTCACTGATGCTTTTTATTTTCCTACGCTCCTTTTTTGCTGTTGTCCAGGAAACCTCATAAGTGCTATTTGTTTTCCAATTTTTTTGCTTTTTTTTGTTCATTTTATGCTTTTGAGTTTATTCCTTATCCTTTTTTTCATTTGCCCAATTGCTCCCTTCCCCAATTTTTCTTTTATTCATTTTCATCTTTTCCCGATTTATTTTATCTGATCCTTTGTAAGAGAGGCCCAAAGTCTCCCTAAGTTTTTAATCCTTTATTCTAATCATCTCTTATTTATGTTGGGCATTCATTTCATTATTTTTTTCCATGTATACTGAAACACACTTCCTTTCCTTTTCTGAGTGATGCTGTAAGGAAAGTACCATACTTTATGAAGCCCTGTATGGCTGTATTGTCATCTATGACGTTGTTTAACTTAAATCTTTTTATCTGAACCATTACTGTCCTTCATGATTCTTATTTCATTCTGTTTGCTTCTTAATCATTTGCCATGTTTCCCTGCGTTATGGCTGCCTCTTATTTCCTGGAGGTCATCTGTCTCTTCCTCTTGTTCATAAATGTTCATGGCCTGAGCCTGAATTTATTAAATATTTTCATCATTTCTCCACCAGGTCACACAGCTGGCTATATTACCATGCTGCCACAATAATAAAATCCTTTCGTTTTCACCCAAACAATCGCATTGGCCTTCTGCCGTTTTCATGCCTTCAAAATTTTGCTTGTGTTTAAATGGTGCATGTCCCAGATACACAAACATGCTTTCCTTGGTAACCTAAACACCATCATCATGCTTTCATGCTTTGTCATGCAATCCTTTCTTCAACCATCTGAATCCTATACTAATGGAATCCCAACTGATCGTCCAGAATCAAATAGGTTTTTCACTATTTTTCAAAGAATCTTCTCCACGCTACCCGCCAAGGCCTCCAAAATTATAAAATACTAACCCTGATGTAACACCATTCAGGCTGTCCAGTCAAGCAAAGTGGAGCTCCTGGAAAAGGACCTTTAGGAGCTCCCCAAACTCCCATTCAGTACATTATGCTATCCTAAAAAGTCCCCAAAAACAGGTCACATAGGAGCCACTAACCCCCTTCCACTTCAGAGTGCTTTCTAGGTCACAAATAAATAAAAAAAATCAATCACATTAAAACATTCAGCTGCAAAAGTGATGCCTGTCCTTGCCCGCATGTTAGTTTAAACAACCCACATAAAATCACTTGCTCCTCATCTCATGACGTTCACCAATACCTCCTTCAATCCCAACACTATTTCTGCAGCTGTAAAACAACCCTTAGGAGTGTTTTTCCACTCCCCCTTGTCCGTGTCATGCCAGGTTACATACTACAATCTGTTCTGTGCACTTATCATTTGAGTGCCATTCCTTCCATTTCACTACCACATTCCCTAATGCCACTAGCCCTTTCCTTTTCCCACAAAACTGTTTATTCATTTCCCGTGTTATTATCAGAGTTAAATTGGACTACTACACTGCCTTCCTTGCAGGCATCCTAGCAAAAAATCTTCACAGGCTCTAAAAAGTGCAGAGTGATCCTGTGTGCAACTCTCAGTATTCTCAAAAGGTTATACATTACTCACGCCAGGCGAGCTGCTCACTGGCTACCCATGAAGTAACAGTTAATTTCAAGATCCTAACCATCACGCATAAATGTATTTCCCACACAGCACCAGTATATCTAACTGATGCTGTTAATAGAGTTAGTTCAGCCTGACCCAAAAGAAGTTACCACGTCACTCAACTACAAGTCCCACTAACCAAAAGAGCTAATGCCAGAGCTCTAAGCTTCCCCGTCTTGTTCCCAAACCATGGAATGCTTCCTCTAGCGAACTTAGAGCAGAACTATCCCTCCTCATTTTTTCACCAAAACCCTCAAAACTACCTTGTTTAACTACCCCTATTAGTTCCCTCAGCGGTGTCTATACATAGTCCCCCTGCTGATTAATTAACCTCTATGCCATGTGTTTACTCAATTTCTACTCTATCCAATGTAAGCTAAACATGCAACTCATCCATTGTAAGTACAACATGTATTTGTTTGTCCTATAACTACAGACAAAGCTGTGGCATGCAACCACTTATGTATGCCATTTTCATTGTAATCTGCAAACCTCTTCTTTGTAACAGCGCCACAATGCCAAAGGGCTTCTGTGTGCGCTATACATTCTAATAAATACATACATAAAGGGTTTTTCATGCATTCAAGCCTTTCCTTTTTACTGGGAATTGCTAATTCCTTGCCAAAACTACAGTAGGCACTAATACTGGATCACTACAACGCCCCTTCTCTGGGCACTCATGGACAGCTCCTCAATAATTAATATATCTCACACAGAATAATACCTCTAGGCAATACTAAATATTCCCATTCAGAAGCCTCTCATAAACCAGGAAAAACAAATGCACTGGCTATCAGTAAACAAATAGCCAAGCTGGCTACGGCAATGCCATCCATGTGCTAATTCTTCTCTTCTTCAATGTGTTCCTGTACCTGCACCATTGCATCCTCTGTACTCGTGCCAAAAATGCCCCTGGGCATATGTGTGCCTAAATGTTTAAATAATTACCACTAAAAGGTGCCTATTGAAATCACACCACAGTTGACACATTTTCCTCAAAGACTGCTAAACTAATGCCACATCTATAATCTAAAAATCCGCCTTTGTTACATCGATACACAGTCCCAATGTCTATCATTAGACCAAAAATCATTTTTTTCTTTCCATATTTCTTCTTGCATTCCAAAATCCTAGTGCCACTTAACTCTTCTAAACACATCTGATCATCTTCTCGGGCTGTCCCACTGTGAAACACATTAATTTTTCTGTTTTGCAAAAATATTTCTTATTTTAATATTGACACCTTTTATTCCCAGGTGCCTCTATGTATCCTGCGTTTGCGTATTGCTGAGCCTACATGTACGCTCACGTACTCGTCCTCTGCAAAAAATTAATTTTGCATGTAATGCACTATATTTTCAAAACAGATGTAACATATAAAACACAACTCGCTTGAACATTTACAAGATTACTAAATAGTTTTCATCTAACAATTACACCGGCTGTACACATAGCTGATACATCCATGCATCATGCAATGCTGTCTCTCTTGACTGACTTAATCTATGGTTCTCGAGGGTGTTCAACCTATCAGTGCTTTAAAGTAATACCACTGAATATGCAAGGTGCTATATGAGTGCCAAATAAGATAACATGACATCTTTGCTCTTTTTAATGTGTCTTTTTACCACACATTTTAAAATACTTTATCTAGTTTATCGCCCTGCTTACAAAATGACCACCACGAGTCATAATGAAACATAAATGCAGAATGTAATTACCCAACCAGATGCGAGCCCTGCGATTACCAGCCGTCCCACTAAAATATTCAGCTGCTGTCTCCTTTAATAAGTATCCCCTTACCGCTGGGTTACTAAATGGGTAAGCTGCAACTGCACTTATAAATGCTTCCAACTTCCAAGTGTGGGCATTTATTGGATAATGTGCAACAATGCTCAGAACGACCCTTCGCATCTGTAATCTGTGTTTGACATATTTGTTTTAAATAAAATAAAGCCTGTCTTTTACTGCACTTGCTTGTATGCGATAAGTATGGCCTTGCAAAAGGCACAATCTTTTTGCATTTCTTTCAACATGGAGCGATTGCTTAGCTTGGCAGTGTTATCTCATAGAACTGCTATTGCGCATGCCTTTCTTGATGAATCACCTTATTCGCTCTCATGGGTTATCCTTAACCTTGCTTCTGGGTAAATTAAAGCATTTTTCTTTTCTTGTGCATTAATTTAGTTGCATCCTGCTGTACTAATCATTCTCAATTGCGTGTTTTTAAGCAGCTGTTCTGAGTTTATTTTTCATGCTAAACAAAATATACACATGTTTTTGTCATCGCACATATGCAAGCTAAATTAAAATATAAACCATGGCATGCAAGCCCCAAACAGAACATTCCAACAAAAAACAGCTTGTTTCAATTCAGCGAGACATCCTTGTCAACATCTTTTTGAATTTAAATGCAAATACAACCTCAACTAGCATTTCACCAGGCTCTGTTTTTGCCTGGAGAATCATTCACTCATTTCTTGTCTAAAAATCAATTATCTTGAGCACCTCACAGGCTCACAGTTAATTTCTTAAGTAATAAATTACTATAATTTCAACTGGATTTTCTACCCTTCAGAGTTAAAAGATACTTCTGCACAGTGTATTCCTTTCCTCAGCGTGCTTAAATGCATGACAACAGCTATAAATTGCTGTAACTCAGTCATATTAATGCAAAACTCTATTGTTCTTAGCGCAATCCATTAGTTATCTTGTCTAGTACTAGGAAATCACAAAATTAACTCAATAGTACCTAATTTGAATTATTTGTGATGGCTACAAGTGCAGCAGTTTTTTACACTTACCTCAGAACTGTTTGGCTTTTTTGCGGTGAAATCACCACAAATTTGTGTGCCTTAAATCATAGCATCTGATCATCTACATTATTGTTCGTTTTTGGCATTTTCGAAAACTTGGCTGAACGCCATTTTTTTTAGATTAGCTTGAAAATATCATGCCATATTATTTCCAATGTTTTACAGTGCACACAGACAGTTACGCCATAAAATAAAACAAACAAACAGCCATAACATATAACAAATTAGACATACAACATAACATGACATGTGATAAAAATCAGACAGACTCCGGCCGGCTACATGAATATCTGCCCCTAAATATGTGCGTTTCTTTACAAAATGTGAGTTCACCCCTTTCAAGGAATCTTTAAATTCTCTTCATCTCCTAATCACCCCATGAACTGGGCTCTGGGTGCAAAACTCCATCCAGCCGTCTTTAAATGCTAGGCAAACGGGCGTATCCTCTCTCTCTCGGGTGTCTTCCTCAGTATCTCCTCTCCTCAGGTATCTTCCTGGTATCTCCCTCTTATCAGGTATCCTCCTGGTATCTCTCGCTATTGCTTGGGTACCTTGAGTCAATATGTTTTCCCTTTTATATACACATTATACTCTTATTCTGATGTTATTTTTGTTCATATCCCACCTCCCTCCGTTACCTTTTGATGGGGTCCCCCATGAATATTTTACACTTGTGATTTTGAAATGCTGTTAATTTCTTGGCTTTTTCCCAAATCTGGACTGCCATTGTTATTATTCCCCTTCTTTTCTATCGGCTAGGGCAGCTGCAGTCTGCCCCATCCCTATGGTTTTTTATTTTCTATCCCCTTTACTCCACTCTTATCTTAGTCTTCTCTTAGTCTTGACTCTCCAGGTTCTTTTCGGCTTGAAGAGATGTACTCTGTTCAGTAATCTGATCAGTCTGTTCATCATCCTATTCATCCTGGTTTGGCTCGCCATACGTAGACGAGATGCTAAGACCCCGAAAATGCTTTTCTTCACCTCTTCCATTCTATCAGGCTCTCCTGGACATTCTGGGGCCCTCTGTTGCTCTGTAGGTCTCTCTGGCATTTCAGCAAAGTATTTCAAGCATCAGGCAGGGAGACGGAGTCAGGTTCACAAAAGACTTCAGGTTTTATTCACGCCAGACTGACACAAACAGCATTGTTGTCAAGTATAACGAACCCCTGCTCCCTTCTGAAGCAAAAGAGTCAAACCCCTCCCTTTTCTAAACATGCCCAGGCAAAACTCTTCATTGAACATACTCCTGCACAAGGCAATTATTTCTTATCTGTTTAAACCTTCAAAATGAAATACATTCTCACACTACCAGCTGCACCTCCTCAGAGGTATTCTTCCTTTCCTCTCCTTCCCCCAGAAGCTCACTGTCTCCAAAGCCCTGGTTCTCTCGAAGCTGGACTACTGTAACAGTCTCTATCTTAATCTGCCTGCCTCTACTCTCCGCCCTCTGCAACTCATCCAGAACAGGACTGCGAGACTTGTCCTTGGCCTCAAACACAGGGACCGTATCTCTCCAGGACTGAAATCGCTACACTGGCTCCCAGTGGCTGCAAGGATTAAGTTCAAAACCCTCTGCATTGTCCACAAGGCCTTCTGGGGCCTGGGACCAAAATACCTTCAACTCTCTCTTCCTAAATATCTTCCTTCTCGAGCTCTTCGCTCATCCGCCTCCAACTCCCTCAGGGTCATCCGCTTCTCCAAGCAACGAGTTGGGAGTCTGTAACAGCCTTCCTGCCTCCCTGAAACTTGAGTAGAACCATCTCCGGTTCCGGAAGCACCTCAAAACCTTCCTCTTTGCTTCTACTTTCTCTCCCCCTCTCCCCTGCTACATTATTGAAACTGCACTGAATCTGCAACTGGGCCACTCACTGATCTCGGTCCTTGGCCCAGCCACTCTCCCCTTGCACTGCCTCCCTGGCAACCCCTGCACTGCGGGACTGTTCTCTGTATCCCTACAGCCTCCCTTCCCAGCACTTGTCTGCACTTACCTTGCACTTACCACCAGCTGGCCCTTATTATTTATCTTGTATTCTACTAACCCTGTACTGCACTTTCCCCTCTCACTTTCCCCTTCCCCTCTACCCATGCACTTGCGCGATCTGAATGACACCTGGCCTAGTAGGATCATTGTCTGTCTCCCCTTTGTTCCCCCCTCCCTGCCTCGTCGCGCCTCGAACCACTTGTGTATAGGTGCGTTATAAATGCCATATCATATCCTATCACACATCCTAGGATTTTCCCAGCCACACTACCCCAAATATGGTCATGCAGCTGCTTCCCATGGCTAAAATTTCAGACATAGCCTAATTAACTGCCTGGTTTCAGACTGCTTCCCTGATTCCTGCAAGGCATGGCGGCCTTGAATTGTTCAACTCTGGGCTGACTCACGCGGCCACTGTCTGTAGATAGTCACTTCATTTAATACATTCCTTTTACTCATATAAAGGCATTGTCAGTTAAAGGCATTGTCAGCTACATAAATGGTAGAGTTCTTTTCTGTCTGGATATAGTAAAAACATAATAATTTTACTACTTAATTTTTATAGTATGCATTCTGTACCTTGCCTACTTACTAAACCATGATAAAAGCATTTTTGACTTTATAAATATAACACCATTTAAAGTACTAATGTCTTTTAACCCTATGAGTTCTATTTTCACACATTTACAATACTAAATCACTCCATACAATTTTTCTCTGCCTGGCTTTAAGTGGGGGCCGGGGGCTGCCCCCTACTGCATTCAGTTGTTGGTACCTCATCTTCGTTTCGGCACCTCCATTACACTCTTCACTTCCACCTCACAATCTGGCCAAGCTTTTGCATGGCCCACGTTGAGCACCGGACCGTGCTGCCTCACCTCCTTGTTTGACTTTTCATGGCCCACGCTGTGCACCGGACCTTACCTGCCTGCACCAATGGCTTGCCTTTCAAGCAGCCTGCCCTGATTACTGCAACCTATCCCCTGCATCATTGGGTTTTCATGTACTCGGCTGCTTTTTACTTGTGCTTGAACTACTGAAGCCCCAAGCTTCATTGGTTGTTGACTGCCCTTATTGCCTTGCTTACTGGTAACGGTCCACTTTGTATGCTTAACAATGGCACATTCCAAATGCATTGCTAACTTATCTGTCTGCTTGATATAGGCCCTCACTCCTTGTGGTGTGGCTTTTTCCAGGCTAATACAATCGTTAACTGCCTTACTCAATTGCATGTCTGTTTTTTTCCTCATTGCATTGTTACCGACTTGCCCCTGTACTTTGAATTATTTTGTTTCTATTTTTTGTTTTTTTATTGTGCCTTTTGCCACTCCCACCCCCTTTCTTGTCCAGCACTTGCACATTCCAAATCATCTCATGACCGGGTCAGAACACTGTTGCTTGTCTTCTTCCCTCCCTCCTTCCAGAACTCCCCATCCCCCTCCTGTCTGCTCTCATTCTGTAGCACTTACACCTTCCAAATGTTTCAAGACCATTTAAGAACATTTTCAATTATTTTCTTCCCTTCCCCACCCTGTCCTGATGCGCCTTGAAACACAATTCTCCTGTATAGTGAGCATTACAAATGAACAACAAATAAATAAATAAAAACAAAACTAAAGAAATACTGGATCTTCTTGATCCAGAAGAATGGCTCCCTTCTTCTGGACATTGGATCAAAGTTCCAATTGGCAGGTGTGAACTAAGCCTGAGAGAATGACTCCTTTCTCCAGGTCTCTGTTCCTTTCCAGGATACAGCACACAGTTTCAGCATGAGCTGCTATAAAGTTCTCAGTTCAAAGGCAAAAGTGTGAGGCAGTGCCCATTGAAGACTGCGTGTGTCGGAAGCGGCCTCTGTTGGTTTACATGTCTGATTCACGTTTTCTACTACAAGCCTACGAGCTCACGAGAGGTGCGGCTTGACACGGAGAGGTGCTTTCCTCTATTCACCCTGTTCCGACTCCGCTTTGATTTTGATCGTGGCTGAGCAAGTAGCGAGCCGCGGGTCGCGAGAGAGAGTTAAGCCGACAAGCCTCCCTTCCTCCTGACTGTGTGAGCGTGGCGGTAGACTCCCGGCAGATTCCCGGCAGATTCCCCGACTTCCTGGCTGCAGACTTTTAATAGTCTGATTATCGGCTTGAGGGATGGTGATTAAGAGGGATTAAGAGCAAACACAAGTACCTCCATACCCATAAGTGCTACCTGCTGCGTACAACTGGTGAGTTCGATGGAGCACGGGTGAGTGAGTGTAAACCCTGCTGTGGGGGCTATCCCCCACCTTATGAGTTGGGATTGTTCAACTTGCCCATTGACATTGCCTTCCTGTGGTGGTGTGGACCCTGAGAGGGGGTGGCGTTTCATTTTCATTGTCCATACTCTCTTTTGGTTTTGTTTTGTCACAGCGACTGCAGGCTATTACTATTACTATTGCCTTTGAGCTGTGACAGATTGTGGTGCACCCAAGCAAGTACCTGTGAGCAGCACCTAGTATTTGCTCTTGGGACCTTCTATTGCCTTTAATGGTTGTATTACGACTGTTTTGTAGAGGCAGGGGTTCATAATAGAACTATTTAAAAGTGCATGATAAATTACATTCCTTGGTTGTGTGACTTCAAGAATCAGTGGAAAAGCTGGTGGAGGATTAGTGTGTTTAATTGTGTTTATTCAAATGTACACATTGAAAGATTAAGAGGGATTAAGAGCAAACACAAGTACCTCCATACCCATAAGTGCTACCTGCTGCGTACAACTGGTGAGTTCGGTGGAGCACGGGTGAGTGAGTGTAAACCCTGCTGTGGGGGCTATCCCCCAACTTATGAGTTGGGATTGTTCAACTTGCCCATTGACATTGCCTTCCTGTGGTGGTGTGGACCCTGAGAGGGGGTGGCGTTTCATTTTCATTGTCCATACTCTCTTTTGGTTTTGTTTTGTCACAGCGACTGCAGGCTATTACTATTACTATTGCCTTTGAGCTGTGACAGATTGTGGTGCACCCAAGCAAGTACCTGTGAGCAGCACCTAGTATTTGCTCTAGTATTTGCTCTTGGGACCTTCTATTGCCTTGAATGGTTGTATTACGACTGTTTTGTAGAGGCAGGGGTTCATAATAGAACTATTTAAAAGTGCATGATAAATTACATTCCTTGGTTGTGTGACTTCAAGAATCAGTGGAAAAGCTGGTGGAGGATTAGTGTGTTTAATTGTGTTTATTCAAATGTACACATTGAAAACTAATATGCCAGATCTATCCCAAATACCATTGACTCCAGCGGCAAAGCCTCCTAAATCCTTAGGCAAAACAAAACGTGCTTCAGCATGTAAGTCTATAACACTCAAGCCAGTCCCAAGCGTGCAGAGTCTTAATGAAGATATACGTGCATTCTGTGCTATGCAGAATAATGCTGACGACCCGGTCAGTACCGATGAACAGCACACGGACAAAAGAGACATTTTAGTTGCAGAAACAAGAAATGAACAGCAAAGTGATGAGCAAGCTATTTCTGATAACACCATTCTGCAAATAGTAAAAACACCTTGCACTAAACAAAAGCAAAGAGCGCAGTTAACAGTAGTGGAAAAAACCACTGAAAGTGAAGAAGTATTTTCAGACATTTCAGTTCATGCAAGCGTCACAAATATAAATTCTTCTTCAACTTCAATTTCCCCTGATCACCATGTGCATTGTTCAATGGATTCCAGCATCTCTTCGGCTGCCTCATTTATTCAAGCAACTCTGAGGCGTCGTCTTGCATCCGCAGAGCAACCTGCAGTACCAATTACCAATGGATTGATTGAAATCACCCTTACTGCTGTGAACACAATATTTAAAATTCTATTTAAGTTGTTTGAGTCACTTGAACAAAAGCTCAATCAACAAGCAATTCAAATTCAAAAAATAGTAGACTGGATGGAAGCACACTCTAATTTGCCTATCCCCTCTAACACAGGCCTCCACTATGTGGAAGGTTATTAGGAGAGAAGTCAGTGTGCACAACCTGTCAAGCAATGTAGTGTACCAGCGGCGTTACCCACATTTTCACAAATAATCTGTCCAGTGGAATGTGGAGGAGCTGTGATTGCAGATCCAAACTCATCGTGGATCAGTGTGGAGGAACAGCCCATTGACCTTCAGGAAGCCTCAACCTTGGAATCATATGATGTCTTCAATACGAGGCTTCGTGCTATACAACAACCAAGACATCTTGTGTCCAAGCCCTATCAAAACATCCCCAAGTCAAGAAAAATGGCCAAGACTAAATCACGTGCTTTGATTGTAGATCTGAGGAAAACTACTTCAAGTGGAGTCCAACCGCCTCCTATCTCAAATCTGGCCTTAAGAACAAGCACCACCTCGACAGACTTGACAAATGAAGTCATAAAGTAACAACAATTACCAACAAAGACACTACCGCCAGCCCATTCTCAGCTAAATCAACTGGTGGCAATTATAGAGCAAGTGGCGGTAGACCAAACCATGGATCATGAGGAACAGATAGGGCGGAAGGGCATGGTTGACATTCATCTGGCTGAGCCGATCACACAAGTTCCACCACAATCACAAGATCAGCCAAACACACAAGAACGGGCTGAATTAATCAAAGCAGCAGTAGATGAGTACCTAAAGCAACGATTAAATAACATCAATCTAGCTGCCTTTGCTAAGATGACAGCAGCAGAAATTCCTCGACAAAGTTGCAGTACAAATCATCAATTATATGCAAACCAAGCAAAACTGGCGGTACAAGAACATCGTCCAGCTACACAGCTAGTCATTTTAAATAAACCAGAGCAGGATTACAACTTGATGGGACATCGTGTATACGACCAAGAATCTGGACAGCGAAATGAAAATCATTCAAAGAAAGAAGACAAAATTTATTTTTTTTTAAATTATCACACATTAATATTCAAGTGTTGGAATGCTCCGCATGAAAGTATGATTTATGTAGATTAAGCATACTAAATATATTTAGCGAGCTACATGCACTTGAGGATGTTTCGTCGGCCGACATCGATCAGGTCAAATTTCTATGCAACAGTAATCTATCGATTGTTCCCCTATGGATCAAATCTGGACTAGTCCTGAATACTCTTTGGAGGGCTAAAATGGCGCTTTTGGAAATGGGCTTTTTGTTAGCCCAAGATCCTGAAAGAATAGAATGTGAACAGAAGGACCTGACTGCATCGAGGAACCAATCACAGTTAATTAAACCAACACACCCAGAGTGCCAGTGTGCATTCTGTGAGCTAACTCCAAAAGCATAACCATTAACCGATGCAAAAATACAATATCTTTCATTGATTTTTTGGAACTCAAGAGGCAACAGCCACTTGGAAACAGAACAATATAACAGCTTAAATGATTTTGAAATTGTTGCCCTTCAGGAAACCTTGATGACATCTGCACCAATATGGGACAACCATGTATTGATTCTTTTACCAGCGATCCCGGCCCTGAAAGGATGGCCTGTGGCAGGCTTAATGGTTGCTGTCAAAATTAGTGCTGGCCTTACCTTGCTTGAATGGGCATCTCCTAACAACTTCATGCAACTGGTCAAAATATCAAAAGGTAAATCAAACCTGGCCTTAATCTATTTATATAGAAATCTGGCTGCCATCTCCGATAATGTATTCTACAAAGACCTATCTAGTTTACTTGAATCCATAGCAAAACCACCTAGTATCACTGCAACTATAATTGCAGGTGACTTCAATCTGAGCAACATGGCATCATCCACTAGAGAAAACTTCCAAGAAATTATAAGAGCGACAAATTTTATGAGAGATTGGAAATTGAGAATGGCGAATGGTTCCTTACCAGGAGACATACCAGCGCAACCAACATGGCAAAAAGGAACCTCGTCAAGCACTATCGCGTACTTAATCTTATCAGCTGATCTATTTATGAAAGCGTCTACATTTGCAATCATAAAACAAACTGTAAGTGACCATCATATGCTACTTTTAACTTGGGCCTGGGGTGATGACCTTCACCAACAACAACAGCAATGGATGACATCGAAATTAATCATCAATAATGGTAAAACTTGGTTTAGATGGACGCAGGATAAACTAACATCGTTGAATGAGGTAATACAATCTAACCAATTAGAACCAGGATGTGATTCTTATGTAAATACATTGGCACTGTTCAAGAACTTAAGCAACTTACACTACCCTCGGCCTAAGAAACATAATCATAATTTTGACCAGCATGTGCAACACACTAAGACACTCTACAGAAGGGCACTAAAATCAACTTACAACCTTCCGCTGAATGAGAGACAAGTTATAAAAAAACATTAAATGCAGATATAAAAATTAGATGCGTTCGTATCAGAGTAGCATGTTTCAAAATGACAGTGAACATTTTATGTCATTAATATTTGGTAAAAATACATCACAAATATGGCCATTGCTTAATGAAATAACATGACAAAACCAAGTCAACACACAGCTGAATGGAGCTGAAGCTCAATGGGTATCACATTTCCCAACTCTATATCAAGATGAAAAGTTTGACATACAGTACAATCTAAGCCGCCATGGAACCTGGAGTGCTCAGTTGATATAATTGAAGAGATAATACTTAAATCATCAACATCTCATGCTGCAGGGCCTGACGGCCTAACAAATTACATGATGAAACAACACCCGAGACAGTGGGCAATCATACTCAACAATATCTTCAAACAGATACTCCGTACACAAAAGATCCAAAAGTCATGGTGTACATCTCTCATTGTCCCCATATACAAAAAGAGCGATTGAGGGGCGCCAGCGAATTATCGTCCGATAGCGCTCCTCGATACTCCTGGTAAAACTTTCACACATTTGGTATTGAGAGATTTCAAGTGTTTGACCAACAAGGTGAACCAATGAGACTCAAATCAGGCGGGGTTTGTCGCGGGAATGGGTACAGCGATAAATCTATTTACGTAAAATGCATTGAAAAACCAGCCCCATAATAGTAAAGTACTAATATATTTTGCATTTATTAACCTTCAATCTGCATTTGACTCTGTATCAACAAACTCATTGAAGCTCAATGCCCTCCGAGCATAGCTGACATCATCTACACTTTGCATTCTGCAACATCAGTGCGGATTAGACTCTCAATCATGGGCCTTCTGTCATCAGTGATGAAGACTGCGAGAGGACTGAAGCAAGGTTGTATACTTGCTTCAGCCCTATTCAATTTTTTCATTCATAACATAAATATAGCTCTCAAGAGTGTTGAATCTGATTCGTCATAGGATGCATGGCCTTATGGCAATTGAGAGGTATACATTTTGTTAAACACATGGCCGAGATTGCCAACTTGTTGCCTGAATATAGATGGTCCAAGATAGTAGCAACACAAAATATGAGTATTCGCATAGCCACAATCTGTTTCCTCAATGCCTAAGAACTGTGTGGTGAGATTAAAACAGTAGATCTAAAAGAATTAAATAATTACATCAACTCCACGTTAAATGCTTAATCATGATATAAATATAACATACTATGGATAATCATGTTATGGAATATTCTACTAGAGTGTTGATCAAGTATTCAAACAGGATACTTTGCAGTATGCGTGTTTAAATATTTTCTGTGGTAACGAATTTCGTGATAGTACTGAAGAGACAATAAGCTCAATTATATGATTTTATATATTCTGTTTTTATTTTATTTGTTGATGATATTGTATTTTAATGAATTTGTGTAAATTGAAAAGTTGAGAAACCAGCTAAATCAATTAAAAAAAAATCAAAAGTTCCAACTCAAACATCATTCCTTATTGCCCATTGTTTTTTCAGTGTTGGGTTCCTGGAGAAGGCCTCCCTTTTCCAGGTATCTTGTTCTCTGTAGTTTTACAGTGCCAGGGGAATGACTCTCCTCCCCAGGCCGTCCTCATATTTGCTTTACAGTACACAACAACAGGGGGGATGGCTTGCTTCCCCTGATCTCTCTTGGGTTGTAGTTTCACCGTTATTAGGGGAAATGTCTCCCTTCCCTTGGCCCTTCTCAGGCTCTTTCCCACAGTTCACAGATGCAGGAGTAATGACTCCCTTCCCCAAACCTTTCTATGGTTCTTGACCAAAGTTCATGCTGCCAGCGGGGACTGACTTCCTTCTCCTGGCATCCTTTCACTTTGTGTTACTGGTTTGTAGGTGTGGGTCCCAGACTCACACCCTTCTGTTGCTTTCCTTTGGCAGAATTGGTTCACTTTCCTGCCAGGCAGTGCACAAAAGTAGAGGATTTGAGATGCTCTTCCCAATTGGGTGTGGGTCCCAAAATTATGCTTCCTTTCTGACTGCTCTGGTCACCCTGTCTGACCCCTCTGCCAGGAATTGTGTGGAAGAAATTGATGTGTAATACTCTTCTCAATTGGGTGCAAGTCTCACAGACTACGGCCATTTCTCTAGAGCCCTTTCAAAGGCCCTCCAGACATCACAGCTACCGTGGTACCTGTGAGGGTTTTGTCTTCGCTCTCTGGTTGGTTTGCAGCCTTGTTGTTTCTCTGGTCGGGCTCCTGCAGCCTTTGTTTGCTTTTCTTAAAACAAAAGAGTGGGGAGAGTCCCAAAAGAAGCAGTGGAATGGGACATTTAAACTGAAAACAATAACATAGAGGTCCACGCTGCAGTAGACTAAGTTCAAAATTATTTTTGATTATTCAAGTGTTGTGTGTATCATTTCAGATATCACCTCAAACATGATTTAAGCCATCCCATCTTCTGAATGCAATCAATATAATCATAACATACTAGAAACACACAACATCCTCAGAAAAAGGCAATCAGGGTTCCGCCCCTGCCTTGGCACAGAGTCAGCTCTACTTGACCTAAAAAACCAACTACTTGAGGCTATAGACAAAGGCAAAACATCACTCCTCCTACTCCTAGACCTCTCAGCGGCCTTTGATCTGGTTGATCACAAGATCCTCTGTAGACATCTGACTGAAACAGCCCACTTCTCCCAAGAAGCAATCTCCTGGTTCACCTCCTTCTTGGACGGTAGAGCAATGAGAGTATTCTCTGACCAAGCATCTGCCACCCCCTCATCCAGCCCCTCACCCATCCATTGTGGAGTCCCACAAGGCTCATGTACCTCTACTATGACCTAGAAGAATTCGGCATAGCCTTTGCAAACTATGCCGACGACACACAAATTCTAGTCCCACTAACAGGTAACTACAAGCAAGACCTCAACACCCTCCAAGACAAATATGCCTGCATCCAGGCCTGGAAGGCAGCCAATGGCCTATGCCTAAATGGGGAAAAAAACGAAATACTGTTGGTAGGCCCCAAAGAAGCCCTAAAAAGACTAGACAACTCATACAACTCATTCATCATCGAAGACACAGTTATCACCACTTCACCGGCAGCAAAAACCTTAGGCGTCTACCTGGATTCCACTCTTTCCATGAATAGGCAAGTCAGCGCTATCTCATCCTCAGCAGCGCTCACATCAAAAATCATTAATGCAGTGAAACCTTACCTATCACCCAAGAACTGCCTAAGCATTGCTAGAGCCACAATTGGAGCAAAACTGGATTACTGCAACATCCTACTCTTTGGCACCGCTTCAAACAACATCAATAGACTGCAAATCCCAAAAAACAAAGCCCTTAGAGCAGCCCTCAGCATCCCTAAGAGAGAACATATCTCCCAGGCAAGGAAAAATGCCCACTGGCTCCCAGGCAAAGAGCGCATAACCTTCAAAGCCCTCACAATCACACACAGATGCCTTGCCCAGACAGCACCAGCCTATCTAATAGAGAGAATACACCAAGCGCCAACCCACAGACCTAAACGCAGCAAATACTCACACCAATTTACAATCCCAACATTCAACAGAGCCAAAGCAAGTGGATCCAGCTTTGAAGTCCTAGCCCCTAAAGCCTGGAACACCCTCCCGCCCAGTCTAAGAAATGAAGAATCTCCCCTCACATTCAGAAAAGCACTAAAAACAAAACTGTTCAACTAAACTGTGCACCATTCTGTACTGCCTCCTACATCGTTCCACTGTAACCACGGAACACCCTTGATATTGTAATAACATGTTTTTTGCTTGTAACCAATGTTAATACCATGCACAAAGCTGAATATTCTGTAACAGCGCCACGATGCCTCCAGGCCGCTGGGCACTTATTAAATCCAAATAAATAAAATACCGTATGTTATCAAGCTTCTAATTTATTTGAATGTGACAAATTCAAGAAAGAATTTCAAAAGTGAAAAACAAAGAAATACTTTTGTTAAAAAAACATGTGTGAGAAAAACAGAAAAACACATGTTCAGACAAACTTCAAAGTTTTCAAAAAATGTAGAACTTAGAGAATAAAACAATGAATGAGGAACACTCATTACAAACTAACAAACAGTGTTTGAGGCACCCTACCTGGGTGCTTCCTAATGTGCCAATTGCTCTAATTTTTGAATTGGCTTATTGGTCAAGAGCAGGTGTGTGTGTCAATTACAAACTAATTTTGAGAACGATTCACAAGTTGAATAGACATCTGAAACATGTTTTGGCACCACAGCCACCTACTGGCCTCAGGGTGAAGAACAACTGAACCCTGTGGGGAAGCAGGCATGAAAGAAAGATGCCTAATGATTGCTTTCAGAATGTGCTGGGCTGCTTTTGCAATTGCTAATTATTAAGACTGTAGCATAACTTAGGGACCCAAATGTTAGTCTTACCCACATTTGGGGGCAGAACATTTAGTTTGCTTTTCTGTCTGCTCCGCAGCACTCTACTCCTCGCCAGCAGCATGCCTTCCTCTGACCAGGACATTCCACAGTCTTCGTCATCTATAGATTAGCTCCTGTAGCTTTCCGGGCCTTGGTGAGCAGTAAATGAGCTTCCCAGCACGTCAATAAATATCCCAGCTGCCGTCTTTGAGTCTCTCTGCTTTTCAGCACTCACAATCCCTGCTCCTCCAGGGATGACTTATCTCTGTGTACCTCCCGGATGGTCGAACACTCTTCTGAATCCCTGCTCAATGTTATGCTCATACAATGTCCACATTGACTGGAACGCTTACTTTGCTTCCACAGTGTGTTCCTCATTGCGCTGCGCCTCTTCTTCATCCCAGTATTGACATGGCCAATCTCTACTGGGTTAGCTGGATTCTTCCTCGTCCCAGTCTTCCGGTGTACTTCAGGAGGGCAGTCCCAACTCTTCCTCCTTTCAGCATTTCTCGTGAGGGTTGAGGTATCTAACTTCAGCTATCCCTCCACAAATACCTCCCCTCTCGAGCTCTTCGCTCCTCTACCTCTAACTCCCTCAGGGTCAGTTGATTCTCAAAGAAACGGGCTGGTGGTAGATCTCTGTCGTTGGCTGGGGCCTCCCTCTGGAACAGCCTCCCACCACTCTAACACTTGGGCAGAACCATCTCCGGTTCCAGAAGCACCTCAAGACCTTCCTCTTTGCTTCTGCCGTCGCACCCCCTCTCCCCTGCTGATCTGTTCTCTCTTGGCACTGTGCACCGCGCCACCCTCTGTCTTCCGGGCCCAGGTACCTGCTCACACTGCCACCCTCCCGCCTTGCCTCCGGGCCACCCCTTGCACTGGGGTCTGTATCTGTACCCATACAGCCCCTCCCCCTTTTTCTTCCTGCACTTATCAGACCGTCCCTGTCTGCTGCCTTAAACCCAGCACTTGCCAATTGCTGGCTGCACTACCACTGTTAGTTGCCTTTATGATATATTTATTTATTATTATTCATCTGTTTCCTCCTTTGCTCCGCACTTTCCACTTCTTCCCCTTCCATGCACTTTTCCCCTCCCCCTCTCCCATGCATTTGCACGTTCTCAATGTCACTGGGCCTAGTTAGATCGTTGTTTTGTTCGCCCCTGTTCCCATCCTTGCCTTTTCGCGCTCTGAAACACTTGTGTACGAGCGCGATAGGATAGAAATAAAATATCAATATCAATATCAATACCCTACACAAATACATGGAAGTGTGGAAAACCAGTTTGCCCTGTATAGGGTAGGAGGATGGGGGAAGTTCTGGTGCAGTGTGGACATTCCGTGTTCTCCCTGGATAGGTGTCCCTAGTCCCAAAGGGCGGAATCCCGCCCCATGGGATCCACCCGCTGAGTACCATCGCCAGGGGGACAATCTGGTAGTGGCCTCATGGGATCCACCCGCTGAGTACCATCGCCAGGGGGACAATCTGGTAGTGGCCTCACCGCCCTGGCCCTGTGGGAAGGTGCTTTCCCTCCCCTCTGCGAGAAGTGACGACATCCAAGTATTTGTCACACAATTCATGAAAATGTGTGCATTTGAATGAAGTGAGGGGCATCTATGTAAATAGCTGTACATTGCTCTTTCATTTATTACGCATGTTTTGATAAGGAATGAGTTGGTGGGAGGTTTTACCGTAGACCCCTTATAAATGACATGACATTAGTGAATCTGCCCTGTGTGGATGAGTGAGGGTGGCTGACCACTGCAGGGGTGTATTGGCTACTTTCTCCTTGATGAACAGTGACAGGTATATGCTTTTCTCTACCATGGCTCCTACCACACCCCTCTACTGGTGGGAAGGGTCTAGCACACTCCCTTTAGGGTGCAGGAAATGCCCTGTAAGGCAGAGGTGATAAGAATCACGTCAGACTGCCATTGCTTGCTGGCATCGTCAGGCCATCACCCCGCTTCTCAAAGTATCCAGCAATGTTCTTACCACCTTGTTGCCTTTTTACGCCGGTTTCGTCTGCATTATCGGTCTATGTCAGTACAGTGCGAAGCAGCTTTTCAGTGAACAGTCAGCATTTCAGCTTCCCCGTGGGCTGCCTGTCCTGTGATAATCAGCAGCTTTTAACACTGAGCCACTTTCCTCTGTCTCCACTATAATTTAACGCCACAGGGTGCCTCAGGCTATCTCAGGTGTAGGATGGGGGCCCCCAAACATCATGTTGAAAGGGGTCCCCACAAGGCCTGACACATCTTCAGCCGGCACTGAAATCAACCTTCTTAGGAATGCATAACTACTTTAGTTGAGCCTAAAAAAGTGCCTACACAAGTGTCTCTCACCGAGGATATTTCAGGGCAAATGAAAAACAAAATGGACTTTTGCAATGTACAGAGACACATTTCTGTCACATAAGATTAATTACATAAACAAATTCCAATTAAAAAGAGCATTGTCGAAGCCAACCATGTTGGCTCAGTGCAGGCATTAGATATATATATGCCATACACTGCCATCAGTGTATGGCATATACACTGTCATCATATGCCAAGGTAGTCGGACCATTTTTCTGCTGTTTGCATCTTATGGGCAGGTAGTACCATTATGGCAGTGCCTTCCACATGCCTGTAACATGCCAACACAAGCATCTAAACTGTTTGTTTTGCCAAGGCCTGTTCTTCTAATTTGCCTGGTCTGACACGCTGATTTCCTGGCTCTGATGCTTGCGTGTGCGTGAGATTCAGCGGTCACGCACCATCTCATAAATGCAGAAAATATCAAACTATGAAGGAAAGCCTGAGAGAAGTATGCAATCCCCCGGGAAGCAGATGTTTTCATACAGATTGTGTGCATTTGTAGAATGAAGGCAGAAAGAGCAGGATTGCAAGGAGTTTCTGGGGCAGAGGGTAATGTAGTTTCCTGGGCAATAGAACTGTACCCGTCGGAATGAAAGGAACTTCAAAAGCCACTGGCAGAAATCCCAGATCAGACTGTCGCATCTCAGCCACCTTAAGCGTAAGGGATATCCACACACCCAGAGAGAGAACATCGATGACATTTGTGACATCATCTTTGATGTCCTGGGTGTTAGTCTTAGCAATGCACGGTGGTGGCGCGAGTTATGGTTGCTTAGCTTACCATAACTGGCGAATTTCAGGGGTTTTTCGGTTTTACTTGGAACCATAACGTCCCAAAGTTTTTTTTACTGAATATCATAGGTTTTTAGTAGTGCATGGGATGAGCAGCTTAACCATAACTACACAGCCACTACTGTGGCTGTGTAATTTTACATAGTTAGAAGGAGGTTCAAGGCATGCCTGCCAGATGAGGAGCAGCCAATGATGTTCCTAACACTTAGAGAGACTATAGGTAGATCTGTTCCCCTAACCAATCCCTCTGTCCACATAGGATGATGTCATAGCTGATGCACATCAAGGTATAAAGCCTTTGTGGAACCGAATTGTAATTGAGAGTGTGTGTCCTATGATTTGGTGTTAGCCAGGTTTCACTATTTTGTTGCACCAATAATAAAGTAGTATTTTCCCATTTTCTTTGGGTCTGTCCGGTTATTTGGGTCCGGATCATTTATTATGGTAATCCCATTCTGCCATGAGAATGCTGAAAAGTGCTACTGCACATGTCCTTGAAGCATCGGACTGATAAATGACTCATTGGGTGGATGTAGCCTATCTTCTTAGTAAAGTCACAAAATGGCAGATCTATACCAGTACACAGTGCCATCCTCCCCTTTCTACACACGCAGACCCTCTCTCAACCTAGAGAAACCAGTATGCCAAAAGCCCTCAAATAATGGACTACATTTACCAAGCAGTGCCTACTTTCCATCAAGTTTTCCCACCATGAACCAGGACCGGTCATGTTTGCCAGTCTGCTGCCCGCCTCCCGCCTTCTCCAGGCTGGGAATGACTATGGAATCCTCAAGGATCAGAACGGTCTACTTATTTCAACATGCATGTTTTCCCTGCCAAAGAATGAGAGGTAGGGGGTTTTGCCCACTTCGGATCTCACTTAGTGTTTACCATTTCTCTACCCCTCTGTGCCAACAGTGCTATTTTAATCACCTGCTTGCCTGGGCTCACGGAAGACACGTAGGGTTGTGCCCAATTGAGGGCCGTTGGCATGTGGAAGTTTGCACCTACTTTGCTAGAAGTTGTTGTAAGTCAAAAGGTGGCCACTCTGTGAAGCCAGGCCAGTGCCCGATTCCCGTTTAATCATCATCACTGGCTGTTCAGCAATAGCCTAAATTGAGCCAATCCGTCCTCTGCGATTTGTCCCAAGCTTCAACACAGGGGTTAAACCGGGTTGTAATGTAAGTGATCTTGTATAGCGCCCATCTGACACTATTGATGGACTCGCAGCGCTATGGATCAACTAAGAACCAGAGCTAATGGGCATGAAACCCAGCCAAACCACACCTTCCACCATGTATTGCTCTGGGTATGCCCTATTGAGAGCCCTTCTTGGTCGTGACCTATTACCCAGAGACATGTTACAATGTCCATACCCAACAAACTAACAAATTGACTTCGGGGTTATTTCTTATCGATTTGTCTGTAACCAAGTGGGTTAGGTGATTTCTTTTTCCTCTTGAACTACTTTTCTTATTGCCCCTGTATTTATTCACTCTCTTGAGTTGACCCCCTGCACCCTTTCCTTTACTAATGGCCTACACACCCGCATCCCACTCACTTACCTATTTTCCTGCCCCTTCTGCCCTCAACGCCATTACTAAACACAAAGTCAAGCCACACTCAATGGCTCCCCACTAAGTCCAAATCAAGTCTTCTCTTGCTCTCTTTCTCTCTCTCTCTCTCTCTCTCTCTCTCTCGCCCTCTCTCTCTCTCCTTTCTCTCCTCTCTCTCGCCCTCTCTCTCTCTCCTTTCTCTCTTCTCCTCTCTCGCCCTCTCTCTCTCTTCTCTCTCTTTCTCTCTCTCTCTCGCCCTCTCTCTCTCTCTCCTCTCTCTCTCTCTCTCTCTCTTCTCTCTCTCTCTCTCTCTCTCTCCCCCACACTATGCCAAGCCTCAATGGATTCTGACCTGCCCTCGCCTCAATATTTCAGCACCCCTATCCATCTTTCATCCCCTCTTGCCCACACCGCCGTCCTTGGACCGCCCCTTTATTACACTGGGCGAGGATGACTCTCTCTCTCTTTCTCTCTCTCCCTCTCTCTCTCTCTCTTTCTCTCTCTCTCTCTCTCTCCTCTCTCTCGCCCTCTCTCTCTCTCCTCTCTCTCTCCTCTCTCGCCCTCTCTCTCTCTTCTCTCTCTCTCTTTCTCTCTCTCTCTCTCTCCCCCACACTATGCCAAGCCTCAATGGATTCTGACCTGCTCTCGCCTCAATATTTCAGCACCCCTATCCATCTTTCATCCCCTCTTGCCCACACCGCCGTCCTTGGACCGCCCCTTTATTGCACCGGGCGAGGATGACCATGCGACTCCATGTGCAAAGCGGGCATAACCCCCACTGCTGCACTACGTGCCTCTTACAAGTAACCCCTTCTGGCTCTCTCTACAGCTGATATGTGCTGAGCAAAGTCCACTTTCTTGACCATCCATCCTCATCGCTTTTCTCGGCTCACATCCACCCATACCCACCCTCCAGGTCATGCTCGAACCCCACCCCCCGCCCCCAGAACCCGCTCCATCTTTTATTTCCTCTTGTCCTCTTGTTACTCGTGTTAAACCTCCAAGATAGGGGATTTTTTGGCCTTCCCTCTTGCACCCCACCTGCCCATACCGCCTCAAGCGTGGCGTCTGCACACAGGCCACGTTCAGCACATGCAATCTGTGCACAGCTTGGGGAGTAGACACCCAGGACTTCCCTCTGTGCAGAAGGTGGCAGAGCTGCCAGTGGCCCCATGGGCGTCCAGGAGCCTGGGTGGGGTGGTCTCCCAATTGTTCCGGTTAGGATTGCTTGCCGGCTGGGAACTGCCCTCTGGGGTGCTCTGCAGGGCTCCTTTAAGCACGCTGCCCCCGAGTGTACAGTACAGGCATTTTCATCTGGCCTTTCAGATGCTGTGACTGCACTACTGGTATCCGACGGCGGCCATGGCCTTCTCTTCCTAGTTCCCACCGGCACAATTCCAGTTGGGGAGGGGTGTCCCTTCCTGCGTTAAAAATAATTTTCGCCGCAGCCCTTTGCTAGCGCGCATGTCTTCTTCCCTTCGGCCACTGGGTGGCAGTGCAGGCCCGCCTAAGCAGCGCCATAATATTAGCATTATGGGCTGACTGAAAGCTCCCCACCTCCAAAAATCAATTTCCCTTTCAAGGCAAAACCTTTTATAAATGCAGCTTTGTCAGAGCGAGCTGTGCCCGCCGCTTCGCTTCTGGTATTCATGAGTTTCAGCGCCTGGTCTGCCAGACAGACAGCTCAGCGGGTTAACGCTGCTGAGGTCTACGTGTGTGTGTTGTAAACTGCAGGCGATATCCTAGCCAGCCTAGTAAACAGCCTTTCATCTTCAGGCATTGGGATGATAATTATACCTCTAATCGAACGCGCTTCGAAGGGAATCATGTCAAAGAGTAGGCGCTAAACGAATGATTCGCTATCCAGTTGTAACATCCCCTGTCGAACTAGTTCAAGGGTTAGGCCGTCTTAGTTTCTTTAATAATATTTTAGGAATTTCTTTGCAGATTAAAACCGATGTGGTGGCACTTAAACTGCTGTGTGGTACTCATCCTCGACCCCAAAACCGAGGAAAAGGGAGCTATTTTGATGTGTAAAACACATAGGTCTGGGCAGACACGTGTGACTTAGTGGGCCTCATCATGACTTGGGCGGTAAACGTGGCGGATTATCCGCCGGACCTAAATAGCGCTAACGCCAAGGCACCCGGCGGATAATCCGCCAGATCACGAGTTATCGTGCACGCGCCCCGGTCCAAGGCGTTAGCGCAATTAGCGCGAACCCTTAAAGCCGGCGCACCGTGCGCTACCGCCACTTCGCGCTCATAGCCGGAACGGGAAATAAAGCGGCGGCCATCTTGGAAATCACAATCCGTCGGATATCAGAGCCACTGGAAGCCATCCACGCAATCTGAAGCCTAATAATGAGTCAGGAGCGCACTAGGGGCAAGTCTGCACTGGACAGGGTCCGAAAACCCAAGTTCAGTGATCAGGAGCTTGAGGTGCTTGTGGATGAGGCACTGACGCACCACCATGATCTGCATCAGCGCAAAACCAGCGCCCAGCGTCGATCCCAAATATGGCGATCTGTCGCAGAAAGGGTCAGTGCAGTGGGGCTCGTGCCCCGGGATGGGGAGGATTGCCGCAAGCGGCTGAATGACCTGCGCGTGCGAGTGCGAGGCATCCTGTCCCAGCACAGGAGTGCAAGCAGGGGCACAGGAGGAGGGCCACCACCCCCCCCCTGACCTCACACCATGGGAGGAGAAAATGACGGGTGTCATCGACGTTGGAAACATTGAGGGCATTGGTGAAGCGGAGGCAGGGACTGGCATCAATCCAACGGCAGGTGAGTCCCATCCCCGAATACATGCATCTGAATGAGAGTGAAGACATGTGTCTGAGGCTCTGCATACACCCATAAGTGAGGGCCACATCCCTAGAACGGTAGTGCTGCCTACACGACCTTGTACGTGCAGTGCATGAATGACCGGGGCAGGGGATAGACTCCCATAGCCATAGGACAGCTACGTAGAGTGGTACTGTGCATCAACACAACCACAAAAGCCTGAGCGCAGTCCACCACAATCACGCGTTCCCATGCAGTGTACCTCAACGCACATCCACAACAAGCACCACATGGTGACTGAACAGAATGCAAGTTGAATGCGTCATTGTTACTGTCTTCAATCACACTTGTTGGCATGAACTGCATCACACAAATCTAAGTAGCATTGTACTAAAACCACCCCCTATATACCCCACAGGCACACATCGATCCCAACAGCCCGGTGATGATGGCGATGAGGCCACACAGACAATGCGCCCACAACACCGTGCCTCCACCAGCACCAGCACCCCCAAAAAAGGCCACACCCATGGGCGACAACACCGGGGAACACCCACCTCACCCCGATGCAGCCCCGCCAGACAGCAGCGCAAGCCACATGGCCACAGGGAGGCGACAGTCAGCTCACCAGAACCCAACATCCACAGCCCCGATGCCGAGGGAGAGAGGCCGGAATGGGAGGCCTACGTGGGAGCAACACCTCCACGTGTGCATCATGCCACCGCACAACACTCCCAAAGCAGTAGTGATGGGGAAGGGGTGTCAACACCCCATGGAAGCCCAAGCCCAGGCAGCCACCAGGCAGGGAGTCGCCATGTGCCTGTGCATCGCTGCAGCACACCACGGCCCGATGTGGACACTCCATCCTATGGGAGCCCAGAGGGCCATCGATCGCAGCCAGGCAGCCCAGTCCAGTCTGTCGCCATGCAGCCCCCCCCCCGACAGCGCCCAATTCACGGTCCACCACCTGACGCACCAGTAGAGGCCTTTGTCACAGGGGCAGCAGTCATGGGCCGGCTGGATGTCATTGAGGCAAAACAGGCCAAGGTGGAAGCAATGGCAAAGGTCCAGGGCCGGCACATTAAGCCCGTGAGCACCCCCATCCGGCATGGGTGCCGGTACATTGTGTGGGACAATGCCCGCACACGACAAGTTGTGCAACAATGCACCGCTGCCTTGACAGGCTTTGGGCAACGAGTCTACGAATTCACGGAGGCAGTGTCTGCACTTGCAGAACAGCAACGCAAGGCCAATAACCTCATGCGCCAGCACATGATGGGCAGCGCTTCCATACCCTCTACTTCCACAACACCCACAGAGGGTTCACTAGACCCATCTCCAAGGCGCCGGTCCATGCGCCACCTGAGGGCACGCACACCGGAGGGTCCTGGGAGAGGGAAGCGCCCGCGCCCATCCTAGTGGTGCATGGCATCATTGTTGTTGGCCTGATGAGGCAACTGTACAGTTTGGGGTTGTACACTGGGGGAGGGGGGATTGTTGGTGTTCACTGGGGAGGGGGGATTGTTGGGTGTTCACTGAGGGAAGGGGGGATTGTGTGCTCGGTGTTTACTGGGGGAGGGGGGATTGTGTGCTGGGTGTTCACTGGGGTGAGGGGGATTGTGTGCTGAGTGTTTAATGGGGGAGGGGGGATTGTGTGCTGGGTGTTTACCGGGCGAGGGGGGTTTGTTGGACGGAAAATAAATCACGTTAGAAAAATCATAATGCATGGACAGTAGTGATTGTTACTAATGCAATTTAATGTTGAAGTGACATATTACCAATTTACCCATTACCCATTTCTAAAAGAATCCATCTATCAATCCCTGTCTTGCCAACCCCTTTTCCCTCAGCCCAACCCTTTGTGCATGTGCAACACCTTCTGGCACTTCATCGCCCTCACCACCATCCTCAGGTGGCTGCACATGAGCATCTGGGGGCAGTGGCACATTTCTGCGACAACAGATGTTGTGCAGCATGGCACATGTCAGTGCAATTTTTCGAACTTTTTCTGGTGCATACATCATTGCACCTCCCGTGCGGTCGAGGCAACGGAAGCGTGCCTTCAGCAGGCTAAATGCCCTCTCGACGCAGATCCGTGTACGGGCATGGCCAAGGTTGTATGTCCGCTCCCCCGCCGTGTGTGGGTGACGCACAGGGGTCATGAGCCACGTGTACTGGGGATATCCAGAATCACCTGCAGGCGAGAGGAAGCCGGTATGGGGACAAGGTAAGTCCAGTGGGTGTACAGAGCCCTGTCATCAGTGTGATTTTGCCATAATTGGCATCTGGCCTATAACATTGTGGAGTGTGCTGTCCTACGGGCACGATTGAATCAAAGGGGTACTCTCCACTTGGTACGCCTATGTTTCGATGTGTAACAGTACTCATTCACTTGTCGCAGGATGAGGGGTCCCTTCCATCTACTTCTGCTTGACAGAAGTGGCTGCCTCATGTGTCATTGCAAATCCATTTGGCTGCAGTTGCATTTGCTGGTCGTCACTATTCTGTACTGTTCTCCATGCAGTGTCTGTGGGATGTGCATTGTCATTACTCGGCCTACTTATGTGTGGAGCATTCGTGGATGTGCCAGCTCATGGTTTGGAATTACATTACTGTCGGATGGCCAGGGTGGGACATCTGTACTGTGTCAGTGTTGGGAGCCATGGTGCTACTCACACAAGTGGCCTTGTTGTGGTGGGACTTCCATATGTCACTGTGCCGCCACATGTCTGACATCCTGCATGGGTGTGTTCTGCTGTGTTGGACATGTCCAAGGTTTATCGTGCAAGGTGCTTGAATGTGTATGCTGCAGTGATGCTGCTGCCTATTGGGAATGATGGATTCTGTGACAGGCACCATCAGTTGTGGATTGACATGCTTTGTGGGATACATTTGTACTCACCCAGGAGCCATGTGTTTTGGCCTCGGTGCCTTTCCATGTACGCCGGCGGGGGTACTGTTGCGTAGGACCATGGAGTCGTGGGTGGATCCTGGGTAGCGGGCACAGCAGTGGCTGAAGGTGAGGTCAGGACCACATGTCATCTGCACGTTGAGGGAATGGTACTGTTTACGGTTTCTGTAGGCAGCCTCATGTGCCTGGGGTGGTATGAGTGCCATATGTGTGCAGTCCAGGGCTGCTATTACATTCGGGACTTGGGCAATGGCATAGAATTGACCCTTCAGCTGTTGCACCTGTGCCTGTGTGGCTGGCAATGCGATGTGTTCGTTCACATGATTCAACAGTGCATCAAGCACCTGTCCCAGCATGGCACTGAATGTGGACTGGGCCATTCCATGCATCATGGCAACGGTATGTTGGTAGCTGCCAGTCCCAAGGAATTGAAGCACAGACACAAGCTTCACTAGGGGTGGTACTGCCGTGCTGGTGGCTATGCGGCTGCATATGTCACCCTGGATTGTGTCCAGCAACTGGGTGATGGTTACCCTGTCCAGCCGATATTCTGTCACCAACTGACCATCAGTTAGGGCCAAGGGTGTTGGCCTGACCCCGGGGATGGCTGGCCGCCTTGCTCGTGCTGATCTCCTCCTCCTTCTCCTCATCCCCACCACCCCCTGCGCTCCCTGGGCCCTGGCCTGGTTGGCTGGCCTCTGTAGCTCCAGGCGCAGCAGGTAGAAGTCGACATCAAGGCTCCCGGCTCCAAATGGCAGCATGGTGTTGGGGAGGGTGTGTTGTGCATGGGTGGGTCCTTTGTAGGCCTCAGATTTGCATTGCCTCCACCTGGGCCCTCATTGCTGTCTCCTCCCTGCTCCTGCTGGTGTAATGGGGTTGGGGAGGGTGTGTTGTGCATGGGTGGGTCCTTTGTAGGCCTCAGATTTGCAGTGGTTCCACCTGGGCCCTCATTGCTGTCTCCTCCCTGCTCCTGCTGGTGTAATGGGGTTGGGGAGGGTGTGTTGTGCATGGGTGGGTCCTTTGTAGGCCTCAGATTTGCAGTGGTTCCACCTGGGCCCTCATTGCTGTCTCCTCCCTGCTCCTGCTGGTGTAATGGGGTTGGGGAGGGTGTGTTGTGCATGGGTGGGTCCTTTTTAGGCCTCAGATTTGCAGTGGTTCCACCTGGGCCCTTATTGCTGTGGCCTGTGTTCTTTTACCTCCAGCTTTTTGCTGGTGGTATTTTTGGCGGATTGTCCGCCACTTTTCTGGCGCTATTAGCGCTTACGCCGGACTCGTGATTGATGATGTTTTAGCGCAAATGGTTCCTGGAGCTGCTATGGCCGGCGCTTGTACAGCCGGCTGTCCTTGCGCCGGTTGTTATTGCACCGGCGGTGTTTGGAGTCGTGATCCGACAGACCCTTAAAATCGGCGCTAAGAGCGTTACCGCCGATTTTAAGGGTTACCGCCCAAGTCGTGATGAGGCCTAGAGAGTGCTAATGGCCCCTTTCACCGACAAGTAGCAGTTCACTGGGAAGGGGCCGTAAGCATTCCAAAGCCCCTCGTTCTGCCTATTCTCCACAGTAAATACCTGCATCACATACGCCTGAATCAGGGTCATGCCTGCAGGTGCACATGGGTTATGGTCATTGCATCAAATTCCTTGCAGCGACATGCATTTGTATCAAATCTTTTCTATCTAAAAATGTGCACCAAATGCATTATTTTTTCCTTTTATTTTTCTTTTTTTGGGGTGGGGAGTCCCCCCAACCCATTTTTTTTACCCTTTATAATGCACCTAAGCACACATTAAGCCTTTACCCCCAAAAAATATGCATTCAATGGGAATATTTTAGATGGGCAGATTTCGATGAAATGGCATTAGATGCAATGACCAGATACCGGTGCACATTATTCAGAAGATGCTTGTGTGAAACAATTATTTGATGTGAAGACACGTAGGGCAATACACAGATGTCTGGTTGTCTTCTTCGGGTAGGACATTTTCAAGCATCAGTGTGTTGAAAATGTTTGTGAACTTAATTTTGAGAATAAGGGGTGTTTAAAATGAATGTTGAAAACAAGGAAGGGGGTGTTTGAAAAAAAGGAAACGCGCATTGGTATAACTTTAAACTGAGAGTGACCCCACCAGGATTAAAACACTTTTCTTTGCCCTCTTATGACCTTTCAGTTATTAGGATTTATGGTGAAAAGGTATCCAATACCGAATGGCCTTCCGAAAAACTGATAGGCCAGGAGTGGAGACACTGTAACGCTCACCTGACTCCCACGGGGGCACTGGCCTGGTTCGCGCTGCTGTGACCTCGTCTAAGGCGATGCGCAGGGTTCGGAAGACGGACTAGACCGGGCCCCAGATCTGGCTTGTCTGACTCGCAGAAGTATCCTTCTTAGGGTCTGGAAGGACGAGCTCTCCATCCTGCTTCTGATGCAGGGGCGCGTTGGTATCCAGTTACGTCACTGGATTTTCGGATGGGTGAGAACCAAACTTGCTTGGCTTCCAGGTAAGTTTTTCTATAAGTGGTTCCCCTTGTGTCCATGCATTAATGTTCTAATGCTAGTGTCATTTTCCCCATAGGGGCCGGGGTACGGAATGCGGGGAACAGGCACCGACCCGAGGTGAGCGGTGAAATCCTTGAGGAAATCAGGTAAGTCTTTAATGAGTGTTTTGGTAATGTCTTTTCATTCACTCATTAACGCTGATGTCTTTTTCCCCTTAGGGGCCGGGGTCCGAAAATGCCTGAATGCGGCGCGGACCCGAAATGAAAAGGGAATGACCCAACAGGTAAGTCTTGACATGGAGTTTTAGCTTCCCTTTTCCCTTCTTTCTCTCACCTTTGTTCTTGTCTTTTTCTCCCTAGGCGCGGGGGCGCGACTGCGAATCCGGATGGTCGCTGCTGAACATGGAGGCGCCCTGTAAAGGTGAGTAGGATGCGGCGCTGCAGCGATCGATGCGATGTGCTTTTAAAAATAAATGTCTTCCTTTTCAGGATTGTCGGCGAAATGTCTCTGGGATGCAGATTTAGCAGGTGAGGCCTTTTCCTTCTTCTGTTCTCTTGTTCCCTTCCTTTGCAGGTGATTCAGGATGCTGGCAGGTGTGGCAGAAGTCAAGATGCAGGAGCAGACACGGTGAGCATCCAGCTGCTAGATGCAGAACAACGCGAAGCACGTGTGGCTGATCGGGTGTGGTTTAAATAGCCTTGGAAGAAGTTCCTAGAATGTGTCCTTCCTCCAATCAGGTATGTATCCTTCCCCGACCACGCCCGGGTGGTAAATGAGTCCCACAGGTAAAGTAGTTCCTTTCAGGCCTCAAGGAGGCCGGGGTTCTGCAGCATGGTCTTCATCAGGTAAGTGCACCCAAACACTTTCATAATGAGCCTGGCGCCTATGGCGCCAGGACTGACATTTTCTATGAGCCTGGCGCCATAGGCGCCAGGACGCTGTCCAAAGGGCCCCTATAAGGGGTTGCTGGGACCTTCCCCGGGGACTTGATGTCCGCTTTCGGGGACGCAGGGCCTGAGCCGGCTCCCCGGGAGCGGGCATCGTGACAGACACAGAGTGTGGCTGGGGCAAGGCGCTATTTTCACCTTCATCAGGATGGTATCTTAATCAAGGTTCTGTCCGTAAAGGAAATCGTCTGCTGTGGTGCAGCGGGGATGCTGTGCTGGAGTCCTGTTATGGTAGCCATTACCGCGAGGAGCGCAGACACTGCCACTACAGGCTTCGCTCCCAGAGACCATAGGCATTAATCAATAGCCTGAGTGACCCGATTCACACGAGTCTTCGCATGTCCCCAAGAGTCCGGCTACCATAACAGGACTCCAGCACAGCATCCCCGCTGCACCACAGCAGACGATTTCCTTTACGGACAGAACCTTGATTAAGATACCATCCTGATGAAGGCCACTACAACCTCGGGCTTAATCCCAGCCCAACTTGGCCGAAACACCGTTGTGTCGATTTTCTGTGGCACAACCCCTGTTTATATATGTTTGTACAATAGTGTTGTGTTCACTATTGTTGTTCTAGTACCCCCGGACCTATCACAGTCCTGGGCCGCACACTGTTGACACCCTCTGTCATCAACCACTTGTACTGTATACTCGTGCATCACTGTGAAAATTGTTCCTCCGCAAGAAAAGAGGACAATACTCATTTGTATTTCGCAAAAAAAAGAAATATCTGTCCACCTAACCTTTCGTGCTTATCGAAAGTTTTGTAAATGTTTAAAAATACTAATCTGTGCAAAATCTTTTTGAAGGCAAAATAAAATAGCTTCAAAAACTTGACAGCTGTTCTTGGATCTCTCACCCTGATTTCTATCTATTTACCTACAAGTACCCTCCTGGGCATATCAGGACTTCGCCAGGCGCCCTTTACATACTGTGTCCACCTTCGTAACTGTAGGCAATGGAGGTCCCAATCAAATTGAAATGGGTCCCCATGAGCAACGGGCCCTGTGACCGAGTGCGAAGATGCGTTTTGTTATTTCAATTTGCCTGACTACCAGAAAGTAGGGATGAAGGCATGCGTGTTGTGGCTGATGTGAGGAGATTGGGAAGATTGCGGACCAGCATATGGTTTGTCTCTCACCCGAGTGCTAAATCCACCTTTTCCTTAAGGGGAATGCCTAAGACAACAGCCAAACACCCCCACCCATTACCTGTACAAACACTTTGTCTGCACTAATCCATGCTGAATTGCAGAAGACAAACACAGGACACTGCCTAGCAGAGCTGTGTGGTGGCTCGACATTGGGCGTTATGTCCCAGAAATTCGATATAAATATAGAAAGGCAGTCCAGCAACTGTGAGATTGCATAGCTTGATGTAATAGTGGAGCGTTAATAGCAGGGCAAATGTTTGCATCCCCAGTAGAGGAGAAGGAAAAAAAAAGTGCTCTGTCTCTTCTGTCCTGGACCGGTGCTCTGGGTCACATAAAGATAGGGTGACCGGATTTTTAAAATAAAAAAATGGGACAGGCCAGCGACATAGAAGTAGGACTAAAATGGCACTGTGGTCACCAACACAAAAGTAGAACTACATATCGGTTGCAGCTAGAAACACAAACGAGGGACTACAAACATAGGACTAATGACAGCACTGACCAACATGAATGAATTTGTGGGCCGGCCGTGGCAGATTATTCCTATCAAACGCTGGAATAATGTACAGATGCCTGTGAAACCACTATGTGGCACTGTTTTGTGTTTTTAGAGTGAATTCTTGGGGATCCACCTGTACAGGGCATGTCTATATTGCGGAAGAGCACTACAGTGGACTGGGGTTATTGTCAATCCAACAATATTTCTATCTGAAATTAAAGCAAGCCTTTTCACAATAAATACTGATTGACTGTACACACTTTATTAAGAACTGCTGACCCCCTTGCATCGTTGAATGGCACAAAAGTAATGCACCCCACAGGCGTATGGCAACCTTTATTGTGTGGAGTGATTTCACCCGACAAGGGTTTTAGTGATAAACAGAACTATGCCTTTATTGTAAAGAAGGAACAAAACAGTGAAGATTAAATGCTCAGAGATAATGCTTCCCTCTCCGCCAGAAATTGCTGTACATGTTTTATTTCACTCAGAGTACTTGGCAATGAATGGATTATGTGTAGCAGCATTTTGTCCTTCTGTGCTTTGCTATGAAACTGAGAGCAGCTCAGGCTGAAAAGCATCTGAGTAACCAACAGGGATTTCAAAGTGTCAATGTCTGTTCGGTTTCTTTCATCTGTCCATGTATTGTTCATTGTTAAAGGATTCTTTCCACTGGTGCATTAGCGCCGGGTAAACACAAAGCAAACTCAACCATTATGCTCACGTTTTTTTATAGTAATGTTCTGCTTTGCAAAATAGGGAAAACCTCCGCCCACCGTTCATCTGCAGACGTTTTCTGCTCATTCCACTGAGCCAGTCTGCAAGCTGTGTAATTCCGTACACATCAGCTCATCAACAAGCTCTCTGTCATCCAGTTTGAATCTTCCCGATGTAGACTGCAGAAAATGTAGAGAGTCCTCTATCTCTTCCCAAACAGGGACACTGTTTAGGAGGACCCAAAAAAAGTGTTCAGTTCTGAGAAATCTGACCCCCCATTATTCGAGGTAATTCACATAGCAGTCATAAAATGAATATACATATTAATTGAAGTGGGCTTCCATTAGTTGGCCCTTTTCACGAAGGGCGTTTAGCAGGCCTTTAACCTCATTGCTAAAAAACATGCATCACACCTCAATATAATTTTTTCTTTCAGTTTCATCAACCTTTGGCCAACATCAATAGTATTTGAATTTTGCATTTCTAAAACCTTAATTGTATCATCAGAAATGACGAGCTGGTTCTGCAGAAAACAGAGCCACGCCTCAACAAGAGGGTTCTCCAAAAACTTGATCATTGCTTTAGGGGCTTTTTCTTGTGAGAAAAAGTAAGATTTCAGAGCCGTTTACAGTGGAGCACCCTGTCAAGAGCTGGCAATAGGGACAACCAGCGTGTGTTGCTGGTACCAAGGAGGTTCTGCTATTCCACAAATTCACCAAATTCCTTCAATGGTTCTGTTCTAGCATTATGGATGTGGAAGTATTTACACATTTTTAATATGAAGGATTCTAGGTCCAAGGGGAGCCCATCAGCAGCAGTTTGCACTGCATTATGCACAATGTGTGCTGCACACCCCACACCAATTAGTTTTTTTTCAGGGATTGCCTCCTTCAACTTGCAATAAACATTTGCTTTCCCACCAAAGTTTGTGTTTGTGTTATCCGCACAAAAGGCAATTACCATTTCCCTTAGATTATATTTCTCCAGGTCTTGAAGGAGTTTGTTTGTTTGTTTGTTTATTAATTTGTAGGGCGCACCAAACCCTTAGGTAACTGGGCGCACAGCATAACATGATTACTTACAGCTTAGTTGAAGACATAGAAATAGACAGGAGCAAAAAGAGAAAGTGCTAAATGCTACATTGCAGGTGTTACAGGTGTTGAAACAGGTATACATACATTGTGGTCACAGTCTAGAGGTTGTTAAGGCGTAGCCAGTTGAGGGTATTACGTCTGAAAGTGTAATATGACTGGACCCTTCTAAGCTCAATAGGTAGTGCGTTCCATTGTTGGGCCACTTTAACTGGGAAGCTGTTGCCTCCTGTTTTTTTTAGTCTGAATCTCGGTATTTGAAGGCTATAGGAGTTGATAGTTCTAGATCAGTGGTCTTCAAACTTTTTTGGCCCGGGCCCCCCTGAACAAAATTTGGGCAGATCGGGACCCCCCAGAAATGCCAAATGGACAGTATGTATTGCGCGCCGTCACCTGCTCCCATCACAGTCGCTGGGCTCCCTCATCCCACACCTACCCAGTCCCTGGTCTCTTCCCACCCCACCACACACCCTGGGCTCTCCCCACTCTGCTCCCACCACTATCCCATGGTTCCCGCCCATTGTGCTCCCACCATAGTCCCTGGGTTCCCCCCAAATCCCGTTCCCAACACAGTCTGAGGGCTAGTGGTGGCTGGTGATTTTTTTTAAGTGGAGGGGCATAACTATTTCCCCCAAAAATGCCATAGCGACCGAGCATAGTGAGGGAGCCAGAACCAATGAAGGATGGTTCGGGGGGGGGGGTTACCCCTGTTAATTTTTTTAAAATAATGGGTTAAAATGTTGCATTGTAGAGCATACTTGTAACAAAAAAATGGGTAAACAGTCTGCAATTAGTGCTGGAAGGCCCAGGGGACAGGCATGACATTTTTTACTGGACATCTATGATAGATGTCCAGTAAAAAGATACCGGGCCTCAGTACGGGTCGGGCGGTCCGGAATTAACAGTGACGGTAAACCCGCCGTCACTTTTAATTCCGGACCGCCCGATCCTGAGTCCTGCAGGCGGGAGGTGATCTTCCCGCCAGGTCTGACCTGGCGGGTTGAACACCTCTCGCCTGCAGGCGGATGTGGAAACACCAGCACCATCACGAGAGGGTGCCGGTGTTTCCACTTCCCCATTCCCATTGAGTCCTACTCAATGGGAATAGGGATATACCGAATTCCGCCTCCGGAATTCCCGGGACACCATGGTCGTAATGCCCTGGTATTTCCGGGAGTCACGGAGGCGGAATGGTAATACGAGTCTGACGGTAACCAGGCGGTTTTACCGCCGCGGTTACCACTGGACTCGTAATGAGGCCCACCATCTCTGTCCCCTGGGCCCCACTGGGCCTAACAAAATCAACATAATTATGTGTGTATGCAAGGCACTGCAGGTTCATACAGCAATCACTCTATCATTCACACGAGCATACATCACCATACACTCACTCATAACATAAGCATACATGCATCCATACACATGTTTAAATAAAAACAATGAACATAAACGTACCTTCTGCATTGGCCTGCATGTGGGTGCTGAAACTCCCTGCTCAAGGCTGCTCTGTCTGGATGTGCGAGGAGGCGCAGGAGCTCCCCCTCGGACATACAGACATGCAGTGCCCCAGCCAGCATTTCCAATGAGCTATGCAATGCTGGCGAAGCAAAATGCCCCAGCACTTGCATGGCTCAGTGAGCATGTGCGGCTGGGGAACTAAACTGAACTGTCAAAGGGAAACAGTGTTTCCCTTTGACAATTCAGCCAGCCAAGGAGCACTCCATCAGCTGGAAAAAGCAGCTGAGGGAGTGCTCAATGTTTCACTGGGCTAGCTCCTTAGCTCCGCCATAATGGGTGAGGGGCCACTGGGTGGGCGCCCCTCACCATTATGGATGAGCCGCCAGGCTCGTACTGGCCTATAGGGCAATGCCTGTACCAAAAATGTAAAATGCTAGTGTGGGTCAGTCAAAATGAGCCACCATTTTGGCCAATGTGGACGAGTTTGATGAGTTACTTAACTATGCAGTTAGTAATTTTGACCATTGTTGCTGAATAGATCACAATTTTCTTACATTTTAACACAAAGCACCCCCTTGGGTTCTATTTAAACAGTGGGCCTCATTACAACTCTGGCGGTAGCAGTGCCGGTAAAACCGGCACGGCTGCCGCCGGAGTTGCATCCGGGTCTGGCACCCACGAATGTGCAATTACCGGGTCATGCCGAGTTAGGCAGACCTGATAATTGCCCTTTCGCGGGTGCCGGTACCGGTAGATCCCCATTCCCATTTGAGCTCCATAGGGCTCAATGGGAATGAGGAGATCGGGTGCACCAGCACCGTTATAAATGGTGCCGGTGCATCTGACGAGCTGTGCTTGCGGGTGCCGCACGGCCTGCCAGGTCAGACCTGGGGGGCTGTCAGGCACCCGCGAGCACAACTCGTACTATGGCGGTACGGTAGCAATGGTGCCGGTATCTTACCGGCACCATTGTTACAGTACCGCCATAGTTGTAATGAGGCCCAGTCTGTGACTAAAGGAATGAATATTCATTTACAACTGCGGGCCACTTTTTCATTGTTGCCTGAGACAGTTTCATGCTTCAGCCCGACCATGTGAGCCATCCCTGCCCATTTCATGTTTTTATATTGTTTATAATGTTTATATTTCATGCTGACCTCTCAGGGCCCCCCAGGGATGCACCCGTGGACCCCTGGGGGGTTGCGCCCAACAGTTTGAATACCGCTGTTCTAGATGGACATGCAGAGGTTTTTCTGGTTATTCTTTCCCTCAGGTAAGGGGAGACTGCATTGTTGAGACATTTGAAGGTTAATGACAGAGTTTTAAGGAGGATCCTATCACTGATTTTCAACCAATGATGGTTTCTCCTAGAATTGAATATATGCTCTCTGGTAGGCAGTTTCAAGGCTGTTCTTGTGAAAGCAAAAAGAAGATATCGAGGCTGAGTACCCCATAAGGAAATACACCAAACGCGGATTCAAAAGATACACAGATCTTTATTCTACAACAGAACAGTTTCAAAGGACAAAGCAACAGATAGCTATCAGGCCCTCAGTAAAACACAGCAAATACCAGCCCTATTTGGTGTGTTCAGTAAGTGGGACTGCACATCAGAATAGTCACACCTTTTATACAATCCAAAACATGATGTCAAACCCACTTGTAGGTTAACCATTTCCTTGGGCTAGGGGTTCATGCCGAGTTTGTTCCTAATTTACATACAGTGCCAGTTACTGCTTCGGGATCGTTGGTTGCAGTACTGATGAGGGGTTCTGCTTCTTCTGTATCGTATGGCACTGGGTGTTGAATTTATTGGTGTGCGTCGCATGGATCCAATTTTTTTGGCCTAACACTCGCACCGCCATCTGTGTGACCAGTAGGACCTGGAAGGGGACCCGCCAACGAGGTGCGAGGCAAGAAGATCGCTCAAAGGACTTTACGAGGAACCACTCCCGAGGTCAGATGCTGTGATCAGGGCACACGTATCATACAGGTAAAGCCTCTCGCACCTGGTGATAAATCAATTACAAGTTTTTAGTCAACTGGCTACAGTAATCTGAAAGAAGTACATTTTCAACATTCCTCAAGGAACGACATTTTGGAATGTTCCAGATATTAGCAGGCCTCCCCATTACCACCTCAAAGGGAGAGAACCCAGTCTTAGTTTGAGGGGTTGTACGTATTGATAACAACATGACCGGTAAGGCGTCTGGCCATGTTAGTTTGGTGCCCGCACACGTCTTAGCGAGCTTGTTTTTGATGATGCCATTGTGCCTTTCCACTAGTCCAGCACTCTGAGCGTGTCTGGCCGAGTGGAACCGTTTATCGATCTGTAATCCTGCGCATAGTCGCAAAATTACAGCAGCAATAAAATGTGGACCATTGTCCGACCAGATGACTCTTGGTAGCCCGAACCTTGCGAAGTACTCTTTTATCATAGTCTTTGCAGTAGTCATGGCTGTAGCGTCTTTAACAGGAAAAGCCTCAACCCATTTGCTGAAAGCACAGATGACAACTAACACATACTTCAGATAATTACACCGTTCCATCTCAATAACATTGAAGTGTATAACCTCGAAGGGGACAGAAGGTGGACCAAAACTTCCCCTAGGAGTTGACGTGCCCTTTCCCACATTATGCTGTAGCTAAGATCATACATTCTTGAACATAGCGTTCAGCTAACTTAGAGATTTTGTCATTTACCCATACTTTTTCCAACATTTTTGTGATTTTACGGGCACATATATGTGTGGGACCATGGGCCATAACGACCATCATAACGACCATCATCACAATAGCCATTTCCCTTCAACTCTGTCCACCCAACACCCATCATCATCAAGTTTCCCCAAGCCCTCAGCCCATTTCTTGACTCCTCTAATGTGGCATCGGCTTGGATATCCCTTACGGAATCAATGCCCTCATCCATTGTACAGACATTTGTGGCTTCCCTCGAAGTATACATGTCTGAAGAGAGATCAGCGGCAGTCTTTTTAGGTATCTGATCAGCAAAAGCGTTCCCTTTTCCTACATCATCTACAATCTTTTGATGCTCTGTGCATTTTACGATAGCCATCTGAGTAGGGAGTGCAAGCGCTGAGAGTAGCCATACTATCAGGGAGCCATGCTGTATGTTTGTACCATGTGAAGTCAAGAACCCTCTTTCTGACCAAAGTCTCCCAAAGTTGTGAACCACCCCAAAGGCATACTATCTGTCAGTGTATATATTCACGGTAAGCCCTTCGGAAAGTTTGCAAGCTCGGGTCAATTCTATAATCTCTGCGGCCTGCACGGAGTTATGCGTGATTCTCTTGGTTTCCACGACCGTGCTCAATGTAGTGGTTGCATAAGCAGCTGTTTGAAGCAGGAGCCATCGCAAAACAACTCCCCTTGTGGACTGTTTAAAGGAGTATCTTTTAGATCAATTCTACCCTTTGTCTCTTGTTCGGTAGTGTAAAGGCAGTCATGTGACTCTTCGTCACTGCAAGCAGTATCTTGCGGGAAAGGTAAGAGTTTGGCCGGATTAATAACACAACACCTCTGAATTTGAATGTGTGGTGCAAACAAGATCAATTCATATCTCGTCAACTTTGTGGAAGGGAGGTGTTGCTTTGAGTTCTGTTCAGTAGAACATCTACAGAGTGAGGTATCATCAGGGTTAAAGCATGGCCTAGGACCATTCCCTCACTCTGTTTTACAGACGCAGCAGCGACAGTTTGCAAACATCTTAGCAAAGCGCATGCACAGGATCGAGGGTGGAAGAAAAGTAACCACATGGCATAATCCATGTTCCTGCGTTAATACAGCCAAAGCACATCCATCACATTCATGCACAAACAACACAAAGGTCTTTTCATTATTTGGTGTGCCCAAAACCGGTACCGAGCACAATGCAGTCTTGAGCAAATCAAATGCACGCTGGTGCTCCATGTTCCACAGCAATGGTGAAGAAATGCCCTTCTTCGTCAGAGCCAACATCGGCTTAATCGTTAACGGAAAAGTTGGGGATCCACTGCCTACAGTAAGAAGCCATTCCTATGAAGTCTCTAACTTCTTTCTGTGTATCTGGGACAGACATGCTAGAAATGAGTTTTATCCTTTTCTGGCGTCAACCTTCTTCCCTCCTTTGACAGGAGATAGCCTAAATAGGCGACCTCCTGACAACAATATTGACATTTTTTGAGCGAAGCTTTATGTCCATGTTTAGCCAGGTGAATGAGTAACAACACAGTGCCCTCCTTACAAGCGCTTTCTGAATCAGCAGCTAAAAGCAAGTCATCAACATATTGAAGCAGTGTACAAGTAGAGGGCAACTCAAGGGTATCAAGCTTCTCTTTCAAAGCTCTACTATAGATGCTCGGGCTTTCCGTGTAACCTTGTGGTGCACAGGTAAATGTGAAGGAGCGTCCCCCTAAGGTGAACGCAAAAAAGTATCTACTATCCTTGTGTATAGGAATACTAAAGAAAGCATTCTTTAGATCCACAACACTAAAGTGAGTAGCTGAAGCCGGAATCATGGTCAATATCGTCATCACATCAGGCACGATGGGAAATTGTGGAGCTACGATCTTATTGATGGGACGTAAATAAATTATAAAACAAAAAGGAATTGCATTATCGCCTTTTTTGTACACAGGCAAAATCGGACTATTGCACAAACGACCTGCAATTTCCTCAATCACCCCTTGCTGCACAAAATCTGAGACGATGCATTTCAAAGCTTGCTCACCATCGATCGAGATCTTATACTGTGGAATACGTGGCAGCTTTACTCCATATTTCAAGACGATTTTAACAGGCTCAATTTGCAAAACACCGACATCATTGCCGTCAATTGCCCACAAACACTCTGGGACAACACTAAACTCCGGCGGCAAAGGTCTAGTCAAGAATTGAGAGACAGAAAGTTGCTGTGGTGAAATCGTCAAACGCTCTCCATCAGAGGAACAATGAATTACTGTATTTAATTTCTTCAACAGATTCAACCCCAGCAAATTCTCTCCGCAATTCCAAGTCAAAAGGAATGGACAATGGTCCGTAAGGGGACCCAAATAAAAAGGTACCGGCGAAGGAACCGGACAGGCAACTGGTGTGCCAGAAAACCCTACAGAAACGTTAGTTTGCCCTGACAGTGAAATGTTTGGAACCCGAGAATGATCAATGGAACACTTCTGTGCCCCTGTATCTATCAAGAATAGATGTTTCCTATTTCCCACTATCATTTCAACGTAGGGACCTTTCTGATTAAAGGTAATAGGTGTCAGTTCCAAACCCTGCTTCGGGCAATCCTAACGAAACTGAATGTCATCAAAAGGAAGTTCTTCAGAGAGGTAAGCGGCAGAAGGATGGTCAAAAGTGTTTCTAGTATCCACACTTGGTGTGTGATTATCCTGTGAAAAAGGTTGCTGTGAATCTTGTGCAAACTGACCTCTACCAGGGCCCCCTACACCCAGGCGACCTCTGGGTCATCTACCCATATTCCCAAAATTGTTACTTGACCTCTGTTGGAGGATCGGGCACTGGGCACACCAATGACCCTCTTGCCAACAATAGGCACACTGGTTAATATTTAACGGACCTAAGGGCACATTTCCTTGTGGAACTTACTGACCTCTAATTTGTGAATTACACCCTCTAGGGCCTCTAACAATTTGCTGTAACAACACTTTTGTCTTCAAATCACCCTTTTCTTTTTTCGACTCTTTCCTTTTCATTATTGACACGATTCTCATAGCACTGAGCAATGTGCAGTACTTCTGATTGAGACTTCGCTTGCCAAGCGCTCTCGGAAGACATGATTTGCGACTGGATGTCAGGCAGCAACCCACGCACAAATTTGTCTACAAATAATCTTTTCCCAGACTATGTGCCCAAATCTTGTCCACTGAAAGAGCACCCTCAGACTTCCCTTGAACACAGGCAGTAAGCTTGTCCCAAATGATTCTCTTTTCGGGAATTATCCGTTTTCAGTTTTGCAACTATTCTATCAGGTAAAGTTAGTATCACCTGAGGCGGCCTTTCGCCAGCTGGCCTTTCTCCATCGAGTCTAATTATGTTAGTCTATGTGTCTCCTAGCCCTGCTACATTGTCTTTAGTTCTAATCTGTTTCCACAAATCTACAGGCAGGAGTACAGGAAATAATAGATCAATATCACTTAAAGTGAATACTGAGGATTGTAAAACAGACTCTATTTCTTTGTAGAACCCTGTTGGATACTTCCTAATGTCGGGAATAGGTTGTCTAATGGTGTTCACTTCCTGTCTCGAGAACGAGACGTGAACAAATTGTGACACATAATGCACAGGAATATCCTGAGCTGGCGTACCTGCTACAGCGTTAGCAGGAATCTCTACTTTTGGGACAAATGTCGGAAGAACCTCTCTCATAGGCAACTGAGAAGTAGGCAACTCCGAATGCTTACTAAGCAACAGAGCCATATCGAGCGCTAAAGCAGCCGAAGAAGTGTCTAACGACAAAGCTCTCTTGTAAATACTCAATAACTCTGAGGGACAACAAATCTTTCTTTTTACACACTCATCCTGTAGGTATTCTACCATTACCTGTATCACTTTTCTCTGCATTTCTGGCGTATACTGACAATACATGTCATATACTTCAACGGGAGTTATCGATGTATCTAAAATCCATCTAATCGCGTCTTTCGTACAAATTCGAGTTTCCTCAGATATCGATTTACGACAAGGAAGGAACCGTTTTTTTAGGAACATAGTACCCAAACTATCTCCATCTTCATCTTCATTCTGTAACCTTTCCAGCTCCCTTCTATACTCAAGTACCCTCTCAACATGCTCTTGCACTTTCTCTGCAGTGTGTCTAGAAAACGCTAAAGTATTCAGATCCCTCAATCCTTGTGGGAGATCCGTACTCGTTAACCTGTCCCACATTACACACAAATGAATCCCTAATCCTTCCATAAAAACGTTTTTCTCAGGAAAACTGTCTGTATTAGAAAGTGTGGCAAAAACATTAGCTTGATCACCCCTCGCCATGCAATGCTTAGCCCACGCAATTAACTCACGTTTTTTCTGAGGAGACACAGTATTGCGAATGACGACCCTCGATCCCACTCCCCGATCTACTACAAGCGGTGTAGAATCGCTTGGAAGAGGGAGAGTAGGCAAGGTCAGCGGAGGTGCTATCACTGGTGCAACAGGTAAAGGTGGAGGAGCAGGCGGAGGAGCAGCGACAAAAGGAGGACCAACATCTGGAGGAAGAGGAGCAGCTAGAGGAACGTTAGGAGGAGTAGGAAGAGCAGGAGGAGCAGGAGAAGGAATAACAGCAGGAAGAGGAACATACAGAGCTGGCGCAGTGGCGCCAGGCCTTCGTTCATTCAACAATTTATGAATACGTTAGTCAGAAACATGAAAGTCTTTAGAAGGATAGATTTTCTGGATACCAAGTGAGAAAGCCCTATCCATATTCCTAGCTGACTCAAGACGGTTTATTTTGGTCACATAACAACGCTTTTTCAGCATTCGTCTAATGACGGCGCGCATGCTTTTCTCTACTCTTAAGCTGCTGTAAAGTTTCTTTCATCCAATTCTGTAATACATCAAATGCTGCAGGTCTAGCCTTTTTCTTTAATAATATAGATTCTAAATACTCAATACGAGTGATTTCAAAACTACCATTGATTGGCCACTGAAGTTCGGAAGCATGTCTAGTTTGTCTGTGCCAAATATCATTAAATACTATACTACCAATGCCATGCTTAGAGTACATAGTACAAGCCGGCGACCCCTACTGTAGCGCCGGACGGCTAAATTCCAAAGATTGACTATCACCGCAGAATAACGCCGTGAAGCAGGCAGACAATTTCCCAGGCATATCAGAATACTGGTGTTACCTGGTCAATAATTGTACTTGCAAGAACAATACCCCAAAACAAATTATCAGGATACTTAATAATCGGGTCACGACTCACTTGATGAAGCCTAAGGAGGTTCGATCAGATTTCAAAGTTTTCTAACAAATTTTACCTCGTGGTTGGTTATTTCGGCAAATCTGCCCGCCTCGATAAGTGGACACTCGTCAAGATGCCGACTCTGACCACGTGCTCACCGTCCAGGGATCGGGCCATGCAGCGCTGCTGAGGTGTCGCGTCTCATTCAGGAAAGGGGCCCCTTTTACACCATCCGATCCCGGTCCGATAGCCGCGTCAACCTTCAATGAGCCGGCATTAATCTTGAGGGTCCCTATTCGGGGACCATCTGTGAAAGCAAAAAGAAGATATCGGGGCGGAGTACCCCAAAAGGAAATACACCAAACGCGGGTTCAAAAGATACACAGATCTTTATTCTACAACTGAACAGTTTAAAAGGACAAAGCAACAGATAGCTATCAGGCCCTCAGTACAACACAGCGAATACCAGCCCTGTTCGGTGTGTTCAGTGAGTGGGACTGTACATCAGAATAGTTGCACCTTTTATACAAACCAAAACATGATGTCCAACCCACTTGCAGGTTAACCATTTCCTTGGGCTAGGGGTTCAAGCTGAGTTTGTTCCTAATTTATGCATCCATACATTTAGGGGTTATCCTTAATACATTTGCCAACAAGTTACAATAGCAACAGTGTGTCTTCGGATTTCTCATTGAGCCTTCGCACATTTATACAATATAGTTAAACAAGTGTTCACATTAGATGCTCAACAGTATTGTGCACAATATATGTTCATGGATTAGTTTTGTTGGCACAGGTAATCCTCTCTACACAGGTCAATGAAGGACAAGGTCTCAGTACATGACCCTAAAATTTGGCCTGCGGGCAGTTTACACATTAACTTGTACACAGAGGTCAAGACGGCCATGTTACATTCAAAACAACACTGTCCACCATCTTAGAACACAGGGTGACTTTAGAGTGAGAATCTAAAATGGCGGATGAACCTAAAATGGTGACTAAGACTGATCTAAGGTCAGGACCTTGCAACGCGGATTTTCTCGCAGAGCGGCTTGGCCTAGGCCAATATATATATATATATGTATATATATATACAATATATATATATACGATCTAGAGGGTACAATATGATTTCCCGTTCGACATTCTGAGTGCATTGTTTTGCAGTATTTGTAGTTTGTTAGTGATGTATTTGTTGGCCCCTAGGTATGGTGCATTACAGTAGTCCAGTTTTGATAAAATGAGAGCGTTGGCTAGGATAATGTAGCTTGCTAGTGGGAGGAAAGGTCTACATGTTCTAATAGGTTTGCCAGCCCCAAATAAGATTAATGAGGTTTCCCTAGGGACTGAGGTGAACTCTAAAATCTTAACCATCATCTTCTCAAGGTCCTGGAAATATCGGAGTACAATTGGGATGAGCTTCACCGCTTTTCTGTTTGTAGCATCAACCGAAACTGATAGACAAGCAACGTTACTCAAGTCCTGCTTGAGATCTTCCATAGTTAAAGGCGCCATCACTTTGGATATTAATGCCTCTGCTTTTGTGCGGGTACAAGTAAACTTCTCATCATCAGTTTCCTTATCAGTGAGGATGTACATCCGTTGACCTGCAGCTGTGCTTGTGCTTTGTGAGGTGATAGGCAAAGGTACCCTCAGCAGCAGACCCACTGAGATCTGTGTCCCCGGGAACAGCCTTCCCAAAAAACGGTGTGATATTGCTGCTGCTGGCTGCAGATAAGCAACATATGTGCTTCTTGGTTTGCATGTGATCCTTAATATCCGCTTTTCCACCATGGCTAATAGAAAAAGAGCTCTCGCAGTGCTTGCAATACACCTCACTGTCACTCCTCGCAACCTTACTCAGGAAAGGGAATGACTTTTGCTCTCCTCAGTGGTGGTCCATCTCCTCTTCTGCATCTTTGGTAGCTGCCTAGCTACTATTTCTAGATAAAGCTTGAAGAAAAAAGTAATGTCAGTCATCGTGATATGGTGAGCTGCGTTTCATGCAACATAAAAACAAGTATTGTGATGACTGAACCAATGTTGGATTAGTATACCTGAAGGGGCATTAAATCCCCAAATGTGTTTGAGACTTATACGGATGCAAGAAAGGGCACCGCATTGGCATTTGACCAAAAACCCAACGAAAAGAAAAGAGTGGAGAGTGGGGCCTGAATAGCTGGAGGGAACTGGGCAGGCATTTATAGGCATGCATAAAGAGCAGTGGAACTGAAACCAAACATCTCCAGAAGCAAAAGGGAAAAACCCTAGTATTAATTCTTACGCTGTGGCTCCACTGTTCTATTTGGAATATATTATTCCAAACATGTTAGAAAGAAAGATCTATTCCAAATACTACACAGAGCAGTCTGTCACAAAAGGTCAGCTAGGAATGCATGCAGAATTAAAAGCACAAACCTTTGGTCCAAGAATTGGCCCTTATTCTGAACTCCATGGTAGGAAGCACCATGCAATGCAAGAAACCTCTGAACCTACTGAAATAGCAAAGCATATTAAGCACTCTGCTGATCACGGACAATGGATGCAAGTTGCATGCTGTAATGGCCTACAAAGTTCCACTTCCTTGAGCTAAATACAATATCGCCTCCCACCCTAGCACTATCCCTTCCACCCAACCTACTCCAGCCCATCCCCAATCCCTCTCCTCTGCACTTCTTATTTCACGGTGCAGATTACACAAGGCCTAGTAGAACCATTGTTATTTTTTTCTTCCGTGTCCCTCCTCCCTTTTATGTCTTGTGGCGCCTTGAAACACCATTTGTTGTATAGGCGCCTTTGAAATAATCAATAAATATATAAATAAAATTGTTTCAAATATACTCTGCAGCCAAGTAAACATCTATGAGAGTGGGGTTGCTTTCACAACCAAGTAACAAACAACAACAACTTCCCCATTTGAACAGTGCTGCTCAGTGTCGTAATAAAAGCAGAACACCCTCTTTCAAAGGACACGGTATTGGGAAGGACAAGCCTGCCCTGGTTAACGTTTAGCTCAAAGAAAATCTATTTCTGCTTGAGGAATATTATGTTACACTAAAAACTCTTTAAGGCAATTGCTAGTGTGAAATCTCATAATTAATATCACACAAACTTCATTTCTTTAGCTATTGGGTATTGCAGAGTGATTTGGGCGTACTGCAGCAGAGATGAGGGTCTCAAAAAGAGGTGGAACAGGTCCACGTGCAGAATGCTTCATCCGGGGTCGAGTGCTGAGCTGGTGGAGTGCAGAGTCAAAGAGATAGATGCACTGCAGGCAGGGAGCAGGGCCACGTGGAGAATGCTTCATCCAGTGTAGAGTGCTCAGCTGGTGGAGTGCAGACTCAAAGAGATTAATGCACTGCAGGCAGGGAGCAGGTCCACGTAAAGAATGCTTCGTCCAGCCAGTGTAGAGTGCTCAGCTGGTGGAGTGCAGACTCAAGGAGATGGATGCAATGCAGGCAGGGAGCGGTCCACGCGAAGAATGCTTCATCCAGTGTAGAGTGCTCAGCTGGTGGAGTGCAGACTCAAGGAGATGGATGCACTGCAGGCAGGGAGCAGGGCCACGTGGAGAATGCTTCATCCAGTGTAGAGTGCTCAGCTGGTGGAGTGCAGACTCAAAGAGATGGATACACGGCAGGCAGGGAGCAGGTTCACGCGGAGACTGCCTCGTCTGGTGTCGAGTGCTCAGCTGGTGGAGTGCAGACTCAAAGAGATGGATGCACTGCAGGAAGGGAGCAGGTCGGCGAGGAGACTGCTTCGTCCGGTGTCGAGTGCTCAGTGGGTGGAGTGCAGACTCAAAGAGATGGATGCACTGCAGGCAGGGAGCAGGGCCACGTGGAGAATGCTTTGTCCGGTGTCGAGTGCTCAGCTGGTGGAGTGCAGACTCAAGGAGATGAATGCAATGCAGGCAGGGAGCAGGTCTGCGTGGAGACTGCTTCGTCCGGTGTCGAGTGCTCAGTGGGTGGAGTGCAGACTCAAAGAGATGGATGCACTGCAGGCAGGGAGCAGGTCGGCGAGGAGACTGCTTCGTCCGGTGTCGAGTGCTCAGTGGGTGGAGTGCAGACTCAAAGAGATGGATGCACTGCAGGCAGGGAGCAGGTCGGCGAGGAGACTGCTTCGTCCGGTGTCGAGTGCTCAGCGGGTGGAGTGCAGACTCAAAGAGATGAATGCAATGCAGGCAGGGAGCAGGTCTGCGTGGAGACTGCTTCGTCTGGTGTCGAGTGCTCAGCTGGTGGAGTGCAGACTCAAAGAGATGGATACACGGCAGGCAGGGAGCAGGTTCACGCGGAGACTGCTTCGTCCGGTGTCGAGTGCGCAGTGGGTGGAGTGCAGACTCAAAGAGATGAATGCACTGCAGGCAGGGAGCAGGTCTACGCGAAGACTGCTTCGTCCTGTGTCGAGTGCTCAGCTTTCTCTCTGTCTCCCTCTGCCTTCTTTTTCCACTGCCCTTTCAAGCTGTCTCTCTCTCTCTGCCCTCTCTTTTTCTGTTTGCCTCTCTCTGCCCCCTCTTTCGCTGTTTCTCTCTTTTTTTTTCTGTCTCTTTCTCTGCCCCCTCTCTCTGCTCTCTCTTTCTCTATCCCTCTTTGTCTGTCTCTCTATCCCTGTCTCTCTGCCCTCTCTTTCTCCCGCTGCCCTTTCTCTGTCTCTCTCCCTACACCCTCTATTTATCTATCTGTCCTTTCTCTCGCTGTTTCTTTCTCTGCCCTCTCTTTCTCTCTCTGACTGTTCTCTCTCTACCCCCCTCTCTTTATCTCTCTGCACTTTCTTTCTCTGTCCATCATTCTCTCTGTCTCTATGCCCCTGCCCTCTCTTTCTCTCTCTGTCTTTCTCTCGGTCTCTCTCTGCCCTCTTTTTCCTCTGCCCTTTCACTTTCTGTTTGTCTCTCTCTACCCTCTCTTTTTCTGTTTGCCTCTCTCTGCCCCCTCTTTCTCTGTTTCCCTCTCTTTCTCTGGCAGTTTCTAGGCCGTCTCTCTCTCTGCTCTCTCTTTCTCTCTCTATCTCTCTGTCTGTTTCTCTATCCCTGTCTCTCTGCTCCCTCTTTCTCTGTTTCTCTCTCTTTCTCTGTCAGTTTCTCTGTCCTCACTCTCTCTCTCTTTCTCTCTCTAGCTCTTTGTCTCTCTATCCCTGTCTCTCTGCCGTCTCATTCTCTCGCTGCCCTTTCTCCGTTTCTCTCCCTCTACTTACCTATCTGTCCTTTCTCTCTCTGTTTCTCTCTCTCTCTCTCTGACTGTTCTCTCTCTGTCTGTCCCCCTCTCTCCCTGCCCTCTCTTTCTCTCTCTGCATGTTCTCTCTCTCTGTCCCCCTCTCTATCTACCCTCTCTTTCTCTCTCTTTCCGTCCTTCTCTCTGCTGGAGGGAGTACTGCTCCGAGGTGCACGCTTCATGAGCACCCCCCCCCCCCCCGAGCCACAGCTGTGTTGTGATTGTTTTTTTTTTAAATAAAGGAACATACCTGGCTCTTTTTCAGACGTTTAAATGCCCGTTTCTAATGATCACTCACAGCGTATGCTGCCAAAGCACTTATCAAAACCTAGAATAACCATATACATTATTTTCTGATAGGTTATGAATCCAGGATGGGCAATCTGGAACACTCCCTTTGTCTCCTTTTAAAATACCCTTGTATGAAAGGGCAAGGGGAAGGCCCCTGGCTGCTTTGCATACAATCAAATTGCATTGTGGGAACATAAGACTGACCACAGATCCTTAATACCTGACCTATAGGTCCCTGAGCAAGAGATTGTTTTCTGAAACCGTAACCCACAGAATGCAACCTGGGTTGGTGCTCCTCTCCTGCTTCACGACCCTCACTCACCCTCACACTGAAGTGTGTGTAGTAATGAACTATACATGCTAATGCGGGTAATCTCAGAATTTGGAAGTAAGCATAACATGGCTGCAGAAACCTTTGAAAAAAAATAGGATTATAAAAAAACTTGGCTTTTGACCTTAAACGCTTTTATGCCCAGAAGACGTCTGGCAATTAGAACAGAATGCCCGAGACCCACGTGCAAACTTGAGGACACCGCATTACACTTCCATGTCGCAGCTCACGTGTGCATTGTTCTAAAACCATTGCTTGAGTGTAAGTCACTAACTAATATACAAACAGTATCCTTTAATATTATTTTAACTGGCCTTCAAGAGGGAGGGGGACGCAAAATAACGAGAAATTGTATAAATCATTGCTTCTACTACACAAGCTTTATGGAAAGCACGAGCGTTGTTAGTGTTACAGCACAAATACAACTCTCCCAAAGAGTGTGTGCAATTGGCGCTTTGGAACCTGTACACATACTATTGTGTGCATGTGAGAAGGAAAGAAAAGGAGGATGCTGACTGCTTTTTGCTAATAAACGAATGGAGAGTATTAACAGCAGAATCTTGGTTGGAGTGGGTTAACTAACGCCTTTTTGCTCCGTGTTTTATTCCAAATCAGTTTTAATTTTAAACATTTCTAAATTGACTTTTTAATTGACTACCTTTTAATTCTAATTGAGTATTTTCAATATTTTTGAGGTCTGGAATGCAGTGCTGTTGCTGTGGGGGGCTATCAGTGACGTCATTTCACCAAAATGACAGGAATAGAGGAAGGACATAACATGACCGTCGACCTCTGATGACATCACAGTAAGTGATGTCATTTGACCCCACCCAAAGTGACATCACGAGAAGTGATGGAACACGACCTTTCACCCCTTGACTTAACAGGAATTGGCATCACATAGCATTGCTCCTAAGTACACTACAAAAAATATGGTTACAATATCACTATAATGTCATATACATTTTATACAATAATGGATCACCATATGTCTCATTAACATCTGTGTGTAAAGGCTCATATTACCAAATTACTGTGAATGCAAGCAGACGTCCATGGCCATATAATAATGATGTGTTATTACATAACACGCTTAAGAACTTTATATAGAAAAAATATACACCAAATATCACCCAACCTGTGTTGTTACTCATTTATCAACCTCAGCAGGATGAAAGGCTGAGTTGACCTTGCTGGGAGTCGTAGCTGCAACCTGCAGACCACACACACATTGCAATAGCTATAGCTATCAGAAAACCAGCCAATCCAGAAACAAAGAGCCACCTGCTGCTGCCATAGCCATAGCCCATGAGCGTCAATAAAAAATACATTAAAAAAATGACTTCTTTTCTTTTCTTTTAGGGGTAGCAAGGGAGACCACAGAGGTGACAACGGAGACCCCTAAATGACATCCATGGGGCCTATGCCCCGGGTCGCTTGGTTGCAGCACAGATAGAAGCTCAGGGGCAACAACCAAAAGGCTAGCTAGCCCTGAGTCCCGGCATTAGCATAGCCCATACCTACCTAACCTCCGGAATTTTGCCGGAGACTCCAGAATTTTAGGCCTCTCTCCGGAAAAGACCCTGCAACCTCAGCAATTTTGTCAGTCTTGCCGGGTCCCGTCATATTCTCCCCCTGATTGGCTGCCGCCGGTAGCCAATCGGGTGTTGAAGTGGGCGGGACCCGGAAACGGTGTGAAATGCTCGTGCCCACTTTGTCTCACTGTAATAATGCTGCTTACAATCCATGTCATTGGATTGAAAGCAGCATTATTTCGGCTGTGGCGCCGCCTTCATTTTGCCTACCGTAGCATTGAATGAATAAATGATTTTCAGTGCTATAGTAAGCAAAATGAAGGCGGAGAAAATGTTTCTAATGACAGCTACAACAACCGAGTTTACCTTTTTGACAGGTGGCCGGGGCGTGTGGGCGGAGCCATCTGCAAATGGGCGGAGTCTCCTGTGGCTGTGGGCGGGGCATCAATCTCAGGAATTTTGATTTTCAAATGTAGGCAGGTAAGGCATAGCCCCGGATCTTTTCCAGACCTACGAACACCCCTGTTGGGACAGTTGTAAGGGGTGATGTGGAGACCATTCAAATAAATAAATAGATAAATAAATAACGCTCTCACTCCATTCTCGAGATTGATGAAAACGGTGGGTGATTTGAAAAGTACCGATATACCACATCTGAACGGAACAGCAAACCCAGAGACACGATCTGCCAGTCCCTGGGACTCTGGAGCTGTATTGCCTCTTGCTCTTTGAGAGTTTTAGAAAGGGAGGGGCTCGCCCCAGCATGAGTTTGCCTAGTCCCCAATGGTAGAGACCCTTTGAGAATGCCAGGTCCGACGACACAGAGCCAGGCGAATTGGAGGAGGCACCCCCGATAACCCGGGCGGCGTCCTTTTCGGTTCCCAGCCCCCTCTCCCCCTCGTAAGGGGGAGGGGGGGGTGCTGGGTCAGGGAGGCAAAGTGGAGAGCCCGCGAAAGAAGAGGCGCAGCAAAAACAGGAATTGCCCGCGAAAAGGTAGCGCGGCAAAAAGCAGGGAAAGCCCGCGAAGGGTAACAAAGGGTGGGGGCGTGGTTCCCTCTTCATAAGGAGCGGGGCTTTCAACGGCAGCACACAAACAACTGCAGCCGAGGGACACCCATGCTCGGCGCACAGGTCTGCAGTGGAGGGTTTTTCGTTTTAACCACACGGGTGTTCGGGAGAGAGCTCATTCGCCTCTAATGTTTCAAGAGGACGAGGAGAACCTCATGGAGGAGCAGGAAGAAGCATTGGAGGAAGAAGAGGAACCTACAAGGAAAAGAAAAAGAGTGCTGACAGAAAAAGCCAAAGCTATCAGAGAACAGGCCACGAACAGCAAGAAAGGGAAACCAGGCAACAGCAAGGGTAAAGGACGGTCACAACAGGTTGAAGCCGTACCGGCACCTGCACCTGCTCCTGTGCCCAGGACCCAAGGGCATCCAACACACCTGAAGCCAGACCGGCGGCAGTGAAGGAGATGGGATCACCTTCCATGGAGGTGATGAAAGGTATAGTTTTACAATGCTTGCAAGCCTTGGGTAGCGGGGGTAATGGTCCACTCTTGAGTGGTAATGTGAATGCTTTTAATCAATTGGGGCAGGGGGCCAATGTAGTACAAGGGGAAGTACCGTCGTTTCCAATGGGAGGAGCCATGGGTCGATCAATTGGAGGCTCTCTGACGAACGGGGGGTCGAACACAGGGGTGCAAAGCCCAAGTGGATGGTTTAACGCACTGTCGGGGAATGGGGGGACTCAGCCGAGAGTGGGTCAAGGGTCTGTGTTGGCTAATTATGGGAGCTACGTAGGGAATCCTGCAGCTTTACAGGTCCCTTTATGTCAGCAAGCCACGGCAGGGAATTCGGGAAGCCCGGTAGGGGGGCCAGGTCTGGGAGGTAGTGGCTCATTGGGGGAGACAACAGTAAGTGTGGGGCCACAGGCATCACCATGGTGGGCTCAAGGGGTGGCTAATTTGGGGATACCTCAGGTCACCGACAATGGACAAGGGGGTTTAAGGGGTACTATGACTCCATATGGAAGGACCATGCCTGGTTTCGCTCCAGCAAGGGTGTCAGTAAATTCTTTATCCTGGCACATACCCCTCACAGTTAAGGAAAGGGTGTGGAGAAAGGAATTTGTGGAGATTTTGGAATTTATACAGATGGAGCCAATGGGGAATGGTTTAAAAGAGTTATCAGAGAAAGAGAAGGAGAAGAAAGAGAGGGAGATGCCTAAACCTGAGGCGACCATACACAATTGGATTAAAGCCTTTTTAATTTATACCTCCGTAATGATTGAGAAACACCCACGGGATGCCTCATCAATGTTAGCATATTGCCACTACATCCAAGATATCTACTTGAAAAGAGGGGGGGATGGCTGGCTTAAATATGACAGGGCGTTTCGTCTAAAGATGCAAGTGTGGCCAGCGTTAGCCTGGATGAGATGGATGTAGGGGGAGTGGTGGACAAACTGGTACTTATCAAGGAGGGGGGTGAACAGGCCACCGGGAAAAATCCCAAGTTGTATGGAGGGGCAGAGGTGGTTTTACACGAAGGGGAAGGGCGTCCTTTCGCGGGCACTCCTCCCGGAGTAACAGAACCAGCTACCAGGGGGAGCAGGCAGAATGCTGGAGGGTCAACTCTGAAGAAGGTTGCCCGTTTGGCAAGTCCTGCAGATTCAAACATCCAAGGGGAGGGAGCTACAGGGAGCATAGCACCGCCGCCAGCGAAAGCAAACACAAGCCCAGTCCCAAGGAAAAGAGTAAGGGCAAAAAGGAATGAAATACATGTCTTGATGCCAAAAATTGCGCCACACAAATTTTGTAAGGCATCTATTAAATGTGGGCTACCTACCCCAGTTAACATCCAGGCTATGACTCCATGGTTAAATATGTATCACAACGTTGAGCATGCTAAACTGCTGTGGGAGGGGTTTAGGCGGGGTTTTAAGATCCCATGTACAGAAAGAAAAAAGGGCAGTGAGGTGCGCAATTTGCGGTCTGCTTTACAGATGCCAGAAGTGGTGAGCCAGAAGGTCGCTAAAGAGGTGGCTCTGGGCAGGGTAGCGGGTCCTTTCACATAACCCCATTCCCGAATTTGGTCGTATCGCCGCTGGGCTGGTCCCAAGAAGGAGCCGGGCCAATACGCTTGATTCATCATTTATCCTTCCCAGAAGGGGAGTCAGTGAATGATGGGATCCAGGAGGACAAATGCAGGGTTCAGTATGTCTCCTTTGACGATACAGTTGACATGGTAAGGGCGGCAGGTAAAAAGGCCCTCCTAGGAAAAGCAGACATTGAATCAGCATTCAGGCTGCTGCCCATTCATCAAGAAAGTCAGCATCTGTTGGGTTTCAAGGTCCAAGGAGGATACTATTTTGACAAATGCTTACCAATGGGGTGTGCCATTTCCTGTTCTTATTTTGAAGCCTTTAGCTCATTTTTAGAGTTTGCGGTCAGAAAGGAATGTCACAAAGGGGCACTGTTGCATTATTTGGATGATTTTCTATTCATGGAGAGAGATGGAACAGATGAATGTCAAGAAATCATGTGGGTCTTTCAGGAATTGATGGGTTTGATGGGGGTACCATTGGCTAAAGACAAGACGGTGGGCCCTGTGACTTGCCTGACGTTCTTGGGGATTGAGATTGATTCAGTTCAAGGGCTGTGCAGGCTTCCTCAGGACAAGGTGCACAAGATGAAAACAGCTATTACGAGCTTGAGGTCCAAGAAGAAGGCAACGTTGAGGGAGCTCCAGGTCATGGCAGGCAATCTGAATTTTGCGGGCAAGGTCATTCCAGTGGGGAGGACATTTGCTAGGGGCATTGAGTTGAAAATGATTGGTTTGAAACATGCTGGTCAACATGTCAGGTTGGGGTCTGATATACAGGAGGATTTGGCTATGTGGGATGAGTTCTTGGATTGCTTTAACGGGGTCTGCTTGTGGAGATCTGCCTACAACAGCAAAGCAAAGCGTAAATTGTTTACAGATGCAGCAGGGGGTTTCGGTTTGGGTGCAATTCTTGGTACACAATGGTGTGGAGCGGCATGGCCGCCGAATGGCATGACCAAGGGTCACCAAAGACATCACCCTGTTGGAACTCTTCCCAATTGTGGTAGCATTCAAGTTATGGGGGGAGCAGCTGGGAAACAGCAAAGTCACGTTGTGGTCAGACAACCTAGCGGTGGTGCAGATAATAATCACGGTGCGGCTAGAGGGCCCAGGGTGTTGCGACTATTAAGGGAGCTCAACAGGTGCATGCTAAAGTGGAATATTGAAGTGCGCGCTAGACACATCCCAGGGGAACATAAACACAGCTGCTGATGCTCTCTCTCGTTTACAGTGGGGAAATTCCGAGAGTGTTGCCCGGGAGCAGAAAAAGGGATGACGCCGTTCGATGCAAAGTGTGGGGACATGATTTGGGGGATCTAAGTGGCCCTGATTCAGACGGCTTTAGCTCCAGGCACGAACACAAAGTATCAGGCATGCTGGAAACGGTATCTAAGCTTCAAGCAAGAGGAGCTGGGGAATACCATGTCGGAAAAGCCTGTAAGGGCATTTGTGGTTGGGGATGGCAAGCAGGCAAGTCCAGGTCATGGATGGCACATCACCTGGCAGCCATCGCCCATTTTTCAAAATTGCAAGGGGAGCCCGACCCTACTAAGGAGCATTATATTTGTATGGCCATGAAAGGATGGGCCAGACAGGTAATACCAAAAGGAGATGAGAGGCGCCCCATAGATTATGTCAAGTTACAAAGGGTGGTGGCCAGTCTAAGGTTGACCTGTCACAGGGATTTCGAGTAACATTGTTCAAAGCTGCTTTCTCGTTGGCCTTCTTTGGGGCCTTTAGGGTAAGCGAGTTAATCCCAGAGAACAAATGCGCAAAGGGTTCGAGATATTTGCAGATGCAGGATGTTCAGGTCTCTGAGGGTGGACTATCGTTATGGCTGAAAAAATCTAAAACAGATCAGGAAGGTAAGGGGTGTACGGTGGCGCTACAACCCATTGCAGGGTGCACGGTGTGCCCAGTCCGGGCCGTGGTTGCATTTCTCGGAGTAAGGCCTCCTTCCGAGAAAGGAGCACCGTTTCTGATACACGAGGATGGCTCCGCGCTAAGTCGATTTCAGTTTAAGAGGGTGATGGAGATGGCATTGGCGAAAATGGGGAGAAAGAGGGAGTGTTTGGTACACATTCATTCAGGATAGGGCTGCAACATCAGCAGCGGCAATGGGGATGAGTGAGGTTACAATCAAGCAGATAGGTAGATGGAAGTCAGGGTGCTTTAAGAAGTACATTAGGCCCGAAAAATTGTAAGGGTGACACGCCTTCTTCTTTCTCCCCCCCCTCTTTTAGCATCCGCCGAAGAAGAAGACATCCGTATGGGTAGTAGGACACTCTTTGTGTCCAGGGCGGGGCCAGCTGGTCAGAGGAGCAGGAAGCGCTGACAGCGGGGGAGTTCAGGATTGGGTGGCACGGGGTGCCTGGCATGAAGTGGGCACAATTGCAAGGTCATCTAAGCAAGCTCTTAATTCAGCAGAAGAAAACCTGACATCTTGATCGTTCACTTGGGGGAACGATTTAACAAGTCTAGGGAGAGGGGCTCTCATGAGGGAGATGATGTATTCACTGCAGGAAATTGCAGGACAGCTAGGGGAAACAGAAATATTATGGTCAGAAATCATCCCAAGAAAGGAATGGAGGGGTGCGGATAACCATGCCGCAGTAGAAAAAATCTAGGCGGAAGCTGAATTGTGCGATGGCTAATTCTGCAAGGGTAGGGGTTTTGGGCAGATTAGGCACGGACTCATTAACTTAAAAATCTCCAGAGTATTTTTTAAACGACGGGGTGCACCTATCTCCATTGGGGATGGAATTATTTTTCTGGAACATATGCACAAAGGTCCTAGAGATATGAAAGAGGAGCAAAGGGGGAGCCACGTCGGGCGGAACCCAGACGTGGCGTGGCGGTGTTCGGCCAGACAAACACAGGAGACAGACTCCGGAAGAGCCAGGAGAATGCGGGAAGGGTCCCGCTCTTCCCAGACCAACGCCCCTTGGGAGCCTAAGCGGCAGGGGCGGCGGGGAAGGACTATTACGGCTCAGCTTCCCCAAGGAAACGGCACTCTCCCCGCTCAGGAGCACCTGCAGGGGCAGGACAGGCTCGATACTACCAAAGCAGGGAGAGTTGGGCCTACTGATGGACTCTTGGGAAAGGAAAAGGGAAAGAGGTCCTTGGACACGGAGTAGTCGCCGCACCTGGCAGACAAAGTTTTTCCACAAGTTATGTACAGTTTGGGTTTTGTATTGTGGAATACATTCTGCGGCCTTCTTATGCCAACAAACAAACAAGTCTCTTTCTGCACTTTCTGGGGGGGGAAGGGCAAAGAGTGATGGTGTTATGCTATATGTTGGTCATAGGTGGACGGATGCCGGAGTTATGCCAGGTCCGACGACACAGAGCCAGGCGAATTGGAGGAGGCACCCCCGATAACCCGGGCGGCGTCCTTTCGGTTCCCAGCCCCCTCTCCCCCTCGTAGAGGGGAGGGGGGGTGCTGGTCAGGGAGGCAAAGTGGAGAGCCCGCGAAAGAAGAGGCGCGGCAAAAACAGGAATTGCCCGCGAAAAGGTAGTGCGGCAAAAAGCAGGGAAAGCCCGCGAAGGGCAACAAAGGGTGGGGGCGTGGTTCCCTCTTCATAAGGAGCGGGGCTTTCAACGGCAGCACACAAACAACTGCAGCCGAGGGACACCCGTGCTCGGCGCACAGGTCTGCAGTGGAGGGTTTTTCGTTTTCCCACCCACCAACCCTACGAACAGATCACTCAGGAAACGCCTGGTCGTCAGCGTCGCAGACGACTAGGCAGTGTGGCGGTGTTCGGCCAGACCAAACACAGGAGACAGACTCCGGAAGAGCCAGGAGAATGCGGGAAGGGTCCTCGCTCTTCCCAGACCAACGCCCCTTGGGAGCCTAAGCGGCAGGGCGGCGGGGAAGGACTATTACGGCTCAGCTTCCCCCAAGGAAACGGCACTCTCCCCGCTCAGGAGCACCTGCAGGGGCAGGACAGGCTCGGATACTACCAAAGCAGGGAGAGTTGGGCCTACTGATGGACTCTTGGGAAAGGAAAAGGGGGAAGCAGGTCCTTGGGACACGGAGTAGTCGCCGCACCTGGCAAAGTTTTTCCACAAGTTATGTACAGTTTGGGTTTTGTATTGTGGAATAAATTCTGCGGCCTTCTTATGCCAACAAACAAACAAGTCTCTTTCTGCACTTTCTGGGGGGGGGAAAGGGCAAAGAGTGATGGTGTTATGCTATATGTTGGTCATAGGTGGACGGATGCCGGAGTTATTGTATATATAGGATGAAGAGGGCAATAAACACCAGCAGAACAAGAATTCCGCAGGTCACAGCTGATGGGACATGACAGTCCAGGCCTGGTGTGTAGGGTCAAGGGTGGGGCTGAGACAGGGGCGGGGGGGGTGGCTTTGCTCTAAGGGTCACTGCAGGAGCATGGGAGGGCATATTTGCCAAATCACATACTTATTTGTACCGCTCAGAGCTAGCGCTTGGAAGAGTTGTGGAAAAGAAAATAATACAGACTGGGATCGTATCCTGGGTTCACCAAACTGTGTGATCCTGGGAAGATCCTTTAACCTCACCCTGGTATCGGGGACAATTGGAAATCGATTGAAGTGATTAAATGTGTTAATCCACTGAAAATAAATCTGAAATGCCATAAACATTCTAAAATAACGGAGTAGGGGCGGGCATTCGGTGCAGAGCCAGCTGACGTGGGTGGGCCTGGGATTTCAGTTAGTACCGAAAGGCCCTGCAACCTTACCTTGTTCTGCGTGTGAAGGCGCCACCAGTCTTTGCAGCCTGAGGACTGACATCAGAGTGAATGGCTCACAGTGCCCATCCACATAGGCACTGCTTCTTCTCTTGCTGTGCATAGTCTCTTCTGGACATAAAGAACGTCTTCTCCCCTCTTCTGCTTCGTTTTCACTTTTTCATCTTTACATTTGTTCCATGCCTTCCTCGTGACTGTGCAGATCCTCCATTGCAGCCCTTTGGTGAAAGCGCTGTATGAACTCAATGAATTGACTGTGCCTTTTTTCCACATAAATGGAGAACTACAAGTCCCAGAATGCAAAGTAATGTGAGCCTGACAAACAACCTGTTTTGCACCACTGTACATTCAGCGCTGTAAGCAAGGCACTAAAAGAAGTTGTTTAGTAAGGCCCCTTGCGCCCAGTAATTCTTTCTCACACGCTTCCATCTCGCCGCTATGCACGTTGATAAGTACGCATCGAATTAAGAGCACAACTCTTCTTTTGCGTGTCCAGCTGGTAGACACCATGCACATACATGTATCTGTAAAAGGAAGCTTCATTGTGTTACTCCCTTTAATTGTCTTGTAAGTGAACGCAGATTGCTGGGAAACTGGAGCTGTGTGGGGCCTTTCAGTTGGAAGTGTCCAATCACTGGGGCAGTTCCCCGAGCATCCACACGTAAGAAAGGCGCTGCTGATAACACAAGAAGTGAGTTTCCAAGGTAATTGCAAGAGTGTGAAGGCACTGACCTCTCATCCTCGGATAATGCGGGCGTCCCAGGCTGCTCGTGACGTGACCAATGGGAATTGCTTGCAAGTGGCCAAGTCCAATTATACATTCACGGTTTGGTAAATACACAGGCATCCAATCGCTGTAAACTGTCGAGCCTATCATCATCCGAGCTGAGATGATGCTAAATTTGGCTCAGGAAGGGGGGGTGCATGTGGGCAGCAACTCGGCCCGTGAATGGCCCCTGCTTTGTGGAGGCACTGACCCAAAGGCTGTGTTGAGCCTCCAGCATGGTTGTCTAACTCAGGACCTCGAAGGAATCCTGACGGGTTTTCACAATATCCCTCATTAATATTCATGAAGAAAAATGTGTGTACATTTAGAATCATTGTATGCAAATGTATCTTATAAATATTATTGAGGGGTATCCTTAAAACCTGGCATGGATCCGCCCCTTGATGCCTGGAGTTGGACAACCTCAAGCTGGAACTATAAACAGGTGGGGTTCACAGTCAGTTCTTAAAACGGAAATGACACCCACAGAGATGTCATTAGGACTGTTGGGGCAGGATCTCATAAGAGGAATTTATTCCATGTAGGATGGGTACACTGAGGCTGTAAGGAGATGAGATAATGCTGGGAGCACCCTTAGAAGTCTTTACAAGGCCGGGACCCCCCAGCTCTGTCTGCTCGTGACAAGCAGTGCATTTTTATAGCAATTCTGAACTTTTAAGGCACAGAGAGTGCACTTCCTCCCAGTAATTAGCAAACTTTTCAACCGAACCTGTGCCGGAAACCCTTCTGAAGCGAGGGAGACAGGCAGGAGGAAGTTGGCAGCGAAGCCCGCTGCGGCGCACAGTAGATAACAATTGCCAAATTGATTTGACAGGCGCTCTCACTGGCAGCCGGGGCTTCCCAGGAGGGGGTGAGGACATTAATAACATTCTTCATACATGGAGGTAGTTCAGTTGTGGGATAGAGGGCGGGGGGGGGGGGTTCCGCAATGGGAGCTGTTCAAGCTGGGCCGCAGACTTCCAGAAGGCTCCGGAAGGGACACACGTCTAATGAGCAATGCTGCTTTCCAACAGTCCATACAAGCTCCTAAAAACTGAAGTCAAGTCTACATATTTATTCACGGTGGAGTACAAGAAAGTCCTGACGCCTTTCCATCCCCTGGCACTCACCTTAACTCCTGAAGACACCTGCCTGAACTCCAGAAGCGTGCTGCAGGTGTGCCAGTCCCATGATCCTCCTTGCCTACCCACAACACCTGCAGCTCTGGGTCTTGATGCACAGATCACTCGCTGGGTGTGCATCGCACCGAGCCCTACGGCTCCTGGCACGCTCCATCACTCCCGTCACTAAGCAAAGGAGGGGAATACACTGGCCGCAGACACCCTCACTCTCCAGAACTAAAATATGTGTGTGTGTCTCTCCCATTCTCATGTGTTCCCTACTTTCCTGCTGGACCGAACAGTATTGTGTTGTGTACACAAGCAGTATCTATTGGTCAAAGAATAGCACAAAAAGGAGGCCGGGGGTGGGGTGCAATGAAAGTGATGGCTCCCTGTAAGGACGACATCTTTCATATAATCTGAGCACTAGCCCCTCTTTCCATCTTTCTCACAGTATTGTAATGTAATATAATTTGTCATTTGAATAGTGCCTTTTCCCTTTGGTATGGCCTCAAAGCGCTGTAGGTGAATGCCCTCACCGGAGTCCAAGGTATGGGAAATTTGTCAGAGGAGTTTAGAATGCATGTGAGCAATTTGGCCAATGCAAAGGTAGGTGGGGGTGGCCAAGTCCCTGCTAGCGGCCCATGTCAAGCTGGCATGTGGAAGGGTGCTGTGAGGTCGTCTGGAGAGTATGCGAGTGCAGGAGACTCATTATGGGTCCAGCTAGACCAAATTTTTGTCATGGGGGATAGCTGCATTCTAATGGCAGAGGCGTTGTGCGATGTGTCTTAAGTAGTGTGTGATAGCAGATGTGTGCGGGTGGGTGTCCTTGCCTCTGGCTATCTTCCATGAGCATGGAGTGTGATACATACCCGTGCGTTCTGGCTGGTTTCCTGGTTTCATAGATGTTACGAGTGTAGCTCTGTTTTCTTTTTTCCCTGGCCCTGGTGAGCACAGTAATATAAATTCTCTGTGCCAGGAACGGACCCACTGACATCACCCCACCATCCTAGACCAGCTGCTCTGGTGGGGTGCTAAGCAAACTGCAACTAGGAGATGTTAAACCAGGAGATGGGCCACAATACAGAGTTCCAGATCTTAAATAAGGCACAGTACACCGGAGGGGAGTTGTGATGTCCTATTGGGCTTTTATATACAAAGGATTACCTTGATAAACATCTTCAGATCCATCATATACACTCATGCTCCATTCCATACCTCCAGTCCATGTGTAATACTGCCATCACCTGGGTAAACTATACCCACTGCGCAAACCCAGCTGCATAGTAACCCTAAGCATGTTACATGTTACTCCCACTGATCATAGTTTCTGAAAGTCCCAACCTCCCACATACCAATCTGATTACCACTGGTTGCATGGCAACTGCAACCTGCCAATATGATCAGTCCCCAACAGTCATTAAATAGCAATATCTCTCTTATCAGGCCACGACAGTCTCTGAACTAGTACTGGTCAAAAACACAGTACCTGGCTTCTGTTGTGGCATACTTGCCCTGTTTGAAAAGATCCTGCTCTGCCGTGGGCGGCTGCTGTGGGAAACGTGTGAACTGCATAGGGCCTTGAGAGCCCTTTTTCTACTCATACTGCTTTGGGGGTTCTCATTAGAGGGTGTTCTTTCTGCTTGAATAGGGCTTTAGAAGCCCTTTGTCCACAGAGGGCTTTGGGAGCCCTTTTCATACCTGGTAGTGTCACAGTTAAAGTTTACTCCATGGTGGTGCACAAACAAGCAATGAACAATGGGAGTCCTGGGGCAAGTGCAGTACCACTGGTAATTTATTTCCTCTGTGGCGGTGGTGTGCTGGTTAAATCTCAGGTGGGGAATGTCCTCCTCGTTGAGATTCGCCCAGGACTGCCCACCTGGGCGGAGTCAGCATCCTGCCGGCACACATCGCATTGTGGTCAGGCCGCATAGGACATAGCTGCAGGGGCTCCTGGTAAGTTCTTCTTTCTCCTGCTTTCCTCCTCTGGCCCCGCGGCGGTGCTGACGCTTCGCTTCAGCCGCCGGCGCCATCAGGGTTTCTCTTCAGTTCACCACCCACCCCGTACACCCAAGGATGGGTGGACTTCCACCATGGGCGCTCCACATTCTTCACTTGGACTGGCCGCGCACCACGGCCCAGGACTTCACTCTTCTCGTGACCACCCGGACTAGCCCCATGGTGGACTGTACCTCTCAGGGCCACCGCTTCAGTTCGGGGCATTTCCTGCACCCCGTGCCCCTTCACTACGCCTAAGCGCAAGCCCAAATTATTCTCTATGTCGCTCAGTACATTTTGTGAGGTGTTCGTTGCTGGCCCGGCCTAACTGAGTGTGGTTAAATAATGCAAAGTGTGGTATGTGTTCATCAGGATGCTGGTGGTGGTGCGATCTTCAGGGACCTCTGGAAGGCAAGGTGATCCTCTGTGTGGCGGTTGCTAAGGGGAATTATATTCCTGATTGGTGGGCTTGGAGAGAGAAGGGGATCCCCCTATTATTGTCGGTTTGAAGGGGGGATCACATTAAGGAGTGCAGTGCCTGATCGCAGGTTTCTATTACACTGGTAATGGATGAATTTCTGTTTTTGACCATCCACACGGTGGGTGTGCACTCATGTGGGCTTTGTTGAAATGTTTAAATGAAATTAAATGCAGTAGATCAACCTCCAGAAAATGTGTGGTGCCATTCCGCACACATTTTCCTGTACCCACCGCATGACATACGCATAGCCCCATGTACTGTGGCAACGTCACCTCTGTCATTTTTTGTTGGGATATGACAGCAAGAGTACACTATGGATCTCCAGAAGGGGGAGGACCAATCCTTCCCCCTGCCATGGCCAACCTGATTAACTAACAAAGGCTCCATGGATCCACTCCATCATTTTGTTGGGCCCTGTGGCTGGTGGCAGCAATTCACATACCATTCAGTTCAGAGGGTAATTCAAACAGGTTCACATGGAGCCTGGCTGAAGAGGCTAAAAAAGAAGACAGAAAACCGCAATAACCTTTCATATGCAACTGTGTCAACCTTAAGCTGGCTCCCATCCTCAATATCGATTGACAGTGAGCTGTCATGTCTGGGACTGCATGTTTACAGTAGTCCTCCCCACAGGGGCACCCCATTCATAATGTTTGAGAATGTGGTTTACAGGAGCCAGAGAGTCTTGTCTCACTGCAGGTTCAAGGGAGACCTGTTGCTTTAATCCGGAACCACAGCGAGCTCCATTAACCTGAGGCACCCTTTGATCCACAACAGACAGGAAGATGGGTGGGACTTAGTAGTACATGTGTTCACCCCTTTAACTTTTTGTTTCAAAGCACTCTGGTTATGACCCCACACATACAGGAGATTGTTGGTGGGGACCCAAGATTGCTTCATTAATGTGGGCTTAGCCTGCACCAATCACTGTAGCCCACTTTGCTTTAAAAGATGGCCGAGCCTCTATTACGGCAGATCATCTGAAGACTTTGCAAGGAGTAGCAAGAAGAACTCATCATTGGACCCCGACTGAAGGTACAGAATGCCTTACATGAAGTGAAGAAAGGCCAGGACCTCTGAAGAGGGAAGCAAGATGCCTCCCCTAAACATCTCCTAGGAAATTGAGGGAGATATTGAACCCAGAGCACCTTCCAGATGCTCCTGAACTGGTACCCAGCCAGCACATAGAGTGACATGCTAGACTCTGCTGCAAGCTTCTTAGGTAGGAATCGCCTGAAGGTTCTGAACCTACAACAAAGGACAAGACGTCTGACTGCTACACACTCTGCAACTTGGGCCGTCTGCCTTACAGGACGACATGAGCCCATTGAAGAAGCTGTGAGAAGTGCCTCGATGAGCATCTACTGACATCCACCTTCAAGGAAATTTTCGAACCAGTCAAGTTGCTCGAGCTGCAACCAACTGCAAGGCTGACCGTTGTCAAGCTGAAGTCTCTTAAAATCATCTGAGACATCTCGACCAGTGCTTCAGAACCGCCAATCAGCACTGAGACACCCATTCCCGGCCCGAGCCTCCGTGTAGGCCAGCATGCAGCCGTTTATCCAGCCACACTCGCTGAACCCTCTTGCTGCCTGATACCCGCAGCTGTCTCCCATTGTAAACTCTGTCCCTGAAGCCTGTAAAGCATCCTGAAGCCAAGTCGACCCTGTTGAGCACCAAGAAAACCTACAGCACACGGTACATTGTGGCTCTGTCCCCCTGGTCCTTCGCAGAAGGTCCCTAGTGACATTTTAAGACCCATTGCTCCCTTTGTGCTGAAGCCAAGTAACCTTAAATTGTTGTGGTTGTAAACCATACTTACTACCCTCCTGTTAGTTTCAAGAGTGCATCCCTTTTCATTGTTTGAAACTGTCTGTCCGCTGCATTCCTATACAGGTGGGTTGGATTTCGTAGATTTGCTAGAACTGTCTGTTGTGTATAAATAAAGCAGATATTTTTGATACAACCTTGACTGGACACTCTTTTTACCATTGGTTAATAATTGCATTTTGGCTGTGTCGCAACTAACCAACGATCCACGACTTTGAGGAGATAAACCTGTGTTCCGTCCACATTACTAAAATTGGACAAGGAGGTTTATCATTTGCTTGTGTTTCCAATCTATTAGAATCCCTTCTGGTGCACTAGAGGTGTGAGGCTGATTGATGGTTTGAAACCGATATTCATCCCTGGACCACTGGTGCCCGGAAGTTGATTCATCACAACTCCATGGGGGGACTTTGCCACAATTACCAGCAATGGTATTACCATGCCAGTAATACAGGCATTTTCTGCCGGTAGGGGTCAGATTTAATTCCAGCTGAAAGCTGGAGGTAAATCTGTAACCCTGGGCACTAGTTCTAGGCTCAAGGAGCTTCTTTTCTGAGGCTGGATCATCAGAAGATGCACAGGAACCTCTGGGAATGTAGGATGTGGCACAAAGGAACGTCAAGTGAAATTCCAGTCACAGGATGGAAGGGTGAAAGTTGACGACCGTCCTCAGGGAGAAAATGCAGTGTCAGTTTCTTCTCGGGGAGAAAATGCAGTGTCAGATTGACTGGCAAGAAGGGCCTTAATGCGGCCAATCATACCTGATTTCAATCTGGGCCTGGTAGCAGGCTGCCATCAGAACAAGGACTCCCTCTGCGGATGCATCAAACACTTAAGGTCCAACTCTTATCACTGTGTCATGATTCGGAATTCACGAGCTCCCCCAGAGGTCTTTGCTCTTTAAGTCTCCGAGACTCCATTCTTTGGCATCATTTACCACTAGAAGTTTACTTTTCTCTGAACCTCAGAACATTTAATTATTAGGAAATTAGACAATTTATTTCAAACCTGCCGTCGATCTAGACGATGCGATCTTCAGGGAAGCCGAAAGATTAGACTGGATCCACTTCAGTGTAACCTGTAGAAAGACCTAAAGTCCTCTTACTGCTGGGATCAGGAGAAGCAGAGAAGGCCAAGGACCAAAAGTGCATTTACGTGATTACCAAACTTTCAAGAATCCATGCATTAAAATAAAATTTAAAAAATCACCAATTCAGATGACATGACAAAACGCACCTTCAATTATGCCTATGATGACGTAAGCACACCGAGGGAGAGCTGGGAGATTGCATAAAAGGCCCTTTAACGCTTGCCTTGCAGGGACTTGCGCCTGATCAAAGCAACCTCATTAAGATCACACATCTTGGAACAATCAGACAAGAACCCACCAGCTTTTGCTTGTAATCATGCACTAAAGCATGTTGCTGGCAGTAATTACAAGAGAACAGTGTGCGGCCTATAATCAGTGCAATTCCGGCAATTAAGCCAATCAGTTTCATCTACATATTTTTCTCCTCTAACTCTGAAGACATTTCTGGCTTCACAGGAGGCCAAGATCAGAGTTAATGTGGGTAAGATATAACCTACTAGATGGAATGATACAATGGCCCAGGCATGAAGTGAGGCCAGCCTGTCTCTACTATGTACATGCATGACAAATGGCCATCATAGGCTATGATCAGCTTATTCCAGGCACAGACACTGACCAATCCTAAAGGGTGACCAGCCTGTCACTCCCATCTATGCTTGAGCAGGAAAACTGGGCAATCCTAGGCCATGATCAGCCTATCCCACTGAGACAAGTTCCATGCACAGACACTGACCGATCCTAAAGGGTGACCAGCCTGTCGCTCCCATCTATGCCTGCGCAGGAAAACTGGCCAATCCTACGCCATGATCAGCCTATCCCACTGAGACAAGTTCCATGCACAGACACTGACCAATCCTAAAGGGTGACCAGCCTGTCTCTCCCATCTATGCCTGCACAGGAAAACTGGCCAATCCCAGGCCATGATCAGCCTATCTCACGGAGACAGGTTCCGTTCACAGACACTGACCAATCCTAAAGGGTGACTAGCCTGTCTCTCCCACCTGTGCCTGAGCAGGAAAACTGGCCAATCCTACGCCATGATCAGCCTATCCCACTGAGACAAGTTCCATGCACAGACACTGACCAATCCTAAAGGGTGACCAGCCTGTCGCTCCCATCTATGCCTGCGCAGGAAAACTGGCCACTCCCAGGCCATGATCAGCCTATCCCAGAGAGACAAGTTCCATGCACAGACACTGACCGATCCTAAAGGGTGACCAGCCTGTCACTCCCATCTATGCCTGCGCAGGAAAACTGTCCAATCCTACACCATGATCAGCCTATCCCACTGAGACAGGTTCCATGCACAGACACTGACCAATCCTAAAGGGTGACCAGCCTGTCCTCCCATCTATGCCTGGGCAGGAAAACTGGCCAATCCTACGCCATGATCAGCCTATCCCAGATAGACATGTTCATGCACAGACACTGACCAATCCTAAAGGGTGACCAGCCTGTCCTCCCATCTATGCCTGTGCAGGAAAACTGGCAAATCCTAAGCCATGATCAGCCTATCCCACTGAGACAGTTCCATGCACAGACACTGACCAATCCTAAAGTGTGACCAGCCTGTCTCTCCCATCTATGCCTGCGCACAGGAAAACTGCCAATCCCAGCCATGATCAGCCTATCTCACGGAGACAGATTCCATTCACAGACACTGACCAATCCTAAAGGGTGACCAGCCGTCTCTCCCATCTATGCCTGCGCAGGAAAAACTGGCCAATCCTACGCCATGATCAGCCTATCCCACTGAGACAGGTTCCATGCACAGACACTGACCAATCCTAAAGGGTGACCAGCCTGTCCCTCCCACCTGTGCCTGAGCAGGAAAACTGGCCAATCCTACGCCATGATCAGCCTATCCACATGAGACAAAGTTCCATGCACAGACACTGACCAATCCTAAAGGGTGACCAGCCTGTCTCTCCCATCTATGCCTGTGCAGAAAACTGGCCAATCCCAGGCCATGATCAGCCTATCCCAGATGGACAAGTTCCATGCACAGACACTGACCAATCCTAAAGGGTGACCAGCCTGTCTCTCCCATCTATGCCTGTGCAGGAAAACTGGCCAATCCTATGCCTTGATCAGCCTATCCCACTGAGACAGTTCCATGCACAGACACTGACCAATCCTAAAGGGTGACCAGCCTGTCTCTCCCATCTATGCCTGAGCAGGAAAACTGGCCAATCCTACGCCATGATCAGCCTATCCCACTAGAAGTTCAATGCACAGACACTGACCAATCCTAAAGGTGACCAGCCTGTCTCTCCATCTATGCCTGAGCAGGAAAACTGGCCACTCCTAGGCCATGATCAGCCTATCCCACTGAGACAAGTTCCATGCCACAGACACTGACCAATCCTAAAGGGTGACCAGCCTGTCTCTCCCATCTATGCCTGCGCAGGAAAACTGGCCAATCCTACGCCATGATCAGCCTATCCCACTGAGACAGTTCCATGCACAGACACTGACCAATCCTAAAGGTGACCAGCCTGTCCTCCCATCTAATGCCTGAACAGGAAAACTGGCCAATCCTAGCGCCATGATCAGCCTACCCAGATAGACAAGTTCCATGCACAGACACTGACCAATCCTAAAGTGTGACCAGCCTGTCTCTCCCATCTATGCCTGCGCAGGAAAACTGGCCACTCCCAGGCCATGATCAGCCTATCCCACTGAGACAAGTTCCATGCACAGACACTGACCAATCCTAAATGGTGACCAGCCTGTCTCTCCCATCTATGCCTGAGCAGGAAAACTGGCCAATCCTACGCCATGATCAGCCTATCCCACTGAGACAAGTTCCATGCACAGACACTGACCAATCCTAAAGGGTGACCAGCCTGTCTCTCCCATCTATGCCTGAGCAGGAAAACTGGCCAATCCTAGGCCATGATCAGCCTATCCCACTGAGACAAGTTCCATGCACAGACACTGACCAATCCTAAAGTGTGACCAGCCTGTCTCTCCCATCTATGCCTGTGCAGGAAAACTGGCCACTCCCAGGCCATGATCAGCCTATCCCAGATGGACATGTTCTATGCAGAGACACTGACCAATCCTAAAGGGTGACCAGCCTGTCTCTCCCATCTATGCCTGTGCAGGAAAACTGGCCAATCCTATGCCATGATCAGCCTATCCCACTGAGACAGGTTCCAATCACAGACACGGACCAATCCTAAAGGGTGACCAGCCTGTCTCTCCCATCTATGCCTGAGCAGGAAAACTGGCCAATCCTACGCCATGATCAGCCTATCCCACAGTTCAATGCACAGACACTGACCAATCCTAAAGGGTGACCAGCCTGTCTCTCCAATCTATGCCTGAGCAGGAAAACTGGCCAATCCTAGGCCATGATCAGCCTATCCCACTGAGACAAGTTCCATTCACAGACACTGACCAATCCTAAAGGGTGACCAGCCTGTCTCTCCCATCTATGCCTGCGCAGGAAAACTGGCCAATCCTACGCCATGATCAGCCTATCCCACTGAGACAGGTTCCATTCACAGACACTGACCAATCCTAAAGGGTGACCAGCCTGTCTCTCCCATCTATGCCTGAACTGGAAAACTGGCCAATCCTACGCCATGATCAGCCTATCCCAGATAGAAAAGTTCATGCACAGACACTGACCAATCCTAAAGGGTGACCAGCCTGTCTCTCCCATCTATGCCTGCGCAGGAAAACTGGCCAATCCCAGGCCATGATCAGCCATATCCCACTGAGACAAGTTCCATGCACAGACACTGACCAATCCTAAAGGGTGACCAGCCTGTCCTCCCATCTATGCCTGAGCAGGAAACTGGCCAATCCTACCCATGATCAGCCTATCCCACTGAGACAAGTTCCATGCACAGACACTGACCAATCCTAAAGGGTGACCAGCCTGTCTCTCCCATCTATGCCTGAGCAGGAAAACTGGCCAATCCTACGCCATGATCAGCCTATCCCACTGAGACAAGTTCCATGCACAGACACTGACCAATCCTAAAGTGTGACCAGCCTGTCTCTCCCATCTATGCCTGCACAGGAAAACTGGCAATCCCAGGCCATGATCAGCCTATCCCACGAGACAAGTTCCATGCACAGACCACTGACCAATCCTAAAGGGTGACCAGCCTGTCTCTCCCATCTATGCCTGAGCAGGAAAACTGGCCAATCCACGCCATGATCAGCCTATCCACTGAGACAAGTTCCATGCACAGACACTGACCAATCCTAAAGGGTGACCAGCCTGTCTCTCCCATCTATGCCTGAGCAGGAAAACTGGCCAATCCCTATGCCATGATTCAGCCTATCCCACTGAGACAAGTTCCATGCACAGACACTGACCAATCCTAAAGGTGACCAGCCTGTCTCTCCCATCTATGCCTGAGCAGGAAAACTGGCCAATCCTAGGCCATGATCAGCCTATCCCCAGAAGACATGTTCCATGCACAGACACTGACCAATCCTAAAGGGTGACCAGCCTGTCTCCTCCCATCTATGCCTGAGCAGGAAAACTGGCCAATCCTAGGCCATGATCAGCCTATCCCACTGAGACAAGTTCCATGCACAGACACTGACCAATCCTAAAGTGTGACCAGCCTGTCTCTCCCATCTATGCCTGAGCAGGAAAACTGCCAATCCTAGGCCATGATCAGCCTATCCCACTGAGACAAGTTCCATGCACAGACACTGACCAATCCTAAAGTGTGACCAGCCTGTCTCTCCCATCTATGCCTGCAGAGGAAAATGGCCAATCCCAGGCCATGATCAGCTATCCCACTGAGACATGTTCCATGCACAGACACTGACCAATCCTAAAGGGTGACCAGCCTGTCTCTCCCATCTATGCCTGAGCAGGAAAACTGGCCAATCCTAGGCCATGATCAGCCTATCCCACTGAGACAAGTTCCATGCACAGACACTGACCAATCCTAAAGGGTGACCAGCCTGTCCTCCCATCTATGCCTGAGCAGGAAAACTGGCCAATCCTAGGCCATGATCAGCCTATCCCACTGAGACAAGTTCCATGCACAGACACTGACCAATCCTAAAGTGTGACCAGCCTGTCTCTCCCATCTATGCCTGCACAGGAAAACTGGCCACTCCCAGGCCATGATCAGCCTATCCCACTGAGACAAGTTCCATGCACAGACACTGACCAATCCTAAAGTGTGACCAGCCTGTCTCTCCCATCTATGCCTGCACAGGAAAACTGGCCACTCCCAGGCCATGATCAGCCTATCCCAGATAGACAGGTTCCATGCACAGACACTGACCAATCCTAAAGGACGACCATCCAGTCTCTCCCATCTATGCCTGCACCCGAAAACTGGCCAATCCTAGCCATGATCAGCCTATCCACTGAGACAAGTTCATGCACAGACACTGACCAATCCTAAAGGGTGACCAGCCTGTCTCTCCCATCTATGCCTGCGCAGGAAAACTGGCCAATCCTACGCCATGATCAGCCTATCCCACTGAGACAAGTTCCATGCACAGACACTGACCAATCCTAAAGGGTGACCAGCCTGTCTCTCCCATCTATGCCTGAGCAGGAAAACTGGCCAATCCTAGGCCATGATCAGCCTATCCCACTGAGACAAGTTCCATGCACAGACACTGACCAATCCTAAAGTGTGACCAGCCTGTCTCTCCCATCTATGCCTGCGCAGGAAAACTGGCCAATCCCAGGCCATGATCAGCTATCCCAGATAGACATGTTCCATGCACAGACACTGACCAATCCTAAAGGGTGACCAGCCTGTCTCTCCCATCTATGCCTGAGCAGGAAAACTGGCCAATCCTAGGCCATGATCAGCCTATCCCACTGAGACAAGTTCCATGCACAGACACTGACCAATCCTAAAGGGTGACCAGCCTGTCTCTCCCATCTATGCCTGAGCAGGAAAACTGGCCAATCCTAGGCCATGATCAGCCTATCCCACTGAGACAGGTTCCATGCACAGACACTGACCAATCCTAAAGGGTGACCAGCCTGTCTCTCCCATCTATGCCTGCACAGGAAAACTGGCCAATCCCAGGCCATGATCAGCCTATCCCACTGAGACAAGTTCAATGCACAGACACTGACCAATCCTAAAGGGTGACCAGCCTGTCTCTCCCATCTATGCCTGAGCAGGAAAACTGGCCAATCCTACGCCATGATCAGCCTATCCCACTGAGACAAGTTCCATGCACAGACACTGACCAATCCTAAAGGGTGACCAGCCTGTCTCTCCCATCTATGCCTGAGCAGGAAAACTGGCCAATCCTAGGCCATGATCAGCCTATCCCACTGAGACAAGTTCCATGCACAGACACTGACCAATCCTAAAGGGTGACCAGCCTGTCTCTCCCATCTATGCCTGCAGCAGGAAAACTGGCAAATCCTAGGCCATGATCAGCCTATCCCACTGAGACAAGTTCCATGCACAGACACTGACCAATCCTAAAGGGTGACCAGCCTGTCTCTCCCATCTATGCCTGAGCAGGAAAACTGGCCAATCCTACGCCATGATCAGCCTATCCCACTGAGACAAGTTCCATGCACAGACACTGACCAATCCTAAAGGGTGACCAGCCTGTCTCTCCCATCTATGCCTGAGCAGGAAAACTGGCCAATCCTAGGCCATGATCAGCCTATCCCACTGAGACAAGTTCCATGCACAGACACTGACCAATCCTAAAGTGTGACCAGCCTGTCTCTCCCATCTATGCCTGACAGGAAAACTGGCCAATCCTAGGCCATGATCAGCCTATCCCACTGAGACAAGTTCCATGCACAGACACTGACCAATCCTAAAGGGTGACCAGCCTGTCTCTCCCATCTATGCCTGAGCAGGAAAACTGGCCAATCCTAGGCCATGATCAGCCTATCCCACTGAGACAAGTTCCATGCACAGACACTGACCAATCCTAAAGGGTGACCAGCCTGTCTCTCCCATCTATGCCTGCACAGGAAAACTGGCCAATCCTAGGCCATGATCAGCCTATCCCATGAAGACAAGTTCCATGCACAGACACTGACCAATCCTAAAGGGTGACCAGCCTGTCTCTCCCATCTATGCCTGAGCAGGAAAACTGGCCAATCCTAGCCATGATCAGCCTATCCCACTGAGACAAGTTCCATGCACAGACACTGACCAATCCTAAAGTGTGACCAGCCTGTCTCTCCCATCTATGCCTGCACAGGAAAACTGGCCAATCCCAGGCCATGATCAGCCTATCCCACTGAGACAGGTTCCATGCACAGACACTGACCAATCCTAAAGGGTGACCAGCCTGTCTCTCCCATCTATGCCTGAGCAGGAAAACTGGCCAATCCAGGCATGATCAGCCTATCCCAATGAGACAAGTTCCATGCACAGACACTGACCAATCCTAAAGGGTGACCAGCCTGTCTCCCATCTATGCCTGAGCAGGAAAACTGGCCAATCCTAGGCCATGATCAGCCTATCCCACTGAGACAAGTTCCATGCACAGACACTGACCAATCCTAAAGGGTGACCAGCCTGTCTCTCCCATCTATGCCTGTGCAGGAAAACTGGCCAATCCCAGGCCATGATCAGCCTATCCCACTGAGACAAGTCCATGCACAGACACTGACCAATCCTAAAGTGTGACCAGCCTGTCTCTCCCATCTATGCCTGAGCAGGAAAACTGGCCAATCCCAGGCCATGATCAGCCTATCCCACTGAGACAAGTTCCATGCACAGACACTGACCAATCCTAAAGGGTGACCAGCCTGTCTCTCCCATCTATGCCTGAGCAGGAAAACTGGCCAATCCTAGGCCATGATCAGCCTATCCCACTGAGACAAGTTCCATGCACAGACACTGACCAATCCTAAAGGGTGACCAGCCTGTCTCTCCCATCTATGCCTGAGCAGGAAAACTGGCCAATCCTACGCCATGATCAGCCTATCCCACTGAGACAAGTTCCATGCACAGACACTGACCAATCCTAAAGTGTGACCAGCCTGTCTCTCCCATCTATGCCTGAGCAGGAAAACTGGCCAATCCTAGGCCATGATCAGCCTATCCCACTGAGACAAGTTCCATGCACAGACACTGACCAATCCTAAAGGTGTGACCAGCCTGTCTCTCCATCTATGCCTGAGCAGGAAAACTGGCCAATCCTAGGCCATGATCAGCCTATCCCACTGAAGACAGGTTCATGCACAGACACTGACCAATCCTAAAGTGTGACCAGCCTGTCTCTCCCATCTATGCCTGAGCAGGAAAACTGGCCAATCCAGGCCATGATCAGCTATCCAGATGAGACAAGTTCCATGCACAGACACTGACCAATCCTAAAGGGTGACCAGCCTGTCTCTCCCATCTATGCCTGAGCAGGAAAACTGGCCAATCCTAGGCCATGATCAGCCTATCCCACTGAGACAAGTTCCATGCACAGACACTGACCAATCCTAAAGGGTGACCAGCCTGTCTCTCCCATCTATGCCTGAGCAGGAAAACTGGCCAATCCTAGGCCATGATCAGCCTATCCCACTGAGACAAGTTCCATGCACAGACACTGACCAATCCTAAAGGGTGACCAGCCTGTCTCTCCCATCTATGCCTGAGCAGGAAACTGGCCAATCCTACGCCATGATCAGCCTATCCCACTGAGACAAGTTCCATGCACAGACACTGACCAATCCTAAAGGGTGACCAGCCTGTCTCTCCCATCTATGCCTGAGCAGGAAAACTGGCCAATCCTAGGCCATGATCAGCCTATCCCACTGAGACAAGTTCCATGCACAGACACTGACCAATCCTAAAGGGTGACCAGCCTGTCTCTCCCATCTATGCCTGAGCAGGAAAACTGGCCAATCCTAGGCCATGATCAGCCTATCCCACTGAGACAAGTTCCATGCACAGACACTGACCAATCCTAAAGGGTGACCAGCCTGTCTCTCCCATCTATGCCTGCGCAGGAAAACTGGCCAATCCTACGCCATGATCAGCCTATCCCACTGAGACAAGTTCCATGCACAGACACTGACCAATCCTAAAGGGTGACCAGCCTGTCTCTCCCATCTATGCCTGAGCAGGAAAACTGGCCAATCCTACGCCATGATCAGCCTATCCCACTGAGACAAGTTCCATGCACAGACACTGACCAATCCTAAAGTGTGACCAGCCTGTCTCTCCCATCTATGCCTGCACAGGAAAACTGGTCACTCCCAGGCCATGATCAGCCTATCCCACTGAGACAAGTTCCATGCACAGACACTGACCAATCCTAAAGTGTTGACCAGCTTGTCTCTCCCATCTATGCCTGAGCAGGAAAACTGGCCAATCCTAGGCCATGATCAGCCTATCCCACTGAGACAAGTTCCATGCACAGACACTGACCAATCCTAAAGGGTGACCAGCCTGTCTCTCCCATCTATGCCTGAGCAGGAAAACTGGCCAATCCTAGGCCATGATCAGCCTATCCCAGATAGACAAGTTCCATGCACAGACACTGACCAATCCTAAAGGGTGACCAGCCTGTCTCTCCCATCTATGCCTGAGCAGGAAAACTGGCCAATCCTACGCCATGATCAGCCTATCCCACTGAGACAAGTTCCATGCACAGACACTGACCAATCCTAAAGGGTGACCAGCCTGTCTCTCCCATCTATGCCTGCAGCAGGAAAACTGGCCAATCCTAGGCCATGATCAGCCTATCCCACTGAGACAGGTTCCATGCACAGACACTGACCAATCCTAAAGGGTGACCAGCCTGTCTCTCCCATCTATGCCTGAGCAGGAAAACTGGCCAATCCTACGCCATGATCAGCCTATCCCACATGAGACAAGTTCCATGCACAGACACTGACCAATCCTAAAGGGTGACCAGCCTGTCTCTCCCATCTATGCCTGAGCAGGAAAACTGGCCAATCCTAGGCCATGATCAGCCTATCCACTGAGACAAGTTCCATGCACAGACACTGACCAATCCTAAAGGGTGACCAGCCTGTCTCTCCCATCTATGCCTGAGCAGGAAAACTGGCCAATCCTAGGCCATGATCAGCCTATCCCACTGAGACAAGTTCCATGCACAGACACTGACCAATCCTAAAGGGTGACCAGCCTGTCTCTCCCATCTATGCCTGAGCAGGAAAACTGGCCAATCCTACGCCATGATCAGCCTATCCCAGAGAGAAAGTTCCATGCACAGACACTGACCAATCCTAAAGGGTGACCAGCCTGTCTCTCCCATCTATGCCTGCGCAGGAAAACTGGCCAATCCTAGGCCATGATCAGCCTATCCCACTGAGACAAGTTCCATGCACAGACACTGACCAATCCTAAAGGTGACCAGCCTGTCCCTCCCATCTATGCCTGAGCAGGAAAACTGGCCAATCCTACGCCATGATCAGCCTATCCCACTGAGACAAGTTCCATGCACAGACACTGACCAATCCTAAAGGGTGACCAGCCTGTCTCTCCCATCTATGCCTGAGCAGGAAAACTGGCCAATCCTAGGCCATGATCAGCCTATCCCACTGAGACAAGTTCCATGCACAGACACTGACCAATCCTAAAGGTGACCAGCCTGTCTCTCCCATCTATGCCTGCGCAGGAAAACTGGCCAATCCCAGGCCATGATCAGCCTATCCCACTGAGACAAGTTCCATGCACAGACACTGACCAATCCTAAAGGGTGACCAGCCTGTCTCTCCCATCTATGCCTGAGCAGGAAAACTGGCCAATCCTAGCCATGATCAGCCTATCCCACTGAGACAAGTTCCATGCACAGACACTGACCAATCCTAAAGGGTGACCAGCCTGTCTCTCCCATCTATGCCTGAGCAGGAAAACTGGCCAATCCTAGGCCATGATCAGCCTATCCCACTGAGACAAGTTCCATGCACAGACACTGACCAATCCTAAAGGGTGACCAGCCTGTCTCTCCCATCTATGCCTGAGCAGGAAAACTGGCCAATCCTAGGCCATGATCAGCCTATCCCACTGAGACAAGTTCCATGCACAGACACTGACCAATCCTAAAGGGTGACCAGCCTGTCTCTCCCATCTATGCCTGAGCAGGAAAACTGGCCAATCCTAGGCCATGATCAGCCTATCCCACTGAGACAAGTTCCATGCACAGACACTGACCAATCCTAAAGGGTGACCAGCCTGTCTCTCCCATCTATGCCTGAGCAGGAAAACTGGCCAATCCTAGGCCATGATCAGCCTATCCCACTGAGACAAGTTCCATGCACAGACACTGACCAATCCTAAAGGTGACCAGCCTGTCTCTCCCATCTATGCCTGAGCAGGAAAACTGGCCAATCCTAGGCCATGATCAGCCTATCCCAGATAGACATGTTCCATGCACAGACACTGACCAATCCTAAAGGGTGACCAGCCTGTCTCTCCCATCTATGCCTGAGCAGGAAAACTGGCCAATCCTAGGCCATGATCAGCCTATCCCACTGAGACAAGTTCCATGCACAGACACTGACCAATCCTAAAGGGTGACCAGCCTGTCTCTCCCATCTATGCCTGAGCAGGAAAACTGGCCAATCCTAGGCCATGATCAGCGCTATCCACTGAGACAAGTTCCATGCACAGACACTGACCAATCCTAAAGGGTGACCAGCCTGTCTCTCCATCTATGCCTGAGCAGGAAAACTGGCCAATCCTAGGCCATGATCAGCCTATCCCACTGAGACAAGTTCCATGCACAGACACTGACCAATCCTAAAGGGTGACCAGCCTGTCTCTCCCATCTATGCCTGAGCAGGAAAACTGGCCAATCCTAGCCATGATCAGCCTATCCCACTGAGACAAGTTCCATGCACAGACACTGACCAATCCTAAAGGGTGACCAGCCTGTCTCTCCCATCTATGCCTGAGCAGGAAAACTGGCCAATCCTAGGCCATGATCAGCCTATCCCACTGAGACAAGTTCCATGCACAGACACTGACCAATCCTAAAGGGTGACCAGCCTGTCTCTCCATCTATGCCTGAGCAGGAAAACTGGCCAATCCTACGCCATGATCAGCCTATCCCACTGAGACAAGTTCCATGCACAGACACTGACCAATCCTAAAGGGTGACCAGCCTGTCTCTCCCATCTATGCCTGCGCAGGAAAACTGGCCATCCAGGCCATGATCAGCCTATCCCACTGAGACAAGTTCCATGCACAGACACTGACCAATCCTAAAGGTGACCAGCCTGTCTCTCCCATCTATGCCTGCGCAGGAAAACTGGCCATCCAGGCCATGATCAGCCTATCCCACTGAGACAAGTTCCATGCACAGACACTGACCAATCCTAAAGGGTGACCAGCCTGTCTCTCCCATCT
>CM030325.1:1027644161-1027678392 GCA_002915635.3 Ambystoma mexicanum | reverse complement strand
GTTGAATTCATTGCCGGAGTTGAGGTATCCGAAGGGAGTCCGGGTCCATGTGTACTGCTGGCCCCAAAGGTAAAAGCCAGTTTGTATTGGTCCTCCCTACTGACAGGCACGGTCCAGTATCCATTGGTCAGGTCTATTGCTGTGAATACCTGTGACCCCTGAATCTGGGCCAGCCCTTGGTCAATGTAGGGCAGAGGCCATCGGGAAGTATGGACCTGTTTGTTGAGCTCCCCTGAGGTTTGGCGCAGAGTCTCCACTGGCCGTGGGCTTCAATATTCCCAGCACCGGGTTATTGAAGCGTGCTGTGAACTGCATGGATTATTCCCCGGGACTCCAGGTCTTATATTATTTCAGTAAGGGACTGCCATGGATGCGAGAGGCAAGCGATATTGCTCACACACACTGGAGTCTTCCAGGGGTCCCGTGGGAATTGTGATGGTGTGGATGTTGGTGCGACCACAGTCATATGAGTCTAACCGCAAAAGAGATCTTGAAATCCAAGAAAACTGTTTCAACCTTTGCTGCTTCTGTTCCCAGAGTCACAACAGGCATCAGCTAGGTTTGACTCTCTCTCCACCATATGCCTGAAGCCTGGAAAGACTTCTGGTTTGGCTATCTCAGCCGGCCTCCTCCAGCTGGGTGGAGAAGTCCCTGGTCAGAGTGCTGATTTGGACTGGAGGCTTCAGGTGGGAAAGACAGCCCTCATGGACCTGGAAAATCACCTCATCCCTCCTGAAGTCACAAGTCACATCTTCCTTAAGCCATAGGGGCAGGAAGTGTACACCAGGAAGTTCCCCCCATGCCGGGTAAAAATCCTGTCTGGTGTTGTATTGTCCTCACTGCCACCGGTCAACACAGTCCTTGGGGATTGGTCCCTAACAGTTAATTTCCTAGATCAATGGAAAAATGTCGGTCATCACCGCCATTCCAATAATGGTGCCTGCGGCTAGAGTAATACCCTTTAAGTCTCTGGTATATCCACCTCTATTGAATGGTGGTCATGTTCTACTGTTGACTAAGGTGTTGGGTTTACCCCTAACCCTTGCTGTTGGAGAGAAGCATTTAGATGAATATAAGCATCAGGGTTTGTGCAATTTTTTGTCCTCTTTTAACATTCACTTCCAGGGAGAATTGTCGGGTCCTTTCTGGGATGGTGACTTCCTCTTTGATCTGAATTTCAACTGCATAAGGAAGCAATTGAGCTGACCCTTAAAATGCTTTTTCTGGATTCATCAAGCCCATGGGATTACCCGTAATGGGACCAAGCTTTGAAGTTTATTAGGTCCAAACTAATGGCAAAGCGATTGAGAATGTCACTGCCTAAGTAAAAAAGCGGCAGTGACGTCTCGCACGACCCAACAATTGGTGGACTATGCTTTTGTTGCCAATGGAGATTTGAGCAATACACATGCTTGGCAGGAGATGTTTGGAATTGGGTGCTTCCAGGTCCATTTCCCATTTGTCTATCAGTTTGAATGTGGGAATGGCTGGATCTTTTGGGAGTTGGCGGAACATGGCTTCGCTGAATGAAGCTCTTACCGTTGTTTCACGACACATTCGAGCGAGAAACAGAGACTTTCCCATCATTTAACTGAACAGGGATGAACAATCTGCTCTCCAATTTTGCTGAATATCAGCCAGGCCCTGAGCTGATTTCACATTCTTTCTGGACCTATAGGAGTGGGAGTTTTCTGATTGGGGATTAGTAAAGAATTTCAGGGTGTTTCCTTCCAGTGTGGAATACCACCTTAAACTGGAAGGAAGATTGATTTTTCAGAAATAGAGAGGACCCCCATCACGCAGTCTGTTGTCCTACTGCTATTACTGTTCACGTCCTGGAATTTGGTTGTTCTGGAAGTGAAATTCTACTTGGTCCAGATTTTTGTTCAACCATGTGGCAGGTGCGCGTTTAAACTAACATGGTTGACACTCTGTTTTAATTTTATTGGTCGGCTAGTCTGGGTCCAGAGGACCTTGTTTACACAATCTATTAGGTGACAACCTCTCAGGAGGTCATTCCTAGTAAACAAAGGGTGCCCTCTGGAGTCACTAACTATGACCGGGTGTTTCAACCTTGTGTCGCCCAAATTTTGATATCCAAATCTGCAGTCCCCTCAACAGGAATTCCTTCCCGTCAAAGTTCTTGGCAGTTGTCCCAGGAAGAGAGGTGAGAGGAATACGGTAATTCTCCCCCTTCCTGCAATTAGTTCCTCAAAGGCCCTTTTGGACAGAAAGGTGGCTTGGGATCCAGTGTCCACCAGTGCCAAAATTGTAACCCTGCCCCTGTACTGTATGTACCGGGGCATAGTATCTTCCCTCCTTCTCCTCAAGGGGGCACAGATAATGCACATTTTTGGACAACTGGTGGGCTAACTTTCTGGTTTTGGAAATTGCTAGAGAAGAGATTTGGGCAGAATTCTGTGGAGAGCCTTGGGAATCTGAAAGAAAAAGTTGGCAACAGGAGATCAGAGCCATTGTGGGTTCCCCTGGTTCCGGTTCTGGGCCGCCCCCCCCTTTTTGGAGGCAGTCACCAGGATGGGTTTGAACCAGGGGATTTTGGTATTGTCGGTTCTGGGATGAGATGATGGGCGGCGGTAGCTCAGTCTCCACATCTCCCCAGTCTGAATTGGCCTCCCTTGGGACCCATTTTTCCTTGGGAGGTGTTCCCCATCTCTGAAGGAGATGATCCTTTCCCCAGGATCCTCTGAGGATCCCTCTCCCTCAAATTGGAACATCTGTACCTCCTCCACAAAGTGGGTCTGTTTGGGTCTTTTGTTTCTCCTACCCACCCTCTGCTCCTTGGGAGGCAGGCTTTCAGGGGCAGGAGATTTTGTTTCCGGTTCCTGTTTTCGCAGGGGCTGTTACAAGTTGGGAAGGAAGCTTCCTCCAAGGCTTTACAACCCCCCCTTCCCTTGTGCCACCTCACTGGGAACCGGTGTGTTATCGGGGTGCTGCCCCCGTCATTGTTCTGGAGCACCAGGTCCAGAGTTTGGGGCATTCTGCGGTGGCATGCTCATCTGAGGGTTCTGTTGAGCCCTCAGTACGTGACCCAGATCCCGTGCCATATTTTGGACCTGGCGCTCAAGTTGTGAAACCCGCTCAGGCTGATACGGGGCTCTATTTTCTCCCCTGGGCTGATCCCGGGAAGGGTAGCTATCCCTTCTCTGGTAGTACCCCTGGTTGGGAAGAGTTTGGTACCCCTCCACTCTTGGCCTCCCCTCTCCCGGATCAGGTTGTCTGGGCTCAGGGAATTGGGAAAGAAGGATGGATGATTTTGGGGCTGGAAATTGGGTGGAATACCTGGGGAAAAAGTTCTGGCCCAGGATTTGGAGAATTTCTGGCCCTCCTGTGGGAAGTTGGGAGGGAAGTTCCCTGGTTAGGTGCCTGGCTGGATCCCCCCCCTTGGGCTGAAGGAGTCCACACATAACCCAGGATTGGTTCGGTTTCCCTTATAGCGGGGACTTACATAGTCAGGGGAGCGGGGGAACCCCATTTCTGGGACTACCTCCTCGACTCCCTGTCTGTGACTGGCCCGAGGGCCTTCTGGGCTGTGATTATTTGGTGGCAGGCAGGTTTTAGGCCCCCCATCTCCAAATCTAAAACGGGGGCAACCTTTACTTCTGCCACCTTGGCAGCAGCAGGGGTGCTGTTGGTTTTGGGTTTTTCGGCGCGTTATTTTTATTTTCGATGGGTTCTGCACCTCAAAGATCCGGGTAGCCTATTCAATGACCCAGTCTAAAGATCTTTTCTCATGAAAATCTCTCACGAGCTGGGTCATTATATATTTAGGGAGAGCATGGAAAAATGTATTGACAAACTCTTTGCTGTCTGTGCGCACCCTTCTGGTGGTCTGCGCAAAAGCACGCTTTAATTCTTGCACAAACTCTTGTGGGGCCTGATCCTCCCCACATTGCAAATTGTAGGCTGCCTTGCGAGCCTCTTGAGGATTTCTGTGAACAGAAAAATGTTTCAAGATGGCCGCCTTATAGGTGGACCATCTTAAATGATTTTGGTCCTCCAGCCCCGCAAAGAAACTGGAGTATTCTGGGGAGAATGTCCATTTGACGTACTGGATGCAGCTACTGCTGTCCTTCAAATGGAAAGTCTCCATAATTTGCTCATAGAGCTCCAAGTGTTCCCAAAGGGAAGACTTGGTGTTCTTATGATAAGGCATGATGACACTCCTTATTGCCTTTATTTGCTTCAATGGGTCATTATGCAAGGCCCTTTTTGCCTTATTGGCCTTTTTGGTTCGGGAAACCCTGGTCCATTCATCCTCTGACTCAGAGGCACTGCTCCCAGAGGTTCCTGTCTGATCTTCCAGGTTTTCCCGGATTCTGCGAGCGTGGGAATGGCTGGCAGAATGTGGAGACCTGGTCTCCTGTGTCCTGCGCCGTTCAGAGGAGTCTTCAGATTCCTCCTTGCTGCCAGGATTTGATGGGTACCCCCCCCACTGACCTAACTGGGCAGACGTTTTCAGGATGCCCTTAATGGGCCTACCTCTCCTGGGGTTCCCACACTAAATTGCACTGTGCTTGGGTGCCCATACCCGGATGCCCACCCCTCCATTCCTGGAGGTACTTTCCTATGAGCCCCATACTTCTGGTTGGATAGTAATCTGCCATCCCTGTGGCCCGGTGCTCATGTGCGCGAGGGGACATAGGGGTGGCAGAGTCCAGGGACTGAGAGATATGAAGGCCTCTGGTACTAGGGCTCCTGAGGTTATGCTCAGGAGTCTCCCTCTCCCAGCGAACCTGGTCTCTATCCGCCCCTGCTCCCTGTTGCAATGCAAGAGCCTGCGCTTTCAGTTCCTCAGTTAAGGCCTTACTAGACTCTATCAGTCTCTCCTGCATCGCTACCTGTTGTTGGAGCCTATCATTGTGCTGACAGAGAGCCTCATTTTCTCTCTGTGCCTCCTGATTGGTCCTGGAGTACTGGGCCAGTCTTTGTTGCAGGAGGGTTACCTCCTGAGTCCCTTCCCTACTGGCCTGCTCCTTTCTTGCCAGAGCCTCCTCCACCCTCCTGGTGTGCTCTAACAAGTTCTGGTGTTCTTTTTGGAGGTCACCCAGTCCCTGGAGGGCCAGGTGATTTTCTTCCATTTTCCTTTTTAAATGGCAGACTTCCTGGCCTAAGGTGTCCCTTTCCTGACTAAGAGTGTGCATCTGTGCCGCCAGGTCGTCCCTTTGCCTTTGGAAGGGACCGGCTCTCTGGCGGCTCCTGATCAAACTCTGCCTGGGTATCCAGGTCTTTCAGAATCAATTTATTGCTTCTGCCATTTCCCTATCTAGGTGGCTTTGCAGGGTGACTAACCTGCTCAGCACATACCCTATTGAAATTTAATTGTTGCTCCAGCTTTTTCTGGCTCTGTAGTAGGGAGTCCAAACCTTCTTGGTACTCCTTTTGCAAGGCCAGAAATCTGGTATCCTGGTCAGCCTTTTTCATGTTGCAGGATGTCCATATCCTCTTTTATTTTTAATGATATACTGCCTACTATCATTTTCTAACTCCTGGCTCCTCTTGCAGCCTCTGCTCAGAAGAGACCAGGTCAGATTGGATCCTTCTCTAATGCCATCTGTCGCCTATTTGCCAGATCTTGGCTTTCAGTATATTTATCCTGCATGTCTCCCATATATAGGTACAGGTTATGCCGCTATCCTGGCAATCTTATTGTGTTCATCTTTGGCTTTAGGAGCCATAGTATAGTTCAGTCAGGGCCACATGTAATGGACCCTGATCTCTTCATGTGTCTGACCCTGTTTTCAGTGACCTGTTGCGCGATGGCCTGCAACCAGACCGTTTGGTCCTGGTGAGTCCACTCACCTCTCACAAATAGCTTATGTAAGAGGTGCTCCCTCAGCTATTTTCATGTCTACCAAGTTCGTCATTCTAGAGATTGATCTCTGTCCTGACTTACAGAAATTAGTATTTTATTTTTGCAAAACAGACCTTTTCCTTAGAGTGTCCCTTTGAAGAGTGCTTTACAGCGTAAAACAGCGTGGTGATCCGACCGGATGTATGCATCCCGTCAGTTAGCACACTGTATTAAGCTGCACAAGTGATAGATCTAACCCAGACGTCCGGCTCGACCCCCCAATTTGTAAGAGGATTCAATTGAACACTACAGCTAAGTCAATGCCTAGTCTGGGATACTGAATGGAAACCCTTATTGATATATCTTTATGTCCAGTTCATGAGTTCTGGATGACTACCCCTATATAACACCCCTCTCTTGGAATCCCCCTGACCCCACTGAGCCAAGAAGTAGTTCTGTTTTGCAAGTTTAAAAGGTTTATTTGAGAATTTAAACAATATATATATATATCACACTTTATAATAAATGAATATCTGATAGTACACTTGGACATATGATGTTGATCAACAATGGGTAATCTGGCACTAGCACACTTCTTTACAATCAATGAGGAGTTAGTATAGGATGGATCAAGTAGCAAAAATACCTTTATGATTTCAAATGGATGCAATGTTGAATGAAAATGCAGTACAGAACTAACTAATATGGTTTCACAAGATATCATATGTTCACTTTTCCCCTGGTGGCGATTCCCCCCCTCCCCTATGCAATGTAAGACATGGAAGTAGATGGAAAGAGGAGCACACAGTTCTCAGGAATGCAATCAAATACAATACGAAATTCAGTTCCCCCCCAGCAAGCTTAGAGAAAACCGGTATGAGTTTTAAAACACAGGCCCAAGTGCTTTGAATGTGGTGGCAATGAAAGTGAGAAATATGCTGAAAAATGCTTTTAATTCCCTTTAGGAGGTTCAGGGTGAGTGAGAGATACTAGGGATGAGTGCAGGCTCACTTTAGCAATGATCCAGAGATGGTGATTAAGAGGCAAACGAATTTTTAGCAAGGGAAGAAATGACTGCTGATGGTTACACGTGGCTGGATTTTTAACCAAATCGCAAATCGCGGTAAAATTCGCAAGTGCGTGAATCGTGATTGCGGAAAAATATAAGGAGTAGGACGTCGGTTTGTTGGAAAGCTTAGATTCTAAGCTTTCAGAGGAAAGTTAAACCAAGTTTGTAGCCCAAACGGTTCCAGAGATACGGACGATTAAATAAAGGTAGTTTTTCGGATTTTAAGTAAACTCAAAATGACAGGTGACAGCTTTGCAGCTGCAGAATTGACAAATGACAGTGGTGCAGCTTTACAAAATAACAAGTGACAATTTCTAGGAGGCAGTTCTGGTTAGATTAAAATAGTTTGAATTAGATTATTTTAACTAAGAGATTGGTTCTGCACAGTTCTGCTAGGTACTCACAATATATTTTTGAAATAGGCCTTGCCACGGATCTGGTCAGGTTTTGGACTGGACTCCGGTTCTGGTCTCGGCACTTCACAGTGATCTAGGTCAGCTCTCTGGTTCTCCTCACAGCGGTCTGGGTCACTCTGGATCTCTGGTCTGGTCTGTCCTGATACAGCGGTCTCTGCATGGCTCCTGGATCTCTGCACTGGTCCTGGCAAAAGTTCTTGGCAAGGGATTCAAGCAGCTCGCCCGGCTGTGAGTAGCTTGCAATGATTTGAGGCCTGCGGCAGAGAACTCAGCTTGTGGTTTTAGGCCTCTGATTTAGGTTCTAAAGTATAAGTTCTAGGTTCTGCAATATGTATGTAGCTGGAGTCAGTCTGGAACTGGAACTGGTATCTTCTGGATGGTGTGTAGTCCGGCAAAGCTTCCCGCAAGAAAGATTTCAGTGGTCCCTTTTTATGTGGTTTGAAAGTGGGTGGAGAGGCTAGCTTTCTAGGCCCAACCTCTTCAGAGTTCTGATAGGTTGGAGAATGCTTTGCGTTCTCACTGGAGAGCAGGATTGTGTGTCAGAATGATGTCATTTAATGGCTTGCAGAAAGGACACTCCCCTGTGATTACACACAAATCATTTGACCTAAAGACATATTTCATAGATACACAGTGGTTTGAAATTACATGCACCCATCACGTATCACATGAGGTATACTCTGTTCAAACTCTGATGTTTCTAAGAGCTTGCATCCAGAAATGGCAATATTTTGCGCTTTTTAGTGGGTTATGCAACATTGGTTTTTCATTAAAATTGATACACATATACACCCCCCTACTACACATATCTCAGTAACTTTCCATTTGTCTACCTTAAATACAGTGTCTGTGGTGTCAATAAATGGCGGGGTTTTGACCCAGAACATCACACAAATTGGAGTTTGGGCTTGAATTGTAGGCAAAGTTTCCATTTTAAGGTTCCCGACATTTCACATTTCTGTCATCCGGTTACCAAGAGTTATCAGTGTTTCTGTAAAATATATATTTTGCTTTCAATTCAGTTCTCAGTGTGTTGGAGTCCGCCTCCAAGACTTGGGTGGGTCAGTGATCACATGTGTCTCCTGGCCGGCAGGTCTTTGTTGACAGGAAACAGTCAAAATCAACATATTCTATTCAAGTGCAAGAGCCTATTGTGTGGTCTCCAGGAGGCTGCCAGCCAGTCTGCCTTCTATCAATCAAGAGGTCATGTGAGATTCTAACTCCTGGTGTGAATCTCTGGAGGTGAGAGGTTTCCCAGCCTTTTGGCCTGTTAATCAAATCAGATTGTCTTCTGGGAACAGCATGTGGTTAAGATTTTAATTAACTCCCAGCCTTTGATGTAAAGGCCTCTCCTGCAACTCCTGACATGCAGTTTCCCTGTCAGAGTTTAGACTGCTAGCGCCGCCTTGAGGTATTTATCGGTACTGCATCCATTTCTTGGATCAGTCTTGAATGAATGCATTCCAAACAAGAGATTTTACATGGAAGTATATTATCCAGGTTCAGCACATGGCACTGGTGTGGTTCTGCAGTAAAATAATTTTGTGCCCGTTGAAGGAATGAATTCCCAATAGTTGTGGGTTGCTTTTGGCAATCATCATTGCCCCTTTTGCAATGGTTTCAGGCTACTGTGTGTAGCCCAATGGTTGTTTTAGGCAGTGCCCTTCTGTGCCCATAACATTGGCAAAAATGGGTGGCAGCCTATTCTTCATGCATTTCCCTGTGCATTTTCTGGGAAGCTCTGGCCATCATGATGTTTTCAATGCCAGTAATGCACAGTTTTTTTGGTAGGGCTCGGATGCATGGGTAAAAACATCCCACAAGCCACACAGTGATAATCGGTATCTAGAAGAACCGGCAAAGAAAACCAAGGAGGGTATATTGTGGGAACTGCCATGTGATATTTGCTATCTAGAAGAACTGAAGAGGAAACCCATGTAGGTTGAATTGTAGAAGCTACAAGGTGATACTTGTGATCCAGAAGAACCAAAGAGGAAAGCCAAGTACAGTGTAATGTGGAAACTACAAGTGATAATCCAAGTTCATTAAAAGTCTGCGTGCAAGGTGCTGGGGGGCCAGTCATGTTATTTTTTACTTGGCATCTATCGGATGCCCATTAATAAATGGCATTCCTTCCCTCATTGCCCTCCAGAGCCTCACATGCACAGATAATCAAGTGTGTGTACATGCACGGCACTGGGAGGTTTGGGGGTCAGGCCTCAGATTGCATGTGAGGCGCTAGGAATCCCAGTGGACTGGGCTGGCATTCATTCTTGGGCATACCCACTAAAAAATGCCATGCCTGCCCCTGGTCCTCACACACCCATGATGAATGTAATTGTGTGTATGTGAGGTGCTGGGGGGCACTGGGGTCAGGCATGTTTTTTTTTACTGGACATCTATCATAGATGCCCAGTAAAATCAATCACATGCCTGTCCCATGGGTCCCAAGCTTCTCACACAAGCACACAATCAATGCGGTTATGTGTGTATGCCAGGCACTGGGGGTCCAGGGTGCGGGGATGGTATTATTTACTGGACATATATCATTGATGTCTAGTAAAACAAATGCCATGCATGTCCCCTGGGACCCACGCACACTATCAACGTGATTATGTGTGTATGCAAGGTGTTCGTATTTCACTGGGCTGGCTCCTCCATAATGGGTGAGAGGAGGCAAGACCCGGTGGTTCCATGCCCCCTTGCCCATTACGGATGAGCTGCCCCTTTCTCTGAGTCCAGCCACCCCTTCTATATTCGTAGTCCGCGCGGCAGGGGTCAGCAGGTCGTCTTCTAGAGAGGACTCAACAATTTGCAGAGTGGGACTTCTCAATGCAATTTTGACAGTGTGGAACAGGAATTAAGATTGTTGAGGGAAATGCATGGGAGAAGGTCGGGAAGCGAGGGGGCAGGTGGGAGTGTGGTAAAGGGTCATCGACCTAGGTGAAGGAAGAGAAATGAAGAGGGAAAGGCACCAGCCAGTAGGATCGAATGTGGGCTTTGCTCAAGAAGTAAGGCACGTGTTCTGTCAATCCTGATTGCCTGGATACGATATGACATGATAGGTTATTTATAACACGATTTGTAAGCGCGCTCCTGGGGATCGAATCTGTGGTGCTCCATGTTTTCTTGCTTCCAAGGCAAGCACGTTGCACCTGAGCTATCCTCCCGAGACACCTCAACCCTCAGGTTATTAGAAGTTATTATTAAGCATCAAACCTTCACTTTCTGGAGAGCATCCAGATAAAAGGGATCCTTTTATAGCCACATGAACAACATCCAACGTGGGAGGATCACACTTTAGGTAACAGCCGGGGGTGGGGAGGAAGAGGATTTCTCATTTATTGCAGAGACACCTGGTCTGAAAAAGCACTTCCTAAGGTGGGGTTGCCAGGGGAGGATTTACCTTATCCAAGGTAGTCCGCCAATGACTTCAAATTCCTGAAAGCTGTCGTACACAAAGATGGTTCCAATCAAGAGGGGCTGGATCTGGACTCTCAGTCAGTGGTAGAAGTGTACCAAAAAAAGTTGTGGATTTGTGACCCGGGCTGTCCTGCTTGACAGCCAGTTGAGTTGAAACAGATTTCAGTATAGCTGTAACTGCTATTGGGTGGTAGAGTGCAGAAATGTGATTTAACTTCACAAAGAACAGTTCTGGAATGGTGAAAACGGTTGTAAAATGAAGTGGAGCAGTTAACAGTAAAACATAAAAGTAGTGGAACTCGGCTCCCGACCATTCCCGCTCACTTCAACCACTGCTCTCAGTGACCATTCAGTCTGCGTCCTCTCTCCAGAATGTATCCATTGTGTATAGGACTATCCTGTGCACATACCCCTGGCTGTCAGCCTTCCACTCCTGTAAGAATTATTCCCACAGCGATAACGTAGCAGGATTGACATATTCCCAGACAAAAACTGAACCCTTTACAATGGTAATGAGAGAAGCCAGCATGACAGACGCTCCCTTTCACAGGGAATACAACTAAGATTACATCAAAAGGACTTTCCAGGCAGGACGTTCCCCTTCAATTATGACATTACTTTTTATAAGTGTATTTATGTATTTAATAGTGTTTTGTGGATGCGCTACGTCTAGAAAAGATACTTCAGAGAGTGAAAGTAGAAGGGTTGAGATGGGTACGAGAAGAGAAGAGAGTATCTCAGTCCTTAGCAACATTTAAGTGAAGTACAAAAACCTTGCTTTTTAATTCAGCTGATTAACAGCCTTTCTTATTAGTTGACTATCCGCACCCTTGTTGCTATGCTCCCCTTCTTTCTTGCTGCGCTCTGAGGCCTTCGGCAAAGTAGCACCCTACTCAAAAATTTAAATAAATAAATAAATAAATAGTAAAGGTTAGAAGGGAGGAAGGGGGACAGTACAAGTAGAATTAAAACCCAAGGGCCGATTGCTTTCTTGGTAACATTAAAAACAAAGGCATAACTTGATGGAGCTATGTGCTTGGAACTAGCATGGTGAGGCGCTGCTTTGAACTCTTATCGGCCTCCCGTTGATGAGGTATGATTGCTTGAATATTCTTGTTTTTAAGTGCTCTCCTGAAAACCCAGTGTTTGGGTTCCAGCTTTAGTGAGAATGGAGAGGATTTCCTTTGGCTAGGCAGGCTACTCTCATTTTCTTTAACTGGACCTTTTTCTCTGGAACTCATACTGAGATAAGTTGATTGTAGCTAGCCAACTTTGGAACTCCCTGACCATTACTCTGCACATCATGGATAACGATCTCCATTTTAGGCGCGCTCTCAAGACCCATCTGATTTGATGTTTTATGGAATTTGTAGAGCGCCAAATACGCCCAAGGGCATCTTGGCGCTAGTGGACAGAACTGGGAGTCGAGCAGAGCATCCGTGGGTTCAGAGAAAGTGGGGTTTAAGAGCTCTCCTAAAGGGGAGATGGTCCTCGATACCTTGGAGAGAAGTAGGGAGAGAATTCCATAGCCTGGCGACCATGATGGAAAAGGCCCAGCCGCCAATCTGAGTATACTGCAACCAAGGGTCAGCAACTAAGCACAAGTGAGTCGACTGCAGTGCTCAGGCGGGGGCATAATGAACACATTTCTGTTGAAGATACCCTGCTCCCTTGCCGTAGTACGCCCGGTGGACAAGGCAGATAGACTTAAAAACAATTTGTTTGTCGACCGGAGCCAATGAAGGCGGTGCACAATGGGAGTAACATGAGAATAACGAGTAGCAGAGGTGGTCGTTCAGGCTGTGGTATTTTGGAGAACCTGTAGTTGACAAATCAGATAACCTGGCTGCTCCAGATACAGGGCGTTACAGTAGTCCAAGGCGGACAACAGCAAGGAGGCTAAAACCGGACCCCTAAGCTGTTCGCGTACGAAGTGAAGAACCATCCTCAAGATTTTTAACTGCAGATGGCCCTGTTGGCCTACCACCACAATCTGCTTATCAGCGGGGAGGGCGGCAGAGACCTTGACACCCAGGTCTTTCACTGTAGCGAAAGGGACAGGAAAAAGTCCAATGGAAGGGGGCCAATACAAAGGGGGCCAAAAAGCAGTGGCACAGAGTGGACCTACTAACAACACCTCTGTTTTGATACATCAGCATGAGCCAATTATTTCTCATCCAATCCCCCATGGCTACCAGACATGCCCTAAAGTGAGAGGCCGTCTCCTCAGAGGAAAGAGCGAGGCATACAATGATTTGGGTGTCATCGGCATAGGAGTAACAAAGGAAGCCGTGGGAGGAGATGAGTTTGGTCAGAGTTTGAATGTAGTGAGAATGGGTGAGATGGCAGATGCTTGGGGAACATCACAAGTGGGAGAGTTAAAGAGACTGAGTTTGGTTAGAGAGAAATGAGCTGACCCAGGCAAGGACAGTGCCAGTGAGGCCTGCCTGTTCTAGGCACTTCAACAGTACTTAGTGGTTGAACGTGTCAAATGTGGCAGAGAGATCAAGTAAAATGAGAGCTCCCATGCCGCACTGCTCCTGGATGCACCTAAGTCCTCTACAGCAGTGACAAGCACTCCCATGGTCCTGTGCCAAGGGTGAAAGCCGGACTGAGAGACATTAAGAAAAGAAGAGCTTTCCAGGAAGGAACTAAGGCATTGGACCACCAGGGATTCAAGAAGTTTATCCAGAAAAGGGAGAAGAGAAATAGGGTGGAAATTGGCTAAAATAGAGTGATCCAGCGAGGGAATTTTCAAGGGAGGGATGACCAACGCATGTTTAAGGCTAGCAGGTATAGTGCCTGTGCTGAAAGAATGATTAATGGCCTGGGTGAAAAGAAAAGCAATGGAAGGCATAATATCCTACAGCACATAGAGAAGCATCGCATCGCTGGGGGAAGCAGACCTTAGCATGGACGTAGGTGTCATAATGTCATGAGCAGAGAACGTTGGGACAAAGGACCACTGGCCACAAGACCAAACATCTGTTTTGAGTTCCCCCATCCCTTCTTCTTCTTCTGTTGATTATACGACCAAAAGTTGCCTTCAGTTGTTCCAGAGCTATATATATTTGCATAAAATTATAGTGCTGGATCTTTGTGTTCACCCCATTATCTTTGACCCATGTTTCCTGGTGATGTACAAGACGCTGGTCATGTTTTCTAAGGCTGAACACTTTCTGTTTTGAATTGACTGCAATCTGGGTGCTTCTTCCCTCGGGACCCCCAACTTGTCTTCATAGGATGATTTGGGCCTTTCTAGGGTACGTTTCTGTGTACAAAACAGAGTGAATTGCAGATGTTTTCATTTCTTGTGTAGTTCGCTGGGGCTACGGAAAATAATGTACCCCATGGAACACAAGGGGCCCAGATAGAAGGGGCTACATGCTTGTCCACTAAGGGAAAACCTCGCAATAATGACACAGGCACCAGTTTTAATAAAAGTACTTTATTAAATGAAGTGTGTGTGTGTGTATGTGTTTTATTTTGGGATAGTCCATACAGCCCACCATGGGGCTGGATGGAATGTTAAAAAGAGGAAAAATGTAAGAACTCCCCTGCCCACGGTTCTCAACTTGTTATATTCCCCATAAGTGCAGCCACAGAGGTCCTTTGTAGCAGATAAAGTGTGGAAGGCGATCTATTTTTTTGTTCTCAATCATGTCCCCAACACATTGCACTCCACCCAAGAACCAGTCAGGCCAGAAAAGTGGTTTACGTCGATCCGCACACTTGCGTTCAGCCAAATTGGTGACCGTGCCTGCTCTCCAGCCTACTTCTGCCACGTTTTCTTAAAAAATTAATTGCTGCTAATGCTGTGTAGCCTTTCTTGTTTACGGATGACAAGAGGGCTTCAGGAGACAGTGGTGTGCTCAGACCAGACTCTGCCCTCACCCACTCATTAGGTGACTTCTCCAGGAATGATAAAAGATGGATGGCAGAACACGAAAGATGGTACAAAGCAAAATCTGGAATTCCTAAACCACTTCTTTCACATGGGAGTTGTCATTTCCATAGTTTAAGTCCTGGTTGTTTGTTCTCCCACAGAAGATTTTGCAACACACTGTCACTTGGCTGCGCTTTATCTGCACTTGCACTTGCCTTACCCTGCAGATTCAAGAAATGTCCACTATGCTTACCTTGTAACGTCTTTAACTAAGCTGTAAACCTCCTTGTTCTCTTGCGCCCTGCTACCCTGCTACCCCAGGGTCCGGTGCGCACAATAATAAATAAACAAACAAACAAACTGTCCTTGAAACTCTTCTTCCTGACACGTCGTGGTAACATGCGCATCACAAAGTTGATGCATGGGAAAGATGACATTTTGATGGCATTAACCTTCCCCCAAAGAGATAACTTCAGTTCAGACCGTCTTTCCAGTTCCAACTTCAGCTTTGATATTATGCTCCTCATGGTCACATCAACCATCACACATACCTCATTTCTGAGCCAGACACTCATATATTTCATTTTCTCCGGGCACCAATGGAATCCGAACCTACTAACACAAGTGCTGGTGCATGCGGATGAAGCCGGCATTGCATCAGATTTTGCCCAATTAATTTTATATCCCGAGTAAAGATTTCAAATTCTCTATTTGCCGAATCAGGGCCGGTAATGAGCAGTCCAGAGTCGGTAGCACCAGAAACATGTCATCGGCAAATAACCACACCTTCTGTAACACATCCCCATATCGTACTCCTTCTATCGCCTCATCACGTCGAATCCTCACCATCAGTGGTTCCATCGCCAACATGAATGGCAACGCGACAGAGGGCAGCCCTGCCTTGTGCCCCGGCCCAATTCCAAAAAGTAGGAGGACCATCCGTTAGTATTGACAGCAGCTGTGGGCTTCGAGTACAGGAATGATATCCATCGCAAAAGTTCATTGCCAAATCCATAGCTCCTCAGCAGTGCAAATAGGAAGCCCTGCTCAATTCGGTCAAACGCCTTCTCAGTATCTAACAAAAACACGGCCACACCAAAATCCAACATGTTGCATTCCTGCAATGTCAGGATCAATTTCTGCATATTTACTGATGGGCTCCTTCCTTTCATAAATCCGGCCTGATTCGGATCGATAACATGTTTCAAGGTGTTCTCCTCCCACAAAGACAGTTCCTTCGCCAGGTTCTTGTTATCAGTATTAATTAGACTGATTGGCCAATAAATGCCCTCAGAGGTAGGGGGTTTCCCTTTCTTCAGAAGTACTGAAATTGATGCATGTCTAGTCTTCGGTGGTAGTACACCTTTCTGCCTTGGCTCAATCAGCACTTCCATTAGAAGCTTGAAGACCACCCTTGGCATGATCCTTTAAAATTCCACCAGGAGCCCGTCCAGACCTTTACACTTCCCACTGTTTTGGTGAGATGCTGCTCCCATCAATTCTTCCACTGAAAGAGCAAAATCCAATTATGCTTTTGTCGCACCTGTTAAGCTCTGCAAGCCGCATCCATCCACGTACCTCCTTAGAGTATCATCATTTGGGAGACCTTCTGAGTCACACAATTCAGAGTAGTAGTCACAAAATTCCTTATTGATCATTGTGGGTCAAACGTCAGTCCTCCTGAAGCACGAATAATGGCACTCATGGTCTGATCTGCCTCCTGAACCCTGAAACGGTGGCCTTACAGTCTGGCACACCTATCGCCCCCTTCATAATAATTACACTTGGTTCTAAAAAGGAGTCTCTCTGCCCTTTCAGACAACAGCTTGATCCGTTGATATTTTTTACAGATGAATTAATCGTTGCCGTCTGTATTGGATTTGACATATATCGTCTCTATAACGCTAGAACTTCAGCTTGCTGAGAGCTTAACTCAAACTCCTGCACTTTACTTCTCTTACTGGAGAGACCTAAGAACAAATCACGCATGTAACACTTAAAGGGATCCCAGATTGATAACACACATACATCCGGAGACCAATTCACAGACACTGAATCTTAAGGGCCACATAGATGATCCGGCCCTTGTTATCCTCGTTAGTCGAAAGAACAGTCAAGGACAGACCCTTCCCCAACAACATATAAACCCCTCTTGCATTAGAACAATAACAAGAAGAGAATACTGAACCCACCCATCCCCTCTTCATCAGATCCACATTCAAATCGACCAGAAAAGTATCTTGCATAAGAGACGCATCTGCCTTCAATCTGTCGAAATGATCCAGGACCCTTCTTCTTTTATTCAAATCATTGATACCGTTCATGTTCCAAGAAATCAGTTTCAGACTGTGCTTGCCCTGGACCGACATCTTGAAGAATGTTCCCTCCCCACCAGACTCACAACACCAGACAAACAAAAACACAAACTGACAAAAAACAACAACACAACACTAAAATCCTTTATCATTATACCAGGCTGCAAAGAAAAACACAACTGCAATTGTGTTCAAAACTACCTCTCCCCCCGCAAAAATATCACCATCAAGTAAACCTAAACAAGAATATTTATTAACCAACTAACGGTCAAACTACCCCAACAAATTCCCCCCCACCAGACCTTACTAAACTTGTCTCGATATATAACCCAAGCCTTCTTCTACCATCATACCTCAATCAAGTGCCGAAAGGGTAAATCAGTCCTGTTTGGGTACATTTGAATGTGTCATAAATATCTTCTGAATCTTCTGAACCATACCAACTGCATGCTGAAAATTGTTCCAGAAAACACTAGAAACAAGATGCAATCTGCCATTGCAAGCAAACAGACTTTCTGCAACTAGATGGCCCACATAATGAGGCCATCAATTAAATTGTAATGTATATATGTACATATGTATGATGGGATTGAGATATAGGGTACTTCTCTCCAAACCATGAAATCAGATTAAGCTATATCATTAGAGGCACTACCTTCGGATGGCGTGACTTCACCTAGGAACTCAAATAACATTTAAAAATAGCACGTTGGTGTATTAAAACAATGACATCATCATCACCACAAAGTAAACTTGAGAGCCAATGTTGAGGTTCTGCGTGTTACTAACACCAATCTTAGGCACCTTTCTCTTTGCCGGCAATTGGCACTGCCATGCCCACACATGTTTGAGCAGTCAACTTATGACGCATGCTTTATCGAAGAAGCACTCATTGGTACCTGCAGATAGATATAAAGGAAAAACATCAATCTTCTTCACAAATCCACAAACAGTCAGTGTTTATCAGTGCAGCCAAAAGTGTCCTTTATTAATTAAAAGTACTTGGAGAAAGGAAGGTAGCAGCAGTTTAAAACAAAAAGAAACAATGCGTTTCACCCTGCGCTGGCTTCGTCTGGTAACTATATATACACATACACTGGCTAATCAATCAAACTTGCCAACAAGACAATTGAGTTCTGATGGGTCAATGTTAGGATTAGTAATTGTAAATAGAGATACCATAGCTATTAAGTCACCATATTGGTTGTATTTGGATTCAAACAAATTGCTGTTGAGCAGAAAATGAGGTATTGGTATGTTTGTTTGGTTTTCTTTGACCAAATGTTACATTTGACCGTATTTGGCCAGTAACATTTGATCGAATAAAACAGATCAATTAGGCTAATATGTGCCGAACACAGGGAGCAGGGGTTGCGGCGGTGTCCCCCGCTCCCTATGTTCAGCACATATTAGCCTTTATGCGTTTCCTGGGGTGTCCCCGCTTCCTCACTTTTGGAGGCGGGGGACCAAAAAAAAGAAAAAGGGACACTGAGGCATCGGATTCGACCCACGTTGGGACGGATCTGACACGGCAGGGCTGAAGTGGATCAGGCGGCGAGATAACCGGTTAGTGGGGGGTTGGGAATGAAACATAATTTTTTTCAAAACCCGGAAAGCTGACCGCATGCAACATCATACGATATGATGTTGCTTGTGGTCAGTTTTTTCGACTGATTTGTTTTTGGTCAAACATACCCAAACCGAAAATTACAGATAACTAAGCGACACTGTCACTGTTTGGCAAGTGCTTTATTAATGTGCATAAAAGAACACAATTGCTGTGGTCAAAAAATAATAACAGGCTTGATATAAACACCAAAATGCGTATGCAAATATTCAAGCAGGATCAGCTCTCGACCATTCCAAAAACATGGCATCAGAAATCTCCTAACAGAAAGAAACAAGCGAATACGCGTGTGCACCCCCGAGACCCAGCAGCCAAAAGCCATTCACCACCGAGTGTGCGCTTGCTGTACTCTTGCGTACCCTGTTTCCTTCCAAAGCACGAGCCAAAATCTCTCATCACCCTCAATCTCCACAGAGCAATCAGGGACAGATGCAATTCACAGGCAGCCAACCCTCTTCTGAATTCATATCACCTCTTTCCTAAATCCAAAGTGTTTCGCATAGTTTCAAAAGATCACCATCTGAATAAACGCTCCTTAGACCTCACAAGCATTGCCCACACAATGCCAGTTTTTTTAAATGTATTTATTTAGTTTCATTTGTTGGTAGCACCCAAGACCGGAGGTATGACAGCGCTAGAGATGGTACATTTCAGTCCGATTATTATTACACATTAGTACCCGACACAGGTTATTTTGAAGCAAACAAACGCACCCATTTGTACATTTGCGAGTCTTACCTCATGGTAAGCCTGCCACCGGTCTTCATTCTTCTTTTTTTTCTTTCAGGCCACCATGGAAAGGGAGAAGAGAACACACGAAGTCCCTTCTCCTTGTTCCATGGTGGCCATTTTCTCTGTTTACTTCTTTTTTCAATGTACGTGAATGACCGCCATGGAAAGGGAGAAGGGACTATGCAGATTTGTTTTGTTTACTATGGCCGCCACAGAAAGAGAAAACAGACTCTGATTTTCTGGCCGCGGCAGCCATCTTTTATACTGTTTTTACTCTTATTGTTTTCCCGCTGCAAAACGCAACACATCTCATGGCCGGGGAAAAATACATTAGTACCCCGGTTTTACCGGGCCTGTAACTATGGGCCACAGGCGCATTACCTTATGCGGTAATGGACCGCAGTGTCGGGGCATATTGCCAAATTATACATTATTATTTTGGAACATTGATTAGAGAGTGGTGTTGGCGCACAGTTATGTTTCAGGCAGATCAATACAGGCAATGGTTTATGCGTATTTGTTAAACAGTGCTGTTTTGAACTTTTTTTGCGGAAGATCTGCTGGGAGGTTTCTTCTTTGATGTTGGGTGGGAGAGTGTTACAGAGGCTTGGGGCTAGAACTGGGTTCAGCAATACATCCGCTTTGGTTCACACGACTGACTTTTACCAGCCTTTTCAGCTGTTCAGACACTCTAATCCCTATGGGATTTAAGCGTGAATCTGAAGATCTGCTTCTGGGTTAGTCCAATTACGCGACTATTTGAAATCAGAGGCTCGGGAACAACAAACCAGCTGTTTACCAAACCTCCACCCCATCACCCCTCTCCTCTGCTGGGAAGTGTGCTTGTTTAAGAAGAGTTAACATGGTTGCCACTGAGGTGATAAAATATAATTAAAGGGACATGAAATGAAGAAAAAGAGGGAGAGGAAAAGAAAGCACAGGATCCCATGAGAGATGAAGTCATACTTATCGTTGCTATGTCCCTACAAAGTGTCAGGAGATGTCAGCCGCTGTGAAAGAGTAACTGAGGATGAATGAATGAATGAATGAAAGCTTACTTATAAAGCGCGAACAGTCACCAACAAGAGCATCCTGGCGCTAGAAAAGCGGGAAAGGAAGAAGGAGAAAAGAAAAAGCCAGTTGGAATAGAAGAGTTTTCCAAGCAGAAACAAAAGACAGATGCTTCTCCATGGAATTAAGAAGCAATCATGCAAATACATCCACCTCAACGGTCCCGAGGTATGCAGTCTTTCCATCGAAAAAGTTTCCAACAAGACTTTTTCGACACGTATGCAACGAAAAAATATTCATTGAATGCATATTTGTGTGGGGTAAAGAGTTAATTTTGTTTGGGGTGGGTTTTTAAGGCAAAAAACAGAGTTAGCGAGGGCGGATGAAGGAGGGGGGTGAGGGAGAAGGCCCCCCCAAAAAAATGCTGAAAAATTGCATTTGATGCACATTTTTTGTTGGATATCTTTTGATGCATTTTAATTTCGTTGGGAAGTTTTCGATGTAAAGACATGTAACCGATCCCAACAGTGTAATCTCATGGCAATTCCAGAGGCAGATGGCCAAACAGACTGCGCACAGGTAAAAATCACTGTAAGACGGCGTCCACCATTGTTGCTGCTCTAGTCATAGTCACATTAGCTCCTTTGTCATCACCACATCCAGAGCCACAGAAGTAAACATCCTACAAATTAAACAGTCCAAAGGCATGAACACAGTTACACTCCTGTTATAGTGCTTCCCAGGGTTGGCCTTGGAGCAGAGCGGGCTGGGCGACCGCCGGGTGGCAAGCCCCTCCAGGGCGCCATTAGTCCCCTGCCACGCCAGCTCGGGGAAGTCTTTCAAGGCCTCTCCCGAATTGGCGTAGTGGGAGAAGGCATGGCAGGCGCCCTTTTGTTATTAAATGCGCCCGCGGTGGCGGGGCACATTTAATAACAATACCCAATTCACATGATTATCTCCTCGCTCCGATGAGGGAGCGAGACGGTTTGCATTGGAATAGGGCGGTCATGGTTGCATGAGCTTCCTATTCCAGTTATTTAACCCACTGTGAGGCTCCGGAGCAAGGACATAAAAAATAATGGGGCGAATCCTGCCCGCTCCTCACCGCCCCCTGTTGACCAGAGGTGCGCAGTGGAGGGGGGAGCACCTATTTGCACAGGATGCTGATGCCGATAAGGCCGGTGCTTTCAGGCCCTACCACAGCCACTCCTTCTCTACGTCCACCACTGCGTAGGTGACCTTCCTATTAGAGGAAATTATGCCCGAAATCTCAAGGGAGCGACGCTCGCTCGAGCAAAAGTACCGGGTCCAGGTTTAAAAACCAACAAACCAAACTTCAACCAACAGTAATAATCCATTAACGATATTAGACAATATAGACATATTCAAATTGAAATAACCACATTTAAGCAAAAAAAGAAATCCTGAAAAAATAAAATACAGATACAAACATAAGAAGCCCCACAGGATAGATGCACACAACACAGAGGGGGGCTTATGTCCAGCAAAATAAGGTAACATTCTTCCAAATCGAATGTTGAAGTAGATTCCTTGAGCCATTGCACTGCTTCAAGTGGGTACTCGGTGCTCCGGGTTTCGATTTCAAAAAATATCTTTAATGTTGCTAGTTTAGTCAAAATAATACAGATATCTTTCTCTCTGGCCAGGGAACTTTAATTCTCTGAAGGCTCTCCTGTTCTCCTCAGCCTCCCGAGGATGGTCAGGGTGTATGTGAAGGGAAGCCCTTTCATTTAAGATCTTCCTTTTCTCCACTGCAGCTTTCAAAATCTTCTCCTTGCTGCTTGACTTAGTCAAAATCAAAATAACATGCCGAGGTTCACCACTGGCACGTCTGACAACTCTGTATGCACAGTCCAGGCCTGTCGTTTCAGCTAGGCTCCATGCCAGGTTTTATGCAAGTCAGGGTGTGGAGGTAGACCCACCAAGCAGAAATGAAGATTTCTAGACATCATCTGTAGTTTCAGGTTTTGGGCCCTCAAAGAGGACACCTCTCTTAGCAAATCCTCGCAGGCTCTGAAGCTCCCATTAGCTTCTGAGGCCAGGCCGGTAGTGTCACTCTCCACCTTTGTCACCCTTGTTTCCAGATGGCCAATATTAGATGTGAGATCAGAGAGGGACAGTCGCATCTCCCCTGCATCACCAGCCACCTTAGGAAGAAGTTAGTAAAAGTCTCCAGCCCCAGAAGCCTCCTCAGAATCCAGAAAACTGCTTTGATTTCTTGGGAATAGGGTTCTCAGGAACATCCATTTTCTTTTGTTCATGTTTGATAGTCAAATCAACAGCAGGATCTCCAAGAAAGGGGGAGAGTAGGAGCTGCTGCCTGGTCATCTGACATCCCAAAACCATGGGACTTTTCTCAGTGGGATAAGCTGATCATGGCCTAGGATTGGCCAGTTTTCCTGCACAGGCATAGATGGGAGGGACAGGCTGGTCAACCTTTAGGATTGGTCAGTGTCTGTGCATGGAACATATCTATCTGGGATAGGCTGATCATGGCCTAGGATTGGCCATTTTTCCTGCTCAGGCATAGATGGGAGGGACAGGATGTCCACCCTTTAGGATTGGTCAGTGTCTGTGCATGGAACATGTCTATCTGGGATAGGCTGATCATGGCCTGGGATTGGCTAGTTTTCCTGCTCAGGCATAGATGGGAGGGACAGGATGGTCACCCTTTAGGATTGGTCAGTGTCTGTGCATGGAACATGTCTATCTGGGATAGGCTGATAATGGCCTGGGATTGGCCAGTGTTCCTGCACAGGCATAGATGGGAGAGACAGGCTGGTCACGCTTTAGGATTGGTCAGTGTCTCTGCATGGAACTTGTCTCAGTGGGATAGGCTGATCATGGCCTGGGAGGCCAGTTTTCCTGCGCAGGCATAGATGGGAGAGACAGGCTGGTCATCCTTTAGGATTGGTCAGTGTCTGTGCATGGAACTTGTCTCTCTGGGATAGGCTGATCATGGCCTAGGATTGGCAGGTTTTCCTGCTCAGGCATAGATGGGAGAGACAGGCTGGTCAACCTTTAGGATTGGTCATTGTCTGTGCATGGAACTTGTCTCAGTGGGATAGGCTGATCAAGGCGTAGGATTGGCCAGTTTTCCTGCAAAGGCATAGATGGGAGAGACAGGCTGGTCACCCTTTAGGATTGGTCACTGTCTCTCTGGGATAGGCTGATCATGGCGTAGGATTGGCCAGTTTTCCTGCTCAGGCATAGATGAGAGAGACAGGATGGTCACACTGTAGGATTGGTCAGTGTCTGTGCATAGGGCTTGTCTCAGTGGGATAGGCTGATCATGTCCTGGGATTGGCCAGTTTTTGGGCACAGGCATAGATGGGAGAGACAGGCTAGTCACCCTTTAGGACTGGTCAGTGTTGGTGCATGGAACTTGTCTCAGTGGGATAGGCTGATCATGGCCTAGGATTGGCCAGTTTTCCTGCTCAGGCATAGATGGGAGAGACAGGCTGATCACCTTTAGGATTGGTCAGTGTCTGTGCATGGAACTTGTCTAGTGGGATAGGCTGATAAGGCGTAGGATTGGCCAGTGTTCCTGCACAGGCATAGATGGGAGAGACAGGCTGGTCACCCTTTAGGATTGGTCAGTGTCTGTGCATGGAACCTGTCTCAGTGAGATAGGCTGATCATGGCATAGGATGGCCAGTTTTCTGCTCAGGCATAGATGGGAGAGACAGGCTGGTCACCCTTTAGGATTGGTCAGTGTCTGTGAATGGAACTTGTCTGGGTTTTGGGATTAGAACTGGGATGCATATGGCTAGGATTGGCAGTTTTCCTGCTCAGGCATAAATGGGAGAGGCAGGCTGTCACACTTTAGGATTGGTCAGTGTCTGTGCATGGAACTTGTCTCATATGGGATAGGCTGATCGTGGCATAGGATTGGCCAGTTTTCCTGCAAGGCATAGATGGGAGAGACAGGCTGGTCACCCTTTAGGATTGTCAGTGTCGCTGAACTTCTCTGGGATAGGCTGATCATGGCCTGGGATTGGCCAGTTTTCCTGCACAGACATAGATTGGAGAGACAGGCTGGTCACACTTTAGGATTGGTCAGTGTCTAGTGAATGGGACCTTGTCTCAGTGGGATAGGCTGATCATGTCCTGGATTGGCCAGTTTTCCTGGCACGTCCATAGATGGAGAGACAGGCTGTCACACTTTAGGATTGGTCAGTGTCTGTGCATGGAACTTGTCTCAGTAGGATAGGCTGATCGTGGCATAGGATTGGCCAGTTTTCCTGTGCAGGCATAGATGGAGAGACAGGCTGGTCACCCTTTAGGATTGTTCAGTGTCTGTGCATGGAACATGTCTATCTGGGATAAGCTGATCATGGCCTGGGATTGGCCAGTTTTCCTGCACAGACATAGATTGGAGAGACAAGCTGGTCACACTTTAGGATTGGTCAGTATCTGTGCATGGAACTTGCCTCAGTGGGATAGGCTTATCATGGCCTAGGATTGGCCAGTTTTCCTGCTCAGGCATAGATAGGAGAGGCAGGCTGGTCACACTTTAGGATTTGTCAGTGTCTGTGCATGGAACTTGTCTCAGTGGGATAGGCTGATCAAGGCGTAGGATTGGCCAGTTTTCCTGCTCAGGCAAGATGGGAGTGACAGGCTGGTCACCCTTTAGGATTGGTCAGTGTCTTGTGAATTGAACTGTGGGATAGGCTGATCATGGCGTAGGATTGGCCAGTTCTCCTGCTCAGGCAAGATGGGAGAGACAGGCTGGTCACCCTTTAGGATTGGTCAGTGTCTTGAATGGAACTTGTCTGTGGGATAGGCTGATCATGTGTCAGGATTGGCCAGTTTTCCTGCTCAGGCATAGATGGGAGAGACAGGCTGGTCACCCTTTAGGATTGGTCAGTGTCTATGAATGGAACCTGTCTCAGTGGGATAGGCTGACCATGTCCTGGGATTGGCCAGTTTTCCTGTGCAGTCCTAAGATGGGAGAGGCAGGCTGGTCACACTTTAGGATTGGTCAGTGTCTGTGCATGGAACTTGTCTCAGTAGGATAGGCTGATCGTGGCATAGGATTGGCCAGTTTTCCTGTGCAGGCATAGATGGGAGAGGCAGGCTGGTCACCCTTTCGGATTGTTCAGTGTCTGTGGATGGAACATGTCTATCTGGGATAAGCTGATCATGGCCTGGGATTGGCCAGTTTTCCTGCACAGACATAGATTGGAGAGACAAGCTGGTCACACTTTAGGATTGGTCAGTGTCTGTGCATGGAACTTGTCTCAGTGGGATAGGCTGATCATGGCCTAGGATTGGCCAGTTTTCCTGCTCAGGCATAGATAGGAGAGGCAGGCTGGTCACACTTTAGGATTGGTCAGTGTCTGTGCATGGAACTTGTCTCAGTAGGATAGGCTGATCGTGGCATAGGATTGGCCAGTTTTCCTGTGCAGGCATAGATGGGAGAGACAGGCTGGTCACCCTTTAGGATTGTTCAGTGTCTGTGCATGGAACATGTCTATCTGGGATAAGCTGATCATGGCCTGGGATTGGCCAGTTTTCCTGCACAGACATAGATTGGAGAGACAAGCTGGTCACACTTTAGGATTGGTCAGTATCTGTGCATGGAACTTGTCTCAGTGGGATAGGCTTATCATGTCCTGGGATTGGCCAGTTTTCCTGTGCAGTCCTAGATGGGAGAGGCAGGCTGTCACACTTTAGGATTGGTCAGTGTCTGTGCATGGAACTTGTCTCATCTGGATAGGCTGATCGTTGGCATGGGATTGGCCAGTTTTCCTGTGCAGTCATAGATGGGAGAGACAGGCTGGTCATCCTTTAGGATTGTTCAGTGTCTGTGCATGGAACATGTCTCTCTGGGATAGGCTGATCATGGCCTGGGATTGGCCAGTTTTCCTGCTCAGACATAGATGGGAGAGACAAGGTTGGTCACCTTTAGGATTGGTCAGTGTCTGTGCATGGAACTTGTCTCAGTGGGATAGGCTGATCATAGGCCTAGGATTGGCCAGTTTTCCTGCTCAGGCATAGATGGGAGAGGCAGGCTGGTCAACTTTTAGGATTGGTCATTGTCTGTGCATGGAACTTGTCTCAGTGGGATAGGCTGATCGTGGGCGTAGGATTGGCCAGTTTTCCTGCTCAGGCATAGATGGAAGAGACAGGCTGGTCACCCTTTAGGATTGGTCAGTGTCTGTGCATGGAACTATGTCTGATCATGGCTAGATTGGCCAGATTGCCTTTTCCTGCTCAGGCATAGTTTGAGAGAGACAAGGTGGTCACACTTTAGGATTGGTCAGTGTCTGTGCATGGACTTGTCTCAGTGGGATAGGCTTATCATGGCCTGGATTGGCCAGTTTTCGGGCATAGGCATAGATAGGAGAGAGACAGGCTGGTCACCCTTTAGGATTTGGTCAGTGTCGGTGCATGGAACTTGTCTCAGTGGATAGGCTGATCAATGGCCTAGGATTGGCCAGTTTTCCTGCTCAGGCATAGATGGGAGAGACAGGCTGGTCACCCTTTAGGATTGGTCAGTGTCTTGAATGGAACTTGTCTCAGTGGGATAGGCTGATCATGGCATAGGATTGGCCATTTTTCCTGCTCAGGCATAGATGGGAGAGACAGGCTGGTCACCCTTTAGGATTGGTCAGTGTTGTGAATGGAATCTGTGGGATAGGCTGATCATGGCGCAGGATTGGCCAGTTTTCCTGCTCAGGCATAGATGGGGAAGACAGGCTGGTCACCCTTTAGGATTGGTCAGTGTCTTGTGCACTTGAACTGTGGGTTAGGCTGATCATGTCGTAGGATTGGCCAGTTTTCCTGCTCAGGCATAGATGGGAGAGACAGGCTGGTCACCCTTTAGGATTGGTCAGTGTCTATGAATGGAACTTGTCTCGGTGGGATAGGCTGACCATGTCCTGGGATTGGCCAGTTTTCCTGTGCAGTCCTAGATGGGAGAGGCAGGCTGGTCACCCTTTAGGATTGGTCAGTGTCTCTGCATGGAACATGTCTATCTGGGATAGGCTGATCATGGCGTAGGATTGGCCAGTTTTCCTGTACAGACATAGATTGGAGAGACAAGCTGGTCACACTTTAGGATTGGTCAGTATCTGCTGCATGGAACATGTCTAGTGTGGATAGGCTGATCATGGCTAGGATTGGCCAGTTTTCCTGCTCAGGCATAGATGGGAGAGGCAGGCATGGTCACCCTTTAGGATTGGTCAGTGTCTGTGCATGGAACTTGTCTCATTGGGATTGGCTGATCATGGCGAAGGATTGGCCAGTTTTCCTGCTCAGGCATAGATGGGAGGAACAGGTTGGTCACCCATTAGTATTGGTCAGTGTCTGTGCATGGAACATGTCTATCTGGTATAGGCTGATCATGGCCTGGGATTGGCCAGTTTTCCTGTGCAGTCATAGATGGGAGAGACAGGCTGGTCATCCTTTAGGACTGGTCAGTGTCTGTGCATGGAACTTGTCTCCCTGGGATAGGCTGATCATGGCCTAGGATTTGCCAGTTTTCCTGCTCAGGCATAGATGGGAGAGACAGGCTGGTCACACTTTAGGATTGGTCAGTGTCTGTGCATGGAAAATAGTCTATCTGGGATAGGCTGATCATGGCATGGGATTGGCCAGTTTCCTGCTCAGGCATAGATGGGAGAGACAGGCTGGTCACCCTTTAGGATTGGTCAGTGTCTGTGCATGGAACTCTTCTCAGTGAGATAGGCTGATCAAGGCGTAGGATTGGCCAGTTTTCCTGCACAGGCATACATGGGAGAGGCAGGCTGGTCACCCTTTAGGATTGGTCAGTGTCTGTGCATGGAACTTGTCTCTCTGGGATAGGCTGATCATTGCCTAGGATTGGCCAGTTTTCCTACGCAGGCATAGATGAGAGGGACAGGCTGGTCACCCTTTAGGATTGGTCAGTGTCTGTGCATGGAAGTTTTCTATCTGGGATAGGCTGATCATGGCGTATGATTGGCCAGTTTTCCAGTTTAGGCATAGATGGGAGGGACAGGCTGGTCGCCCTTTAGGTTTGGTCAGTGTCTGTGAATGGAACCTGTCTCAGTGGGATAGGCTGATCATGGCGTAGGATTGGCCAGTTTTCCTGCGCTGGCATAGATGGGAGAGACAGGCTGGTCACCCTTTAGGATTGGTCAGTGTCTTTGCATGGAACTTGCCTCTTTAGGATAGGCTGATCATGGCCTAGGATTGGCCAGTTTTCCGGCGCAGGCATAGATGGGAAAGACAGGCTGGTCACCCTTTAGGATTGGTCAGTGTCTGCATGGAACCTGTCTCAGTGGGATAGGCTGATCATAGCTTAGGATTGGCCAGTTTTCGGGTGCAGGCATAGATGGGAGAGACTGGATGGTCGTCCATTAGATTTGGTCAGTGTCTGTGCATGGAACCTGTCTATCTGGGATAGGCTGATCATGACCAAGGAGTGGCCAGTTTTCCTGTGCAGGCATAGATGGGAGCAACAGGCTGGTCACACTTTAGGATCTGTCAGTGTCTCTGCATAGAACATGTCTATCTGGGATAGGCTTATCATGGCCTGGGAGTGGCCAGTTTTCCTGCGCAGGCATAGATGGGAGAGACAGGTTGGTCACACTTTAGGATTGGTCAGTGTCTGTGCATGGAACCTGTCTCAGTGGGATAGGCTGATCATGGCGTAGGATTGGCCAGTTTTCAGCTCAGGCATAGATGGGAGAGACAGGCTGGTCACCGTTTAGGATTGGTCACTGTCTGTGAATGGAACTTGTCTCAGTGGGATAGGCTGATCATGGCGTAGGATTGGCCAGTTTTCCTGCTCAGGCACAGATGGGAGAGACAGGCTTGGTCACCCTTTAGGATTGGTCAGTGTCTGTGCGAACTTTGTACTGTGGGATAGGCTGATCATGGCATAAGGATTGGCCAGTTTTCCTAGCTCAGGCATAGATGGGAGAGACAGGCTGGTCACCCTTTAGGATTGGTCAGTGTCTGTGCATGGAACCTGTCTCAGGGTGGATAGGCTGATCATGGCCTGGGATTGGCCAGTTTTCTCTGTTGCAGTCATAGATGGGAGAGGCAGGCTGGTCACCTTTAGGATTGGTCAGTGTCTGAGATGGAACTTGTCTCAGTGGGATAAGGCTGATCATGGCATAGGATTGGCCAGTTTTCCTGTGCTGGCATAGATGGGAGAGACAGGCTGGTCACCCTTTAGGATTGGTCAGTGTCTGTGCATGGAACTTGTCTATCTGGGATAGGCTGATCATGGCCTAGGATTGGCCAGTTTTCCTGCTCAGGCATAGATGGAGAGGACAAGATGGTCACCCTTTAGGATTGGGTCAGTGTCTGTGCATGGAACATGTCTCATCTGGGATAAGCTGATCATGGCCTGGAATGGCCAGTTTTCCTGTGCAGGCATAGATGGGAGAGACAGGCTGGTCCACACTTTAGGATTGGTTGGTGTCTGTGCATGCAACTTGTCTCAGTGGGATAGCTGATCATGGCCTAGGATTGGCCAGTTTTCCATGTGCAGGCATAGATGGGAGAACAAGCTGGCCACCCTTTAAGGATCTGTCAGTGTCTGTGCATGGAACTTGTCTCATCTGGGATAGGCTGATCATGGCCTGGATGTGCCAGTTTTCCTGCTCAGGCATAGATGGGAGAGACAGGCTGGTCACCCTTTAGGATTGGTCAGTGTCTGTGCATGGAACTTGTCTCAGTGGGATAGGCTGATCATGGCCTGGGAGTGACCAGTTTTCCTGTGCAGGCATAGATGGGAGAGACAGGCTGGTCACACTTTAGGATTGGTCAGTGTCTGTGCATGGAACTTGTCTCAGTGGGATAGGCTGATCATGGCCTAGGATTGGCCAGTTTTCCTGCTCAGGCATAGATGGGAGAGACAGGCTGGTCACCCTTTAGGATTGGTCAGTGTCTGTGCATGGAACTTGTCTCAGTGGGATAGGCTGATCATGGCGTAGGATTGGCCAGTTTTCCTGCTCAGGCACAGATGGGAGAGACAGGCTGGTCACCCTTTAGGATTGGTCAGTGTCTGTGCATTGAACTGTGGGATAGGCTGATCATGGCGTAGGAATGGCCAGTTTTCCTGCTCAGGCATAGATGGGAGAGACAGGCTGGTCACCCTTTAGGATTGGTCAGTGTCTATGAATGGAACCTGTCTCAGTGGGATAGGCTGACCATGGCCTGGGATTGGACAGTTTTCCTGTGCAGTCATAGATGGGAGAGGCAGGCTGGTCACACTTTAGGATTGGTCAGTGTCTGTGCATGGAACTTGTCTCAGTGGGATAGGCTGATCATGGCGTAGGATTGGCCAGTTTTCCTGCTCAGGCATAGATGGGAGAGACAGGCTGGTCACCCTTTAGGATTGGTCAGTGTCTGTGCATGGAACTTGTCTCAGTGGGATAGGCTGATCATGGCCTAGGATTGGCCAGTTTTCCTGCGCAGGCATAGATGGGAGGGACAGGATGGTCACCCTTTAGGATTGGTCAGTGTCTGTGCATGGAACATGTCTATCTGGGATAAGCTGATCATGGCCTGGGATTGGCCAGTTTTCCTGCACAGGCATAGATGGGAGAGACAGCTGGTCACACTTTAGGATTGGTCAGTGTCTGTGCATGGAACTTGTCTCAGTGGGATAGGCTGATCATGGCCTAGGATTGGCCAGTTTTCCTGCTCAGGCATAGATGGGAGAGACAGGCTGGTCACCCTTTAGGATTGGTCAGTGTCTGTGCATGGAACTTGTCTCAGTGGGATAGGCTGATCATGGCCTGGAAGTGACCAGTTTTCCTGTGCAGGCATAGATGGGAGAGACAGGCTGGTCACCTTTAGGATTGGTCAGTGTCTGTGCATGGAACTTGTCTCAGTGGGATAGGCTGATCATGGCCTGGGATTGGCCAGTTTTCCTGTGCAGGCATAGATGGGAGAGACAGGCTGGTCACCTTTAGGATTGGTCAGTGTCTGTGCATGGAACTTGTCTCAGTGGGATAGGCTGATCATGGCCTAGGATTGGCCAGTTTTCCTGCTCAGGCATAGATGGGAGAGACAGGCTGGTCACCCTTTAGGATTGGTCAGTGTCTGTGCATGGAACTTGTCTCAGTGGGATAGGCTGATCATGGCGTAGGATTGGCCAGTTTTCCTGCTCAGGCATAGATGGGAGAGACAGGCTGGTCACCCTTTAGGATTGGTCAGTGTCTGTGCATGGAACTTGTCTCAGTGGGATAGGCTGATCATGGCCTGGGATTGGCCAGTTTTCCTGTGCAGGCATAGATGGGAGAGACAGGCTGGTCACACTTTAGGATTGGTCAGTGTCTGTGCATGGAACTTGTCTCAGTGGGATAGGCTGATCATGGCCTAGGATTGGCCAGTTTTCCTGCTCAGGCATAGATGGGAGAGACAGGCTGGTCACCCTTTAGGATTGGTCAGTGTCTGTGCATGGAACTTGTCTATCTGGGATAGGCTGATCATGGCCTAGGATTGGCCAGTTTTCCTGCTCAGGCATAGATGGGAGGGACAGGATGGTCACCCTTTAGGATTGGTCAGTGTCTGTGCATGGAACATATCTATCTGGGATAAGCTGATCATGGCCTGGGATTGGCCAGTTTTCCTGCACAGGCATAGATGGGAGAGACAGGCTGGTCACACTTTAGGATTGGTCAGTGTCTGTGCATGGAACTTGTCTCAGTGGGATAGGCTGATCATGGCCTAGGATTGGCCAGTTTTCCTGCTCAGGCATAGATGGGAGAGACAGGCTGGTCACCCTTTAGGATTGGTCAGTGTCTGTGCATGGAACTTGTCTCAGTGGGATAGGCTGATCATGGCCTAGGATTGGCCAGTTTTCCTGCTCAGGCATAGATGGGAGAGACAGGCTGGTCACCTTTAGGATTGGTCAGTGTCTGTGCATGGAACTTGTCTCAGTGGGATAGGCTGATCATGGCGTAGGATTGGCCAGTTTTCCTGCTCAGGCATAGATGGGAGAGACAGGCTGGTCACCCTTTAGGATTGGTCAGTGTCTGTGCATGGAACTTGTCTCAGTGGGATAGGCTGATCATGGCGTAGGATTGGCCAGTTTTCCTGCGTCAGGCATAGATGGGAGAGACAGGCTGGTCACCCTTTAGGATTGGTCAGTGTCTGTGCATGGAACTTGTCTCAGTGGGATAGGCTGATCATGGCCTAGGATTGGCCAGTTTTCCTGCTCAGGCATAGATGGGAGAGACAGGCTGGTCACCCTTTAGGATTGGTCAGTGTCTGTGCATGGAACATGTCTATCTGGGATAGGCTGATCATGGCCTAGGATTGGCCAGTTTTCCTGCTCAGGCATAGATGGGAGAGACAGGCTGGTCACCCTTTAGGATTGGTCAGTGTCTGTGCATGGAACATGTCTATCTGGGATAGGCTGATCATGGCCTGGGATTGGCCAGTTTTCCTGCACAGGCATAGATGGGAGAGACAGGCTGGTCACACTTTAGGATTGGTCAGTGTCTGTGCATGGAACTTGTCTCAGTGGGATAGGCTGATCATGGCCTAGGATTGGCCAGTTTTCCTGCTCAGGCATAGATGGGAGAGACAGGCTGGTCACCCTTTAGGATTGGTCAGTGTCTGTGCATGGAACTTGTCTCAGTGGGATAGGCTGATCATGGCCTAGGATTGGCCAGTTTTCCTGCTCAGGCATAGATGGGAGAGACAGGCTGGTCACCCTTTAGGATTGGTCAGTGTCTGTGCATGGAACTTGTCTCAGTGGGATAGGCTGATCATGGCGTAGGATTGGCCAGTTTTCCTGCTCAGGCATAGATGGGAGAGACAGGCTGGTCACCCTTTAGGATTGGTCAGTGTCTGTGCATGGAACTTGTCTCAGTGGGATAGGCTGATCATGGCGTAGGATTGGCCAGTTTTCTGCTCAGGCATAGATGGGAGAGACAGGCTGGTCACCCTTTAGGATTGGTCAGTGTCTGTGAATGGAACTTGTCTCAGTGGGATAGGCTGATCATGGCATAGGATTGGCCAGTTTTCCTGCTCAGGCACAGATGGGAGAGACAGGCTGGTCACCCTTTAGGATTGGTCAGTGTCTGTGCATGGAACCTGTCTCAGTGGGATAGGCTGATCATGGCTAGGATTGGCCAGTTTTCCTGCTCAGGCATAGATGGGAGAGACAGGCTGGTCACCCTTTAGGATTGGTCAGTGTCTGTGCATGGAACATGTCTATCTGGGATAGGCTGATCATGGCCTAGGATTGGCCAGTTTTCCTGCACAGACATAGATGGGAGAGACAGGCTGGTCACCCTTTAGGATTGGTCAGTGTCTGTGCATGGAACTTGTCTCAGTGGGATAGGCTGATCATGGCCTAGGATTGGCCAGTTTTCCTGCTCAGGCATAGATATGGGAGAGACAGGCTGGTCACCCTTTAGGATTGGTCAGTGTCTGTGCATGGAACTTGTCTCAGTGGGATAGGCTGATCATGGCCTGGATTGGCCAGTTTTCCTGCTCAGGCATAGATGGGAGAGACAGGCTGGTCACCCTTTAGGATTGGTCAGTGTCTGTGCATGGAACTTGTCTCAGTGGGATAGGCTGATCATGGCCTGGGATTGGCCAGTTTTCCGTGCAGGCATAGATGGGAGAGACAGGCTGGTCACACTTTAGGATTGGTCAGTGTCTGTGCATGGAACTTGTCTCAGTGGGATAGGCTGATCATGGCTAGGATTGGCCAGTTTTCCTGCTCAGGCATAGATGGGAGAGACAGGCTGGTCACCCTTTTAGGATTGGTCAGTGTCTGTGCATGGAACTTGTCTCATTGGGATAGGCTGATCATGGCCTAGGATTGGCCAGTTTTCCTGCTCAGGCATAGGAACATATCTATCTGGGATAAGCTGATCATGGCCTGGGATTGGCCAGTTTTCCTGCACAGACCTAGATGGGGGAGACAGGCTGGTCACACTTTAGGATTGGTCAGT
>CM030325.1:1027610998-1027644141 GCA_002915635.3 Ambystoma mexicanum | reverse complement strand
TATGCGTGGGTGGGAGGAACAGGGGAGAACACGGCGGCCTGAGCGATGGCGGTGGGGGAAGGGGAGAGACACACGGGGCCATGGGGCGGGGGGAGGGAGAGACACATGGGCCCATAGCGGGTGGTGGGAAAGGATGAGAAGACAAGAACGGGGACAATGAGCGGGATGGTGGGGTGGTAAACAGGGAAACCGGGAGAGGGCATGAGCGGGGGTGGGGGGAACAGGAGAGAGACACGGGGCATGAGCGGGGGTGGGGGGAACAGAAGAGAGAGACACGGGGCATGAGCGGGGGGTGGGGGGAACAGGAGAGAGACACGGGGCATGAGCGGGGGTGGGGGAACAGGAGAGAGACAGGGGCATGAGAGGGGGTGGTGGGGGAAACAGAGGGAGACACGGGGCATGAGCGGGGGTGGGGGGAACAGGAGGGAGACACGGGGCATGAGCGGGGGTGGGGGGAAGAGGAGACACACGGGGCATGAGCGGGGGTGGGGGGAACAGGAGAGAGACACGGGGCATGAGCGGGGTGGGGGGAACAGGAGAGAGACACGGGGCATGAGCGGGGGTGGGGGAACAGGAGAGAGACACGGGCATGAGCGGGGTGGGGGAAAAGGAGAGAGACACGGGCATGAGCGGGGTGGGGGAACAGGAGAGAGACACGGGCATGAGCGGGGGTGGGGGAAAGAGGAGAGACACGGGGCATGAGCGGGGTGGGGGCAACAGGAGAGAGACACGGGGCATGAGCGGGGTGGGGGGAACAGGAGAGGAGACACGGGGCATGAGGGGGGGTGGGGGGAAAGAGGGAGACACAGGGCATGAGAGGGGGGTGGGGGAACAGGAGAGAGACACGGGGCATGAGCGGGGTGGGGGGAACAGAGAGAGAGACACAGGGCATGAGCGGGGTGGGGGGAACAGAGGAAGACACGGGGCATGAGCGGGGGTGGGGGGAACAGGAGGAGACACGGGGCATGAGCGGGGGGTGGGGGGAACAGGAGAGAGACACGGGCATGAGCGGGGGTGGGGGGCAACAGGAGACAGACACAGGGCATGAGCGGGGGTGGGGGAACAGGAGAGAGACACGGGGCATGAGCGGGGGTGGGGGAACAGGAGACAGACACGGGCATGAGCGGGGGGTGGGGGAACAGGAGAGAGACACGGGGCATGAGCCGGGGGTGGGGGGAACAGGAGGAGACACGGGGCATGAGAGGGGGGTGGGGGAACAGGAGAGAGACACGGGGCATAGCGGGGTGGGGGGAAAGGAGAGAGACACGGGGCATGAGGGGGGGTGGGGGAACAGGAGAGAGACACGGGGCATGAGAGGGGGTGGGGGGAACAGGAGGGAGACACGGGCATGAGCAGGGGTGGGGGACACAGGAGGAGACAGGGGCATGAGCGAGGGGTGGGGGAACAAGGGAGACACGGGCATGAGGGGGGTGGGGGAACAGGAGAGACACGGGGCATGAGCGGGGGTGGGGGGAACAGGAGAGACACGGGGCATGAGCGGGGGGTGGGGGGAACAGGGAGACACGGGCATGAGCGGGGGTGGGGGGAACAGGAGGGAGACACGGGGCATGAGCGGGGTGGGGGAAAAGGAGGAGACACAGGGCATGAGCGCGGGGGTGGGGCAACAGGAGAGAGCACAGGGGCATGAGCGGGGGGTGGGGGAACAGGAGAGAGACACGGGCATGAGCGGGGGTGGGGGAACAAGGGAGACAGACACGGGGCATGAGCGGGGGTGGGGGAAAAGGAAGAGACACGGGCATGAGCGGGGGTGGGGGGAAACAAGGCAGACACGGGGCATGAGCGGGGGGAGGGAGACACACGGGCATGAAGCGGGGGTGGGGGGAACAGGAGGGAGACACGGGGCATGAGCGGGGGTGGGGGGAACAGGAGAGAAGACACGGGGCATGAGCGGGGGTGGGGGGAAAAAGAGGGAGACAGGGCATGAACGGGGTGGGGGGAACAAGAGAGAGACACGGGGCATGAGCGGGGGTGGGGGGAACAGAAGGAGACACGGGGCATGAGCGGGGGGTGGGGGAACAGGAGGGAGACACGGGGCATGAGCGGGGTGGGGGCAACAGGAGAGAGACACGGGGCATGAGCGGGGGTGGGGGGAACAGAAGACACAGGGCATGAGCGGGGGTGGGGGAACAGAGGGAGACACGGGCATGAGCGGGGGGGGGAACAGGAGGGAGACACGGGGCATGAGCGGGGGGTGGGGGAACAGCAAGGGAGACACAGGGCATGAGCGGGGGTGGGGGGAACAAGAGGAGACAAGGGGCATGAGCGGGGGTGGGGGAAACAGGAGAGAGACACGGGGCATGAGCAGGGGTGGGGGAACAGGAGACAGACACGGGCATGAGCAGGGGTGGGGGGCAACAGGAGAGAGACACAGGGCATGAGCAGGGGGTGGGGAGAAGACACAGGGGAAGCGGGGGGAAACAGGATGAACGGGCATGGCGGGGGGGAAAGGAGGAGACACAGGGGCATGAGAGGGGGTGGGGGGAACAGGAGAGAGACACGGGGCATGAGCGGGGTGGGGGAACAGGAGAGAGACACGGGGCATGAGCGGGGGAAACAGGAGAGAGACACGGGGCATGAGCGGGGGGTGGGGGGAACAGGAGAGAGACACGGGGCATGAGCGGGGTGGGGGGAAGAGAGAGACACGGGGCATGAGCAGGGGGTGGGGGGCAACAGAGGGAGACACGGGCATGAGCGGAGTGGGGGGAACAGGAGGAGACACGGGCATGAGCGGGGGTGGGGGAACAGGAGAGAGACACGGGGCATGAGCGGGGTGGGGGGAACAGGAGAGAGACACGGGGCATGAGCGGGGTGGGGGCAACAGGAGAGAGACACGGGGCATGAGCGGGGGGGAACACAGGAGGAGACACGGGCATGAGCGGGGGGTGGGGAACAGGAGAGAGACACGGGGCATGAGCGGGGGGTGGGGGAAACAGGAGGAGACACGGGGCATGAGCGGGGGTGGGGGAACAGGAGGAGACACGGGGCATGAGCGGGGTGGGGGGGAACAGGAGGGAGACACGGGCATGAGCAGGGGGTGGGGGAACAGGAGGAGAACACGGGGCATGAGCGGGGTGGGGGACAGGAGGGAGACACGGGGCATGAGCAGGGGTGGGGGGAACAGGAGGAGAGACACGGGCATGAGCGGGGGGGGGAAACAGGAGGGAGACACAGGGCATGAGCAGGGTGGGGGAACAGGAGAGAGACACGGGGCATGAGCGGGGGTGGGGGAACAGGAGAGAGACACGGGCATGAGTGGGGGGGAAGAACAGGAGAGACACGGGGCATGAGCGGGGGTGGGGGCAACAGGAGAGAGACACGGGGCATGAGCGGGGGTGGGGGAACAGGAGGAGACACGGGGCATGACAGGGGGTGGGGGGAACAGGAGAGAGACACGGGGCATGAGCGGGGGGTGGGGAACAGGGGAGACACGGGGCATGAGCGGGGGGTGGGGGAACAGGGAGACACGGGGCATGAGGGGGGGTGGGGAACAGGGGAGACACGGGGTGGGGGGAGAAGAAAGGAGACACGGGGCATGAGCGGGGGTGGGGGAACAGGAGAGAGACACGGGGCATGAGCGGGGGTGGGGGGAACAGGAGGGAGACACGGGCATGAGCGGGGGTGGGGGAACAGGAGAGGACACGGGGCATGAGCGGGGGTGGGGGACAGGAGGGAGACACGGGGCATGAGCGGGGGTGGGGGGAACAGGAGGGAGACACGGGGCATGAGCGGGGGTGGGGGCAAGCAGGGAGACACGGGGCATGAGCGGGGTGGGGGAAAAGGAGGGAGACACAGGAAGACGGGTGGGGAACAGGGGAGACAGGGGCATGAGCGGGGGGTGGGGGAACAGGGAGACACGGGGCATGAGCGGGGGTGGGGGAACAGGAGGGAGACACGGGCATGAGAGGGGGGGGGGAACAGGAAGAGACACGGGCATGAGCGGGGTGGTGGGAAAGGGAGAGACACGGGCATGAGCGGGGGTGGGGGGAAAAGGAGAGAGACACGGGCATGAGCGGGGGTGGGGGGAAGAGAGAGACACGGGCATGAGCGGGGGTGGGGGGAAAGGAGAGAGACACGGGCATGAGCGGGGGTGGGGGAAACAAGGGAGACACGGGGCATGAGCGGGGGTGGGGGCAACAGGAGGGAGACACGGGGCATGAGCAGGGGTGGGGGGAACAGGAGGGAGACACGGGGCATGAGCGGGGGGTGGGGGAACGAAGGAGAGACACGGGGCATGAGCGGGGGGTGGGGGGAACGAAGGAAGAGACACGGGGCATGAGCGGGGTGGGGGGAACAGGAGGGAGACACGGGGCATGAGCAGGGGGTGGGGGAACAGGAGAGAGACACGGGCATGAGCGGGGTGGGGGGAACAGGAGGGAGACACGGGGCATGAGCGGGGGTGGGGGGAACAGGAGAGAGACACGGGGCATGAGCGGGGGGTGGGGGGAACAGGAGACAACAGGGCATGAGCAGGGGGTGGGGGAAAGGAGGAGACACGGGGCATGAGCAGGGGGGTGGGGGAACAGAGGAGACACGGGGCATGAGCGGGGGTGGGGGGAAAAGGGGGGTGGGGGAAAAGGAGAGAGACACGGGGCATGACGGGGGTGGGGGAACAGGGGAGACACGGGGCATGAGCGGGGAGTGGGGGAACGAGAGAGACACGGGGCATGAGCGGGGTGGGGGAAACAGGGAGACACGGGCATGAGCGGGGGTGGGGGGAAAGAGGAGACACGGGCATGAGGGGGTGGGGGGAACAGGAGAGAGACACGGGACATGAGCGGGGGTGGGGGAACAGGGGAGACAAGAGGCATGAGCGGGGGTGGGGGGAAAGGAGGGAGACACGGGGCATGAGCGGGGGGTGGGGGGAACAGGAGAGAGACACGGGCATGAGGGGGGTGGGGGAACAGGAGGGAGACACGGGGCATGAGCGGGGGTGGGGGAACAGGAGAGAGACACGGGGCATGAGCGGGGGTGGGGGAACAGGAGAGAGCACGGGGCATGAGCGGGGGGGGGGAAACAGGGGAGACACGGGGCATGAGCGGGTGAGGGGGACAGGAAGAGCCGGGCATGAGCGGAGGGTGGGGGGAACAGAGGGAGACACGGGGCATGAGCGGGGGTGGGGGAAGGGAGAGAGACACGGGCATGAGCGGGGGTGGGGGAACAGGGGAGACACGGGGCATGAGCGGGGGGTGGGGGGAAAAGGAGGGAGACACGGGGCATGAGTGGGGGGAACAAGGAACAAGAGAGAGACGCGGGCCATGAGCGGGGGTTGGGGGGGCAACAGAGGAGACACGTGGGCATGGGATGGGGGGAACAGGGGAGACACGGGGCATGAGAGGGGGCTGGGGGGGAACAGGAGGGACACATGGGGAATGAGTTTGGGTGGGAGGAACAGGGGAGACATGGGGCATGAGCGGGAGTGGGGGGAAAGGAGTCAGACACGAGGAATGAGCGGGGGGAACAGGGGAGACACGGGGCATGAGCGGGGGTGGGGGGAACAAGGGAGACACGGGGCATGAGCGGGGGGTTGGGGAAAAGGAGGAGACACGGGGCATGAGCGGGGTGGGGGAAACAAGGGAGACACGGGGCATGAGCGGGGGTGGGGGAAAAGGAGGGAGACACGGGGCATGAGCGGGGGTGGGGGGAACAGGAGAGGAGACACGGGGCATGAGCGGGGGGTGGGGGAACAGGGGAGACAGGGGCATGAGCGGGGGGTGGGGGAAAAGAGGGAGACACGGGGCATGAGCGGGGGTGGGGGGGAACAGGGGAGACACGGGGCATGAGCGGGGTGTGGGGAACAGAGGGAGACACGGGCATGAGCGGGGTGGGGGGAAAAGGAGGGAGACACGGGGCATGAGCAGGGTGGGGGGAACAGGAGGGAGACACGGGGCATGAGCGGGGTGGGGGGGAAAAGGAGGGAGACACGGGGCATGAGCGGGGGTGGGGGGAACAGGGGAGACACGGGGCATGAGGGGGGGGTGGGGCAAAGGAGGGAGACACGGGCATGAGCGGGGGTGGGGGGAACAGGAGAGAGACACAGGGCATGAGCGGGGGGTGGGGGAACAGGAGAGAGACACGGGCATGAGCGGGGGGGGGGGAACAGGAGGACACCCGGAATGAGCGGGGGGTGGAACAGGGGAGAGACATGGGGCATGAGCGGGGGTGGGGGAACAGGAGGGAGACACGGGCATGAGCGGGGGGTGGGGGAAAGGAGGGAGACACGGGGCATGAGCGGGGGTGGGGGAACAGGAGAGAGACACGGGGCATGAGCGGGGTGGGGGAACAAGCAGGAAGACACGGGGCATGAGCTGGGGGGGGGGGAACAAGAGAGAGACACGGGCCATGAACGGGGGTGGGGGGAAAAGGAGGTAGACACGGGCATGAGCGGGCGGTGGGGGGAACAGGGGAGACAAGGGCATGAGCGGGATGGGCGGGGAAAGGAGGGAGACATCGGGGCATGAGCAGGGGGTGGGGGGGACATGAGAGGGGTGAGGGGAACAGGAGGGAGCATAGCGGGAGGCGGAAGATTACCGCTCCTGGCCCTCCGCAAGCCACCGTGTGGGGATGGCGTGTCTCCTGGCAGTCTGCAGCAGCCCAGGACGGATTGTATGCAGGGTCTCTGTTGCCTCAATGCAAACGATAAACTAAGATGGCGGGCATCACTGAAAATACGACGCACTGCACGCTTCACTGCAGCCAATGGGAGAGCACGTCACATGTCCGCGGACTTCACGCAAGCCGCTTGCCCACTTCTTGTCCTGTCTGCGGAGCGAACAGGGAAGTTTGTCCGCGAATCGGACACAGATATCACTAATTTTTTCACTTACATTTTTGTATTTTTCAAAAAAACTACTGGACGGATTTACACCAAATAAAAAAAGCACGCTTTTGGGAACAAGCCAACGCTCCTGCCGCAAGCAAAGTTTGTAGGCATGAGCAAAGTTTTTTCCCCTTATGTCTATGGGAAAAAAAGAAGTTTTGGGACCCCCCCTATAACTTTGCCCCCCCTGGACCAAACCTCACCAAACTTTGCAAAAAAGTTCAGAGTGGGCCATATACTTTTTTGTGCAAAGTTTGGTGAGGATTCGTCCAGGGGGAGCGAAGTTATAAGCCACCCAAAAAGTGCTCTTCCTATGGAACAGCAACTTAACCATAACTACATGGCCACTGCTGTGGCCATGTAATATATAAAACAAAATAAAAAGTTGACTTACAAGAGTTGAACTAGGAGATCACAAATTAACTGTGGTTGTTCTGATCCGTGTGAATGTAAATTGAGTAATATTAAATTGGGTGATAACACCTGTTGGTACAGTGCCTAAAAGTGTGGGAAATCCTTTATGAAACGCTATTTAGGAAATCTCCCATCAGCCGTACCCATCATAGTCAATGATGAGAGACTCCTGGAGTTGTAGTCCTAAACATCTGATAAGACAATGGTTGCAGACCCCGCTCTACAGGATCCAATCTTAATTCTGTAAACTAGTACAGCCTTTTTTCCAACTCCCCATGCAGTCACCTACAAAGACATTGAAAGGAAGGGGCCCAGACGATGATCTTTAAAGCACAGCATTTGACACTAGCTCTCCCTCACGTAAACACCACTCACCAACAGCCTATGACCTCTTTGATTCAGTGGTTATACATCTCGTCCACTTGGTTAAATTAGTACAGGCAGTCAACAAATGAATTAAGCATTGCTCTAAAGTTCATTACGTTTCAGCTTCTGATCCAGGATGTCTGACACAACCCACAAGAGCACAAGGTATGTATTCGATGTTCACTTTTTGGGTTTAAAATTCTTCCCTGTCAGAGCCGCCTTTCTGATTAAAAACGTTGCCATGGGCATATCACTGTCAAGCAGTTTTTATAAAAAGTTGCAGACACTGAGAAGGCCTCACCTGCCAAATATCCCCTGTGCGTCACGCTGAGAACCCCAAGCAGTGATCTGAAAGAAGAGAGTTCTTTGAAGTAATACTGCAATTTTAATTTTCGTCAAATATTGAAGGCTAAAGCAGCAAGTGAATGTAAAACCGCAGAAGAATTCTTCATTCTAAGCTTTCTTCTTCACTATCGTGGCCATTGTAAGAGACTTCAAGACGTCTTCTGCGCCCTTACGTCTACCTGCATCCTAGCAGTGGAACAGTCTTGGGCAGTACAATGCTTTCCCCCCAGAGCCATAGATGAAAGACCAAGCAGATGAGCACCCCTTTCCTTTCATACAAATCTAATTCTCTCTAGAAACCCAAGCGACCCACATGTTAATCTGATTACTTACGCAAACCTTATGTTGAGAGTAACAACAGAATCATGTGACATGAGAACCCGCTACAGATAAAGAACATAGATGGGTGAAATCAGTGGGTGAAAAAGACTTATCTAGCCACAAATAATTGATGGATATGGATTCTGAGATGTACCCCTGCGACCCCGATCCTACTATTGGACCCTTAGTGTGTATGTCTGGGTGTAGTTTGTTTACTCTTGGTGGTTCTCTATAGGGCACTGAGCTACCATACCTTTGTGCACTCTTTACATATCCTGGATTCTCAAAGTGTCCTGTGCTTTCCAGAGAGGAGCTCTTGAGTCTCAGAAGCTGTAAAGGTTTCATGACTGCACCTTGATCCTTCTGTGAATCTTCGAAACATCAGCCAGATCAATGGCACAGAGAAGGATTTATAATGACGTGCAAATGGCCTTGGCGAATGAAATCAAGGCTGCCCGGGATAAAATAGAAAAAGATATGGTTAATAAACCATACAAACAGCCCATGGCTGTTGACAACCAAGATAGGCCACAGGATCAATTATTCTTTGCATTTAAACATGTGACCATATCTGAAACGGAGTCCACCCTGACCTCAGTGCATCCCACATCATGCAGTGAAAATATTATCCCTGTGAAGGTTGTCCTAGAACATAGCAAGGAAGCTGCCCCCTTTCTTACCAGACTGGTCAACTCTTCGTTCGACCATGCCCAAGTTCCTGACAAAATTAAGGTTGCTACCATCTCACCCTTAGTGAAGAAAGCAGGCTTTGACCCAAAGGAGGTGAAGAACTTAAGGCCCATCACTAATACCAGTTTCTTGCTGAAAATCCTTGACAAAATGGCCACAAAACAATTCCAGGGTTTTCTGGAGACAGAGCATATACTCCATCAGGAACTATCAGGCTTCAGAGCACATTACAGCACAGAGTCGGCACTGTTAGACTTACAGACAAACATGTTAGAACTAGCAGATGAGGGAAAGGATGGACTGTTGGTCCTTCTCGACCTATCTGCTGCATTTGATCTGTTGGATCACAACCTCCTCCTAGATACGCTTTGGAAGGTAGGGAAGTGCGAGTACCTCACCATAAATTGGTTCAGATCCTTCTTATTCAATAGGCAATCCTCCATCTCTTGGGATGGTGTCTCCTCTTGATCAGCCCCCATTTGGTGTGAACTCCCGCAGGGGGCATGTGCCTTACCAACCCTATTTTAGCTGTGCATCGGACCACTGTGTGACCTGCTTGAGTCACTCGGGGTTCCATTTACCAACTACGCTGATGACACGCAACTGATTTTGGAAATAGTTGGAGACTATGAGAAGGATAGCAAGAACTTGACTACTATTCTCAAAGTAATAGAGAATTGAATGACAGAGAATTGGCTCTGCCTTAATGAAACTAACACCAAATTGCTACTGTTGGGAGTACTAGGGCGAGAGCTCAGCTGGGTCATGAATACCGACAATTTAGCATTAAAGACTCTGTCATTACAGTGGCACACAAAGTTAAGACCCTTGGGGTATTGTTTAACGCAGACATCAATAAAGAGGCACAGACCTCTTGCACTGTGAAAAACTGCAATTACTATTTAAAATTGATGAGGAATATTAAACCACTCATCTCAGAAGAGAACTGTCCGTCGATTGGCAGAGCCATCATTTTATCACGTATTGACTACTGCAATTCCCAGCTGATAGGGGCTAGGAAAAAATGTAACCAGCGGTTGCAAACTCTCCGAAACGATGCAGTTAGAATCATTAAGGGCATCCCAAGAAGGGAACATATCTCCACAGGGAGAGAATCACTACACTGTCTGCCTATTGTGGCACGGATCCACTTCAAAGCAGCCAATATCGTCCATACGTGTCCTTATGGTCAGGCCCCAAAGTATCAAAAGACCCACACGTTCCCTTACGTCCCCAACCGGGCGATAAGATCGGCCAATTTGGGAATAATTAAATCGCTCAGATTCAGAAAGGCCGGAGAATTTCGTTGAGCTTTCCCGACCAGAGCAGCACAGATCTGGAATAGGCTTCGAAGCAAACTCCGGCTGGAAAAAATATATAAACAGCTTCCGCGCCAAATTTAAAGGGGTTAACTTGCACCACTTAGCATTCTCCTGAGACTACCACACAAATGTTCCATCCCATCTAATATACGTCCTTCGTGTCTACGTGCGCCCTGATGCCCGAGGATTCCCGGTGCTATATAAGTAAATAAATAAAAATAAAATAAAAATAATGCAGGTGGTGCTTCAAGCCAACTGTGTCGTCCTCTAGCCACTTGGCTCTCGGTGTCCCTGAAAACGTACCTCAGGCTACCCCAAACCACTTTGATGTGTGAAGACTTTTTGTGGCAAGATGTAATATATGGAACGAGCAAAACCTGAGATGCAATCCCAGATTAGCCACTTGTTCAACGTGTATGATCAAACTTGGATCCAACCCCAGTTCCTGTATCTCCAGAAATGGCGATCCTTTGGAAATGAAAAACCTGGAGCTTGAACATGCATGGTCAGTTTCTGGGTTTTCTTCCTCATATTAGCTAGAGCCCTCCCTCCTCTCCACCTGCCCCTTTTGAGGAACAGTTGAGAGACCCTACTGCCTGGTGAGGAGATCCCGGGCCATGCATCAAGATCATGAAATACCCCCGATCCGAGGTGGTGGAGCCGCACGCGCTGCGGGCCGCCCGCCGCACATCCGCTGCTACGATTGATTTTCCACTGTCTCATTATGCATTGAGGAGGAAACCAGCTGAAACCTGATGCACATTTCTTGTACTGTTTGTCAAAACTGGATCAAGTAATATCCTCCTTCTTTACGAGATAAGCAGCTGGCAGTTTATCCCAGTGATTGATTTCCATAGGCCTCGAGTGAAGGTTGAATGTGTGTTTGTGTGAGTGGGTGGGTGGGAGTTAAGGGGTTCCGCTAGAGCTGTGCAAGGGCGACTATGAGCATGCAAGGGGTTCAGAGAGTCAGGATAGGGGCGAGGGGCCTTGATATCGGGAGCTTGGCTAGGGGAGAAGTTGCGGGGGGCGAATGAGATTCTTTGCTCTCCCTTTACGCAGCTGATCCGAGTCGCATCCTCTCCCAGGAAATGTCAGCTGGCAAGCGACCAATAGCTTTATTAAAAGTATTGATCCGCCTGCGGGCTGCCTTTTAGTAATCTCATGAACAGGAAAATGATCATAAGGCTGTCGGGGATGGAGACTGACAGCCTAGCATCCGACAGCCTGCCCGCTGCACCCCTGGCAAGGGCACCTGCACCTGCTTTTATAGCCCATGCGCCTATTGGAGCAGTACTTTGGTCTGCCCTCTATGGTTAGGGGTGCCATATGGAGGTTGTCTGTCAGTTTTTTCCAATGCACCTTATGTGATTTTGCCTCGTGAAAGCCCTGTGTGCCCTTCTTTTGAATGTTTACCTTCTCTGCCTTTCCAAGACACACCCCTTATCACTGTCCCCCACTTCATTCTCACTCGCTACTAGCCCTCAAAATGCCCCTATCCTTCTTACCTGCCTCCCAATCTTTTGACGGCCCCGCTTCCTTTTTTCGGGTCCTGCACTTATCCTTCTCCTCTTCTTTCATCACCCCCTTCCGCGAACCAGCGTTGTTCTTTGGACACCCCACCCCAACCCTGCCTACTCCCGCTGCTACGCTGCCACATAACACTCCCTGGAACCGAAGTCCATCCATGCATTCCCCCACTAAAAACACTACCAGCCCAGCTCCACACTTCAGGTCTATGTGTGTGAGTAATCAACTTCCGGGGCACCAGTGGTCCTGGGATGCATATTGGTGTCTAAACCTTCAATCAGCCCCACACCTCTAGTACACCAGAAAGGATCAAACAGATTTCATACACAAGTAAATTGTAAACCTAGTTGTCCAATTTTGGTAACGTGGACGGAACGGCAGGCTTATCTCCAAAAGGGTGTGGATCGTTGTTTAGCGAAATACAATTATTACCCAATGATAAAAGGACTGTCCAGTCGTGTGTATAAAAATATCTACTTATTATTATCATTGCAACAGATGGTTTGAGCACACTACAAAATACTACCCACCCTGTAAAGCAATGCAGAGGACAGACAGTTTCAAAGAAGGAAAAGGGATGCACTCGGGATGCTGACAGGAGGCTGGTGGGTATAGTAATTAATCACAATAGTTCAAGGATACTTGGTTTCACACAAAGGGACCAATGTGTCATAAGTGTCACTAGGAGCCTTCCGAGAAGGACCAAGGGGCCAGAACCACAATGTGCCTTGTGCTGTAGGAGTTCTTGGTGCTAAACAGAGTTAAGTTGGTTTCAGGGCATTTTGCTGCTTCTGCGACAGAATTAAAGATGGGAGACAGCTGCGGGTATCAGGTGGCAGGCAGTTCGGCGAGCGAAGCTGGACAGACAGCTACAGGCTGGCCTACATGCGGCTCGGGGTAAGGAATCGTCTCAGTGCTGTTCGATAGTTCTGAGGCACTTGTCAAGGCATCTTGGATGACATTAGCAACTGTGGCGTAACAACAGTCAGCCGCGCAGTAGGTTGAAGCTTAAGGGGCTCATCTGGCTCAAAAATGCCATTTAAGGTAGATGTCGGTAGATGCTTGTCAATGCACTTCTCCTAGCTTCTTCACTGGGCTCTTGTCATCCTTTAAGGCGGATGGCCCAAAGCTGATGGGTGTGTTGAAGACAGCTGTCTTGTCCTTGGTTTGGTTCAGAGACTCATTGGCACTTCCCACCAAGGAAGCTTGCTGCAGGGCCAAGCAGGGCATGCTGTGTGCTGGCTGGGTACCAATTTTGAAGCTGCTGCAGTGTCCTCTGGATTCGGTATCTCCTTCTGATGTATAGAGATGGGTTCTTGCTTCCCACTTGAAGGTCTTGCCCTTCCTTCACTGGTGGAAGAAGTAGGGCAGACTCTACCCTACTACTCTTCAGCCAGGGTCCAGTGATGAGTTCTTCTTTTCTACTCCTTGCAAAGTCTTCTGATGATCTGCCAAAAGAGGGCCTCGGCCCTCTTTTAAAGTGAATTGGACCTCAGTGATTGGTGTAGCCTAAGTCCACCTTAATGAACCATTTCTTGGTCCCCACCAACAGTCACCTGTATGCATAAGCTCATAACCAGAGTGTTTTGCAAGCAACATAAAAGGTAAAGGGGTGAAAACATGTAATACTAAGTACCACCCATCTTCCTGTCTGTTGTGGATCAAAGGGTGCCTCCGGTTAATGGACCTCTTTGTGTATCCTGATTAAAGTGGCAGGTCTGTCTTGAAACTGCAATGAGATCAGACTGTCTGGCTCCGTCAAGCTACATACTCGTAACTTCTGAATGAGGTCCCCCTGCGGGGATGACTACTGTAAACACGTAGTCCCAGACATGTCATTTTACTGTTAATTGATAATTAAGGCGGGAGCTGGCCTCAGGTTGACATAGTGCATATGAAAGGGTGTTATGGTTTCCTGTCTCCTTTGTTAGCCTCTGAAGCCAGGCCCTATGTGGGCCTGTTTGAATAAACTCAGATGAGTATATGAATGTTGCCACCGGCTACATGGCTCAACCAAATTACAGGGTGGATCCATTGGCCTTTATTAGTTAATTAGGCTGGCCATAGCAAGGGAAAGGTTTGGCCCTCCCCTTCTGGAGATGCATCATGTACTCCAGCTGTCAGATCCCAACTAAATATGACAGGGGGAAGGGGCGTATAGGATGTATCCACCTAGAGTACACAGGTCTATGGGCATGCCATGTGGTGAGCATAGGAAAATGTGTGTGGATTAGTCCCACACATTTTCTGGAGTTTGATTTACCAGCATTCAATTTCATTTAAAATTTCAAAAAAGCGCAGGTGGTTGCACACTCACCGTGCGGATGGTCAAATTCCTCACATGTCCTCCAGTCGCAACATGTGAAGCACCACTGTACTGAGGGTCTGGTACATTATCAAGGTGAAAGTACATGCTAGTCTCTGTAGGGAAATGGACCAACGCAAAACTTTAGGGTTCTCCCCTTGCATGACCATTAGCCATCGAAGAGGCTAGTGGTATATCTGGATCGTAAATTGCGACCCAAAGATGTAGGGTTTCAGCTTCTTCATAGCCCACTTTAACGTGTAAGCCTTTTTGTCAATGATGGCCCAGTCCCTTTTTTCCATTTTTGGCAATCACATGCTAATTGCTCTACCCCTTGAGACTTCAGCTGTGCTAACATTGTTCCAATTCCAAAATCACAGTCATCTGTTTGGATAATAAACTGCTGACTATAGTTTGGCACTTTCAGTACTGGGCCCTGCAAAATCCATCCTTTAAATCCTGAAGGGATATTTGACAGGCCGGGTTCCAAGTTACCCTCTTTGGCATTTTCTATGAAGTTACATCATTTTGGGGCATGGCAATGGTCCCATTCCCTTTGATGAATGACCGGTAGTACCTGATGTGAGAGTTTGTTTCTTACTTCCACTGCCCCAGTGGCCTAGGTAAGCCACTGCACCCTGCGCTATCTGCCACTTCGTGGCCTTGATAGTCAGACCTGCATTCGGCAGCACCTGAAGCACTTGTTTCAGGTGGGATAAGTGATCCTCCCAGGTGTGGCTGAACACAGCAAAGTCATCCAAGTAGGTGACACTGAAGTTTTTCAGTCCAAACAAAACCTGGTTAACCATCTGCTAAAAAGTGGCAGGGTCATTCTTCAATCTGAAGGGCATCACAGTGAACTGATAATGTCCTTCTGGGGTAGGAAATGCTAACCTCTCTCTCGGTACATCTGCCAAGCCGACCTGCCAGTACTCCGCCTTGAGGTCAAAGGCACCCATGTACATAGCAGCCCTGAGCTTGTCAATAAGCTCATATGCCCTAGGGATGGGGTGAACATCTTTCTTTGTGACAGAACTGAGACCCATGTAGTCCATACAAAAGCAAACTTCAGTCCTCCCACCACTGGTCTTTTTAGGGAGCAATACCACTGAGCTAGCCCAGGGGCTGTGGGATGACTCTAACACTCCTAGGGGCAACATATTGGAAACGTCCTCCTTGATGGTGTCCCAGACCTTTTCAGACATACAGTGAAACCTACTCTTCACCAGCTTACTATCTCCAGAGTCCACATCATGGCTGCACCAAACTGTGCGACATGGAGTCAGCGTAAACAGACCGGCACTGACTTTTTCCAGAAACACAGTAAGGCCAATTCCACCTGAAGGACACTGGATTTGATAGGCGTTATAATCCACACCATTTGGCCTGGAGAATAGACTGTCATTGTGGCCTTCTGGACGTGCTAGTGCTTCATCAGCTCCTGACTGGCCTTTAGGTTTTCCGTCGACAGTTCCACATACTTTGCCAAAGGCTAATGACATATTCCATCACATCTTGTACAGGGTGTCCATACAGAAGCTCAAAGGGCTAAATCTTACTCCGTCCTGTCCCACCTCTGTACTCCGGAGACCCCCGGCTGACCCATAGAGGCAAGGTTTGCTTCTAAGTACTTTTAAGATGAGAAAGCTGCACTCCTGAGATGGTTGGGGTTGCAGAATTATAATTCTAACACCAATCAATAAGGACAACTCAATGGTTTGGCAAAGGGAGTCCATTTAATGACAAGAACAAAAAACGGGGAGTCATGGAAATCAGCAGTGATGCAATTGTCCTTCTCGCTTTAACTCCAATGAACTTCATAAATATCATAGCATTTATAATGAAAACTCGTCATAATTGACGTATAACACTCAAAAGTTAATATGCAATTCTATTGGTTAGGAAAAGGCAACTTTAATATAGGTACTATATCTGTATATGGTAATGGAGTGAGGGGATTGGGTAAACACTGTCAGGTGCGTGTCTAAGCCCTTCCTACAAAAATGACTACTGTAGACATCACTAAAAGTACGACGTCCCATTGGTTCTACTAACTATAGGACCCTAGATAATTTGGTGCAGTGTGATTGGGTTGGCACCAACCCCATTTATAAATTTCCACTTTGCTTAGCAGCATGCAGAATGGTCAGCCAGGTGCAGGGTGCCCCCTAGTTACCCAGCCTTTCTCCAATTAAGGGTACAATCAATCATCGCTTCAGCAACTATGTGTCAATTATTTTACTGTGGTTGGCCTCGAAACTGCATCTTATGTCTGGAAATGTTCTGATATCTCTGCCTGGGCGGATGCCAAGCGTAGGTGTGAACCCGTGCTTCTCCTCGCTCGGCTGGTCATGTGCTTCCTATACCGTGAATTTGTCTAGTTCCTCCTAATTTGTGCATTAGATTCTTATTCAGCTTGCCACCTGCCTTCGGCTCCTTATCTTGACATTTCAGAGACCGGATATTCTGTTCTTAAGTTTCAATTATATGTAGCTACTGTTTGTTCCTTCTATTGGTATGACCTTGGCTCTCCTGGTACGAGTTGCATCTGCTGAGTTTCGATTCAGCCGTCCCTTCACATTTTGCTAGAATATGAATCTCAGCTCATTTGGCCTTTAGTAACCTGGGTTGATTCTGCTTCGTTTGCAAAGTGGAATTACTTTTATAATACTGTGCTTCATTTTGAGGTAGATTATGTATAATGGTGCTTCCCGCACTATTCTTCTACTTAGCATTGCAAGCTGCTGCATTGGTTTTTTAGCTTTCTTGCAGTTCCAAGCATATTTACAGGTGTAAACTGATTGAATCTCTTCATCCTGTTTAGAGCTTGAGCTTCTTTGTATTTCAACATTGTTCTCCCCTTTTAGGTTCACAATATCCTTATTCATGGTGTTTCGTCTCTGTGTGTCATTCTCGGGTTGTAATTTCTTCTATTTGTACCTCAGTCCGGGTCCTCGTGACATCATCATTCGTCGTACTTGATTCTTCTGTAATTATCTTCACTCCATCGCCTGGGGTCATTCCTTCTTCATCTTCTGGGTCTATACATGATGGTTTGAAGAAGTGTCTCTTTGGAGTCCATATGTTTATTACTCCTTTCAGGCTTTCTGCTGTCCTTACATGTTCGTCTTTATTCCATGTCATTAGTTGACATTGTCCATTTGGGCTACAGTAAACCCACCTTCCCACATAATTTCTGTGCATCCTGGGATAGAGAAACTTTGTTACTTCTGGTGCGTGAATGCTGGTCTTCACAAAGTCTCTTATTTCTTCATCAGTCAGGTTGTTGCGCTTCCATCCTGGCTTGACATCAATCATGATCTTCATGCCTATGGCTTTTTTCACAGTCTTCTGGCATTGCCAGATTATTATCTTGATAACACAAAATCCTAGCAATATCATCCCTAACAGGGCTCTGAAGAACTTGAATGCATGTGCCATACATTGTGGAACCCATGAAAACAGTGATCCAAACCAGCTGTCATCATTAACTTTGTCAGTTTCATTGATCATCTGGTTCTGCAGGTTTGTTAGCATACCTATGGCTTCAGTTAAGGTTCCATTCTCCTCATCGTGAGAAGGTATGAATGTGTAACATGACTCTCCAATTTTTGCACAAACTCCTCCATCCATGGCTGTGATCATGCCAAGGACATATCTGTTCTGGAGAGTCATCATTATGATGGCTCTTAACTCTTCCTTAATCGAATTGAATCCTTTTATGGTCGTGTTGATGGTGTGCAGTATCTCCCATCTGGTTATCTGCAACCATTTAGTATTTACTCCAACATGGATTCTTGGCATAAAAATCGTTGTGAACACTGAAGAGGTGAGGCTGAACAGCCTATGTTCATAGGGGATTGCATGAAAGGCTTCTTCTGATTTAGCAGATAAGTTATTCTCTCTCTTCATTTGAGTTATCAGTTGCACATATCTCTTCCTCTTCAGGTGAGCGTCTGCTTTCGGGGAAACTGTCAATATTCTGGTCACTTTTCAGGATCACTAATAATGGAACGTGGACGTTCACTATTGTGCATATACCCCCCAGTCTCTTGGCAGTCTGATGTATGCCTTGGATCAGCATGCCCAATAATGATCCATAATTACTGCAGTTCCATGCACCATTCCTGGAGCGTCAAAAACTCATCCATAGTTCTTATTCTCTCCAATCTTTCTAGTGCCATTACTCCTGAAGCAGAATGTTGGGCTTTCTAGTGTCGCTATCTGCAAGGGTCCTCCTCTGTCTTTGACCCATGTCAATAGTTTTGCAAGTTTCGGCCACAATGGTTTGCAGCCATTCTGCATGATGTCAACAGTTTCTTTGTAGAGTCCAGTGATAACCCAGGCTCTGCAAATCACCACTCCTTTTTCCCACCCATCTGGTCTGCATTTGGGCTCTATTCTTCCACTTTCGAGCTTCCTCTGGAGTTTTTCCTTGGACATTTAGTCCCGGGTTCATTTCCCATCTTATTCCTGCTCCTTTAACTCCAGGCTTCTCGTACCTGATCAAATGATTCCTAGTATGAGCTCTGTTTCTTGTCTTAATGTCTTGAACATAATCATCTTCATCGGGATAGGCTGTTTCAGTTGCCCATATTAATGAGGCATCACTACCCATGAACTGGCCTCTGGTCTTGCACATTGCCACGTGTGACTGTCTGGGCATCGATTTCTACAGCTACAAAGATCTTGGATTTCCCCATGCTGTATGATAGGAGTGCACAAACAAAGCATTCCCCTTCTGAATATTGTCTTCCAACTTCTTTCATATGCTGGTACCAAATGTTGTTTCCCAAATGTGCTGTGCTGTCCAGGTAGTCATTTAGTTCGTTGTCATCTCCATGCATGCTTCTCATGATTCGTAGTTCTTTCCTGTTGTTTGCTATAACTACATTCCTAAATGCATCTGTATGGCTCTATCTTGCTGGAGGATTCTCAGGTATCCCGGTCCATGGTGCAGGCTTCCTCATCTGTACCATTTGAGTGGATAAGAGTCTGGCAGCTCTTTCCTTCTCTTCATACATCCTTTTCTATAGGGCTAGAAATGTTTGTATACATTCTGGCATTGGTCTAATATATGGTTGTATTGTGGAAATGGTACTTGTCCCTTGTGTTGGAACATATATGTTTGGCAATACAATCTCTGCGGTTTTATTCTTCAGTTCCTCTTGTATTTCCCTTGCTTTGGCTATGAACGGCCATAATGAGTCTACTATTAGTTGTGCTTGTGAGATCTTCCTTGAGTTTGTCTTTGTCTCTATCAGTTTTATCTCAGGGGTGTTAATCATTATCATTTGTGTTGGTTTCTTCTCTAATTCCTCTTGTCTTTCCACAATGTCTGTTGTGGAGTTTCTTATGGCAAGGAGTCTCTTCTTTTCTACTGTTTTGGCTTGTGGTCGTCAGTCATTGACACTAGGCCTGTTTTGTGTGTATTCAGTGTTTGCATGCTGTCAGTCCAGAAAGAATAGACACCCCCTCGATCGTAAGGCACTGTACTTTGTTGGCCGAAGACCAATAGCCTCATTTGTTTAGTAATAGAAAGGTGTAGCAAAAGCTTAACCATGGTGCAGCCCTTTTAAGGTGACTGAAATCGCCATTTTGTTTTCTTTTTGTTTTCTTTTTGTTTTCTCTAACGTTGCCTTTTTGCCTCATGTAAAATTGCTTTGCTGAAATATTATTCTGCTTCACTGGTGCACAATAGAAGGCCGCGAGTGGCATGTTGAAACATAACGCAGTAACCCGGACCGAAATGCCCAGTCCCCTCCCTCGCATATCCTTGGAGAGTGAACAGCGAGGCATCCTAATCAGTCCACAGGTGCCAGCTAGTCTCGAAAGCACAGTAGAAATGCTAAAGCGAACATTAAATGACTTGAATTATACTCTTCTTTGCGGCCCCCCTTTCCTGAGCCCGGTAGAGCCCTGGAGAGCAAGTTGACCCCCAGTACATTAATAGAAACGAGGAGATAGCAAGGTCTGGAATGTGTCTCTCCCTACGCACAGCTTGCTTGTAGAAACAGAAGCATTGTGTTCTTTAAAACAAAGACTTATGTCTGTGAGCTTACAAAACTGCAAACTGTTACTAAATGAATGTTTGAAGGTGTCATACTCGTCACCATTGTCAATCATCGTGCCTAGTTCAAAGGAAATGCAGTAGGGGCGGTATAAGTTGTGACACTACTGATTACTAGTTGCTTACTTTGTATATATGTAACTGTTGTATGAATTTCTCTCTCTTGCGTCCCCCGAGGTCTGGTAGACACACGTCGCGGGGCGTGGGACCAGTTGGCCAACTGAGACTATTTGCTTTGCAATAAACCCTAGATTTTGGCAATACAACCTCGTATCTGGCGTATCAGTTCGTGTGTGGTGATTGTGCCTTGTTTCCACAAACGAAGGTCCCTCAGGTGCCCCTTCAAGATGCTGCCCAAATAGGGACCCGACCCCGCTTGTTACATCGTGTACGCTGTAAAATAAGGAAGGCGGAGAGAACGGCGAGAATGGGACGATCGAGCCGGGATCAAGAGGTGTTCGGGGCGCCCCTGCGAAAGTGATGAGAGATTCCTTTGCAGATCTGCACATAACTGATCCCTGATTGACGTGCCCGGCCAGAGAACAATAGGGCGAAGGTCCCGAAACGAGGCAGAGTGAGCCAAGATATGCAAACACGACTTCATTGGTTGCATCAGTATACGGACAAATTGTGTCTTGAAAAGACAACTTGATTGATCAGGTGAGTCGTGCCCCGATTCAAAAGTGATCCTGATATTGGTTGAGAGTTGATTTTGCAAAATCAAACACCTAGTGTAAGTTTGATTAGCCATGGGTAAGGTTAAAACATGCCTGGGGTATTGTCCACCCTAGCCGGATATTTCTGCTGCGGTAAACAATCAAACTGGCTATGTCGCGCCACCCGAGGGGTCGCCGGCATATGAGATATATGTGAAGTATGGTGTGGGAGCGATAATGTTTTGTGAGATTTGGCATAGGCAAACCAGAATGCAGGAAGATCTTCAATGGCCGAATCATGGGAGTTTTGAAATGACGAGAATAGATCATTTGGAGAAGGTGTTGATGAAAAAGAAAGCATGCCCTGCAGCATTTGATATCCTTAGGGACTGGAGAAGGGAAGCAATGGTTCGCTGGAAAAGTAGAGAGAAACATGCGCATAAGTCGAAAGCAGAGAAAGCGAAGGAAAAGGAAGAGGAGGAGAGGAATGATAGTTTGAGAAAGTCAAATAGACGCGAGCAATTAAGCATAGATAAGATATACCCACAACGGAGTTGCATTCATCAGATGAATTAATAGATAAAATATTGACAGACACAAAGCAAGGTCCAAGAAGAGAGACTAAAATGATCACGTCAGTACCAATTGCTCAGCCCTCTCCTGTTGCTCAGCCCCTCCCAATTGACCAAATCCCAGCCCAGCCACACACTGCACAAACAGTGCCTCCCATTAGCCAGTCAGCGCCGCAACAGTCACCTCCAGGGCCTGCTGTCCCATCCGCACCTCCCTCTCAAGAGATCGGTTCTGTCCCATCTGCCCTTTCCGTGACTGAACTTGAATTTGTTGAAACAGAAGAAGGGGCTGAACAAAGGAGATGTACGAGAGTAACTCGTAATGCGATTAGCAAGGAGAGGAAGCGATAGTTGCAAGAACAGCCCGAAATGTATATAGATGGGAATGATGAAACGTCAGCGATGGCTTCAATATTCGACTTCAGGAGGAGCAACGAAAGACAGGTAGTGTTGGAATGCATGGGGGAATATTTAGTGGCAAGATGGAAACAGTTAATTGGGAAGCTGCCTCCGCAACGATTGTTGGATTTGAATGCATTTGCACGTTGTAGAGGGAGGGATGAAGAGATGAGGGAACATGTAGACCGACTTTTTGAACTCAAGAATGAACTTGATAATGAATATGCTGAAATGTTTGCCACACCTGGATATAGGATTAGAGATATTAGGAGAGATAGAACTGAAGCGGTAGAGCCCTATATACAGCGGCAATATTTGTTGTCGTCAAGGCAGACAGGCGACCGACTAAAAGTGTGTATACGAGAGGCGTTGAAATGGATTTCAGATCCTAGTATTCCCACAATGGAGATACATGAGATATTTGATGAATACACCTTGCCTATGAAAAGAAAAGCACTGCAGATAATGGCTGAACATCTGATAGGCAAAGATATAAATGAGAAGAAAGCCAGCCCCCTTGAAATAATAGCAGTATATAAGAGGGCATTTGAACGCGGAACAGGAGAAACAGCCTTATCACTCGACTTGGGAATATTACTACAGATGAGAGAGGGGGAGGAACAGTGAGTGCAGTATTTCCCATTAGAGAAGTCCCACCTACTTTTGTGCCAAAAGTAGAGATTCCTGCAACAGGCACCATAGCGGCGCAGGTAACGCCAGCCCATTATACCGACCAATATGTACATGTTCCCTTTTCCAGACAGGAAGTGAACAACATAAAACAGACGATTCCTAATATAAGAAAGAATCCTGCAGGATTCTATAAAGAAATAGAGTCCTGTTTGCAGTCATCCGTACTCACTATGGGTGACATAGATTTAATATTCCCAGTAATACTGCCAGCAGACATATGGAAGCAAATAAGAAAAGTGGATGATGCAACGGCCTATGGTGCCACATGGGCGGATTTAGCACTAGAGGATAGGAATAATGAGGTGGGAGGAAAACTAGGGCCAAATATGGCGGCATTACCAGCTCGAATAATACAGAAATTGAAAGGAATTGTTCCAGAGAAAAGAATTCAATGGGACAAATTGACTGCATGTGTTCAGGGCAAGGATGAACTAGCCACGGATTATTTTAATAGATTTGAGGAAGTATTTACATATTTCAGTGGACAGGATGTAAGTACAGAAGCGGGAAAAAGGCTATTTGTCGATAAATATGTGAGAGTGTTAATACTTGCCATTCAAAACTTAATAATGACATCGGAAAGTGCATGGCAAGCAAAAACGTTGAGTGAAGTACTACATATGGCTCAATATTATGAGAATAGAGTGAACGCCAAGAAAGAGAAAGAGGCGAAGGATAGAACAAATTTAAAGACAAGGGTGCTACTCCAGCAGGTAGCGGGACACAATAGAGGTAGAGGAAACGCCCAAGGCAGAGGTAATTTGAACATGCATGGAGGGCCCCTGGGACTGAATCAATGCGCGTATTGCAGAGAGGACGGTCACTGGCGAGCGCAATGTCCACACTTGCAAAATAGAAATGGGTACAGCCAGAGAAGACAGCATAGGGGGCTTCCAGGAGCAAATGGGCATAACAGAAATAGCATGCAGCAGCACCAAAATAGTCAAGGGAATGGTGCCCAAAATCAGAACCAAGCTCAGAATCAAACCTCTAATCAGAATCAGAGCCAGCAGAACATGCAAAATGGGAATAGAGGAAGGGGCGGGAACATTTTCGATACTCTTGCGAATGCGTACTATAATAACAGCAGCGATTACACATCGGATGATGTGTTGTTTCCTCAATGGGACAGGCCAAGACAGGGGTTGGAGCCAGTGTCTATTCCCGTGAATCAGAAAGGACCCTACGTAGAAATGAAAGTCGGGAATAGTGAGCACAGATTCCTCGTGGATACGGGGGCACAAAAGTGTTCGATAGACCATCACTTGGTTCCAGAAATGCCACTGTCAGGGTGAACAAATATTTCAGTAGGGTTCGCAGGCACCCCAGTGATAAATCCAGTGTCCCAACCAGTAGCAGTGACATTAGGCCCATTCACTGAATACTGTCCATTCCTTTTAACAGAGAACTATGGGGAGAATCTTTTGGGATTCAATTCATTGAAGAAATTGAGTGCAGTAATCCACTGTACACCAGATGGAGTATTTTTGACCATTTCACCACAGAATGTACCGGTATTCGAATTTGTGTCTAAACCTTTGCCAGGCGAATTGAGTGAGGTGCCAACTTGTATTTGGGCTATAAATGACAATGATGTGGGATGTTTGAAGATAGAACCAGTGAGAATTGCTTTGAAAGAAGGAGTAACGTTACCACGTATTCCACGGTATCAAATTTCAGTAGAAGGAGAAAAAGGATTGAAAAGTATTGTTTCTGATTTGGTAAAATTGGGGGTGATTGAAGAGATTACAGGCAGTACATGTAACAGTCCCATTCTTCCGGTGTATAAGAAAGGAGGTAATGAGGTACCGTACCGTTTCATAATTGATCTGCGCGCATTAAATAAGGTGGTAGATCCTCAATTCCCGTTAGTCCCAGATGTTACCACGATTTTGACCATGATTCCTGCCTCAGCTGAGTATTTTAGTGTTATTGACTTGAAGAATGCGTTCTTTAGCATTCCAGTGCACAAGGAAAGTAGATATCTGTTCGCCTTCACGTTAGGAGGATGATCGTTTACATTCACACGCATTCCACAAGGCTACACAGAAAGCCTGAGTATTTACAGCAGAGCATTGAAAGAACAACTAAACATGCTAGAGTTACCAGCAGGTTGTGTATTGTTACAATATATAGATGATTTGTTGATCGCTGCAGATACAGAAGAATTTTTTTAAAGAGAGTACTGTTTTACTATTAACACACTTGGCAGCACATGGCCACAAAGCGAGTTTAAAGAAGTTTCAATATTCTCGAAAGGAGGTGACTTATTTGGGTTACCTACTTTCAAAAGAAGGGAGAAGACTGACGCCAGAGAGAATAGAGAGCATTTATGTTATGCCTATTCCAAAAATGCAGAAAGGAGTCAGAGCTATAACAGGAATGGCTTCCTATTGTCGGCAGTGGATTGTGAATGTTGCCCTGATTGTGAAGCCAATGGTGAAGTTGACAAAGAAGGATGTCGTGATGCCTTTGCAGTGGAATGAAGAATGTCAGAGAGCATTTGAGGTGCTCAAAACTGCGTTGTGTTCTGCTCCAGTTTTTGGCACACCAGATTATGAAAACATTTTCAGATTGTTTGTACACGAGAGTGAAGGCTGTGCGTTGGCTGTTTTGACACAGGAACAAGGTGGAAGAAATAGGCCATGCGGCTATTTTTCTTCTGCGCTGGACCCTGTAGCATGTGCACTACCGCAATGTTTGCGAGCTGTTGCAGCGGCTGCTGCGTCAGTGAAACAAACGGAAGGGATGGTATTGGGGCACACCTTAATTTTGATGGTGCCACATGCCATAGACGTTCTACTCAATAGAACACAGACGCAACACCTCACCTCTGCTAGATTGACTAGATATGAAATTGTCCTCTTTGCGCCACACATCCAAATTATGAGGTGTAGCGCTTTGAATCCTGCTGAATTAATGCCACTACCCATGGGAAAACCTGAGCGGAATGAATCACCTCCCCATGATTGCTTAATGGTTACTGAGGAAGAAACGAAGGGGAGAATTGATTTAACAGATACCCCACAAAGAGAGCCAGATGGAGAGTTGTTTTGTGATGGCTCTTGTTTTAAATTGCCGGATGGCACATCAACTGCTGCTTCGCTATCACCACGTTAAAAAGTATTGTGGAGAGTAAAAGAATCCCTTACAACTCTGCACAAGCGGCAGAGATAATAGCCTTGACCAGAGCTTGTGAGATTTCTGAAAATCTGAGTGTAAACATCTATACTGACAGTCAATACGCCTTTGGCGTGGTTCATAACTTTGGCCGACTCTGGGCTGAGAGAGGTTTCCTAACATCACATGGGGCTAGAATACAACATAGCCCTTTGATTGTACGATTGTTGTCTGCACTTACTTGTCCAAAGCACCTGGCAATAGTAAAATGCGAGGCGCATAAAAAAGTAACATGCAAAGTGGGAGAGGGAAACGCATTTGCAGACAGAATTGCGAAACAAACTGACACTGACCTGAATACCAAAATGTTAACAGTACAGTCAGAGGAAGTGCCCTGCATGATAAAGAATGGAATTGCCACTGTCAAAGAGATGCAGGCAGAAGCCACTGCAGATCAAATAAAAGGGTGGGCTGAGGGCTCTGCTGAATTAGATCTGGAGGGTTGCTGGGTAGACAAGAAGAGTAGGAACTGGATGCTGCCCAATTCCTATGTAACTGCAATGGTCACGATGGGCCACAGCCCTACTCATATTTGTGCCAAAAAGATAGTCCAACATTTAACCACAGTATGGGAGAATGTGCACATGAAGAAAAATGCTGAGAGGTTGGTCCAGAATTGTATCACATGTCTACAACGCAATGTGGGGAAGGGAACGGTGACTCCAACAGTCAGTTTTGGCCCTCCCTCTATGCCTTTTGAGGTAATCCATTTTGATTTCATAGAGATGGAGAGATGCCAAAACTTGAAGTATGTTCTGGTGGTCATATGTGCATTTAGCAAATGGGTGGAAGCATATCCATTGAAGGACTGCACTGCCGAGAGCACGGCGAAAGTAATGTTAAAGGAATACTTCTCCCGTTTTGGCCTGCCCCGTGTCATATGGTCAGAAAACGGTCCACATTTTGTGGGCATAGTAATATTACAGATTTGTGCAGGTCTCCAGATTGATAAGCGATTCCATTGTTCTAGACACCCCATGTCTGCCAGTCTTATTGAACGCCACAACGGTATCTTGAAATCTAAGATAAGCAAGATATGCGCAGGAAACAAGTTAAGCTGGGTAGATGCATTACCGCTAGCGTTATTGTGCATGCGCACATCTGTGCATGCAAGAACTGGGCTCTCCCCATACAAAATCGTTATGGGGAGACCGGCGAATGTTTGGTGTGCACCTTAGCCAAAAAGGCTGAGGGAACTCAAATACCCTTGCGTTTGATTCATCAGCAGGTGCAGGAGGCATTGCCAATAAGATACACTGGCCCGGGACACGCACTGGAGCCAGGAAACTGCGTGCTAATCAAGAATTTTGAGCAAAAGACATCGTTAGCACCCAGATGGTGTGGACCCTATCTGATCCTCCTAACTACGCAGACCGCAATTCGGGTGGATGGGAGGAAGGCGTGGAAACACGCGACTCTCGCCAAGAAGGTCCCATCACCGTCTGGAAAACTGATTGATCGAGACGACCAGAAAGAGACAGCAGTCTCAGAAACGAAAGAAACGATTGCCAGTTCTTTGCCACAAAATCTGCCTGATCCTGAAACAAAGCCTGAAAAGATTGCTGTAAAAGAGGAAGGGCAAGGAGTGCCCCAACGTTGTTCAGCAGAATCTGCATCACTGCTGGCAGACGTAGAACGTGTACCACTTTGGCGGCCACCCTCTTTCATTGCGCCGCACCCTGAAACGAAAGCTGCATCATCACTTTGGCACCCACCATCATCTGCTATTGCGCCACAGGCTGACTCCGAGCTGGAGTCTGGAAGTGCATCCGCACTATTCATTGATCACACGATACCAGGAGCAAGGCGATACAATTTGCGGCCCCGGAAACCTGCATTTCTGTTGATCTTTTTGTTGCCACTGTTTCCTATTCTCAGATGAAGTAGGAACCGGAGGCCTAGAGGAGAGCGTGTGAGGGTTGTGCAAATCGGACAGCCCAATAAACGATGCTCCTCGGTGCTAACATAAAATCCATGTGTCCTGAACCCGTGCGAACGGACATGGTACAAAGACAATTGATAACTGCTCTGGAGTTCTTTGAGCAATGTGCAGACACAGAGAGATCTTGCCCAGCATGTGGCAATCCAGGCTGCTAAGAACTGTTGGTATTTATCAAACTTATTGACATTCCAACGAGTGCAACGACGAGAGACATTCAGGACAAACACTGCAGAAGAAGAAGGACCATGAGAGAAAAATGCCAGAACCAGCTTTTGCCCCCTCCTGCACCACTTCTGATAATGAATTAAACATAGCGCATAAAATGATATGATATGATATGATATAGCATTTGTAACGCGCCTATACACAAGTGTTTCAAGGCGCGAAAAGGTCACAGAAAGGAAATGGCTGAAAAAATTGTATGCTGAGCTTAACGATAATAATGTGTATAATGAGTATATTGGCCCCAATAATGACAGTATTGGTATTATGGTATTTGGAAGAAATGCACCCATTAGAAATTCTCTTGCCTGTAAGAAACATCTCCACCACTGAAAGCCCTGTTCATGTAATTACTTACACTCTGTCCCCAATGGAAGAAAAACATAGGGAAGGATATGGAAAAAACACATTACTGCAAATAATGAATATGACACATTCAAATTTGAAAAAGAATAACTGTTGGGCGTGTGCTCATTTGCCACAACATGGTGGCAAAGGAATAGGTTGGTACGTGCAGCCATTAACATTACGTTCTGCATGCAGTGCTTCCCTAAGTACATTACATTATGGGAAATGGAATAAAAGTGAAACGGGTCAATTAGAACGAACATGAATGAATTTGAGGAGATAATTATGAGACCTATAGGTTGCTCTATATTTCATAGAGCATGAATTATAATGCCAAAAGCTACGCCCAAACCAATGCCACACGACAGATTGTTCGTGCCGGAAAAATCATCTGTAATCATATTTCGTATGAGATCAGAAGGAAATAAAGATGCAGTGCCTCCCTCCTATACTGTAAACTACAGCCCACGTTCTGTTCCTCTTTGCTTAAAGAAGAAGGGCTCCTATTCAGTAGGAACATTTACTAGATGTATGAATACAGCGATTCTTAATAGGGAAGTAGAACCAGTGTATGTAGGTGATCCTGTATATTTTATATGTGGGGAAAAAGTGTATCCCTGGTTGCCTAGAAACTGGGGAGGTACTTGCTATTTGGGACTTTTGTTCCCAGGAGTGTTTCTTTTAAAAACAACAGACATAGCCAAACTATCTAGATCTAGGCCACGGAGAAGTAATGAAGACGGATTAATAGTAGAGGACGTAGCAAAATCATTTATACCATTTTTGGCCCAAGCAATAAACTCCTATTATATACAACTATCCAGAAATTTAGAAAAGACACTAAATGGAACAACAGATATATTATACAACATGACATTAGAGGAGAAAGGGATTAGGTTAGTGACACTACAAAATAGAATGGCGCTTGATGTAATCCGGGTTGATCGTGGTGGTGTTTGCAAAATCGTTGTATCAGCGTGCTGTGCATTTGTAAATGACTCCTCTCCCAGGATTTTCAAAGCGATAAGAAAGCTACATGTATTGAGCTCTGAACTCCATACCCAAGAAGGGGGTTGGGATATGGGCTCCTGGTTCTGGGGGTTATTATATTCATGGGGCTGGAAACTATTTGCGATCCTAGTAGCAGTGCTAGGAATATTCATGACATGTTGCTGCATACACTGCCTACCTGTAATATGCACTGAAATAAGTGAAGGGTGTGCATATGATAGAAAAGGAGAGCACTATTAAATCAAATACTCACGGGAAGGATGAATCAAGAACAGTAAAATAATTCATGTCAGTTGATATTGATGATAATGAAGATGAGACCAGTAGTGTGCAAGATTCAGAATCTGATTCAGATACTTGTTCGGAGGAGGATGCAATGGATGGTTGAGGGGTTTGGCATACGGCCAAAAGGACAGTTTTGTCAGTCCAGAAAGAATAGACAACCCCCCTCGATCGTAAGGCACTATACTTTGTTGGCCGAAGACCAATCGCCTCACGTGTCTAGTAATAGAAAGGTATAGCAAAAGCTTAACCATGGTGCAGCCCTTTTAAGGTGACTGAAATCGCCATCTTGTTTTCTTTTTGTTTTCTCTAACGTTGCCTTTTTGCCTCATGTAAAATTGCTTTGCTGAAATATTATTCTGCTTCACTGGTGCACAATGGAAGGCCGCGAGTGGCATGTTGAAACATAACACAGTAACCCGGACAGAAATGCCCGGTCCCCTCCCTCGCATATCCTTGGAGAGTGAGCAGCAAGGCATTCTAATCAGTACAGCAGGTGCCAGCTAGTCTCGATAAGCACAGTAGAAATGCTAAAGCGAACATTAAATGACTTGAATTATGCTCTTCGTTGTGGCCCCCCTTTCCTGAGCCCGGTAGAGCCCTGTAGAGCAAGTTGACCCCCAGTACATGAATAGAAATGAGGAGATAGCAAGGTCTGGAATGTGTCTCTCCCTACGCATAGTCTTTAAAACAAAGACTTATGTTTGTGAGCTTACAAAATTGCAAACTGTTACTAAATGAATGTTTGAAGGTGTCATACTCGTCCCCATTGTCAATCATCGTGCCTAGTTCAAAGGAAATGCAGTAGGGGCGGTATAAGTTGTGACACTACTGATTACTAGATGCTTGCTTTGTATATATGTTACTGTTGCATGAATTTCTCTCTCTTGCGTCCCCCGAGGTCTGGTAGACACACGTCGCGGGGCATGGGACCAGTTAGCCAACTGAGACTATTTGCTTTGCAATAAACCCTAGATTTGGGAATACAACCTCGTGTCTGGCATATCAGTTAGTGTGTGGTGATTTTGCCTTGTTTCCACAAACGAGGGTCCCTCAGGGGCCCCTTCATGCGTGTGGTTGTCAGTAACCTTTCTTCATTCATTCCTTGCCGACCCTGTCTCCGACTTTTCTGTTTTTTTGTTACCACACGTGTGTGTGTGTCATTGCTAATCACATCCATTTCAAGTTCATTCATTCCTCTGTCAGATCTTCTAGGGACTGGAATGACTATATAAGTTCTGGGTGCTTTTGTGGGTTTCATGTGTGCATCATTAGGTGGTTGCACTGGAATTGGAATGCTTTGTGCACCAATAAAAAATGCAGTTCTTATCGTTAATGACAGTAAAACAATGATGAATATGATATATAAATACATTATGCCTCTTTAGGTCAGGCGGCAGCATTTACTTCCAGAGAAGCGTGGATGTCTCTCTGTGATGCTGGAAATGCATCAGAGGGACAGGACCTCTGAATCCTTGTCCTTTACTGCTTTTTATCGTGTGTTCTGTCATGTTTTCTGCCCAGGAGTCCATGTGGGACTCCTAGCAGTGCAGCTCTCTCTTTTGGTTTGGTGAACAGACCCATGGGATACCCTTATGGCACCCATGGGTAGGGGTACAATCCTGTGCCCCTAGTGTATGTTTTTGGGCACCTGTGGGTGGCCCACAGAGCAGGGTATGGGCTGGTGGCAGCTCCATGCTGAATTTGACAGGTGCTCTGGGTGTCCTCCATTTTGGGATACCCAGGCCCTGCCATTGGGATCAGTTGATTCCTGATAGGAAACAAGATGGCCCCTGTGGCCTCTTGCTTTCTATTGCCTGTTACCTTGTTTCCCAAAGTCCTGGGAAGCCCTGACTCTGTCCCTTCCCCCTGACTGGCTGTTGGGTGGAAGTTCCATATATGGTGTTGTTGTGAAGGCCCAGCTAGACTGACTGGAGCCTTCCCAGTGACTGTATGTTGTGGGTACCTCCTGTGGGTGGGACCTGGGTGAATGGAGTGTGTGACCAATATACACTCCTTGTTGTGGTTGTCTGGTTTCTGGCATGAGAGACAAAGACTGAGACAGCCCTGCCCGAAACTGGCCTGAATGCAGTGTGTAGTGTTGAATGGCTGGGTACTTGTCCCAATCCACATTCCTTGTTGTGAGTGTCTGAAAGGGAGGAGTGTGGCCTGAATGCACTGTGTGCCTGATTGGCTGACTGACTGCATGAATGCCCTTCTGTATGATTGGCTGCTGAGTGTGTGCCAGCAGTGTGGATGAGAGACAGAATAGTATATCTGGGGACCTCTCACCACTGGTAATTGTTCAGAAGCGTTCTGGAGTTGAGTCTCCACTCTAAGAGTAACTGGAACTGTTGATCCTCGACATCCAGCTGGAAGAAGAAGACTTGCTGTTGCATTTGCTTCGACCGATCCGAAGGCTGCCGAAATCGTCGAAGACTGACCCGAGAGAGGACCTGGTAAGGCGCCCTCTTGCCGTGCTCCAAGGGACCATCGAGCACCGCTCCATCTTCGCCGAAGCGCCCTGGAAGACAGACCCTCGAAAGGCTGCCGACCCGAGACGGGACCGCCGAGGAGATCGAAGTGAAGCACCTGGACATCGCCGCCGTCGAAGTCCATTGCCGTCGACCAGAGTTCGCAGGTTTGTGTAACCGCTGGAGGCCCGTCGAAGTTGTGTTGCCCAGCCGTGGGAACCACTTGACACCGTGCCGCCGACGACCGGAGCCGTCCGCTCCTTGCCTAAGAACATTTGAATCGAAGGACTCCCTCGTCCGCGCCGTCGACCGCTTTATCCTGCCGGAGAAAGTCGAGGATGACCAACGCGCCGAGGAGAGACCTGCCGGTGGGTTTCCCGCCACCCGAAGACCTCAAAGACTCGAACGACTCGACGCCCTTGCTGGGCCTACGCCTCCACAATCTTTGCGGTCCAGTACTATTGTCACCGAGGTGCCCCGGACGCCTCTGCCTTGCAGGACACCGACGCTCCGACGCTGACGAGCACCGCTCGGACGAAGCTGCCGCCTCATCGACGCCGTTCTACCCTGTTTGTCGACGGACGTTCGACGCCCCGTGTCTCCCGCTTGAAAGGGAAGGCATTCAAGAAGGGCCGTCGATTCCCCGCCGCCGAACGCCGAGTTCCTCGACGCTTCTCAACGTCTCTCGACGATCCGTGACTCCTGCTTGAAAGGGGGTCGCTCAAGAAGGATCTGTCGACGCCTCTTCAAAGAACTCGACTCCACCAGGTACATTGGGGGGTTAAAAACATTATAGGAGGAAATAAGACTTACAGAACAATATATGGACTGGGCTTGTGCTATATCTTTATTTTACAGGTTGCCCAGGTTGGGGGATCTCCACACAGAACTGTGTCTAGTGGTAGGGGCCAGTATTCTGCCTATTGCTCAACCATCTTATTTTTTCCCCTCTCTCTATTGCTGGTTTCACTCTATTGATCTGTGTTACAGTATTGTTGATGCACTTTAATAAGATCTAATACAAAGGGTGGAACCACTTTAGAATTGTATATATTTGCCATTGTTGATTTTCCTAAGTACAAAGTGAGTTATTATGATAAGTGTACATAACCTTGAATATTGATTATATAAAGACTGTGTTCTAACCAATACAGTGTGTGGACATT
>CM030325.1:1027566360-1027610978 GCA_002915635.3 Ambystoma mexicanum | reverse complement strand
ACTCCAGAGGGCACCCCTTGTTTACTAGGGAATGACCTCCTGAGAAGGTTGTCACCCCTAATAGATTGCGTAAACAAGGTCCTCTGGACCCAGACTAGCCGACCAATAAAATTAAAACAGAGTGTCAACCATGTTAGTTTAAACGGCACCTGCCACATGGTTGAACAAAAATCTGACCAAGTAGAATTTCACTCCAGAAACACCAAATTCCAGACGTGACCGTCATAGGGTAGGACAACAGACTGTGATGGGGGTCTCTCTATTCTGAAATATCTCCTTCCAGTTTAGGTGGTATTCCACACTGAAGGAAACACCCTGAAATTCTTTACTATTCCACAATCAGAAACTTCCCACTCCTTAGTCCAGAAGATGTGAAATCAGCTCAGGGCCTGGCTGATATTCAGCAAATTGGAGAGCAGTTGTTCATCCCTGTTCAGTTAAATGATGGGAAAGTCTCTGTTCTCTTCGAATGTGTGTGAACAACGGTAAGAGCTTCTATCAGCGAAGCCATTGTTCCGCCAACTCCCAAAAGATCCAGCCATTCCCACATTCAACACTGATAGACAAAATGGGAAATGGACCTGGAAGCACCCAATTCCAAACATCTCCTGCCAAGCAGGTGTATGCTCAAAATCTCCATTGGCAACAAAAAAGCATAGTCCACAATTGTTGGGTCTTTGCGAGACGTCACTGCCGCTTTTTACTTAGGCAGTGACCATTCTCAATCGCTTTGCCATTAGTTTGGACCTAATAAACTTCAAAGCTTGGTCCCGATTAGCGGATAATCCCATGGGCTTTGATGATCCAGAAAAAGCATTTAGGTCAGCTCAATTGCTTCCTTATCACGTTTAAATTCAGATGAAAGAGGAAGTCACCATCCCAAGAAAGGACCCGACAATTCTCCCTGGAAGTGAAAGTTAAAAGAGGACAAAAATTGCAAAACCCTGATGCTTATATTCATCTAAATGCTTCTCTCCAACAGCAAGGTTAGGGGTAAACCCCAACAACCATTAGTTCAACATAGAACCATTGACACCATTCCAATAGAGGTGGATAACAGAGACTTAAAGGAGTATTACTCTAGCCGCAGGCACCATTATTGGAATGGCGGTTGAATGACCGACATTTTTCCATTGATCTAGGAAATTAACTGTTAGGACCAATCCCCAAGGGACTGTTTTTGACGGTGGCAGTTGAGGACAATACAACCACCAGACAGGATTTTTACCCGCATGGGGGGAAACTTCCTGGTGTACACTTCCTGCCCCTATGGTTAGGGAAGATGTGACTTGTGACTTCAGGAGGGATGAGGGTGATTTTCCAGCGTCCATGAGGGCTGTCTTTCCCACCTGAAGCCTCCAGTCCAAAATCAGCACTCTGACCAGGGACTTCTCCACCCAGCTGGAGGAGGCCGCTGAGATAGCCAAACCAGAAGTCTTTCCAGGCTTCAGGCAGATGGTGAAGAGAGAGTCAACCTAGCTGATGCCTGTGTGACTCTGGAACAGAAGCAAAAGTTGAAACAAGTTTTCTTGGATTTCCAAGATCTCTTTGCGGTAGACTCATATGATGTAGTCGCACCAACATCCACCACCATCACAATTCCACCGGACCCTGGAATGACTCCAGTGTTTGTTGAAGCCAATATCGCTTGGCTCTCGCATCCATGGAGTCCCTTACTGAAATAATTAAGAACCTGGAGTCCCGGAATAATCCATCCAGTTCACAGCACCTTCAATAAACCCCGGTGCTGGGAATATTGAAGCCAAACGGCCAGTGGAGACTCTGCGCCAACCTCAGGGAGCTCAACAAACAGGTCCATACTTCCCGATGGCCTCTGCCCTACATTGACCAAGGGCTGGCCCAGATTCAGGGGTCACAGGTATTCACAGCAATAGACCTGACCAATGGATACTGGACCGTGCCTGTCAGTAGGGAGGACCAATACAAACTGGCTTTTACCTTGGGGCCAGCAGTAACACATGGACCCGGACTCCCTTCGGATACCTTAACTCCGGTAATGAGTTCAATATTTTCCTACATAAGGCCATGCCCGACCTGGGGTGCGAGGGGTAACCTGGCTTATGTAGATGATGTCCTTCATCAAAAGTTCATCTGTGGAGGAACACATAGCGGAGAATCCGTTATGTTCTGACCCAGTTTGAGGGCCGCCGGAGCAAAAACTTTCCTTTCAGAAAGCACAGTGGTGTAGAACCCGTGTTAATTTCTTGGGGCATGAGATTACTCCTCCAGGGTCTCTGTCCCCAGGAAAAGAAAGTGGAAGCACTTCAGAAACTGAAAGACCCCACAACTCTGCGGGAACTTAGGAGCCTCCTTGGACTGACTAATTACAACAGAAAGTTCATTGAAGGCTACGCAGAGATCACCAGACCCCTGATTCAATCTCTTGAAGGGGGGGTCAAGTGGGAATGGGGTCCAGAACAATCCGAGGCGGTAAGACAACTCAAAAGAAGCCTCTCACAAGCGCCTTGCCTAGCTTATCCTGTCAGAAACAAGGAGTTCTTCCTGGAGACGGGTTTTCTAATACGTGCTTGACAGCAGTATTATACCAAAAGCATGACAAGGTCAATAAAGTAATCTCCTATGCGAGCAAAACTTTATCCTCTGTGGAGGAAAAATTCAACGATTGTGAGAAGGCACTCCTGGCAACGGTGTGGGCATTGAAGAATTACCGCCCGTTTATCCAGGGGGAACACATCATAGTGGAGACTCCACACCAGCCTCTGCAATATCTCCAAAGTGACAGAATCCGGGCCGGAAATGTGAGTAATTCCCGAATTACTTCCTGGATTCTGTCAATGCAAGGCTTTCCTGTGGAGGTCAGATATGGCCAAAACAAGAAGAGTCCCCTCGCGCAAGGTCTGGTTGACTTGCATGATTGTGCCAGAGAAAACTGTCTCGAGGACGAAAGTCTAAAAATCAAGGACAACATGGAGGCATACCTTAATTCCCCACACAAAGTCTTTGAAGAAGACAAGTGTGAGGGAATGCCCACTGTCTATGTGGATGGATGCTCTTACCATGTTGACAACGACGGGAGAAAGAACTGGTGGCTGGCGTAGGGAATGCATGGGTGAAGGAGTTCCAGAACCCTCCGCTGGATACAAAATTGGTCCCGAAGTAGTCAGGTGGCAGAATTGTTGGCTGTGCATCAGGCCATCCTCACTGCTGTCAAGCATCAACTCACGAACTGGTCATAATCACAGATTCGGATTATGTACGGAACGGGTTCGTGGAGCACCTGGTTAATTGGAAAACAGAGGCATGTTATGTGCTAATAACAAACCTTGAAACATGGGAAGTTAATCCAAAACATTGATGATCTGGTCACATCGAATGGGATGACCATCTATTGGAAAAAGATCAAGGGTCATTCCAAAGTAGAGGACCAGACAAAACTGGAAATGACTTAGCTGATCAGCTGGCCAAAACCGGGGCCATCCAAGGGGATCTAATGAAATAGAGTCCCTGTTGGGGGAAATCCAGGTCACTGCTATCACTAGGTCCCAGACAAATGCTCACAATGATCTTTCAACTGCCCAATGGAGCAAGGAGACCCCTGATGCTGATTTGATTACAGCTCAGAAGGGGATCCAATTATTGGTAAGTTTTACCAACACCTTGAGGACCCTGAGAACTTTCCCCTGACGGATACGATTACATTGGGAAAGAGGACCTAAGAGTGTTGATGAAATGTCCAAAAATGTTCCGATCCAAGACGGTTTGCTGGTAAGGAAATCCAAAGCTGGCCACGATCAGTGGGTGGTTCCTACCTCATTCCGAAGCCTGATGTTAAGTCACGCCCATGATGCGGCCACCGCCGGTCATAGGGGTTTCACACAACACTGGAAATCTTAAGAGAGGTTGCATACTGGCCACACATGGGGCAGGACCTCGACAATACTTGAAGGGGTGTCTTGTGTGTGCACAATTTCAGCCATCATCCCTCACACACCGTGCGCCTCTCCAAAAGAGGGGATGACACTGCCATGGTCAGATTTGCAAATCGACTTTGTAGGCCCTGTATTCGCTCGTCTAGAGGAAACAAGTACATGTTGACCGTTACATGCTTGTTTACCAAGTGGTGGAATGTCTCCCAGCCCAAACTGCAAGGCAGAAACAGCAGCTGCCCTGATGATTAACCACATCTTTTCCCGTTTGGTCTACCTCAAAGGATTGAGTCAGACAGGGGTAGCCACTTCACCAGTGAAGTAATGACAAAGATGTGGGAGATACTGGGGGTCAAAAGGAAGCTACACATTGCTTACAGGCCAGCTTCTTCTGGAGCAGTGAGAGATATAACCGAACATTGTGAGCATCTTAAAAAAGTTTGTGGCAGATTCTGGGCCAAGTTGGGATATCCGATTACCTCTGGTCCTAATGGCCATCAGATCTACCCCTTCATCTGCAACCAAAATGTCACCATTTGAGTTGATGACTGGACGCAAGATGGTGCTTCCCCAGCATTTGCTCTACAGGAACCCAAGAGCAAACGTTGATAAATGCCTCCACACTCATGAGTATGTGGAGAATTTAAGGAAACACCTTCAACATGCTTTTGCCTATGCTCAGCGGAATCTAGAAAGATCAGCCGATGAGCATGAAGACCCACTATGACTAAAAACTTCCCGAAGGAATATAAGGTGGGGATCGGGCCTATCTATACAATTTCCAAAGTAGCCAGGCCAAACAGCGAAAATTCTTGCCTACATGGAAAGGCCCGTTTGAAATTATAGACAAGATCTCCCCTGTGGCCTACAAGATCCGCATCCCCAAAGGCGGTTTGGCAGAGGGGGAAGCCAAGTGGGTCCACATAAACCAGTTGAAGTGTTGCCATCCCAGGCACACTTTGCAGAAACTGGAGGAGTCCTCTGCAATCCCAGAGGGTACCGCTCCAGAGTAATTCAATTCCAACCCTAATAGATCCTACATATAGCCTATCAAATTCTGTGTTTCTCAAGTTTATGTGTTCCTGTCTCTTAATTTAAAAAAATGTGCATGTTCATATCTGTTGAGTTCTAAAATATATATGCCACCCCACTGTATCAATGGTGGGGGAGAAATGTCCATGAATAGGTATTGCCGCTCTTCCTTTGTGGTCCTAGGAGAAAGAAAACCTGGAGACTGGAGAAAAAGATGCTGAACTGTGCCATCTACTGGAAGACGATGAGGAGAACATCCCAGATCTTGCGCGTTCCATCAGTGAAACAGAATGGCCATCGCAAGTGGGATGTTTTTACCCATGCATCCGAGCCCTACCAAAAAAAACTGTGCATTACTGGCATTGAAAACATCAGGATGGCCAGAGCTTCCCAGAAAATGCACAGGGAAATGCATGAAGAATAGGCTGCCACCCATTTTTGCCAATGTTATGGGCACAGAAGGGCACTGCCTAAAACTACCATTGGGCTACACACAGTAGCCTGAAACCATTGCAAAAGGGGCAATGCTGATTGCCAAAAGCAACCCACAACTATTGGGAATGCATTCCTTCAACGGGCACAACATTATTTTACTGCAGAACCACACCAGTGCCATGTGCTGAACCTGGATAATATACTTCCATGTAAAATCTCTTGTTTGGAATGCATTCATTCAAGACTGATCCAAAAAATGAACGCAGTACCGATAAATACCTCAAGGCGGCGCTAGCGGTCTAAACTCTGACAGGGAAACTGCATGTTAGGAGTTGCAGGAGAGGCCTTTACATCAAAGGCTGGGAGTTAATTAAAATCTTAACCACATGCTGTTCCCTGAAGACAATCTGATTTGATTAACAGGCCAAAAGGCTGGGAAACCTCTCACCTCCAGAGATTCACACCAGGAGTTAGAATCTCACATGACCTCTTGATTGATAGAAGGCAGACTGGCTGGCAGCCTCCTGGAGACCACACAATAGGCTCTTGCACTTGAATAGAATATGTTGATTTTGACTGTTTCCTATCAACAAAGACCTGCCGGCCAGGAGACACATGTGATCACTGACCCACCCAAGTCTTGAAGGCGGACTCCAACACACTGAGAACTGAATTGAAAGCAAAATATATATTTTACAGAAACACTGATAACTCTTGGTAACCGGATGACAGAAATGTCAAATGTGGGGAACCTTAAAATGGAAACTTTGCCTACAATTCAAGCCCAAACTCCAATTTGTGTGATGTTCTGGGTCAAAACCCCGCCATTTATTGGCACCACAGACACTGTATTTAAGCTAGACAAATGGAAAGTTACTGAGGTATGTGTAGTAGGGGGGTGTATATGTGTATCAATTTTAATGAAAAGCCAATGTTGCATAACCCACTAAAAAGCGCAAAATATTGCCATTTCTGGATGCAAGCTCTTAGAAACATCAGAGTTTGAACAGAGTATACTCCATGTGATACGTGATGGGTGCATGTAATTTCAAACCACTGTGTATCTATGAAATATGTCTTAAGGTCAAATATAGATTTGTGTGTAATTTGACAGGGGAGTGTCCTTTCTGCAAGCCATTAAATGACATCATTCTGACACACAATCCTGCTCTCCAGTGAGAACGCAAAGAATTCTCCAACCTATCAGAACTCTGAAGGGGTTGGGCCTAGAAAGCTAGCCTCTCCACCCACTTTCAAACCACATAAAAAGGGACCACTGAAATCTAGAGAGGACTTCATTTTCCATTTTCTTGCGGGAAGCTTTGCCGGACCACACAACATCCAGAAGATACCAGTTCCAGACTGACTCCAGCTACATATTCCAGAACCTAGAACTTATACTTTAGAACCTAAATCAGAGGCCTAAAACCACAAGCTGAGTTATCTGCCGCAGGCCTCAAATCATTGCAAGCTACTCACAGCTGGGCGAGCTGCTTGAATCCCTTGCCAAGAACTTTTGCCAGGACCAGTGCAGAGATCCAGGAGCCGTGCAGAGACCGCTGTATCCGGACAGACCAGACCAGAGATCCAGAGTGACCCAGACCGCTGTGAGCAGAACCAGAGAGCTGACCCAGATCACTGTGAAGTGCCGAGACCAGAACCGGAGTCCAGTCCAAAACCTGACCAGATCTGTGGCGAGGCCTATTTCAAAAATATATTGTGAGTACCTAGCAGAACTGTGCAGAACCAATCTCTTAGTTAAAATAATCTAATCCAAACTATTTTAATCTAACCAGAACTGCCTCCTAGAAGTTGTCACTTGTTATTTTGTAAAGCTGCACCACTGTCATTTGTCTATTCTGCAGCTGCAAAGCTGTCACCTGTCATTTTGAGTTTACTTAAAATCCGAAAAACTACCTTTATTTAATCGTCCGTATCTCTGGAACCGTTTGGGCTACGAACTTGGTTTAACTTTCCTCTGAAAGCTTAGAATCTAAGCTTTCCAACAAGCCGACTTCCTACTCCTTATACTTTTTCTGCAATCACGATTCACGCACTTGCGAATTTTACCGCGATTTGCGATTTGGTTAAAAATCCAGCCACGTGTAACCATCAGCAGTCATTTCTTTCCTTGCTAAAAATTCGTTTGCCTCTTAATCACCATCTCTGAATCATTGCTAAATTGAGCCTGCACTCCTCCCTAGTATCTCTCACTCACCCTGAACCTCCTAAAGGGAATTAAAAGCATTTTCAGCATATTTCTCACTTCATTGCCACCACATTCAAAGCACTTGGGCCTGTGTTTTAAAACTCATACCGGTTTTCTCTAAGCTTGCTGGGGGGAACTGAATTTCGTATTGTATTTGATTGCATTCCTGAGAACTGTGTGCTCCTCTTTCCATCTACTTCCATGTCTTACATTGCATAGGGGAGGGGGGTGAATCGCCACCAGGGGAAAAGTGAACATATGATATCTTGTGAAACCATATTAGTTAGTTCTGTACTGCATTTTCATTCAACATTGCATCCATTTGAAATCATAAAAGTATTTTTGCTACTTGATCCATCCTATACTAACTCCTCATTGATTGTAAAGAAGTGTGCTAGTGCCAGGTTACCCATTGTTGATCAACATCATATGTCCAAGTGTACTATCAGATATTCATTTATTATAAAGTGTGATATATATATATTGTTTAAATTCTCAAATAAACCTTTTAAACTTACAAAACAGAACTACTTCTTGGCTCAGTGGGGTCAGGGGGATTCTAAGAGAGGGGTGTTATATAGGGGTAGTCATCCAGAACCCATGAATTGGACATAAAGACATATCAATAAGGGTTTCCATTCATTATCCCATACTAGGCATTGACTTAGCTGTAGTGTTGAATTGAATCCTCTTACAGGCTTCCACAATTCACTCTACTTAGTTTTCCCCTTTGGTTGTTCTGGATAGCAAATATCACCTTGTAATTTCCACAATACACCCTGCTTGGTATTCCTCACTGGTCCTTCTGGATAGCGATTAACAATTGTACTTTCCACAATACACCCTTATTGGTATTCCTCTCCGGTTCTTCTGGATAGTGATTATTACTTGTAGTGTCTACCATGCACCTACTGGGTATTCCTCTCCGGTTCTTCTGGATAGTGATTATTACTTGTAGTTTCCACCATGCACCTACTGGGTATTCATTTCCGGTTCTTCTGGATAGTGATTATTACTTGTAGTTTCCACCATGCACCTTCTGGGTATTCCTCTCCGGTTCTTCTGGATAGTGATTATTACTTGTAGTTTCCACCATGCACCTTCTGGGTATTCCTCTCTGGTTCTTCTGGATAGTGATTATGAATTGTAGTTTCCACCATGCACCCAACTGGGTATTCCCTCCGGTTCTTCTGGATACCGATTATCACTGTGTGGCTTCCACAATTCACTCTACTTAGTTTTCCCCTTTGGTTGTTCTGGATAGCAAATATCACCTTGTAATTTCTACAATACACCCTGCTTGGTATTCCTCACTGGTCCTTCTGGATAGCGATTAACAATTGTACTTTCCACAATACACCCTTATTGGTATTCCTCTCCGGTTCTTCTGGATAGTGATTATTACTTGAAGTTTCCACCATGCACCTACTGGGTATTCCTTTACGGTTCTTCTGGATAGTGATTATTACTTGTAGTTTCCACCATGCACCTTCTGGGTATTCCTCTCCGGTTCATCTGGATAGTGATTATGACGTGTAGTTTCCACCATGAACCCTATTGTGTATTTGTGTCCGGTTCTTCTGGATAGTGATTATGAATTTTAGTTTCCATCATGCACCCTTCTGGGTATTCCTCTATGGTTCTTCTGGATAGTGATTATGACTTGTAGTTTCCACCATGCACCCAACTGGGCATTCATCTCCGGGTTCTTCTGGATAGTGATTATGACTTGTAGTTTTCACCATGCACCCTTCTGGGTATTCCTCTCTGGTTCTTCTGGATCGTGATTATGACTTGTAGTTTCCATCATGCACCCTACTGGGTATTCCTCTCTGGTTCTTCTGGATAGTGATTATGACTTGTAGTTTCCACCATGCGCCCAACTGGGCATTCCTCTCCGGTTCTTCTGGATAGTGATTATGACTTGTAGTTTCCACCATGCACCCTACTGTGTATTCATCTCCGGTTCTTCTGGATAGTGATTATGACTTGTAGTTTCCACCATGCACCCTACTGGGTATTCCTCTCCGGTTCTTCTGGATAGTGATTATGACTTGTAGTTTCCACCATGCACCCAACTGGGCATTCCTCTCCGGTTCTTCTGGATAGTGATTATGACTTGTAGTTTCCATCATGCACCCTTCTGGGTATTCCGCTCCGGTTCTTCTGGATAGTGATTATGACTTGTAGTTTCCATCATGCACCCTTCTGGGTATTCCTCTCTGGTTCTTCTGGATTGTGATTATGACTTGTAGTTTCCATCATGCACCCTACTGGGTATTCCTCTCTGGTTCTTCTGGATAGTGATTATGACTTGTAGTTTCCACCATGCACCCTACTGTGTATTTGTGTCCGGTTCTTCTGGATAGTGATTATGACTTGTAGTTTCCATCATGCACCCTTCTGGGTATTCCTCTCTGGTTCTTCTGGATAGTGATTATTACTGGTATATTCCACCATGCTCCCTACTGGTTTTTTTTCTTTCTTTTCTTGCTGGTGATTCATATGGTGTGGTGCACCGCTGAACAGTCTCCTATGAGTGCCAAGAACTGCGCACATGCACCAGGTGTCCAAGTGTTGGCACGTCAACACTCAAGGTACTTGAAGAGACTCTCAATGTTTTGCCCTTCACTTGCTCATCAGGACTTTCTTTTTCACCCTTGCCCACCTCCCTTGCTTTGTACCCCGTGCGATAGTCAGGAGTGGCAAATGCTGCCTGAGTGTAATATGGATTGGCACATGTTTGGCTTTTTGCTATTGCTAGTACTGCCAGGAGTCTGTGATAGATCCAGAGCAAAACTTTGTGTATTTTTTTCATGTGCTGGCCATGCCTGTGATACACAAAGAACAAGTATTTTTTCCATTTCTAGTGCATAGAAACAGGAACATTTATATGCAGGTGTTTGGTGTGGTTTGTGAAGATTTGTCATGTGTTATAGGGATTTATATCGAACTAGAGACGTATTAAATTGCATCAATGCGTTAATCTTTGCGTATTGTACTTTGTCTTATTATAACCATCCAAATTAATGGCTGCTAATGGTGCTTGCTAGTCGGAAATCATCTCATGCTGGGGTGCCTGGTCTTTCCTTTCTGTTGCCTGTTAGACGAGGTGCACTGCGCAACACTCACACACTCAGGCCTGTAACTTATTAAAATGTTTGCCTTTTCTTCTTCGAGAAGAAGATGAAATTCACTGCAAAGCCACACATGTTTCACAAACCCCCCCAAGGACACGATCTCAGCAGGCCAGACTTCGAACGGCGCAACGCTCAGCTTGTGCCGATCAATAGCCGACGCACCGAGATCGTGTTCGTGGATCTGAGCAGCTCCCGGGGCCGTTAATCAGCGCAGCGGCCTTGTGAAGTTCAGCTGCACGGACTCGTGGACAGCGTTCAATTCCCGAGCGCTGATGGAGGCCTCATTGCTATGACCTCTTATAGAGGTTGGTCCTGGCCCGGGTCGTTTTATTTTGGGAGGATCGCTGCTTCTAAGTCCCATTTTATCTCTTTCATACACTCCAACAGCTCAGATCGGCCAGGGGGGACATTTTGAGGTGGAAAGTGTGATGAGACTTGCATTTGTGACGAGTGATATTTTAGGAGGGAGGATGTAAACATGTTTGCAAAATATCCACCTCTATGTCTAAAAAATCAGGTGGCATGTGATAATATCCCTGTAAAAATATCGCCATACAAGACAGGCGCAGTTTTTTCCCGTCAATATTACCCCATGGAAGCTGTGGGCAACACCCCAGCACCCCCCATCTTTTTTTAATGGGAGCGGGAGACACCCCAGCTCCCATTTACCCCATCAATTATCGACATAATTAATGTCGCCTATGCCGTGTCCCGGCGACTATATGTATGGCCACATTATTTATGGGGACAATATTACCTGATACCAAAAATCAAGAGTCTTAAAAATGGCTGGTTGACGTTCCGTTTCTGTCTATGAGTTTACAGCGAATCACAAAGGAACTCAGCCACAAATGCATCAGTAAAACCACAAGTAAGCTCTCAAGAAAAACCTCAAAAGACAGTATATAATATTCCATAGATAATTCATTTCACCGATACATTGTAATAACGTAACGAGGTTTGCTAAAGAGACCCCCACGGAGCTAATTGCAGCAGAAGTATTAGAACCATAGCTGTGGTGCAAGACGTCATTTGGCTTATGCGTAGCATTGGCCGCAGCCATCGGCTGCGCGGGTTCTCGTATAGGGGACAACACAACATGTGCAATGCATCGGGGTCTCTATAAATACATGGGCATCTCAGATGGCATTCAGCTGCAAACGTCGCTAGGGGCAATGTACCTACTCCATGCTTGGTGATTAATGCCCTCCCCATGCCCGGATCTACCACAGGGCCAAGGTTTTCTGAGCCAATATTGTACTTCTTAAAAAGCTTATAAAAACCGTTTCTGCGGGACAAGCAGAAGAATATTTAAGTGCCACATAGGCCAATTAAAAGACTGGGGTCCTACAGTGACGGGATTGTTATGTTATGTTATGTTAAGTTGTCGTAGACCCTGCACCGTCACCATTGGCACAGTCTCCAGCCACTCACATGTCTCTGTAAGAGAGTGGGTTGGGAAGGTTAGTGAGGGAAGAGAGGGTAGGATGGAGGTTGCGCTTTTCTGTTGCTGCTTGCGGAACCAGGAGGAGCCAGCGTCTAGTGCGGTTCTGGTTTCTAGGTGTGTTTGGATTGTGAGCCTGGGGCTATTGTGTCCGGGTGGGTGGCAGCAAGTGATTGAGTGTGTGTTTGCCACAGTTAATTTTGTGGTGGATGTGTGAGTTGTCTGTTTCAGTTGGAGATTAGACTAATCCAAAGGATCGAGTCAGGTAGGTATGGGGTATGCTGGAGTGGTGTTGGAAGCGGGGGCTTAGCCGTTGGTGGCTTTCCTTTGGACCCTATTGGCATCGCTGGCCGTGTCCCTTTTGCGCAGATTATTGGGAGTTGAAAAGCCATGTTTTCAGTAATTTTCTCAAGGTCAGGCAGTCTTCTCTCATCATAATTTCCTTCAGTGTTATTTCCCAATAGTTAGCAATTAGGTGTGAGAATAGAGTTCTTCCGAATTTCCTTTTTTCATATTGTTTTGTTTCAATTTGGTGGTCGCCGCTTGATCTAAGGTCTCTTCCTGGTTAATAGTGTTTGATCTTGGCCTGAAGGTATTCGGCTCCTTGTCCATGTAGTGATTTGTGGGAATGCAGAGGGCTTTCAATTTAATGCATTTTTGTTACTGGCAGCCACTGTAGTCTTCTCAGAGATGGTGTGATATGGTCACTTCTGTTTAGTCTCGGGAGTATCCTTGTTTCAGTGTTTTGGATGCATTGGAGTGTTTTGCAGAGCCATGCTGGCATTCCAAGGTAGAGGCTGTTTGCATAGTCGATTTGTTATAATACTAGGGAGATGATTGCGAGGGTACTTTGTGGGAATGTGAAGTAGGGGAGCATCCCCCTAAGTGGTCTCAGGATGTAGAAGTATTTCTTTGTAATATCATTGACCGGTGGTTCCAGCGAGAGTCTGTTGTCCATGAGTATTTACCACGTTCAATGTCTCTGGTTGGGTTCCCATGCCAGGCAGCCAGTTCCAGTTGTAAGTCAGTTGAGTTGTCCTCTGGGGGTGAGATAATTATTTCTGTTTTGGTGGGGTTTAATTTGAGGTTGTTAGGTATCCTCCAGCTGTATATATCAGTGAGGCAGTTATTGAGGGACTTGCTTGTGTCTTGGGCCGTGGTGATGAGTTGTGTGTAGTTCTAGGCAGTCAGTCCGTGGTTTCAAATGATTTTCATCAAGGCGGACATGTGGATGTTGAAGAGGATATGGGAGAGGCTGGAGCCTTGGATCACTCTACATGAGAGGGTTTTGGTGTTTGATGTTAAAGTTGGTAGGTAGGTTCTTTCACTTTGATTTGTGAGGAAGGATTTTCGCCATTTTAAGACAGAGGCTTTTACACCCCATTCTTCCACTCTTGATTGATTTATTTATTTTTGCATTTGCTACTGCGTGCTGAACCCTTGGGTATCTGGGCACTCCTTACATTGATAGATCAGGAGAAAGAAAGAGCAGAAGAAGAGGAGATGGGAGAGATGTTGGGGGGTTCATGGAAGGCCAAGTATAATCGTTTTAGTACATTGAGAGGAAGTTGGTGAGTGATCAAGTCCAGGAGTGTGGTGCCTTAAGTGAACAGTCAGGTCTTTAGATTTTTTTTGAATGTCCAGTATGAAGGCTCCTTTCTCAAGTCAATGGGGAGGTTGTTCCATAGTTTGGCGGCCATAACAAGGAAGCTCGAGCCTCCAGCGCATTTGCATCTGAAGGAGGTGACATTGACTAGGTGGCAGTTCACAGATCTGAGTGGGACGCACAGGTGTGTATCTTTCTGCACGGCGGGCGAGAGAGGTAGACTGGGTCAGTGTTGGAGAGGCATCTATGCCTGACAGGTAAGGATTTTAATTTAAAGCTCTTGCGGATCGGAAGCCAGTGAGCATCTCTTCTAGCTTCAGTGACATGGTCATGCTTGGAAATGCATGTGGCAGTGCGTAGGGCATTGTTTTGGATAGTCTGTAATTTGATCAGACTCTGCTCAGAAGATCCTGCAAATAAGGCATTGCAGTAATCTAACTTGGCTCCTATTGATGGCTCTTGCTATCGCAAGATATTTTGGGGTGGAGAGAAAGGGCTTGCTGGCATTGAGCAGTTTGGAGGTGTATGCAGCGAATGAGGCAATGGAGTTTACTTGGCGAGAGAGGTCAACAGTTGAGTCAAGGTAGACGGCCAGTGTTTTGGCTGCAGATGAGTTGGGGATCAGGTTACCATCAATGTTGTACTCATTGTATGCCTGGCCCATGTTTCGCAGCAATGAGGATTTCAGTTTTGTCATCATTGAGGCATAGCAGTGGGGTTGCCATCCAGTTTTGGACGGTTTTGTAGGCTGCGTTGATTGCTGCAGCATCTTGGGTGTACGAGCCTGATACGGGGATAAGGAGTTGGGTGTCGTGGGCGTAGCTCATGTAGGCTATGCCGAGGCGATGAAGGTGATTGAAGAGGGACTCCACATGTTACTGGCGTTGGTGAGGTAGCATGGTCATCAACGAAGACTCAGGATATTTTCCTTGAGGGACCTGATTTTTATGGTGAGGGCATCTTGAATTTTGGAGCACCAGATGTTGTCTATGGCCAGGTTGGGGAGAGGGGCAGTGGGTGACTCGAGCTCTCAGAGGATCAAGAAGAGCTCGCGAGTGCTGGATTTGGCAATGTTAATTCTCTTTCTGTTTGCTTTGGCTGTGAGGATTTTGTCTACGCTTTGGTGAGGGCAATGAATTTTGCTTTGGTGGTGGTGAAGGGGTCCTTTCTCCGGGCTGATTTTGCAGCGCGTTTTTTGTCGCAGGTGGAGAAGAGCTCAGGGGTGAAACAAGTTGTTTTCTAGGATTGGTTTGGCTTTGCGCTGTTTGAGGGGGGAAGTGTATCAAATGCCTTGATGATGGCGTTGTTGTAGAAGTCGACTATGGCTGCAGGGTTGGTTGCTGTGGTAGGTCGTTTCTCAAGAACAGAGAGGAGTGGTGCCAGGCTGTCCTTGTTCAGGTTTTTGGTGCAGTGACGCAGGCCTTTGGGTTTCATAGGCTGGGAGGGGCGGGGGCATTTGTTGATGGGGATGTCGAAGGAAAAGATGTGATGGTCGGACCACATGCAGTGTGTGGTGGTGGAGTTGGTGACATTACAGTTGGGGTCGGCAACCCAATTGAGGGTGAAACCTTGGGAGTGGGTCGGCTCAAGGGACCATTGTATGAAACCAGCTTGGTTGAGTGATGAGGCTAGGCTGGAGTCGTGGGAGTCTATGGGGTCATTGAGGCCCAGGTTAAGGTCTCCTAGGATTATGATTTGGCATTGGGCTTGATGGAGGGGTTGATGCTCTGCAGGAGGTCTTCCTCAAAGGAGTTGATGGGGACAGAGGGGTGGTAAATGAGGTGGAGGGAGATGGTGCTGGTGGGGGAGGGGGAGAGTTTGGCGATGTTGGTTTTGCAGCAGGGAATTGTGCTGGTGCTAAGAGTTTTGATGTTGAGAGTGTTGTTGAAGATAAATGCAACACTGTCACCTTTGTTTGGGGTTCTGTTACTTCTTAGGATGGCGTAGCCTGAGGGAATGCTGATGGGGAGAGCAGGGCCATCAGCTAGTAGGATTAGGTCATTGGATGTCAGGAGATCATGAATTTCAGGGGTATGAGCTGAGACTGATCCAGCATTGATCAGTGCGCATTTGATGGGCTTGTTAGCTGGGTGCTCCAAAGGGGGCAATGTGGCTGTTTTTTGCAGAACCATGTGGTGGGTGAAGTTCACAAGGTGCGTAAAGTGGGGAACATGTTTCTGATCTGGACAGGAAGGCGGGGTGGTGGGTTGGCAACTGGTGTGAGCAGGATCTCGTAGTGTGATGCAGGAGACAAGTGTTTTGTGTTGATGCGTGGGGGGTCAAGCTAATGGGTGACTTGAGTCAGGGCCATGGGACGTTGGCGAGGTGTGAAATTGTGTGGTGGGAAGGTGGTAGAGGAGGATGCATTGTTGCACTTACATGGGGGTCAGTAGAAGTGAGTGTCCACAGAAGCGGCGTCAGGCTGGGATCGAGCGGTGGAGAGCATTGAGTCTGCTTTGTAAGGTGTCATTGGGCAGCATCTAACACCTGTAGTATGCAACATCTAAATTCCGGTTTTTAATGCAAGACTGTGTTAAGCATAGGGTGTGGGGCATAGTCGTAGCAGATGTTTGTCGGGCAGCGTAACCTAGAGACCTGTGGTGCACAACCAACGTCGCACCCTTGGACTGCGCGGGCTTTGCCACTTTCAGTCAGTGTTGTGTGACTGTGTTGAACACCGCTGATTTTTCCTGAACTATGAAGGCAGACTGACTGCTGTAGTCTGCATTTTTTTTTTAAGTCATCCCATGTGGATAGGATTGCCAACTCCGTTTCTCTCATGGGTCTGAAGCCGACTTGCGAATGGTCGAGTATTCTGTTTGTTTGTACGTGGCTAAGTAGGATTTTGTATACATGGTTATACATTAATTTCACCGGATAGAGAAGATTGGATTTAGGTCTGTATTTACTGGGGTCTTCCGTGCTTTCCATTTCGTTTTTTATAAGTGGCTTCATGCATGCCGAATTGAAAGATTTTGGTGCTATTCCTGTGTTTAGAGATTAGATTCAGCAGGAGCCAGAAGTGTGATGCTGGGGTGCTGTGGTTGAGGACTTCCTTGAAGATGCTCTGGGGAAAGGGTAGCTTGGAGATCCAGAGAGGTTGGTGTCCTTTATTAGTGTTTAGAAAACCTTGGTCTACTGATTTAAATCGGACGAGTCTTGCTCTGTTTGGTGGACCTCCAGTAGTCTATGGTTCCGTGGTTGTGTTTATAGTTGCGTGGTTTTCTTCACTGGTCTGTTGGATTCTTTACATTTTTGTTCTAATGTAGTTGGTGAGGTTGTCACATATTGCTTGAGATGGGATGACACTGTTGTTGCAGGATGTAGGGTTTTCAATCTCTTTGATGATTCTGTAGAGCTCTTTGCGGATTTGTTGTTGATTGGATTTTTGTGGCTGAGTATGTTTTATTTTTATTTGAGGACTGACAAATTGTATATTTTAAGTTGCCTGGTATTTTATTTTGTCTGTCTGGTTGCAATGGTTTTTCAATATTCTTTCCACTTAGCGGTTTGTTTTTTTTGAGTTTTCTCAGCTCTTCAGTAAACCGACTTGCTGCCATTTTATTTCCTGTGGCTTTGAATGGTCTTGCCGGTGGTAGTTGGTCTAGGGCCTCGGTGTCCAGGAGTTGAGTATTTTTTCCAAAGAGTCTGGGGTTATTCTGTAAAGCTCAGGAGAGTTTGGTTGGGTTGATTCCAGAAGATATGTTAAGAATTCCATGTCAAGACTCTTCCAGTTTCTTTGATGTGATATGATATGCTATGACATTTATAACACAAATATACACAAGTGTTTCCTTGTGGTGTGTAATATTTCATTTCCGGGCAGTATGCGGGTTTGAGGTTTGACAGAGAATGGTATCAGGTAGTGATCACTTCATGCCATCGGTATCGGTGGGGCAATGCACAGAGTCCTTCTCTGCAGAAGATTGCATCAAAGGTGTGTCTGGCGTTGTGGGTTGATCCGTTTACTATTTGCTTGAAGTTTAGTGTTTCCAGGATGGTGCAGAGAGAGTTTATTGTGGTTTCGTTCTCTCTTTCAGACCAGATGTTGTAGTCTCCCAGGATGATTAAGTTATCATGGTAGGTGGAAAGGTTTGCGATCAAGTCTGTGAGTTGAGTTTCATAGTCTGGGTTTTCGGATTGTAGCCTGTAGTTCAGAAGGAACACTACGCTGGCTTGGTCATTGAGTTTGATCTTGATGAGGGGATATTTGCAGTCTTCTACGTCAGTCGTGGGGAGTGGCGCAGCGCAGACATGCTCTTTGTGCAAAATTGCAATTCCACCTACTCTTCAGTTTTCTCTGTTGGCGTGCATCTGTTTGATCATCTTGTAGTTGTCTGGTAGCCATGCTTCTGTGAGGAAAAAGTGCGTCTATGCCTCTCTTACTTAAGAGGTCATATATTTCTGTTTCGTGTTTAGCCATGGATCTTAGGTTTAGTATGCTGATATGCAGTCTATATTCCCTTGTGGGTTGTTGTCTATTCTTTTGTGAGTCCCAGCCGCAGTGGTTTTTGTCAGGTTTCCATTTCTTGGGCTTCTCTCTTAGGTGGGGTTGTTTGTTGAGATTGTTCTTGGTGTTCTGTCTCTTCGTTGAATAGTCCACTAAGTATGATGGCAGGGTTCGTTAATTTTGGTTTGTATCGGTCTGTTGGTTGTTTGTTAATAGGCGCTTTGTTCCAGTCTTTGGTTATGAAGGCCAGGTTAATGGTTAAGTACTCAAGTTTGCCCCTGATTCTTATTGGGGTTTTTCGAAGGTGTTTTCCGAGTTGCTGTGTTTTGGTTTGTTAGGTTTGGCATCCTGGTAGGATCTAGGTTTGTTTGGGTTGTTGTTTGCTTGTGGGGTATTTGCCAGATGTCACAGTGCAGGCCTCTCTCTATTTGTTGTGTTTTGTGCTTGAGTCAGGTCCACAGTGGCAAAAGCCTCCCTGTGGTGTCCCAGTATTGCTTGACAGTGGCAAAGCCTCTCTATGGTACTTGGTTTATGTGCTGTTGTCAGGTTCACAGAGGTGGCTTCACGGTGGTACTGCCTGCGGTAATAGGGTTTTGTGCTAGAGTTGGGTGCACTGAGTTGAGGATCACTCAATGGTGATCCAGTGCTAGGTTGTGGGTTGTAGGTGGACTTCTGTCAGGTCTGCCCTATGGGGAGATGTACACTGTGGTGTAATTGGGCATAGTAAAGACCTGTAGGGTTCGGGTGTGAAGTCATGGTTGGAATTGACCTGTGGAGGAATGCAGTATTATCAAGATTTTGAAAGCCTTGTTTTCGGTGCTTTGAGTGTAGCCTTACCTTTATGGACAGGGGGCCTTACCCAAGTGTCGTGGCGGGTGATTACGTCTGTGTTCTGGGGATTGGGAGTAACAAGACTAAGAGTACAGCTCTATAAATAGATGTTTTCCATACGCAACATTTTCTGTGTAGTGGAAACAGGCCTGAACCAAAGCAATGGATTTACACCATGGGCCTCATTACGAGAAGTGCGCTAAAACGGGGTCATTACCGGCATGGAGGAACTAGCGGGTCGTGCTCGATTGACGCCGCTAATAGCGGCTGATTACGAGTGCGCAAGCACGCGTGAACCCCCATGCCAGTAATGGCCATACCGCCATGCTGCTAAAGGCCCTCCAACCATCCCCATAGTGCCGTCACGGGACCCGCCGATACCGCCTCCGCCTAGGAGGCACCCCTTAATACCAACCCGGTAATAACATCATGCTAATACCAGGCTCGTAATACCGGACCCGGAAGTAACGCCATCACGTCAGAACGGAAAATGGGCCGGCGGCCATCTTTAAAAACACAATCCATTGCAATCCTCCCAAACCACCAGTGTTGCACAGGAGAGACCAGGGTCTCCAAAATCAACATGTCCAAGGCAACCAGAAAATCAAACCCCCGCCTGCGCAAGAAGCGTTTTTCCGATGAGGAACTCAACATGTTGGCGGACACCCTCGCTGGCCATGCTGAGGACATAACCTCAAAAGGGAGGTGCAGCAGAAGAAAAAGGAGATTTGGGAGGAGGTAGCCCGCAAGGTATCTGCAGTCGGCACCACCCCACGGACAGTCAAAGACTGCAAGAAACGGTGGGGTGACCTCCGCCTTAGGGTATGCAACATCCTGGCCAGCAATCGGAGGGAGGCCATGGCCACAGGCGGGGGTGCCCATTCCCCGACAAAACTAATGCGCTGGGAGGAGACGTGTAGTACCTTCATCCAGATGGAGTCCATCGAGGGCTTCGGGGAGATGGAGACGGGTGCTGCATCATCTGGCGATGGAGGTGAGTGACCCTGCAGACCCCAGTATGGGAAACCATGACGTAGCACAAGTGATCTGGAATAGAGTCTAGACAAGGCAATGTATGTCCGAACACACACACATCAACATATCCATGTCCAGATGGAGGCCCAAACTCTGCCACACTGAAATGCATGCTGAGTGCCAAAATCCCATTACCAACAGACAGCCAACACACACAAACCATTCCCATGTCATATATCACACAAACCCCAATACAACAGCATGCCACCTGCCATGCAGCATTCCTGAATTGAGACGTCACGCCAAATGCCAATATGCCCCCCTTCAAACTACCCTGTGTGACACAACTGTAAGAGATGAATGCATGATAAATGAAAATCTCCACAGCACCATATAATGCATCTTGCATGTAACACCATCACCAATGCCCTGCATCTCTTCTATCCCCAAGCACCGATGGAGAAGATGCCAGTGAGAAACCAACCACAAGGGCATCCATGTCACGGGCCAAGACAACTGCCACCGACAAAACCACCTCCGGGGCAGCCTCGCAGCCCACACCAAAACCCAGGGCAAGTGCCCAGGCCATGCACACACATGAGGGCCCCACAATTACGCCTGAGACCAGAACCACAGAGCTGGCAACACCAGCGGAAGGTGAGGCCAGTGGGACCCATTCTGCAGAAACAAGTTCCGTGGGCAGGGCAGCAGCCACAGCCCCACTGAGCGACATCGAAATTGGGGCGGAGGAGTATGTGGACGAGGAAGGCCTAATACATGTGGCATGTCCACACTCCCCAAGCCCCCTTTTAATCCCCCAACCCCACACTCAGGCCACACCCATCAGCACCATTGCGGATCCTGCACTCCACAGTTCAGACCTCAGCACCCTACCCCCAAGACCAGCCCTGCAAATGCACGCCTGGTCACAGCACCCTCACCCACTGCTGCTCCCACCAACCTTGAGGCACAGCTAGCAAGGGTGGAGGCAAGACAGGACACCATGCTGGAACTTGTTCGACATTATGTGGCGGAGGGAGAGGACACAAGGCGGGAGATAGCGCAGGCCATCGCAAGGAACACTGCCACCATAAATGCTTCTGCGGTGATGATGCATGACAGTCTGGGGGCCGTCACGCAGGTCCTGACCTCAATACTGCAGCACATGCAGCAGCAACAACCCGCGCCAGCCATGCCAATCACTACGGCATCCCCCCCATCCTCCACACCCGCTTCCTCTGCACCCTCCAGCCCTGTGCGTCTGACAAGACGCAGTGCGAGGCAGTCAGAGATACTGCCCCCGATCACCAAGAAAGCACGTAAATAGTGTGGGACAACAATGGGAGTGTGGCAGATGGTGTCGGTGGTGTATAGGTGTTTAAGGGGCTGTTCTTTGGGGGTATGGGGAGTTCTTTGGGGGTATGGGGAGTTCCTTGGGTGGTATGGGGAGTTCTGGTGTTTTGGTGGGGGTAAGGGGTTAGCACTTTACCGTAGTATACATTAATACACCCGTTGTGAAAAAAATAATTTCATACCTGGACATTGTTCATTTTGTGTGTATCCATTTCATTCATGACAGTGAACAGTGCCCAACTCCCCACATACCCTGTGTGCATGTCCACATGGATCCAGTGCTCAGTGTAGCACTGACACATATCCATCAACGTCCCTGTGGTTCAGAAGTATTCATTAATCAGTGCTTGGTGTACAGCACGGCCATCTTGTGCATCACATACTGGCAGGGGTGCTGCTTCTCCTCCGTCTTCTTCCTCATCATCCACACCCGGTGCATGCATGTCAATGTCATGTGGCAGTGGTACATTTCTCCGGACGCACATGTTGTGCAGCATGACACAGGCCATGGTGATCTTTGCCACCTTCTCAGGCCTATAAAGGAGTGCTCCACCAGACGTGCTTAGGCAGCGGAACCACGCCTTCAACAGGCCAAAGGTCTGCTCAATCATGACACGGTACGGGTATGAACCCGATTGTACTCCTCTTCATGGCTGTTCTGCGGGTTCCGCACAGGGGTAAGTAGCCACGGCTTCAAGGGATATCCTCCATCACCTGCATGTGAATACAAAGAGGTCTGTGTGAGTCACTCTGAGCTGCCACCTTCAGGATTCACAGCCATGGCCGCTGCAATTTGGTGTTGACATGCACATGTCCCCCGTACGTATGCCCAAATATTGTTTAGATGCTTTGTATACTGCAATATGGTGTGCTAGTCTGGATGGCGTTGAACAGATGATGCAGGGTGATTACTTGCATGCCGATGTGGATGTACTGTGGATGCAGGACGATGTCTTGCCTCTCATGATTACTGTGTATACTACTCTGTGCATGATCACACTAGCCACATTGGCACAGTTGCAATCATGTTTGGTCAGGCATTGCTTGACATACCCATGGTGGCCAGGTTGGGCGTCTTACATGTTGTCATTGATCTACGGCATTGGTCCAATGTGTGGCAGTGATGTGTCATGTTCGGGTTGGGAGGTTCAGGTCAGGAGTGTTTAGCTCTGCATGCATTCTCCACTCACTGCCCATTCCCACCCTGGTGGAGTATGCATCCCTCCACCTCACAACCCCCGATGCACTGCCATGGGCCAGTCAGGCATCTCACCAAGCAGCCAGACACGTCGTCCAGCATGTCGCTCCATGTGACCAGGTAGCGTGGAGATACGCAGCACCAGGGCATCATGTGTCGATCCGGGATATCGGGCGCAACAATGTGTGATGATCTTGCTGGAGTCACATACCATCTGCACATTGATGGAGTGGTATTGCTTGCGATTGCGGTACACCGCCTCTAGGGCATGGGGGACTACCAATTCAACATGGGTGCAGTCGAGGGTACCAACGCAATTGGGCATGCCTGCCAGTGCATGGAAGCCTACTTTGGTGTTGGCAATCTCCTGGTCAGTCCGCGGTAGTGATATGGGGGTGCTAGCATGCTTCAGGAGGGCGTCCAGCAGTTGGGTGTGCATGCGTGAAAAGAGTGGTTGTGATATGCCATGCATCTGGCCCACTGTGTGCTGGTAGGTGCCTGTGGCCAGTAAGTGGAGCATAGACACCACCTTTAGTAGCGGGGGAATGGCAGTGCGTATTTCAATGAGGCTGACAATGTCGTCATGTATCATGTCCACAATGGTGGTGATGGTGTCCCGTTCCAACCGGTACATGGTCTGGATCTGCTCAGGGGTTAGATTGAATGGACTGGGTCTGATGCGAGGGATTGGTGGCTGCCTGCGAGGTACTACTGGCTGCACTGGTGGTAATTGCTGGGCCTGTCTCACCCTCCATCTCCTCCTGCGTCTCCTCTGTGCTGCCTGGTGCTGTAGCTGTAGTTGTTGTTGTAGTTGGTGTTGTTGCTGTAGTTGTAGCAGTATAGGCATGTCCTCCAACCCCATGATTGCAACAGTTAGTGGTATCATTTTGGTGTAGGGAGGGGTGTGGTGTGTGGGTGTACTCCTTTTATACTGGGACAGGCTCCATTGACTCCACCTGTGGTGATTGTGTGCAACTGTGGCAGTTGCCTTGACTGCAGGTTGCTGTTTACGGGTGGTCCGCGATGCCTGTATGGCCGCCATCATGCAGGCCCTAATTACCGCCTTTCGGGATTCCGGTAATTGCATGCCCGCGTGAGTTGTGATGTCCTCCTATTACCGGCATCCCGGTATTTAGTCCGCGTAGGGGCGCATGTACGCGCGCGAGCCGGCATTAAGGGGCACGGTACGGGAGGTGGTGGTATTGGTGGGTTGTCAGGTCGTAATGGCCCGGACCTGTTAACGATGCCGGTAATACCATTTCGCCTTCCTATTTTCATTACCTCCATTCTCGTAATGAGGCCCCATGTGTACGACAGGCGTCCATCATGCAGACCCTGTATATACTTAAAACTGAGGAGAGAAACATAACATTGTTCAATAGAATCATAGTTTAACCCCTTAAGTGCCAGGCTATTATTGAAGTCTATGTAAAAAGGACGAGTATAGTATTATAATTTTTTTTTGCATTTTTAAAGCACTCACACAGCTCGAGGGCATCGAGGTGCTGTAACAGGAATTGTTTGTTTTTAGTTGCATAGTTGTTTTTTTTGTCTTAGTTGCGTATTTGTAATGCGCTTAAATACCCAGAGGTTTCTAAGCGTGGATGCGGGTATCGAACCTGTGTTGCTTCGTGTCGTCTTGCTTCCAAGGCGAGCACGTTGCCGCTGAGCTTTCCTCCCGGGACGAGCTTGGGGGAGATTTAGGTTGTTTCAAAAACCTTTTAAAAATAATATTCCCTTTATTGCACAATCTAGATAGGTTGATCTGTCCCCATAATTCCATTCTATATAACTGTTTGCCTAAGGATGTCTGTGAATTGGGACTGGGCCTCAGCTTAGCACTACACACATTCATCTTCACCCTGAGGCCCAGTCCATCCTCTTGTAACATTCTGTGACTGGAACCTCAATGGAGCAACTATGCTGCTGCTCTTTTAATCTCCATGTTCAGATCCTGAGGTTGTCCGAGTATAAACTATTATTGTTGGTTATAAACTCTTCTATGTTAGAGTGAGTGCTGTGAAAAAGGAAATGAGGACCAAGCCCAGTGTGCATTATGTACTTAGTGATTTTAGCATACATTCCTTTTATTAAAGACACATTTATCAAATATAAAGATCTGTGGTCATTCATATGTGGGCAAAAATGCTCTCTGGTTTTATGCAAACCAGCCAGGTGCTCTCATTAATGCTATTTGTCCCCTTACTGGTAGGGTTCTATCCAAAGCGTAGTGTAAGCATGCAACTGAGTGTCCATCTTGGAATTAACCTTATTTCCAAAAATAGTTTATATGGTTGTTCTGCGTTTTGATAATGTGCTTTGCTCTGTAAGGAAAGTGCAATATTCTTATTATAACTACTATATACTCTGAAAGTGATGAATACAAAATGAACATTGTGCAATGTTAAAATGAGCTAGTTTATAATGTTAGGACAAATAAATAATGTCCTTTTTATAACCTCTTTTGCTGAGAATGCACATACTTTTCCCTCTCAAAATGTCCTTCCTTCTTGGAAAGGGTCACACTCAGATTAAAACCAATGATCTGTATATCCTTTGTGAGCTCCAATATATGGTTTAATATTGCTAGCCACTGATTGGTCGGTAGTGCTGCTGAAACCGTACATTTCTTACAGATTGCTCAAATACTAATATTTAACAAATAAACAGAAACTAGCAAACACAGTTGAAGACTCGTACCTGTGGCAAATCAGCTTACTCTGCACCTGTGGGCCAGGGATGAATATCGGTTTCTAAACCGTCTTTCAGCCCCACACCTCTAGTACACCAGAAGCAATCCGAACAGATTGGAATACAAGTGAATTAATAGACCTCCTTGACAATTTTGGTAATGTGGACGGAACAACAGGCTTATCTACAAAAGGTTGTGGATCGTTGGTTAATTGCAAAACAGCGAAAATACAATTATTACCCAATGATAAAAGGGACTGTTCAGTCAAGGTTGTATACACATATCTAATTTATTATTATCACAACAGACAAGTTCTAGCACACTACAAAATGCAACCCACCCTGTAAAGGAATACAGAGGACAGACACTTTCAAAGAAGGAAAAGGGATGCACTTTGGATACTGACAGGAGGGTAGTTGGTATAGTAATTAATTGCAGTAGTTCAAGGATACTTGGTTTCAACATAAAGGGAGCAATGGGTCATACAATGTCACTAGGGGTCTTCAAGAAGGACCAGGAGGACATACCACAATGTGCCTGCTGTAGGAGTTCTTGGTGCTCAACTTGGGTGAGTCGGTTTCAAGGCACTTTGCAGCTTCTGCGACAGAGTTTAGCGTGGGAGACAGCTGCAGTTATCAGGGACAGGCAGTTCGGTGTGCGAGACTGGACAGATGGCTGCAGGCTGGGCTACATGGTGGCTTGGGGTCTGGAATCAATTCAGTGCTAGTCTGCGTTTCTGAAGCACTGGTCGAGGCATCTCTGTTGGCGTTAGTGACTGCAGCCTAACAACAGTCAGCGGTGCAGTTGGTTGCAGCTCAAGGGGCTCGATTGACTTGAAATATTTCCTTTAAGTTGGATGTTGGTAGATGCTTGTCGGTGCACTTCTCCTAGCTGCTTCACTGGGCTCGTAATTGTTCTTTAAAGCGCACGGCCCAAAGCTGAGGAGAGTGTTGCGGGCAGCTGCCTTGTCCTTGGTTTGGTTCAGAGACAATGGGGCACTTCATACCTAGGAAGCTTGCTGCAGAGCCTTACATTGCAGTGATCATGTCAAGGACATATCTGTTCTGCATGGTCAATAATCGTATGGCCCTTAGCTCTTCCTTGATAGCTTTGAATCCCTTTATGATGGTGTTGTAGAGGAGCAGCCGAGTACCTCTACAGGAAGTCCCGCCCCTATTCTGCCTATATGCTAGAAACCGGAAATTGCAAAATGTGCTACGCCAGAAATAGTACATATACCACAAAGAGTCTTTGAGACGAGGAATCCATTGAGATAGCTCTATGTGAAGTATATCTGAAAGACTGATGGTCTCCCGAGAGAAGCGCATGAAGAAGTGTGAAGACATGAAAAGAAGAAGCTGGTGAAGTCACAGAAAGATAACAGTGACGCCTTGAGAAGGATGACCAGAAAGGAGAATGCATAGGTGACATAGAATCTGATGGCGAAGTAAAGAATCAAGAAGACTTTCATGTGCGGAATGAAGATTGCACGTGTGAAGAGCACTGCAGAAAACACAAGCCATTTTACAATTGTAGAGATGCTGAAATGCAAGTAGACTAAGTAGTCATAAGGGTGGCTATACGTAGTATATAGACTGCAGGTGGTGCCGCTAACGTATATAAGAGTTCTGGACATTCGGGGATACATTTTAGTAAGAGAGTCTCCATGAAGGAAGACGGATTGGAAGCTACGTGTGTCGCAGCAAAGAATAGGCTCGAATTCGAAGCAAGACCAAAGAGGCTGTCTGGCTTGTTGTCAAAGACTGGAAGCAGCCAAGAATTGGTTATCAGCTGCAAAGAACAGTAAAATGTGAGAAGCCAAGGCATCCCTTAATAAGTTGCAAAGAGAGAACACCACGAGTGCCAAGTTTCTTCATTAAAGTCTAGTTGATGCTATAATATGAGCAAATTCACAGTCTCTGATCATGAGAGCTGAGGATGAAAATAGATGAGAGCATGGTGCACCAGATTGAAGATATCGATTGCTCACACTCCCTTATATTCCCAGAGACGAGAAGCTACTACAAGGCCCAGTTCAAAGACAATGTGAATGGCAGACAGCATGAGTGATGACAGATGGCAGGCTAATTGGGTGGGGAGATACGGTCAAGTTCACCCACCAGCACCTGGGGTACCAGCTTACATGCTGCTAGAGCATTGAATGTTCCAGAGGGTACAAGGGTGCCAACCAATTGTAGAAGGCCATATAATGAAGAGCTTTATAGTTTGAGAGCCAATGAAGTGTTGTGTTTCTAATTAATGTTGAAAATGACTTGCACTATGACTTGCACTAGCATGAGTGCCCACCTCACAATAGAGACCCAATCACGATCCTATACCATATATAAAGTATACTTAGATGTTCCCATTGAGTCAACCACAATCTCCCGTAGGTTTTCTTAGTTTGCCACATAGTATGACGTCACATATGACACATTTTTAGTATAAATTTGATGTTATTTCAAAGATGCTTTGAGATCATGCTGTGCAACGTCCATTGATGTCCAGTGTACTCCCTGTTTTAGACAATTGATATTAAAACAGATTTATTTGCCAACTTGCTGAGTCAGTTTTATTATTTAGTTTGAGAAGTTATTCTCCATTCCATCCATAGTATGACATGTTACCTTGAGTAAAAGGGCCTCTAGAGTTCAGTGTTGATTGTCTGAAGAAGCTCCCATCTGGTAATCTGCAGCCATTTGGCATTAGCTATCATCTGGATCCCAGGCATGAACATAGTCGTGAAGATTGAAGCAGTCTTACTGAACAACCTGTGTTCATATGGAATGGCCTCATATGTGTCTATTGATTTTCCCGAGACGAAATTATCCCTTTTGGTTCAATTTGGAAATTCAAATGATCTTCTTCTTCTCAAATGGGCATCCACCTTTGCAAATTCTTCAATGTTCAAGTCAGTCTGAGGAATCACCAATGCTGGAACATGGATGAGCACCAAGGAACATGCCCCTCCCCAATCCTAGGACAATGTGATTTAGGCCCTAGGACCACAAACCAAATATCGATTAATCAGGACGGCTGTCCCTGTTCCCATTCTGGTAACGTCAACTGTAGTTTTGCAGCCTATGTTATGTCCCACATGCTTCCTTCCTTCTCTTCGGAAACACAATGGGCATCATTACGAGTTTGGGGGTAGCCATGCCCTTAATAAGGGCATGGCTACCCCCAAACTCGGGTCCGGCTCGGGGTCCCGCAAAAGGGGACTTGCTGGGCTATTCTGACCTTGGAGAGCCCGGTAATTCCCTTTTGTGGGACCCAGAGCCGGTACAACCCCAATCCCATTTGAGCCCCCATAGGGCTCAATGGGAATGGGGAGGATGGTAGCAGTGGTACCATTCATAACGATACCGTTGCTACCACCCTGGTCTGCTCGCAGGTGCCGCTCTGCACGCCTGGTCTGACCAGGCATCCAGAGTGGCACACACGAGCAAACACGTAATGTTGCGGCATGGCAGCAACGGCGCCGGTAGCACTACCAGCGCCGTTGTTGCCTTAAAGCAACAGTCGTAATGAGGCCCATGTCACATTCGCCAATGGAACTTCAAGACAAAAAAGAGAGTCAGGCTAATTTTAACAACCACAGGAACTAACCCCAAAACATACACTCTGAACAAAGAGAGTTCCAATGGTTGGATGTCATTTGCTCACTGGTTATTTTACCAGTGCGGTCACTTCCACAGCCTATCAACTGGAGACCACACGTCCTCCTTTAAACAAATATGAAGACACTATTTCTTACAAAAGTATAAACATATTTTATTAATTTAATACATATTTTAAAATACAATTCCACTTTTACTTCATCACAATCTAAAGTGCAATAATGCGCAATGGTTCACAATCTAAACTGCAACAAATACAATCCCATGTGTCTCCTGAATCACCATTACTAATTTCAGTCCATTTTCAGTCTTATTCCATGCATACTTACACTATAAACACACACACATCATGTTTCATTGCAAACACTTTAATAAAAACAATTTCATGGAAATTCTTCAGGGATGGCACTATGTGAACACCACACTATCCTATATTCGAAAAGACAATTGCACATACTATGTGGATATTCGTATTCAGAATTTTTAAACAACTACTTTTAACACCAACATCCTGGCTCTTCCCAAAGATTCCCAGTATAGGTTCTTCAGTGGAAATGACCCACTGGGTGTTACAACTGTGTGACTAGGCGGCTTCACCAAGACAAATAGTTCTTGGGGATTCTTGTTCTGTTTAATGATCGCAATTAGCAGCCTTCTCTTAATAGGGCCATTTTTCGGAACCTGTAAACGGTGTGAATATCAATGTCTCTTCTGACAAGAGAAGGATAGGTTTGAAGGATAAATACAAAAACAGCAAGCACAAGCTTATGCCCATCACTGTCTGTGAGGACTGTCTGTGAGGACTGTCTGTGAAGACCATAGGGGTTAGAAACTTAGAATAAGTATGCACCAAGAAATGAAACTGGATATTGAGCTTGTTTCCAATTTCTGATCATGAACTGACCTTTAGGCATAACTTTGATACGTCAATATAATTCTAAAGTTCATTTTTCAAGATTCCTAAGACTCTCAGCAAGGGTTTGCACTCCTATTAAAATATCTATAAGGAGTGTCCTTTTGAATCTTAGTCCAAATGCAAAATCTGCATGTATCAACTGGGCGCCTTATCGTACTTCTTCTTGTTCATCGATCGAGTCTGCACACGCTAAAATTCTTATTCTTGTCTTACTTCTGGATTTGCAATGGTGGGAGGGTAGGTCTTACCTTTATAGGTTTTTACATCATTTAAATTAAGCCAAGCTTGTCTTCCTTGGACCTTCACAGCTGATGGGGTTATGTTTTCAATTCAAAAAGGGCCATGAAAACGTGGCCCATGTCACTTCTGGGTAAAATTCTTTATTCAAATCAATCTCTAACAAATAACTTGGGTGCTGATAAATGTTCACTTGATCCCATTGTTGAATTGTCTTCATCTGTGTTCTGAGACCACCCCAAAGACTTCTTCTTCCAATACTATACTAGATGCCCCAGATGTTGCTTCCTTTATTGGAAGGAACTCTTCTGTTCTATCCCATCGTATTGTTGGGCTTGGCTCTGCTTGCTCCTTACGAATAAGGCTAACATCAAGATCCCGCTGTCTTCTTCTTCGTTCTAGCTCTTCACATAATTCCCTTTATTTTCTCGCCTCCCTTCTAATTCTGTATTCCTCTTGCCTTTGTTCTTCTCTCCTTACTCCTGCCCTCCTTTCCCCTTCCTCTCTTAGTCACTGTATTCTCTTATCCCTTAATTGCTGTACTTCCTCTTCTTCTCTCTTCCTTTCTTTTCTATCCCTGTCTTCCATCGCCCTTTGTCTATTGTCGTACATTGTTTGTTCTCCTGCCCGTTCTTCTTTCTTTTCCTGCTCCTCCTGATACATCTGTTCTTGCCCCTTCCTGTTCTTCCTTTCCTGCTCATCTTCTTTCAATCTCTTCTCCCGTTCTCTCTACCTTTTATCTTGCTCGTTATTATCTTCTATTTGCCTAACTTCCTCAATGCTTTTGCCATCTAGCTTGAGTAATATCTGTCCACCCATCCATTTGTTCTCCACAAGCATTACCTCATCAGCTTTATCCTTCTCTCTTTTCCATCTCGTAATTTCCCTTACTATTTCTGTTGATATGTTTGAACGCACAATCTTCTCTTCTTTGTCTTACAGGATCTTAAAGATCTCCTCTTTTCTCTTATTGTCGTCTGGGCTATCATTAATTCTATAAGAGAGAGGTTTGTATATTGGATTACTATACCCCATCGGCGCTTGGCTTTCTGTGCAGAGGGGACCTGGCCTAGCAGTTCGGGCTGGGCTGCTACCTTCGGTGGCGGCAGCTGCTGACTGATTTGCACATGGCTGGTCCCCTTTTGCAATGGCGCAGACGGGCTAAAAAACGGTGGTGTGGAAGGTTGCCCAGAGCAATTGCCAGTGGTTTAGATTCATTCGAAACCTTCCACCCATCACTTTTGTGGTCAGTTTGTTTCTCCTTGTGAGAGAGGGTATGCCCAGACGTGGGTCCCTTGCTCGCTGCGCCACAGGGAACCAGGCTGCACCTCACTGAGGAGGTCCAACAAGGCTGAAACATGTCTGGGGTTGCTTGGTTTTCTGTGCAGAGGGGACCTGGTCTAGCAGTTCGGGCTGGGCTGCTACCTTCGGTGGCGGCAGCTGCTGACTGATTTGCACATGGCTGGTCCCCTTTTGCAATGGCGCAGACGGGCTAAAAAACGGTGGTGTGGAAGGTTGCCCAGAGCAATTGCCAGTGGTTTAGATTCATTCGAAACCTTCCACCCATCACTTTTGTGGTCACTTTCTTCTCCTGCCCGTTCTTCTTTCTTTTCTTGTTCCTCCTGAAACATTTGTTCTTGCCCCTTCCTGTTCTTCCTTTCCTGCTCATCTTCTTTCAATCTCTTCTCCCGTTCTCTCTACCTTTTATCTTGCTCTTTATTATCTTCTATTTGCCTAACTTCCTCAATGCTTTTGCCATCTAGCTTGAGTAATATCTGTCCACCCATCCATTTGTTCTCCACAAGCATTACCTCATCAGCTTTATCCTTCTCTCCTTTCCATCTCGTAATTTACCTTACTATTTCTGTTGATATGTTTGACCGCACAATCTTCTCTTCTTTGTCTTACAGGATCTTAAAGATCTCCTCTTTTCTCTTATTGTCGTCTGGGCTATCATTAATTCTATAAGAGGGAGGTTTGTATATTGGATTACTATACCCCATCACCGCTTTCAATTCCTTTAAAGGATACAACCCTGCTTGTGCCGTGCAATCGCATTTTACTTCAGGTTAGGTAAGGGGAGCTGAAGGCTCAACACCTTCCTCATTTCGCTGACTGAGCACCATTCCTCAAGTGGTGGATCCTTTTTCTTCCTGGTACATCTTCCAGAGCTCAAGAATAGGTAACCTTTTCTCCAATGTCTTCCCCGCGCACTCAGTGTGCAAGCATGTGGTCATGTGTTGCAATGCTGCTTTTGACAGTTATCCACCTTGCGGCCACGGCATGAACATCATATCTGCCGTGCCTTTCACCCTTTCCGCACTATACAGTTTGAGTCTTCGGCATGTGCTTTGGCAGTGTCTTACACAAGTGCATAAGAGGAGTGATGACAAGTCTCAATCGACTGTCAATACTTACCAGACTTATGAATTAACCTGTATACTTTTTTCTCAAATCACCAAGTTTCCAATGTTCTAAAACAACAAATATGAGCGTGCACCAACAATCGCCGCTCTAGCCTCTACTTTCTTTAATCAACTATCTCTGCCTCTGGATTGGTACCAACCTCTTTACCAGGTAGTTACTTATAGCTCCTTAATTCTTCCACTAGAGTTTGAGATGTCTCCTTCTGAAACTCTCTTGAGTTTAGGACTCTGCGCTATTCAGTCTTCACACCATTTTTCCCGTTACTCAAAAATGATCACAATCCCATCCCCTTAATTTGCCATTCCCCTTAATCTACTCACCAGTCATTCATTAATCAACCACTTTGCCTTCCGTCTGCAGAGCGCACGTGGAATCCGGGCAGGGATTTCATAAAGCGGGACTTGCACTGTCTTGGTTCTTCTTGCAAGTTTATTTCTATTCGGCCACTCTCCACAGGAAACCCTGCGATCTTCCAGCTAGATGGCGCAGGATGTCCGATCGTCTGAAATGCTGGAGCAGAACTAGTTTGGATCTAGTTTGGATCTTTTTGAACCATCCTCTGCTACCAGATGATCTTAGAGCCCTTTTGTCAACACGCAAGCAATGGATGAGATGCAGAATAACTCTGACACCAAATAATCGAACCAACTCAGGAAGATGGCAAAGTGTTTCTATTTTAATATCAAATGTCTAAAACAGGGAGTTACAACGGACATCAACGGACATTCACTCAGGCTCTCATACATTTTGTAAAAAAACAAAGTTATATAGTAAAAATGTGTCATAAGTGACGTCATACTATGTGGCAAATATGAGAAACCTATGAGAGATTGTGATACGCTCAAGGGGAACATCTAAGTATACATTGTATACGGGGTTGGGTTGTGGATGGGTCTCTACAGTAAGGTGGACATCTTGTGCTTACCTCCAGTGCAAGTAATCTTCAACTTTATTAAGTACACAGTATATCATTGTCTCTCAAATGATAAGGCCCTTCATTTCCTTCTACAATTGGTTGGCACACTTGTGTCATGTCTAGAACATTCGGTTCACTTATCAGCTTGCAAGCTCGTACCCAGGTTCCAGGAGGTGGACTCGACTTTACCTTCCCACTCAATTAGCCCAATGTCTCTGATCACCCATGCCTTTTGCCATGAAGATTGTCTTTGAACTTGGCTTTGCAGTGTATTCTTGTCTCTGGGAATAATAGGGAGTGCAAGCACGCACTATCCCCTTTTCTAGAACTCCTCACCCAACTCTATTTCCATCCTTGACTCACGTGACAAGAGACCACGATTTGGACCATTTTTCTGCATTTAATTGTCTTAAATGAATACAACTTGGCACTCATGGTGTTCTTTCTTTGCACTTTAACAAGGAATGATTCAGCTTTGCACATTTGCCACCTTCAAGAGTAGATAACCAGTGTTGGCTGCCTTCAACAGGCCCGAACAGCATCACCATTCATTTTCACGATCTCAGTTAATTCTTACTGCGGCACAGCCCTCCACCTTCTTTGTCCATGGGTCTGAGCTTACTAAAATTATGACACGGATGTCCAGCTTCTATATAATGGCGTCTCCGTGTACAGTCTATTTACTACATACAGCCAGTTTCTATGATCACTTAGTCTACTTGCGTTGCTGCATCTGTACAGTTATTAAACAACTTGTATTTTCTGCAGTGCTCTTCACATGTGCACTCTTTTCTTCGCATATGACAGTTTACTTGATTCTTTATTTTGTCCTCAGTTTCTATAAGGGTCATGCTTCTTCTCGAGCCTGTGTTCTCAGTGTGTGACACTCACTTCTTGTGACGTCACCTGGTCTTTTCTTGCTCTTTTTCATATTCCTTAGGGGATTTCTTATATTGTCATCTATTCGGGAATACATTTGATAGGGCTGGTATTAAGGATGGCACAATCTCAGGCCTCCAACATACAGGTGGCAGGGGGACTTCCTGCAGAGGCATTCAGCTGCCCCTCTACACTTCCATCCACAAACAAATGGGCTTCTTGAGCAGTTCAACAAGACCCTGAAAAGCATGATAGGTGGCTTGGAAGAGCACCTGATGAGAAAACTGGTTATTTTCCAGCTGTGCCATTGGTCCGCCTGCAGGGAGGTGTAGAGGAGGCCCCAAATGAAGCCTGCACTCCAGTTGCCCATTTTGAAGTACCAGGAATGTTCACACCAAAATATGTGACGTATGATGAGCAGATAAATCAGCAGAGAGCCCCATTAGGGCTCTTCCCAATACCTATTAAGAGAGCAACACCTATTGAAGTACCGATACCAAGAAAACCATGGACAGTGAGGTATCCATTTAGGAAACCTTACCAGCAAATGAGACGAAATGAAGATTGCCCAAGTACAGTCCTGGAAGAAACCAAAAAGGTCTTAATGGAAGACGAATGGTGACATCACGAGGACCCGGACTGACGTACAAATAGAAGAAATGACAACCCGAGAATGACACACAGAGATGAAATGCCATGAATATGGATATCGTGAACCTAAAAAGGGAGTACGATGTTGAAATAAAAGGAAGCTCAAGCTGTAAACAGGATGAAGATATTCAATCAGTTTACACCTGTAAATATGCTTGGAACCACAAGAAAGCTAAGAAACCAATGCGGCTTGCAATGCTAAGTAGATGAATAGTGTGGCAAGCGCCATTTTACATAATCTACCTCAAAATGAAGCACAGTATTATAAGTGTAATTCCACTTTGCACAAGAAGCAGAATCAACCCAGGTTACTAAAGGCCGAATGAGCAGAGATTCATATTCTAACAAAACGTGAAGGGACAACTGAATCGAAACTCGGCAGATGCAACTCGTGCCAGGAGAGCCAAGGTCATACCAATAGAAGGAACGAACAGTAGCTACATATAATTGAAACTTAAGAACAGAATATCCTGTTTCTGAAAGGTCGAGATAAGGAGGCGTAGGCAGGTGGCAAGCTGAATAAGAATGAAATGCACAAATTGAGAGAAACTAGACAAATTCACGGTGTAGGAAGCACATGACCAGCCAAGCGAGGAGAAGCACGGGTTTACACCTATGCTTGGCATCCGCCCAGGCAGAGATATCAGAACCTTTTGAGACAGAAGATACAGTTTCGAGACCAACCACAGTAAAATAATTGACACATAGTTGCTGAAGCGATGATTAATTGTAACCTTAATTGAAGAAAGGCCAGGTAACTAGGGGGCACCCTGCACCTGGCTGACCATTCTGCGTGCTGCTAAGCAAAGTGGAAATGTATGCATTGGGTTGGTGCCAACCCAATCACAATGGACCAAATAATCTAGGGTCCTATAGTTAGTAGAACCAATGGGACATCATACTTTTAGCGACCTCTACAGCAGTCATTTTTGAAGGAAGGGCTTAGACGCCCACCTGACAGTGTTTACCCAATCCCCTGACTCCGTTACCATTTATACAGATAAAGTACCTATATTAAAGTTACCTTTTCCTAACCAAAAGAATTGCATATTAACTTTGAGTGTTATACGTCAATTATGACGAGTTTTCAGTAAAAATGCTATGATTTTTATGAAGTTCATTGGAGTTGAAGCGAGAAGGACGATCGCATCACTGCTGATTTCCATGACTCCCCGTTTTTTGTACTTGTTGTTAAACGGACTCCCTTTGCCAAACCATTGAGTTGTCCTTATTGATTGGTGTTGGGGTAATAAATCTGCACCCCCATCCCTCTCAAAGGTGCAGCTATCTCGTCCAAAAGTACTTTGGAGCAAACCTCAGTTCTATGGGCTGGCCGGGGGTCTCCCAAGTACACTTGGTAGCAGAGGATGGATATCGATTATTGATTAGAATAAGACACCCATTGACCGTCGACATAAAGTAACTCTAGGTCTTTGGCAATATCACAAGTCCCTTGCCATTTGGCTGAGTAGACCATGAAGCTCCCCGTAGACAGTGGTAGTGTAAGAAAAACTGCAGACCAGGGCCTGAAGGGACCCGTGATCCCCACGCTATCACTTCCCATTCCTACAGGTAGCTGAGTGGGTGAAAAGCTGAAGAAGGTGGTAACAAAGGTTGATCCTGAAGGTCCAGAGAAGAAACATGAGAACGGTGAGTAAAAAAAGATTGAATGGTTTTGCAAAAGTGCATGCCTTAGAACAAGTAAAGGGAAAAGGTAACGGAGGGAGGTGGGAAAATGAAATATAGTAAGAAGTGGAGAAGAATGTATATACAAGGGGATAATGACTCGAGAATAATTAAGTAAATAAAGGTTACCGGGGAGGACACCCGAGAAGAGAGAGGGTACCGGGGCGGACACCATTGAAGAGAAAGGATTTGCCTTATTCCTACGCTTTTAATACAAGCGGCTAGAATAAACGTGTACCCAGAGTCCCAGCTAAAGGGGGAACGATTAGACTACCACGATGGTTAAAGACCTCGTGAAAGGGGTACGTTTAGACTCCATGAAGGGGTAATGATTAGAGGCCGAGATACCTGTGACCAGCTGGTGTTCAGCTAGGCTGTTAAGCATCTATCTTACATGTTTTTTGTTGTGACGTCATAAATTGAAACATTTTCCTGGAGAAAACTGATTTAAATTTTAATGCGATTGAATAGCTAAGATAATATCACATATGAATTTATGTTTTTTTAGTAAAATACAAGGTATAAAATTTAGTGAAAATTCGGGATTGGAGCTTTCGGTGTTTGGTGATCGCTCATATTGTTGGAACTGTTTAAGCCACATGAAAGTGTTAAGAAGTGTTATATGAGAGAAAAAGGGAACAGATTTGAGCATGGAGGACATAACTCCATTGACACACTTATGCAAACAGTTGCCGAAACACGCACCCAAACTGAAGAAATACAGTACAAAGTGGGTTAAAGAACCACCCACAAGATGTTTATGCCATGGCCACAGACCATTTATCCATATTTGTCAGCTGATTTCCTCCAGAGCAGAAATAGTAAAAACCCACTAGGAGGTCGGGCACGCAGACAGGGGTCACGTGTTAGTTTCTCGAGCTCGGGTAGTGACTCGTCCCAGGGCTCCAATCAGTATCCCCTTGGGCCCCCGCAACCAGGCTATAGACCTTTTTTAGGCAGAGGTTCTCCACAAGGCCAGTTTTGGGGCCCTCAATATCCGCCGCCCCCCCATGTGGTTTCCCCCGACATAGAGGCCTCGGCAACGCCGGAGGAGATAAATCAGATTGATTATCAGCTTGCCTTGCCCATATTTAACCTGTCAGGCAAAACCCTTACACAAGCACAGAAAAATGTTCTAACTAAGGGACTTTCATTTGTCCCTACCACCTGTACCGATTGGTTTGTAGTTGAAACAGACATCAGAAAATTTCTGAGGAAAGTTAGACTAAAATCTTTTTTTAAGAACTCAGAACCATTGGAAAAAACTTCCGATACGGGATTAAAAGGACCCTCTTCGTTTACACCTACCGACAACCAGGTGACGAAGGAGATCCTTACCTTTGAGAAATGTGTCCTCAAGGGAGTCCGAGACTTAGAGCACAAGAAACAATCTATCAGATATAACCTGACCAACTTGGAGAGACAAGCCATCAAAACCCTATCTGAGGACTCTGAATTGGTTATCAAACCCGCGGATAAGGGTGGTGGTATTGTTGTTTTCAATCAACAACAATACCATACGATGGTTCTGAACCTATTAGACGACACGGTCAGTTACAAGAAAATCAAGAAAGATCCCCGTATGGACCTTAGGCAGACCATACAGTCAGCTACCACTCTAGCACTTGAGCGGGGTTGGCTGTCTAAAGATGAGTTTGATTTCTTGAATCTGTCGGAAGGGCGCACCCCCGCATTCTATGCGATCCCGAAGATTCATAAGAATGCTGACAACCCCCCGGGGCGCCCTATAGTTGCGAGCTGCGGTTCGGTTCTCGAACCGGTATGTAAATATATTGATAAATTCTTGCAGCCTCTCAGTCAGGCTACTAACACCTATTTACGTGACAGCTCCTCAGTTATAAGACTGGTCGAGGGTAGACCATTCAATACTGAGGAAGAAATTCTTGTCACACTGGACATATGTGCTTTATATACGAGCATCCCCCAGCAAGAGGCGATTCAATGCATACGGGAAATCCTCTCGATTGAGGAATCACCACACAACACCCCTACAGAATTCATTTTAGAGCTACTCACCATGGCCCTGGAAAAGAATTATTTCCAATACAAGGAACAGTTCTTTGTGCAAACGCATGGAACAGCGATGGGCGCGGCGTTCGCGCCCAGTTTAGCCATATTATATATGGCCACGTGGGAACATCATTTTGTACTAGCTGAAATCAATCCGTTTGTAAACTACATAAAACTTTGGCGGCGGTACATTGACGACATTTTTCTCATTTGGCAGGGCCCAGCATCGGCTCTCCAGGAATTCTTTTCGTGGATTAATAGACAACATACAGAGATTAAATTCACGATTAGTTCCAGTACCAAAGAGATCCAATTTCTGGATCTCAGAATCTATGCAAGAAATGGTAACTTGGAATGCTCGCTATTCAGAAAACCCACGGATAGAAATACATTACTCCATTTCTCGAGTTTCCATCCGAGGGGAGTAAAGGAGAATCTTCCATATGGTCAATTTCTGCGATTACGCAGAAATTGTACATCTGTCAATGAGTACACTATCCATGCGGATAGCCTTACCACATGTTTGGTTGCTAGAGGTTACCCGAGGAAACTGGTCTCAAAGGCGGCTAAAAGGGCGAGATTTACCCCGAGGGAATGTCTGCTTACTCCCAAAGTCCGCACCACAGAAGAAAAACTTGTTTGTGTTTTGCCTTACACTACGCATATCTATGCGGTTAAGAAATTGATTAAAAAATTTTGGCCTTTGGTCAAATTGGAACTATGTGATGAGCCAACACAACTTTTTGCTATGACTAGACAGAAAAACCTGAGAGATCTTTTTGTGCACTCGAAACCTCGGGTCTCGAGAAATAGAACTACGGGCTGGGATCTCTGTTCTCTTGTAGGACATTTCCCGTGTGGAGATTGTTCTGTCTGTAAGTACACCAAAAAAATCAAGGACTTCCAGGTGAGAGAAAGGAAATGGGACATTCGAGCCATGACAAACTGTAAAACATCTAATGCAATTTATTGCATCCAGTGCCCTTGTGGCCTTAAGTATGTAGGCCAGACCATGAGACCTGCCCACACACGTATCGTGGAACACAGGTCACGTATCAGATGTAAAAATATTACTGCTCCCTTAGTCTCTCATTATATGCAACTTGGCCATTCCCCTGAGGATCTCTTTTGGTGGATTTTGGAGGCCCTACCGAGACAAAATATCTCGGCATGTAGCCTTAACCAAGCGGAAGCCAGGTGGATATACAGATTGGACACCTTAGAACGGGGTTTAAAGGAAAATAACCCCTTTCGGTGGTGATATTCCTTCTTTTCCCACCACTCAGGTTGAGATGTTCATTTGTCGGCGTGGAGATAGTCTTCCTTGCCTTCGTAGCCTTTGGTCCGTGCTGGCTGCGATCTTTGGAGGTGATTTCACGGGGACCGGCCATAGTTTGTGGGGCCCTCGTATGGGGACGCCCCATTAATATGGATTTGACAACATTGATTGAACGTGGCCCATGGGGGGAGATCCTGATAGTCTGGCATAGTCTAGTCTACAGCTAGCCCCATTCCCGAGTCCTATTTCGATTTCCTTGTCTCTTTGCGTCCTACGTCTATTTTTAGACGTGTTGCCTAGGCAACGTTGGATCCTTTCTTTCGTGACGATTTTCAGACACGGCAAGTGGGTAGCACATTTCCGAGTATGCACCGAGCGTGAGTCCGTGTGATCACGGCGCGGTTTGCTATCGGCTCAGCCCGACAACCTCCTCTGTAGGGTTTCGTTCGGATTGGGGGCCCCCCTAAGGTAGGCGCCCACTCGGTACATTTGTTTTTGTAAAATGAGTGTAGCAATAGGATATGCGTGGGTAAGGCCGCGGGGGTTGTTTTTGCACGGTGCAGATTAGGGCACACACTTGTACGCAAGTCTGCGGTTTTCGCGCTTTTAGGATAATGTGATATCCCAAGACATTTCGAACTTACTTTTTCTGAAACGGCATATTTCTTTGTGTTTTCCTGTAGGCACGAACGGTACAGGGCTGTCCCTTCTCCCCTCTCCAGTCTACAGTTGGTGTAGTGGGGACGCGACATTGACCCCCCTTAGAGCAGCACTATCGGTCCATGATACCTTGTGTGGGGCGTGATAGTGACCATCTTACATCACCTGCTTCATCCTACATTTGCAGGTGGGTTTCCGACTCCCGAGCCTCTTTCTCGTTTTTGTCAGTAGGGCTTTGGCATGTATATTTATCTGTGTTTTAACTTGTGCCTGTGGTTTCAGATGATCCGACTGGGAGGTACTTTCCTTTGCCTCCGTGCCATTTTGGGGCTTCTGAAATACCTTATGGGGCCACCACCCTATTATTCCTAGTAAGTACAGGGCCATTGCTAGCCCTGTTTGTGCCTGACGGATGGTACGGTATACCTCTTTGTTTTGGGTCAGGGGGTTTGGGCACTCTCAGCATATACGCATCTTGACACAGTAGCACCTCATTTCGCTTCTCAGGGGGACTATACTATTGGGTTGTATAATTTTTCCCTCTTTTCCACGTTCTTTGGTGAGTGGTTTTCTTTTTTCTTCTCTGCCCTTTCCCTTTTTGTAACAGAGTAGGGCACAGAGAATAATTCGGTTTGGTGGAGGTTGCTTCTATATTTATGTCACCACTCTGTTTGAGGGTGGATTCCCTCCCATACACAGGGGTTCGGTGTTTCTATAGGTGGAGAATTTCTTCACTCCTAATATGTTGTTATTAGTTAACTGTACCAGCAGCTGTAAGCCGTTTTACTTGGGCTGCTGTTGATGTTTGTATTTGGTTGTACAGGCCAGTAATATCACTATTTATCACATCCACAGAACTCCATTCCCTTTGGGGTCCTGATGAAGGCAGCAGAATTAATGCCCCGCCGAAACGTCCGGTACACTACTCCGCGCAATCGAGTTTTGTGATATGGCTCATCAACGCCACAACGGACGTAGACCTGGGATGTGTGTGTTTTGGTCAGACGCAATTTTTTTTATGTGCCATGTCTAATTAGTTTTAGCATTGTTATTGGGTGACACTGCCTATAGAGCATATCTGTGACTTGTTAGCCAGATAGGGACATGAAGTTAGAATATGTGCCCTCCTAGCTCAGTGATACAAAACCCTGGCGGCGTCATCTGTGTTTTTAGATTACACATGAAATTGCTAATAGATACATTGTACATATTTTCTACATTGATACATGTCTTTGTGTGGTGTGTTTTTTATGATTGGTGTACGTAGGACCCATGGCCTACGTAATAAAACTATGAAAACATTTTTTATTAAATGAAAAATTTGGTACTCTGTGTAATTTTCATTTTGTGAGGTGATGTATACAACTCATGGAATGTGACCTAGTCTAAATTGGAGCTAGGTTATTAAATTTGGTTCAAAATGGTTCATCTGGGGGACTCCCCTCTGTGTGCTAATACTGTCACTCATTTGTCCCCTGTATGCCTTTGAGTGCGTATCCCTTGTGTGGCGATGGCCACAGGGTGGGTCATTATCTAAAGCCATCTTGCAACACATGACGACATATTTGCATGCCTCATACACGGGCAAAAAGCTAGACAAATGCCTAGCTATTTTAGAACTTTGGAAAATGCATGAACAAGAGAAGGGAGAGGAGCCGCCAATAGATTGGATACTTAATATATGCTCAGGAGGGGAGTGAGACACCTATCGCGCCACCCGCCCCATCCGAAAAAAAGGGTGAAGAAAGTAAGGACGAGGGATTATACCCGCTGAGAGAGCTTAAAGCAGCCACGGTGTACAGTAACCCTGCATGTGAGTCACCTACCCATAGTAGTGACGAAAATCAAGGGAAAGATAAGGATATTGCCTCCACTGTCCCAACAGACAAGGGGAGACGTAATGATGAAAGAAGGGATCAAGCACAGACAAGCGCATCTCTCGACGAAGAGAGCGAAGGGAAGAGATGGAAGGGAAACAAAGATAGAACTGATGAGATAGAATTCGCAAAAAACAAATGGCTGGGAGGACACATTTTATTGAAACTTGATGTCAAAGGCATTGATGACGTGAAACAAAAGGAAAGGATAGAGGATGTACAGAGAAAAGGAAAAGAGAAGGAGTTAAGAGACAAAAGGATAAAAAGAAAGACAGACAAAGGCGAGAACAGCTATAATCGCAAAGAGCAAGAAAGCCAGCTCGATCGCAAACAAAGAGCATCAAATGATCATGACAGATAGAAACAGCAAAGGTCAGAGGAAGAACAAAGAATACGAGAGAAAAGAATAGAGAGTCGAAGAGATGAGGCAATTTGAAGGGCAGGTGAATGTTGAAAAGAAAAAGGAAGAAGAAAGAGTAAGAGAAGAGGCGAGGAAGCGCAGAGAATTCGATGACGACATAGAAAGTAAGCGGAGACAGAGAGCACGCGTTCTTAAATATCTGGGGAAAGAGGTTAGAAAACCCTCTCCAGTAGTAGATTGGGAAGACATAGAAGAATTCTTTCCTGCGTACGATTCAGTACCAGGCATGTCTCAGACAAATATGGAAGATGACTTCGACACCAGAAGCATCGGATAAACAATCGATAAAACATATGATGAAATGGGGCTAGAACAAACACCCTGAGGGGAGGGGAAAGACGAGCGCCTGGAGAGCACCCAGCTCTACGACACTGAGGATGTCACCTGAAGTAGTGGGAATAGGGAACTATCCCTGGATAGATCAGAAATCAGTAGAAACAATGAAGATACAAGAAGTTGCACGAATTGGGGAAAGACAATGTCCGACTTGGAAAGGGAGCAGCGTGAGGAAAATGAGGAAGGGAGATGGACCGAAAGACGACTCCCAAGCGAGAAAGGAATAAGATGGTTAGACACTACTGAATCTGTACCAAGGGCATCAGAATAAGCCACACAGTCAGACCGGCATGAAGAAGTATCATACGGCCAGAGGGGGGTATCTTCACCGCCCTACATGGACAGATTTAGGTCCCTACCAGGCAGGCAATGATGCGGCAATATTACCCCTACCATAGATAGAAGAACCATGAGGAGAGAGAGATTTCCGTTACTCGAGAAAGGGGGAGTAAGACCACAATATATTCCTTGGCCACACATGGGTCGAGAACATTTTAAAAACAAGCCTCATCGGGAGCCGGAAACTAGATACACAAGTTAGAAAAAATGACAGGAGGAAACACTCTAGGCATAGGAGACATCAAAGGTCTGCTAATCGCCATACTTGGTGAAAGAGCAGACAATGTGGGGGCATGAGCAGGCTACCCTGGAGTAACCACAATTAATACCTTGCATGACGGAGCTCCATTTAAGAATTGTAGAGCCGCAGTATGGAAAGCGCTACGAGTGCTATATCCAGATACTTCCGAGATTGGAGCTATAATGACACGAAAAATGAAGGAATCTGAGGATCCATTAATTTATATACAGAATTTTCAAGACGCATGGGTGCTGGAGATTCATGAATCTTGGACGAAATCTATACCTGTGTTCTATCATATATTGTGCTAAGGGTTGCCAGAGCTACTGCAGAAACATCTCAAGAAATTGGTGGGAATTGAGGCCAAGCCTTGGGCTGAAATACAGCTGACTATCACACACTATTGCAGATTGCTGCAAGAAAAGAATCGCGAAAAGGAAGCTGCACGTAAGGGCGAGGAAGCGAAATTGGTACAGAAGAAATTGTCAAAATATGCTCTTGAGGGAGCCATGATAACTAGCACAGCTGAATCAAGCATGCAACAGGTGACTAATTCACAGAAGAATAATCAGGGCAATACAGGGTTTTACACCAGGGGAAGAGGATTTAGGGGAAGAGGATGGCAGAGTAATAAGGGAGGTTTCCAAAATAATCAAGGAGGTTTTCAAAATATGCAAAATTGTAATCCAGGTATGTCAAATGGGCAAATGATCTGACCACCGCCAGTATATTGGCTGTGTGGAATGACAGGGCACTTAGCTCGCACATGCAGAAACCAAGGCATGATGCAGAACTGCCAAGGACAGGAGCAGGCATGGCGAATCCACCT
>CM030325.1:1027502828-1027566340 GCA_002915635.3 Ambystoma mexicanum | reverse complement strand
TCCCCCTTAGCAAGTAGCACTCTCCCGGAGGTTACCATGTGTCGCAGACCTAAGCCTGCAGAGCTAGCCCTCAGGTTGCACAAGTAGTATCCCCCTTAGCAAGTAGCACTCTCCCGAGGTTACCCATGTGTCGCAGACCTAAGCCTGCAGAGCTAGCCCTCAGGTTGCACAAGTAGTATCCCCTTAGCAAGTAGCACTCTCCCGGAGGTTACCCATGTGTCGCAGACCTAAGCCTGCAGAGCTAGCCTCAGGTTGCACAAGCAGTATCCCCCTTAGCAAGTAGCACTCTCCCGGAGTTACCCATGTGTCGCAGACCTAAGCCTGCAGAGCTAGCCCTCAGGTTGCACAAGCAGTATCCCCTTAGCAAGTAGCACTTCCCGGAGGTTACCCATGTGTCGCAGAACTAAGCCTGCAGAGCTAGCCCTCAGGTTGCACAAGTAGTATCCCCTTAGCAAGTAGCACTCTCCCGGAGTTACCCATGTGTCGCAGACCTAAGCCTGCAGAGCTAGCCCTCAGGTTGCACAAGTAGTATCCCCCTTAGCAAGTAGCACTCTCCGGAGGTTACCATGTGTCGCAGACCTAAGCCTGCAGAGCTAGCCCTCAGGTTGCACAAGTAGTATCCCCTTAGCAAGTAGCACTCTCCCGGAGGTTACCCATGTGTCGCAGACCTAAGCCAGCAGAGCTAGCCCTCAGGTTGCACAAGTAGTATCCCCCTTAGCAAGTAGCACTCTCCCGGAGGTTACCCATGTGTCGCAGACCTAAGCCAGCAGAGCTAGCCTCAGGTTGCACAAGTAGTATCCCCTTAGCAAGTAGCACTCTCCCGGAGGTTACCCATGTGTCGCCAGACCTAAGCCTGCAGAGCTAGCCCTCAGGTTGCACAAGTAGTATCCCCTTAGCAAGTAGCACTCTCCCGGAGGTTACCCATGTGTCGCAGACCTAAGCCAGCAGAGCTAGCCCTCAGGTTGCACAAGTAGTATCCCCTTAGCAAGTAGCACTCTCCCGGAGGTTACCCATGTGTCGCAGACCTAAGCCAGCAGAGCTAGCCTCAGGTTGCACAAGTAGTATCCCCTTAGCAAGTAGCACTCTCCCGGAGGTTACCCATGTGTCGCAGACCTAAGCCAGCAGAGCTAGCCCTCAGGTTGCACAAGTAGTATCCCCCTTAGCAAGTAGCACTCTCCCGGAGGTTACCCATGTGTCGCAGACCTAAGCCTGCAGAGCTAGCCCTCAGGTTGCACAAGTAAGTATCCCCTTAGCAAGTAGCACTCTCCCGAGGTTACCCATGTGTCGCAGACCTAAGCCAGCAGAGCTAGCCCTCAGGTTGCACAAGTAGTATCCCCCTTAGCAAGTAGCACTCTCCCGGAGGTTACCATGTGTCGCAGACCTAAGCCAGCAGAGCTAGCCCTCAGGTTGCACAAGTAGTATCCCCTTAGCAAGTAGCACTCTCCCGGAGGTTACCATGTGTCGCAGACCTAAGCCTGCAGAGCTAGCCCTCAGGTTGCACAAGCAGTATCCCCTTAGCAAGTAGCACTCTCCCGGAGTTACCCATGTGTCGCAGACCTAAGGCTGCAGAGCTAGCTCTCAGGTTGCACAAGCAGTATCCCCCTTAGCAAGTAGCACTCTCCGGAGGTTACCCATGTGTCGCAGACCTAAGCCTGCAGAGCTAGCCCTCAGGTTGCACAAGTAGTATCCCCCTTAGCAAGTAGCACTCTCGGAGTTACCCATGTGTCGCAGACCTAAGCCAGCAGAGCTACCCTCAGGTTGCACAAGCAGTATCCCCTTAGCAAGTACCACTCTCCCGGAGGTTACCCATGTGTCGCAGACCTAAGCCTGCAGAGCTATCCCTCAGGTTGCACAAGCAGTATCCCCTTAGCAAGTAGCACTCTCCCGGAGGTTACCCATGTGTCGCAGACCTAAGCCTGCAGAGCTATCCTCGGTTGCACAAGCAGTATCCCCTTAGCAAGTAGCACTCTCCCGAGTTACCCATGTGTCGCAGACCTAAGCCAGCAGCGCTATCCCTCAGGTTGCACAAACAGTATCCCCCTTAGCAAGTACCACCCTCCCAGAGGTTACCCATGTGTTGCAGACCTAAGCCTGCAGAGCTATCCCTCGGGTTGCACAAGCAGTATCCCCTTTAGCAAGTAGCACTCTCCCGGAGGTTACCCATGTGTCGCAGACCTAAGCCTGCAGAGCTATCCCTCGGGTTGCACAAGCAGTATCCCCTTTAGCAAGTAGCACTCTCCCGATTACCCATGTGTCGCAGACCTAAGCCAGCAGCGCTATCCCTCAGGTTGCACAAGCAGTATCCCCCTTAGCAAGTAGCAGTCTCCCGGAGGTTACCCATGTGTCGCAGACCTAAGCCTGCAGAGCTAGCCCTCAGGTTGCACAAGTAGTATCCCCCTTAGCAAGTAGCACTCTCCCGGAGGTTACCCATGTGTCGCAGACCTAAGCCTGCAGAGCTAGCCCTCAGGTTGCACAAGCAGTATCCCCCTTAGCAAGTAGCACTCTCCCGGAGGTTACCCATGTGTCGCAGACCTAAGCCTGCAGAGCTAGCCCTCAGGTTGCACAAGCAGTATCCCCTTAGCAAGTAGCACTCTCCCGGAGGTTACCCATGTGTCGCAGACCTAAGCCTGCAGAGCTAGCCCTCAGGTTGCACAAGCAGTATCCCCTTAGCAAGTAGCACTCTCCCGGAGGTTACCCATGTGTCGCAGACCTAAGCCTGCAGAGCTAGCCCTCAGGTTGCACAAGTAGTATCCCCCTTAGCAAGTAGCACTCTCCCGAGGTTACCCATGTGTCGCAGACCTAAGCCGCAGAGCTAGCCCTCAGGTTGCACAAGCAGTATCCCCTTAGCAAGTAGCACTCTCCCGGAGGTTACCCATGTGTCGCAGACCTAAGCCTGCAGAGCTAGCCTCTCAGGTTGCACAAGCAGTATCCCCTTAGCAAGTAGCACTCTCCCGGAGTTACCCATGTGTCGCAGACCTAAGCCTGCAGAGCTAGCCCTCAGGTTGCACAAGCAGTATCCCCCTTAGCAAGTAGCACTCTCCCGAGTTTACCCATGTGTCGCAGACCTAAGCCAGCAGAGCTAGCCCTCAGGTTGCACAAGCAGTATCCCCCTTAGCAAGTAGCACTCTCCCGGAGGTTACCATGTGTCGCAGACCTAAGCCTGCAGAGCTATCCCTCGGGTTGCACAAGCAGTATCCCCTTAGCAAGTAGCACTCTCCCGGAGGTTACCCATGTGTCGCAGACCTAAGCCTGCAGAGCTAGCCCTCAGGTTGCACAAGCAGTATCCCCTTAGCAAGTAGCACTCTCCGGAGTTACCCATGTGTCGCAGACCTAAGCCAGCAGAGCTAGCCCTCAGGTTGCACAAGCAGTATCCCCTTAGCAAGTAGCACTCTCCCGGAGGTTACCCATGTGTCGCAGACCTAAGCTGCAGAGCTAGCCCTCAGGTTGCACAAGCAGTATCCCCTTAGCAAGTAGCACTCTCCCGGAGGTTACCCATGTGTCGCAGACCTAAGCCTGCAGAGCTAGCCCTCAGGTTGCACAAGCAGTATCCCCTTAGCAAGTAGCACTCTCCCGGAGGTTACCCATGTGTCGCAGACCTAAGCCAGCAGAGCTAGCCCTCAGGTTGCACAAGCAGTATCCCCCTTAGCAAGTAGCACTCTCCCGGAGGTTACCCATGTGTCGCAGACCTAAGCCTGCAGAGCTAGCCCTCAGGTTGCACAAGTAGTATCCCCCTTAGCAAGTAGCACTCTCCCGGAGGTTACCCATGTGTCGCAGACCTAAGCCAGCAGAGCTAGCCCTCAGGTTGCACAAGTAGTATCCCCCTTAGCAAGTAGCACTCTCCCGGAGGTTACCCATGTGTCGCAGACCTAAGCCAGCAGAGCTAGCCCTCAGGTTGCACAAGTAGTATCCCCCTTAGCAAGTAGCACTCTCCCGGAGGTTACCCATGTGTCGCAGACCTAAGCCTGCAGAGCTAGCCCTCAGGTTGCACAAGTAGTATCCCCCTTAGCAAGTAGCACTCTCCCGGAGGTTACCCATGTGTCGCAGACCTAAGCCTGCAGAGCTAGCCCTCAGGTTGCACAAGTAGTATCCCCCTTAGCAAGTAGCACTCTCCCGGAGGTTACCCATGTGTCGCAGACCTAAGCCAGCAGAGCTAGCCCTCAGGTTGCACAAGCAGTATCCCCCTTAGCAAGTAGCACTCTCCCGGAGGTTACCCATGTGTCGCAGAACTAAGCCAGCAGAGCTAGCCCTCAGGTTGCACAAGTAGTATCCCCCTTAGCAAGTAGCACTCTCCGGAGGTTACCCATGTGTCGCAGACCTAAGCCAGCAGAGCTAGCCCTCAGGTTGCACAAGTAGTATCCCCTTAGCAAGTAGCACTCTCCCGGAGGTTACCCATGTGTCGCAGACCTAAGCCTGCAGAGCTAGCCCTCAGGTTGCACAAGTAGTATCCCCCTTAGCAAGTAGCACTCTCCCGGAGGTTACCCATGTGTCGCAGACCTAAGCCTGCAGAGCTAGCCCTCAGGTTGCACAAGCAGTATCCCCCTTAGCAAGTAGCACTCTCCCGGAGGTTACCCATGTGTCGCAGACCTAAGCCTGCAGAGCTAGCCCTCAGGTTGCACAAGTAGTATCCCCCTTAGCAAGTAGCACTCTCCCGGAGGTTACCCATGTGTCGCAGACCTAAGCCTGCAGAGCTAGCCCTCAGGTTGCACAAGCAGTATCCCCCTTAGCAAGTAGCACTCTCCCGGAGGTTACCCATGTGTCGCAGACCTAAGCCTGCAGAGCTAGCCCTCAGGTTGCACAAGTAGTATCCCCTTAGCAGTAGCACTTCCCGGGTTACCCATGTGTCGCAGACCTAAGCCAGCAGAGCTAGCCCTCAGGTTGCACAAACAGTATCCCCTTAGCAAGTACCACTCTCCCGAGGTTACCCATGTGTCGCAGACCTAAGCCTGCAGAGCTAGCCCTCAGGTTGCACAAGCAGTATCCCCCTTAGCAAGTAGCACTCTCCCGGAGGTTACCCATGTGTCGCAGACCTAAGCCTGCAGAGCTAGCCCTCAGGTTGCACAAGCAGTATCCCCTTAGCAAGTAGCACTCTCCCGGAGTTACCCATGTGTCGCAGACCTAAGCCAGCAGAGCTAGCCCTCAGGTTGCACAAGCAGTATCCCCTTAGCAAGTAGCACTCTCCGAGGTTACCCATGTGTCGCAGACCTAAGCCTGCAGAGCATCCTCAGGTTGCACAAGCAGTATCCCCTTAGCAAGTAGCACTCTCCCGGAGGTTACCCATGTGTCGCAGACCTAAGCCTGCAGAGCTAGCCCTCAGGTTGCACAAGCAGTATCCCCTTAGCAAGTAGCACTCTCCCGGAGTTACCCATGTGTCGCAGACCTAGCCTGCAGAGCTATCCCTCAGGTTGCACAAGCAGTATCCCCCTTAGCAAGTAGCACTCTCCCGGAGGTTACCCATGTGTCGCAGACCTAAGCCTGCAGAGCTAGCCCTCAGGTTGCACAAGCAGTATCCCCCTTAGCAAGTAGCACTCTCCCGGAGGTTACCCATGTGTCGCAGACCTAAGCCTGCAGAGCTAGCCTCAGGTTGCACAAGCAGTATCCCCCTTAGCAAGTAGCACTCTCCCGGAGGTTACCCATGTGTCGCAGACCTAAGCCTGCAGAGCTAGCCTCAGGTTGCACAAGCAGTATCCCCTTAGCAAGTAGCACTCTCCCGGAGGTTACCCATGTGTCGCAGACCTAAGCCTGCAGAGCTAGCCCTCAGGTTGCACAAGTAGTATCCCCTTAGCAAGTAGCACTCTCCGGAGGTTACCCATGTGTCGCAGACCTAAGCCTGCAGAGCTAGCCCTCAGGTTGCACAAGCAGTATCCCCCTTAGCAAGTAGCACTCTCCCGGAGGTTACCCATGTGTCGCAGACCTAAGCCTGCAGAGCTAGCCCTCAGGTTGCACAAGCAGTATCCCCCTTAGCAAGTAGCACTCTCCCGGAGTTACCCATGTGTCGCAGACCTAAGCCTGCAGAGCTAGCCCTCAGGTTGCACAAGCAGTATCCCCCTTAGCAAGTAGCACTCTCCCGGATGTTACCCATGTGTCGCAGACCTAAGCCTGCAGAGCTAGCCCTCAGGTTGCACAAGTAGTATCCCCCTTAGCAAGTAGCACTCTCCCGGAGGTTACCCATGTGTCGCAGACCTAAGCCTGCAGAGCTAGCCCTCAGGTTGCACAAGCAGTATCCCCCTTAGCAAGTAGCACTCTCCCGGAGGTTACCCATGTGTCGCAGACCTAAGCCTGCAGAGCTAGCCCTCAGGTTGCACAAGTAGTACCCCCCTTAGCAAGTAGCACTCTCCCGGTTACCCATGTGTCGCAGACCTAAGCCAGCAGCGCTATCCCTCAGATTGCACAAACAGTATCCCCCTTAGCAGGTACCACCCTCCCAGAGGTTACCCATGTGTCGCAGACCTAAACCTGCAGAGCTATCCCTCGGGTTGCACAAGCAGTATCCCCTTTAGCAAGTAGCACTCTCCCGGAGGTTACCATGTGTCGCAGACCTAAGCCTGCAGAGCTAGCCCTCAGGTTGCACAAGCAGTATCCCCTTAGCAAGTAGCACTCTCCGAGGTTACCCATGTGTCGCAGACCTAAGCCAGCAGAGCTATCCCTCAGGTTGCACAAGCAGTATCCCCCTTAGCAAGTACCACCTCCCAGAGGTTACCCATGTGTCGCAGACCTAAGCCTGCAGAGCTAGCCCTCAGGGTTGCACAAGCAGTATCCCCTTAGCAAGTAGCACTCTCCCGGAGGTTACCCATGTGTCGCAGACCTAAGCCTGCAGAGCTAGCCCTCAGGTTGCACAAGCAGTATCCCCCTTAGCAAGTAGCACTCTCCCGGAGTTACCCATGTGTCGCAGACCTAAGCCAGCAGAGCTAGCCCTCAGGTTGCACAAGCAGTATCCCCCTTAGCAAGTAGCACTCTCCGGAGGTTACCCATGTGTCGCAGACCTAAGCCAGCAGAGCTAGCCCTCAGGTTGCACAAGTAGTATCCCCCTTAGCAAGTAGCACTCTCCCGGAGTTACCATGTGTCGCAGACCTAAGCCTGCAGAGCTAGCCCTCAGGTTGCACAAGCAGTATCCCCCTTAGCAAGTAGCACTCTCCGGAGGTTACCCATGTGTCGCAGACCTAAGCCTGCAGAGCTAGCCCTCAGGTTGCACAAGCAGTATCCCCCTTAGCAAGTAGCACTTCCCGGAGGTTACCCATGTGTCGCAGACCTAAGCCTGCAGAGCTAGCCCTCAGGTTGCACAAGAGTATCCCCTTAGCAAGTAGCACTCTCCGGAGGTTACCATGTGTCGCAGACCTAAGCCTGCAGAGCTAGCCCTCAGGTTGCACAAGTAGTATCCCCTTAGCAAGTAGCACTCTCCCGAGGTTACCCATGTGTCGCAGACCTAAGCCTGCAGAGCTAGCCCTCAGGTTGCACAAGTAGTATCCCCTTAGCAAGTAGCACTCTCCCGGAGGTTACCCATGTGTCGCAGACCTAAGCCTGCAGAGCTAGCTCTCAGGTTGCACAAGCAGTATCCCCCTTAGCAAGTAGCACTTCCCGGAGGTTACCCATGTGTCGCAGACCTAAGCCTGCAGAGCTAGCCTCAGGTTGCACAAGTAGTATCCCCTTAGCAAGTAGCACTCTCCCGGTTACCCATGTGTCGCAGACCTAAGCCAGCAGCGCTATCCCTCAGTTGCACAAGCAGTATCCCCTTAGCAAGTAGCACTCTCCCGGAGGTTACCCATGTGTCGCAGACCTAAGCCTGCAGAGCTATCCCTCAGGTTGCACAAGCAGTATCCCCTTAGCAAGTAGCACTCTCCCGGAGGTTACCCATGTGTCGCAGACCTAAGCCTGCAGAGCTAGCCCTCAGGTTGCACAAGCAGTATCCCCTTAGCAAGTAGCACTCTCCCGAGTTACCCATGTGTCGCAGACCTAAGCCAGCAGAGCTAGCCTCAGGTTGCAACAGCAGTATCCCCTTGCAAGTACCACCTCCCAGAGGTTACCCATGTGTCGCAGACCTAAGCCTGCAGAGCTAGCCCTCAGGTTGCACAAGCAGTATCCCCTTAGCAAGTAGCACTCTCCCGGAGGTTACCCATGTGTCGCAGACCTAAGCCTGCAGAGCTAGCCCTCAGGTTGCACAAGCAGTATCCCCCTTAGCAAGTAGCACTCTCCCGGAGGTTACCCATGTGTCGCAGACCTAAGCCAGCAGAGCTAGCCCTCAGGTTGCACAAGCAGTATCCCCCTTAGCAAGTAGCACTCTCCCGGAGGTTACCCATGTGTCGCAGACCTAAGCCAGCAGAGCTAGCCCTCAGGTTGCACAAGTAGTATCCCCCTTAGCAAGTAGCACTCTCCCGGAGGTTACCCATGTGTCGCAGACCTAAGCCTGCAGAGCTAGCCCTCAGGTTGCACAAGCAGTATCCCCCTTAGCAAGTAGCACTCTCCCGGAGGTTACCCATGTGTCGCAGACCTAAGCCTGCAGAGCTAGCCCTCAGGTTGCACAAGCAGTATCCCCCTTAGCAAGTAGCACTCTCCCGGAGGTTACCCATGTGTCGCAGACCTAAGCCTGCAGAGCTAGCTCTCAGGTTGCACAAGTAGTATCCCCCTTAGCAAGTAGCACTCTCCCGGAGGTTACCCATGTGTCGCAGACCTAAGCCTGCAGAGCTAGCCCTCAGGTTGCACAAGTAGTATCCCCCTTAGCAAGTAGCACTCTCCCGGAGGTTACCCATGTGTCGCAGACCTAAGCCAGCAGAGCTAGCTCTCAGGTTGCACAAGCAGTATCCCCCTTAGCAAGTAGCACTCTCCCGGAGGTTTCCCATGTGTCGCAGACCTAAGCCTGCAGAGCTAGCCCTCAGGTTGCACAAGTAGTACCCCCCTTAGCAAGTAGCACTCTCCCGGTTACCCATGTGTCGCAGACCTAAGCCAGCAGCGCTATCCCTCAGATTGCACAAACAGTATCCCCCTTAGCAGGTACCACCCTCCCAGAGGTTACCCATGTGTCGCAGACCTAAACCTGCAGAGCTATCCCTCGGGTTGCACAAGCAGTATCCCCTTTAGCAAGTAGCACTCTCCGGAGGTTATCCATGTGTCGCAGACCTAAGCCTGCAGAGCTATCCCTCGGGTTGCACAAGCAGTATCCCCTTTAGCAAGTAGCACTCTCCCGATTACCCATGTGTCACAGACCTAAGCCAGCAGCGCTATCCCTCAGGTTGCACAAACAGTATCCCCCTTAGCAAGTACCACCCTCCCAGAGGTTACCCATGTGTTGCAGACCTAAGCCTGCAGAGCTATCCCTCGGGTTTCACAAGCAGTATCCCCTTTAGCAAGTACCACTCTCCCGGAGGTTACCCATGTGTCGCAGACCTAAGCCTGCAGAGCTATCCCTCGGGTTGCACAAGCAGTATCCCCTTTAGCAAGTAGCACTCTCCCGATTACCCATGTGTCGCAGACCTAAACCAGCAGAGCTAGCCCTCAGGTTGCACAAGTAGTATCCCCCTTAGCAAGTAGCACTCTCCCGGAGGTTACCCATGTGTCGCAGACCTAAGCCAGCAGAGCTAGCCCTCAGGTTGCACAAGCAGTATCCCCTTAGCAAGTAGCACTCTCCCGGAGTTACCCATGTGTCACAGACCTAAGCCAGCAGAGCTAGCCCTCAGGTTGCACAAGTAGTATCCCCCTTAGCAAGTAGCACTCTCCGGAGGTTACCCATGTGTCGCAGACCTAAGCCTGCAGAGCTAGCCCTCAGGTTGCACAAGTAGTATCCCCCTTAGCAAGTAGCACTCTCCCGAGGTTACCCATGTGTCGCAGACCTAAGCCAGCAGAGCTAGCCTCAGGTTGCACAAGTAGTATCCCCCTTAGCAAGTAGCACTCTCCCGGAGGTTACCCATGTGTCGCAGACCTAAGCCTGCAGAGCTAGCCCTCAGGTTGCACAAGCAGTATCCCCCTTAGCAAGTAGCACTCTCCCGGAGGTTACCATGTGTCGCAGACCTAAGCAGCAGAGCTAGCCCTCAGGTTGCACAAGTAGTATCCCCTTAGCAAGTAGCACTCTCCCGGAGGTTTACCCATGTGTCGCAGACCTAAGCCAGCAGAGCTAGCCTCAGGTTGCACAAGTAGTATCCCCTTAGCAAGTAGCACTCTCCCGGAGGTTACCATGTGTCGCAGACCTAAGCCTGCAGAGCTAGCCCTCAGGTTGCACACGCAGTATCCCCCTTAGCAAGTAGCACTCTCCCGGAGGTTACCCATGTGTCGCAGACCTAAGCCTGCAGAGCTAGCTCTCAGGTTGCACAAGCAGTATCCCCCTTAGCAAGTAGCACTCTCCCGGAGGTTACCCATGTGTCGCAGACCTAAGCCTGCAGAGCTAGCCCTCAGGTTGCACAAGCAGTATCCCCCTTAGCAAGTAGCACTCTCCCGGAGGTTACCCATGTGTCGCAGACCTAAGCCTGCAGAGCTAGCTCTCAGGTTGCACAAGTAGTATCCCCCTTAGCAAGTAGCACTCTCCCGAGGTTACCATGTGTCGCAGACCTAAGCCTGCAGAGCTAGCCCTCAGGTTGCACAAGTAGTATCCCCTTAGCAAGTAGCACTCTCCCGAGGTTACCCATGTGTCGCAGACCTAAGCCAGCAGAGCTAGCCCTCAGGTTGCACAAGTAGTATCCCCCTTAGCAAGTAGCACTCTCCCGGAGGTTCCCATGTGTCGCAGACCTAAGCCTGCAGAGCTAGCCCTCAGGTTGCACAAGCAGTATCCCCTTAGCAAGTAGCACTCTCCGGGTTACCCATGTGTCGCAGACCTAAGCCAGCAGAGCTATCCCTCAGGTTGCACAAGACAGTATCCCCTTAGCAAGGTACACCCTCCCAGAGGTTACCCATGTGTCGCAGACCTAAGCCTGCAGAGCTATCCCTCGGGTGCACAAGCAGTATCCCCTTTAGCAAGTAGCACTCTCCTGGAGGTTACCCATGTGTCGCAGACCTAAGCCTGCAGAGCTATCCTCAGGGTTGCACAAGCAGTATCCCCTTAGCAAGTAGCACTCTCCCCGATTACCCATGTGTCGCAGACCTAAACCAGCAGAGCTATCCCTCAGGTTGCACAAGCAGTATCCCCTTAGCAAGTAGCACTCTCCCGGAGGTTACCCATGTGTCGCAGACCTAAGCCAGCAGAGCTAGCCCTCAGGTTGCACAAGTAGTATCCCCCTTAGCAAGTAGCACTCTCCCGGAGGTTACCCATGTGTCGCAGACCTAAGCCTGCAGAGCTAGCCCTCAGGTTGCACAAGCAGTATCCCCTTAGCAAGTAGCACTCTCCCGGAGGTTACCCATGTGTCGCAGACCTAAGCCTGCAGAGCTAGCCTCAGGTTGCACAAGCAGTATCCCCCTTAGCAAGTAGCACTCTCCCGGAGGTTACCCATGTGTCGCAGACCTAAGCCTGCAGAGCTAGCCCTCAGGTTGCACAAGCAGTATCCCCTTAGCAAGTAGCACTCTCCCGGAAGTTACCCATGTGTCGCAGATCTAAGCCTGCAGAGCTAGCCCTCAGGTTGCACAAGTAGTATCCCCCTTAGCAAGTAGCACTCTCCCGGATGTTACCCATGTGTCGCAGACCTAAGCCTGCAGAGCTAGCCCTCAGGTTGCACAAGTAGTATCCCCCTTAGCAAGTAGCTCTCTCCCGGAGGTTACCCATGTGTCGCAGACCTAAGGCAGCAGAGCTAGCTCTCAGGTTGCACAAGCAGTATCCCCCTTAGCAAGTAGCACTCTCCCGGAGGTTACCCATGTGTCGCAGACCTAAGCCTGCAGAGCTAGCCCTCAGGTTGCACAAGTAGTACCCCCCTTAGCAAGTAGCACTCTCCCGGTTACCCATGTGTCGCAGACCTAAGCCAGCAGCGCTATCCCTCAGATTGCACAAACAGTATCCCCCTTAGCAGGTACCACCCTCCCAGAGGTTACCCATGTGTCGCAGACCTAAACCTGCAGAGCTATCCCTCGGGTTGCACAAGCAGTATCCCCTTTAGCAAGTAGCACTCTCCCGGAGGTTATCCATGTGTCGCAGACCTAAGCCTGCAGAGCTATCCCTCGGGTTGCACAAGCAGTATCCCCTTTAGCAATGAGCACTCTCCCGATTACCCATGTGTCACAGACCTAAGCCAGCAGCACTATCCCCAGGTTGCACAAACAGTATCCCCCTTAGCAAGTACCACCCTCCCAGAGGTTACCCATGTGTTGCAGACCTAAGCCTGCAGAGCTATCCCTCGGGTTGCACAAGCAGTATCCCCTTTAGCAAGTAGCACTCTCCCGGAGGTTACCCATGTGTCGCAGACCTAAGCCTGCAGAGCTATCCCTCGGGTTGCACAAGCAGTATCCCCTTTAGCAAGTAGCACTCTCCCGATTACCCATGTGTCGCAGACCTAAGCCAGCAGCGCTATTCCTCAGGTTGCACAAGCAGTATCCCCCTTAGCAAGTAGCAGTCTCCCGGAGGTTACCCTTGTGTCGCAGAACTAAGCCAGCAGAGCTAGCCCTCAGGTTGCACAAGTAGTATCCCCCTTAGCAAGTAGCACTCTCCCGGAGGTTACCCATGTGTCGCAGACCTAAGCCTGCAGAGCTAGCCCTCAGGTTGCACAAGTAGTATCCCCCTTAGCAAGTAGCACTCTCCCGGAGGTTACCCATGTGTTGCAGACCTAAGCCAGCAGAGCTAGCCCTCAGGTTGCACAAGTAGTATCCCCCTTAGCAAGTCGCACTCTCCCGGAGGTTACCCATGTGTCGCAGATCTAAGCCTGCAGAGCTAGCCCTCAGGTTGCACAAGTAATATCCCCCTTAGCAAGTAGCACTCTCCCGGAGGTTAGCCATGTGTCGCAGACCTAAGCCTGCAGAGCTAGCCCTCAGGTTGCACAAGAAGTATCACCCTTAGCAAGTAGCGCTCTCCCGGAGGTTAACCATGTGTCGCAGACCTAAGGCAGCAGAGCTAGTTCTCAGGTTGCACAAGCAGTATCCCCCTTAGCAAGTAGCGCTCTCCCGGAGGTTACCCATGTGTTGCAGACCTAAGCCTGCAGAGCTAGCCCTCAGGTTGCACAAGTAGTATCCCCCTTAGCAAGTAGCACTCTCCCGGTTACCCATGTGTCGCAGACCTAAGCCAGCAGCGCTATCCCTCAGATTGCACAAACAGTATCCCCCTTAGCAAGTACCACCCTCCCAGAGTTTACCCATGTGTCGCAGACCTAAACCTGCAGAGCTATCCCTCGGGTTGCACAAGCAGTATCCCCTTTAGCAAGTAGCACTCTCCCGGAGGTTACCCATGTGTCGCAGACCTAAGCCTGCAGAGCTATCCCTCGGGTTGCACAAGCAGTATCCACTTTAGCAAGTAGCACTCTCCCGATTACCCATGTGTCGCAGACCTAAACCAGCAGCGCTATTCCTCAGGTTGCACAAACAGTATCCCCCTTAGCAAGTACCACCCTCCCAGAGGTTACCCATGTTTTGCAGACCTAAGCCTGCAGAGCTATCCCTCGGGTTGCACAAGCAGTATCCCCTTTAGCAAGTAGCACTCTCCCGGAGGTTACCCATGTGTCGCAGACCTAAGCCTGCAGAGCTATCCCTCGGTTGCACAAGCAGTATCCCCTTTAGCAAGTAGCACTCTCCCGATTACCCGTGTGTCACAGACCTAAGCCAGCAGAGCTGTCCTTCAGTTTTGAGAGATTTTTCATGACCAAAGACAGCAGTGCCATACCATATGCTGTAAAGAACCTCTAGAGAGCAGAGCTAGCCCTCAAGATACAGACATCCCACAGGCCATAAGCAGTGCAGTTAACTTGAAAGTTGTTGTACATATCTCAATTAGGCGCGCTATATAAATGACCAAATAAATAAATACATGATTTTGTCCTTAGACAGGAAATGTGTCCATGCTCACATTACAGAGCTCTTCAAAGCTGATAGTTGCATTGCATACCGCCTCCCCCCTCTCACCCCCTGTGTCTGCAGCTCTTACAGGCTGATGCTGTAGACAGCAAGGTACACTCACATGTACAAATGCAGCCTGACCAAGGGCTTTGCCTCATGATGTCTAACAGACCTGGAGAATTTTTGCACTGGAGGGGCGTAAATGTTTGCACCAAAAATGCAGGAGTGATGGAGTGAAGCGAGGGAGCTAACACAACCGAAGGGTGGTTCAGGGGGGCGGGTAGGATCTTCCCCACGAGAACATTTTTTAAATTATGGCTTAAAATGGTGCAATTAACAGCACTTTATGGGTAGCAAGCCACACAGCTTGTAACTGGTTTTGTATGGTAGCACCCAATGCGTGCAAGTAACCAACCGTGCATAGGAGCTTTATCCAACACATTATCCTGATGCCTTCGCCCACAACATATTCCATTCAAAAAAGGTTTTCATACTGGCCATTCCCATATATGCCCATGCAGGATGCACCTATATATGCCAGTATTACCATTTCGGAACTCGCAGGCAGTAAAACATGCTATGCTACAGAAAGAAAGCATTATTAGACTGGCTATACTAATGTAGGCCAACGTACCACACCATCACACTTATGTTTGCTTTTACCCTTAATCCCCAGTACAAAAATGCTATGATACACTAAGAATATATGGTCAGACTGGAGCCATTAATGTAGGCCAGTTCGGCTACATAATAGAACTTATCATATTTGCTTTAGCCTTGATGTCAAGTAGAAAGGCCAATTCACATGAGGAAAGTAGGTACAGACTGTCACATGAAATGTAGGCGAGTCTAAACAAGTGAGAACACTTATCATGTTTGCTTTACCCTTGATGCACAGTAAAGCATCTTTAATGTGTATCAAGGGTAAAACAAAAGAGAATGACATGTTAAAACTGATATAATATTGTTTCGTCCTCATTGTATATGTTGGCCTATGCCCAGTCACTCTGCGAGGAAATCCGCATCGCAAGGTCGTAACCTTAAGTTATTCGAGCCTCCATTTTAGGTAAAAGCCGCCATTTTGGTTTATCGTGCAAAGTCACCCTGTGGCCTAAAATGCGTTCTCTTGATCTTACTTAACCTCTTCAACCTCTGTAGGCGAGTTAATGTCCAACCTGCCTGCAGGCTACATGTTAGGGTCATGTAGACCTTGTCCTTTGTTGACCTCGGAATCAGGGGATTACTTGAATCGGCGATGTTAACCTACAAGTATACACAAACAATAACGCTGTTTAAACATGTCATACGAAACATCTGTTTGACCTGCATTAAAGCAAATGTGTAAAGAGTGTAAAGTTAAACCCAGCGAATAATAGTGTTTGTTAGTAAATGTATGAAGAAGTAAACCGCATGCACGAGATATGTAAATTAGGAATGAACCTGGCGCGACCCTAGCCCAGTACATGATTAACTTGTAGGAGGCTGGACATCGTTATGAAGGAACTGTATAAATATGCTGATGTCCAGCTAGCAATTCCTGTTCACTTCCCACATTGAACCTGCTGGGGGTCTCTCTGATGTACTGACAGCCAAATAGCTATTTGTATACTTTGTTTTGTAAACTGTACAGTATTGCAATAAAGATTCTGGGAATCTTTACAAGCCCGTGTTGGTGTATTTCTCTTTGCATGGTGTAAAAGCCTTAATATTGTATTTTCTGATTCCACAGATGGCGCCTGAATACGGACCCTCAAGATTGACTTTGTCTCGTTGAAGGTTGCTCGGCTATCGGACTGGGATCGGACGGTGCGAACAAAACGGCCCCTCTGGACAAGAAGTGAATTCCACGACAGAACAGCACGATCCGATCCCTGAACGGTGAGCTGTAGCCCGAGACGACATCTTGACGAGGGTCCATATATCGAGGTGGGTAAATTTGCTGAAATCACCAGACACGTGGGTCCTTAGAATTGTCCTTAGTAACCCAATCGGGCCTCCCAGTCCTTTGGCCAGGTGAATCGTGACCCGATTCTTAATTTAACCCTGACAATTTGAATTTGGCGCATTGTACTCGCGAGCACAATTATTTGACCAGGTAACATCAGAACTCTGATATGCCTGGGAAATTGTCTGCCTGCTTCCGGGCATTATTCCGCAGCGACAGACAATCTTTGGAAGATAGCCGTCCCACACCACAGGAGGGGTCGCCGGCAAGTACTATGTACTGTAAGAAAGGCTTTGGTAGTATAGCATTTAATGACATTTGCCACAGACAGACCAGACATAACTCTAATCTTCGGTGGCCAACCAATGGTAGCTTTGAAATTCCTCGTATAGAATATCTAGAGTCTGTATTGGTAAAGAAAAATGCTAGACCTGCAGCATTTGACGCATTGCACTGTTGGAAAAAGGAAGTTTTGCAGAAACAAAAGGGTAGAGAGAAATATATGCGTCGACATATGACGAGTGCCGAAAAGGCCCGGTTATATGATCAAAATAAACAATTGGAATCAGTTAGGAACACGGACAGAGCGTTTCAATTAGGCATTCAGAAAATGTACCCTTCAAAAGATTTTCATACGTCCGATGAATTGATTAACAAACTTTTGCATGAACGAAGGCCCGATGCCTCCGCGCCTCCCCCGTACGTCCCTCCTCCTGGCGCTTTGTCCCTTCCCGTTGTTATTCCCCCTCCTATAGTTCCTCCGGTCCTCCCTGCTGTTCTTTCTGTGGTTCTTACAGCCGCCGCTCCTTTGCCTGCCCCCTTGCCTACACCTGTTGACATTCAGAATGTGCCTACTCTTCCTCTTCCAAGTGATTCCGTATCGCTTGTAGTAGACCAGGGAGCGGGATCAAGGGTTGTAACTCGTAATACTGTGTCCCCAGATAAAAAAAATGAATTGATTGCTTGGGCTAAACATTGTATGGAGAAGGGTGAACAAGCAGATGTTTTTTCCACACTCGAAAATTTAAAAAGTATTCCTCAGAAAAATGTCTTTATTGAAGGGTTGGGGATTCATTTGAGTATAATGTGGAATAGATTAAACGATGTAGATCTCCCACAAGGGTTACGGGATTTGAACGCCTTAGCGTTGGCTAGAGATACTGCGGAGAAAGTATATGAGCACGTCAAGAGGATTTTTGTGTATAGAAAGGATTTGGAAGAGTTACAGAATGAAGAAGCAGATGGTGATAGTTTAGGTACTATGTTCTTACAGAAACGGTTTTCTCCCTGCCGTGAATTGATAAGTGAGGAAGCACAAATTTGTACAAATGATGCGATAAGATGGATTTCGGATATGTCGATAACTCCAGATGAAGTATGTGACACGTATGGTCAGTATATGTTAGAAATGAAAAAGAAAGTGATTTAGGTTATGGTAGAATACCTGCAGAATGAGTGTGTAAAAAGAAAAATGTGTTGTCCCACAGAATTGTTGAGTGTTTATAAGAGAGCCTTTTCGATTGATACCTCTTCGACTGCCTTAGCGCTTGATTTGGCTCTGTTGCTTAGTAAGCATTCGGAGCTACCTACTTCCCAGTTGCCTATGAGAGAGGTCCCTCCGACATTTGTCCCAAAAGTTGAGATTGCGGCCGATGCTGCACGAGGTATAGTCGCTGTGGACATTCCTGCACATTATGTATCGCAGTTTGTTCACGTTCCGTTCTCGAGACAGGATGTGAACACCATAAAACAATCTATTCCTGATATAAGGAAGAATCCGACGGGGTTCTATAAAGAAATAGAGTCGGTCTTACAATCATCGGTATTCACCTTGAGTGATATTGATTTATTATTTCCCCTACTCCTACCAGTTGACTTGTGGAAACAGATTAGGACTGGAGATGATGTACCTGGGTTAGGAGATACATGGGATAACATGGTTAGGCTCGACAGAGAAAGACCAGCTGGCGAGCGACCGCCTCAAGCGATATTAACTTTGCCTGATAGGATTATTGTAAAATTAAAAATTATAATTCCTGAAAAAAGAATTATTTGGGACAAGCTTACGGCCTGTGTCCAAGGAAAGTCTGAGGGTGCTACCGAGTGCTTCAATCGGTTCGACCAGGTATTTTCAGATTTCAGTGGACAAGACTTAGGCACAGAGTCAGGTAAAAGGCTGTTTGTCGACAAATTTGTACGTGGATTGCTGCCCGACATCCAGTTACAGATTATGTCCTCCGAAAGTGATTGGCAGGCAAAGTCTCAATCAGAAGTACTGCAAATGGATCAGTACTATGAAAATCGTGTAAATAACGAAAAGGAAAAACTTGAGAAAAGAAAGGGTGACCTGAAAACAAAAGTACTATTGCAGTAGATCGTTAGAAACCCTAGAGGGGGTAATCAATTCAGAGGTCAATACATTCCACTGGGAAGTACGCCCCGGGCGCCGGTAACCATTAACCAGTGTGCCTATTGTCGACAGGAAGGTCACTGGCGCGCACAATGTCCGACCATGCAGCAAAGGTCATTTGGGAACATGGGTAGACGATCCAGAGGTCGCCCAGGTGCAGGGGGCCCTGGTAGAGGTCAGTTTGCGCCAGAATCACAGCAACCTTCTTCACAGGATAAACAACTTTCGAGTGTGGATAATAGAAACATTTTTGATCACCCTTCTGCCGCGTACCTCTCTGAAGAGCTTCCTTTTGATGACATTGTGTTTCATTAGGATTGCCCGAAGCAGGATTTGGAACCAACGCCTAATCCCGTTCATCAGAAAGGCCTCTACGTTGAGATGGCAGTGGAAAATAGGAAGCATCTATTTTTAGTGGATACGGGAGCACAAAAGTGTTCCATTGACCATTCACGGGTTCCAAACATTCCCCTGTCAGGGCAGTCCAATGTTTCCGTAGGGTTTTCAGGCACACATGTAGTTTGTCCCGTTTCTTTGCCGGTACCGATAACACTGGGTCTCTTCACGGAGCAGTGTCCATTTCTACTTACTACAAACTGTGGGGAGAACTTGCTGGGGTTGAATTTGTTGAAGGAATTGAATGCAGTAATACATTGCTCCCCGGACGGAGTTCGGTTAACAATTTCACCTCAGCAATCACTCGCCTCTCAGTTTTTGACTCGACTTTTACCGCCAGAATTCAGTAACATTCCGAAATGCTTATGGGCAATTGATGATAATGATGTGGGCATTCTTCAAATTGAACCTGTTAAAATATTCTGAAACATGGAGTAAAATTGCCTAGCATCCCACAATATAAGATCTCAGTTGAAGGCGAACAGGCTTTGAAATGTATAGTTTCTGATTTTGTGCATCGTGGAGTAATTGAGGAAATTACAGGTAGTTTGTGTAACAGCCCGATTATGCCAGTATATAAAAAAGGTGATAATGTGATTACTTTTCGGTTTATAATTGATTTGCGTGCTATTAACAAAATTGTGGCTCCTCAATTTCCCATTGTACCTGATGTTACAATGATACTAACTATGATTCCGGCTTCTGCCACTCACTTTAGCGTTGTTGACCTCAAAAACACATTTTTCAGTATTCCTATACACAAGGATAGTAGGTATTTGTTCGCGTTTACCCTAGGTGGACGCTCGTTCACATTCACTCGTGCACCTCAAGGGTACACTGAGAGTCCATGTATATATAGTAGAGCATTGAAAGAGCAACTCGATACTCTCGAGTTGCCTACTACTTGCACGTTACTACAGTATGTAGATGATCTCCTCTTGGCTGCTGATTCAGAGAATGCCTGTAAAGAAGGAACCATGTTGTTGCTTTGTCATTTGGCAAAACATGGCTCAAAGCTTCACTCAAAAAATTCCAATATTGTTGTCAGGAGGTCACCTATTTAGGCTATCTCCTGTCAAAAGAGGGAAGAAGGTTGACACCTGAACTAATAAAAACTATTTCTGGCATGTCTGTCGCAAATACGCAGAAGGAAGTTAGAGCCCTGATAGGAATGGCTTCTTACTGTAGACTGTGGATCCCTAACTTTTCATTAACGATTAAAACAATGCTGGCGACAAAGAAGGGCATTTCTTTGCCATTGCCATGGACTTTGGAACACCAGACAGCATTTGATTTACGCAAAACGGCGCTGTGTTCCGCGCCAGTATTAGGAACTCCAAATTATGAAAAGGCCTTCGCATTGTATGTGAATGAACATGATGGATGTGCTTTGGCTGTATTAACGCAGGAACATGGAGGGAAGAATAGGCCGTGCGGCTATTTCTCATCCATCCTTGATCCTGTTGCATGCGCTTTGCCGAGATGTTTGAGAGCTGTCGCTGCTGCTGCTGCGTCTGTAAAACAGAGCGAGGGAATGGTCCTGGGTTATGCGTTAACCCTAATGGTACCTCACTCTGTAGATATTTTATTGAATAGAACTCAAATGCAACACCTCACTTCAGCACGATTGACAAGATACGAATTGATCTTGTTTGCTCCCCACATTCAAATTCAGAGGTGTTGTGTATTAAATCCGGCTGAACTTTTACCTGTCCCGCAAGATACTGTTGATGGTGACGAAACGTCACACGATTGCCTTTACACTACAGAACAAGAGACTAAAGGTAGAATCGATTTGAAAGACACGCCTTTGAATAGCCCACAAGGAGAAATATTTTGTGATGGCTCTTGCTTGAAACATCCGAATGGTACATCCACAGCTGCTTATGCTGTCACTACTTTAAGCACGATTGTGGAAACCAAAAGAATTATGCATAATTCCGTGTAGGCCGCAGAAATAATAGCATTAACTCGAGCTTGTGAACTTTCTCAAGGGCTTACAGTAAATATATATACCGACAGTCAGTATGCCTTTGGGGTAGTTCACAACTTCGGTAGACTTTGGGAAGAACGAGGTTTCTTGACCTCACATGGCACAAAAATACAGCATGGCACTTTAATAGTGCAATTACTTTCAGCGCTCGCACTCCCTGTTCAGTTAGCCATTATAAAATGTACAGCACATCAAAAGGTTACAGATGATATAGGAAAAGGGAATGCTTTCACTGATCAGATAGCTAAACAAACTGCCACTGATTTTAGTTCAGAATGTATGCTGTAAGAGAAATTGTAAATGTTTGCACTTTTGGTGAAAGTATCGATTCTGTAAAAGACATTCAAGCAGATGCTACTGTGGAACAGACCAAGAAATAGGTCGAGGGTGCAGGGAGATTGGATGGTGATGGGTGTTGGGTGGACAATGTTGAAGGAAAATGGTTACTCCCTGACACTTATATTACAATGATGGTCATTATGGCTCATGGTCTGACCCATGTCTGCGCGCGTAAATTGAATAAAATGTTACACAGTGTATGGGCCAATGATAACATTTTTCTAAAGTGCGGAGCACTTTGTTCAAGGGTGCATGGTCTGCTTGCAGCACAATGTAGGAAAAGGTACCTCGACTCTTAGAAGAAGTTTCGCTCGACCTTCTGTTCCGTTTGAAGTTATCCACTTTGATTTTATTGAGATGGAACGTTGCAACAATCTTAAATATGTGCTGGTTGTCATTTGTGCATTTAGCAAGTGGGTTGAGGCCTTCCCTGTTAGAGATGCAATGGCCATAACCCCTGGCAAAAACTCTGTTGAAAGAGTTCTTTCCTAGGTTCGGGCTGCCGAGAGTCATCTGGTCGGATAATGGGCCACACTTTATCGCTGCCGTAATCCTACAAATATGCGAAAGATTGCAGATTGATAAACGGTTCCATTCGGCCAGACATGCCCAAAGTGCCGGATTAGTGGAAAGGCATAACGGCATTATAAAGAATAAGCTCGCTAAGACGTGTGCTGGCACCAAGTTAAAATGGCCGGACGCCTTACCGATCGTGTTGCTGTCGATGAGACAACCCCTCAAACTAAGACTGGTCTCTCTCCCTTTGAGGTGGTAATGGGGAGGCTTGCTAATATTTGGGGTATGCCAAAAAGTCACTTGTTGCAGGATAGAGAATGTGCTTCTTTCATATTACCGTAACCAGTTGACTAAAAATCTATTTTCAATTTATCACCAGGTGCGAGAGGCATTACCTGTACGGTACGAGGGTCCTGGTCACAGTCTATGACCGGGGGACTGGATCCTCACGAAAGTTTTTGAGAGGTCGTCTTGCCTTGCACCTCGGTGGAGGGGTCCCTACCAGGTCCTGCTAGTCACCTAGACTGATGTGCGGGTAGCAGGGCGAAAGCAGTGGATACATGCAGCACACACCAAACAGATCCCGCAGCCCGTGCCATACGATACAGAAGACCCAGAATCCCTTCCAATGCTGTAACCAATGTGCCCAAAACAGCAACAACCGACAAAAGAGTATCGGAGACCGTTCCAGAGTTCCTAAGGCCAGACAAAATGGCCATCTTGTCTCCGCACTCTCCAACAGTGGTACTTCCGGATCAATCATTTTCTGTTCCCATTTCCGTTCACTCGCCACCTCCAGTGGGAAGTGACGACATACTTTTCTCTGACCCTTCAGCACCGGAAATTGTGAAATATAATTTATGTCCAAGAAGATAGACATACAGCATGGTTTGACTGTGCGATTGAGGAAATCATTTGAGGGCTTGCCTTTTGGCCCGACTGTACGAAAGGATTCTGTTGGCTAAGGGTTGTGGGAAAGACATTAAGAAGACGCGCGACTGGATTTGCCAGCAAACAAACAATTGGTGTTTTTCGATTGAAGACTACGATGCCTGCACCCGCTACCGCTCGCAGTGAACTTTTAGATAAATATGTGACTAGCAGAGACAATGATCAAGCGTGTAAGAGGACCCCGAAAATGTATTGTTGTCTTTTAGTAATAATAACTGGGTTTGTAGTAACTATTGGTTTTGGCTTATGGTACCTGGAGGAAGCATATCTGCTAGAGGACTTTTTACCTGTTGAAAATGTATCTGTTTTCCCCAATCCTTCTGTGCAATTGCATACCTTGTCGCATAGAGATTCTTCGCATAGACAGAACTATCAGAATAATACTCTTTTGTTAATAATGAATGCCACTCATGCAATTTTGAATAGGACCAACTGCTGGATCTGATCGCATCAACCGCAACATGGGGATAAGGGGCTGGGTTGGTACATTCATCCTTTACCTTTGACAACTGCTTGTTATGCTTCTCTTAGAGCACTATTCTTTGGCCGATGGAATGACAGCATCTCAGGGAACTTTGATGGTACAAATTTGAATAGTTTTGAAAAACGTGTTTTGATGCCCCTGGGATGCTCACTTTTTGCAAATAGGAGTAAAACAAACGTTGCTTCTGTTAGGCCCTCTGATAGATTGTTTCATCCTTTTCAGTCTTTGATCTCTTTCAAAATGGCTCCTATAGACAATAAGGATGCCACGCCTCAATTTTATTCTGTTAACCATAGCCCCGATTCAGTTTCCTTCTGCACACAGATGAATGGAATACGGTCAATGGGTAAATTTAGAAAAGGCGCCAACGTTGCGAATTTGACTAGTGAGAACAGACCTCTATACGTAGGTGAACCTGTCTATTTCGTTTGCGGTAATGTGGCATTTCCATGGTTGCCCAGGGATTGGCAAGGAACCTGCTATCTAGGGATTCTATTACCTGGGGTATTTATTGCCAGTACTGCAGAAATTTCGGAGACTCGTCCACGACGAGATGTGAAGGGGGATACTCCAGCGCAAACTCTGGGAGACATCATGAAATCCTTTGTGCCATTTTTTGGGCAAATTACGAATTCAGAAGATATCAAGGGACTAGCGAGAGTACTGGAGAGAACCATCAACCGGACCACTGAGATACTCTATAATATGACGTTAGAACAGAAAGAGATAAGATTAGTAGTTCTTCAGAACCGGATGGCATTAGATGTCATTCTGGCAGAGCGTGGAGGAGTATGTAAATTAGTGGGGTCCGCTTGCTGCGTTTACGGACCAGACTCCTCTCCAACGATCTTTAGGGCGATCCAAAATCTACATGTTCTTAGTTCGGAAGTACATGTTCCTGAGGGAAATTTGGAATCTAATGCATGGTTTTGGGACCTCCTACGGTCATGGGGATGGAAGTTGTTTTCGGCCCTGCTGATTATCTTGGGCAGTTTTCTATTCCTTTGTTGTTGTGTACAGTATCTCCCTGGTATATGTTCGGTATTAGGGGGGGTGTTGCGCGCAAGCAACAAGTGTATTAGGGCATAAAATATACGCCCCAGATAAGGTTTCCAAGGAGTATGTGTTGAAAGAAACTCTAGTGTCTGATCTGATGGCAATTGATATGTCTGATAATGATTCGGGGTGTATAGACGTTGAAATGTGGAGTTAGTCGTAAAGTGATTGGAAGTAGTTTAGCTCCTGGCTTGGCATAGGCCAAAAGGAGGGTTTGTTAAAACCGATATAATATTGTTTCATCCTCTTTGTATATGTTGGCCTATGCCCAGTCGCTCTGCGAGGAAATCCGCACCGCAAGGTCGTAACCTTAAGTTAATCGAGCCTCCATTTTAGGTTAAAGCCGCCATTTTGGTTTATCGTGCAAAGTCACCTTGTGGCCTAAAATGGCCGACCTGCGTTCTCTTGTTCTTACTTAACCTCTTCAACCTCTGTAGGCGATTTCATGTCCAACCTGCCTGCAGACTACATGTTAGGGTCATACCTTGTCCTTTGTTGACCTCGGGATCAGGGGATTGCTTGAATCGGCGATGTTAACCTACAAGTATACAAGAACAATAACGCTGTTTAAACATGTCATACGAAACATCTGTTTGACCTGCATTAAAGCAAATGTGTAAAGAGTGTAAAGTTAAACCCAGAGAATAATAGTGTTTGTTAGTAAATGTATTAAGAAGTAAACCGCATGCACGAGATATGCAAATTAGGAATGAACCTGGCGCGACCCTAGCCCAGTACATGATTAACTTGTAGGAGGCTGGACATTGTTATGAAGGAACTTTATAAATATGCTGATGTCCAGCTAGCAATTCCTGTTCACTGCTCACATTGAACCTGCTGGTGGTCTCAGTGATGTACTGTCGGCCAAATAGCTATTTGTATACTTTGTTTTGTAAACTGTACAGTATTGCAATTAAGATTCTGGGAATCTTTACAAGCCTGTGTTGGTGTATTTCTCTTTGCATAGTGTAAAAGCCTTAATATTGTATTTTCTGATTCCACAAACAGGCCCCAGAATCCTACGCCCCAAAATTTTGTGAGCCTGTTCCCCCTTTACACACGTACACATACACTCTCTGAAACAACACTTTCAACGACGCATTCATGTATCACCCAACACTTCTTGGGACTATAATAAACTGCACGGCTGTGTTATCAAATCTTTAGTTTTCCGCTTGCATTCAGATGCCCTCAGGCTTGGACTGGCCTTTTGGAGCAATAGGACAATCCCCAAAGGGCCTTTCCAACAGGCAAGTGTGAGTACCTTGTATTGGTCAAAGTGGGCCAGTTTCATATATCCCTGCACTCTGGAGTGGGTCGTTTCGACCAATGTTACTGTACACATGTCCTTTACAGTGCAATGTTCACAAGGAAATGATACCCAACCGCCTTCTTAGGTGTACTCAAAATGTTTGTCTCAGAAAGTAAAGAATTGCCATTTGTAATTAGGAAGCACGGTTTAATGGGTCCCAGGGGTGACTATGCCGCAAACTGACTCTGACTCATCCTTTCAGAAAAAGGGAACAAAATACTTCAAGCTCAGCGTGGAATACTGAATGGCTCCAGGACAGAATATAGACATGCACATTAAATGTTATACAAATCCGATTGGGATGAGTAACCTGCTTTCAGCAAAGATAGAGGCATTGGAATCCGAAGCAATAGTAAATCCCAGGGACTGGAGAAACCAAGACTTTGCTGTAAATCTTTGCATCTTGTGACTGGAACCAACAGTACCTTGCAATAAAAACGTTAACCTGAGGAAGTGTCCATGGCACGAAACATGTGTTAACAATTTGAATGAATATGAATAATTTTTCCAGAGCAAATAAAACTCTATGGACATCTTTATTAGTTTGGAGGTGCTATAAAAAAGTTGTAGCAACTCCATTATCGCCACTTTTTTGGGCGTTAACGGAATTGATGTCAGTTTTACTGCGCCACTGAATTATAAGATTGGCATTGAAGTGGAGGCTGCACCTTCTTCAGGACCCTAAAGGGGAATCCACTACTTCATGGCTCAAAATCGGCACGTTTGCGGTGGAGGAAATGACCACCCATACAAAGGCAGCCAAATCCCCTGGGGAGTGTCATGGACTACACCGCCATTAACACACACGTAAACCTGTGGTAAAAATGCAGGACCAAATGGCGGTAATAGTAATCGTGTTTGGCAGCAATGTATCTAAATAGCCCAACATTACCACCGAACTCATAATGATGCGCTATGTCTGACATCTGGATGTCACATGGTCTCTACATAATTTCTACTCTCTTATCAAAATATCTGCGTGCTGTACAAGAAAAAAAAACAGGTAAATGCAGACACCGTCCAAGGCCATCTGCAATTCCACTGGGAGCGGGAGCAATGAAGGTCTCAAAGTCAGTGTATAGACATGTATGTTCAAATTGAGTCAAATCAGAGTGGGGTGGGCAGCAGATGTCCAGGGTAGGTTGCAATTAAGATTAGGCATGCAACACTTCCTAGAAGGGGCAAACAGCAAGTCCAAAAGGTCCAGGAAGGGAGCAATATAACATCAGAGCAGCCAGGATAATATCAGAGTGGGGGCGTGGCGAAGCAAGAGCAACAGCCACCGCTCACACTCCTGATAACTCATGTATCTCTTATTTGCAGTCCGTGTGAGTAGGACCTCAGAGAACGCTGAACACTGTCCAAAACTGCTCTGGCAAGAGATGGCCGGCCATACATTCCAAGATGGCCACCAGAGGTTTTATAACCACCCCTCCCTACCATGAGACTTGAGGACACAAACTGAGAAGGCTGGGGAAAGAGGACAAGCAAAAGACAAGTAGACCAATGAGAGAAGTGCACACAGGTCAAGGGTCGCCTCGCTGACGGCCTATGAGAAGCGGAAGCGACAAAGAAGCTCTGCTGGTCTTGAAGGTAACATTAAGGCACTAGCTGCATGTGCCTGGACCATAGAGTGCTGCGGGAAGGAGGAGCCTGGACATTTCCTGGGCTGGACCAAGATGAAGAAATCCACAGGGGAACCCAAGTTGTCGGAGAGGTTCAATGACACAGAGAAAGTAGTGGGAAGTTGATACAGTCCAGAAGAAAGCATTGCTCGGGAGTAAGAGACATTGGAGACCCAAACCAAAGATCTAGGAAACTCTGGCCTGATGTCCACAGGGAGCCAAGGAGACTATGTCGCCCAAGGAGCAAGGTATGCTGGAAGCATTGCCAGGACGTCTGTGAGAGGTCCAGCAAGAACGCGAGTGTACCGGCAGACCTCCACAGTAGGAGACAGTGGGCTGAAAGGGAAAGGGCTGTCTCGGGAGGATAGCTCAGGGGCAACATGCTCGCCTTGGAAGCAAGATGACACGGAGCAACACAGGTTCGATCACCGGGTCACGCTTAGAAACCTCTGGGTATTAAGCGTGCTATAAATAACCTACCATATCATAACAAAGTCCAGCAGGGACTGACAAGCAGTTTACAAATCAAGGAAGATCAGGTAATAAAGCCAATATGGTACCATCTAAATTAATCACATTAAGCTGCCAATTCCTTACACTGTATTATGCTGGTCAGAGCTCTGATTCTATCAAAATTAGACTATTGTAATGCTTTACTACTAGGAACCTCCAACACGAACCTTAAATGCAGAATAAAGCATTACGGGCAGCACTGGGAATAAAAAAATCTGCCCACATATCTAACATTAGGAGGGAGACTCATTGTCTTCCGATTAAGGCCGCAATCATCTTCAAAACATTATGTGTCACACATAAATGTCTCGCTAATAAAGCCCCCACCTACATGAACAACACCCTAAAGAAAAAACCTTCCAGCAGGACTCTTAGATCAAATAACAACGCACTCCTTGAGATCCTGCGGTTCAAATGCTCCAGAGCAGGAGATAGCAGTTTCCAAGTCCTTTCCCCCAAACACTGGAACTCTCTCCCTCTCAATATCAAAAAGGAGGAATCCATCATAGGATTCCAAAAATCCCTAAAAACGTGGTTATTTAACCAATTCTAGCCAATTCTAGTCAGTCGCCTTAAGCCTTATTAGCCCCCCAACGGCTAATGCTACTTCTACCTTGGGGGGGACTGAGCTGATCCTGTAAATAAATAGGTTTGCTGTATTTGTTCATCCTAAGTATATTAACATCCCATGCCTTAAGAACTATCTTGTAACGTTATCTGTCTATTATGTAAGTATCTACTTCCAATGTCAATGCCAAAAATGTCTGCACCTACGCCGTGATACCTCAGGGTCTGGGCGTGTAACAAATGTAATAAATAAATCAAATAAATAAATAAATAAGGGGCGAGAGATGCCGGATTAATATCAGATAGGTGAGGGGCCAATATCAAGATCCAAGGATCAGTGTTAAACAATACATCATCATCAAACGAAATTGCCTTTTTATATTGCGCATCATGTGCGACTAGTCTCAATGCACGGCACCAGGCATTAAACTCATGCTGCCCTCCACTGTCTTGTTGCCAAGACAAGTGCATTGCCACTGAGCTATCTTCCAGGGCCAGTGTTCAAGAATGGTAAAGTGCTAGCATGCTCAGGTTACCCCCACCCTCCTTCCCATCCACCTCCTCCTTTGCTAATCATACTCAGAAACCAGGCATGGCATAGTGTCTAGTGCTCTGGTGCTCAGATACAGAAAAAAAATAATAACATTGGCAAAGCCAACAGTTTTGACTTTTGTGTAGCCATAGAAGAGGCATTTGCCTGGCACTCCAATAATTGTACAAGCTGGCCGTAAAATGGAAACATCTGGAAAATGGCGCGATGACATGGCGTGAGCAAAGGATAGCAGTGGCTGGCAAATGTCTGGTTGAGATTTCCATTAGCCGGTTTGCTGTGGGCCATTTTGGCGGACGTGTTACCAGCACTTTCAGGGTGGCATGTACGCTCAAGCATAAACAGCCGCCGTAAGCCATTCTATACTAAGCCAGTGATGCGCTGACATCTTGCAAGAGGACATCACACATGCCAGCAGACAAGATACATGTACCTTGACTAGACGGTTAGGGATGCAGACGCTCTCATGCTAGTCACCATCCTTTCTACTACATCAAAAGTGCATAATCAGATTCGCTGCCACCACTGGTCCTTTATGACTTTGTGTGTAAATACCGATTGTTTCTAAATTTTGTCATTATTTTACTATCTCAATTTTATTTTTTGTACAATAAACAGACACATCGATGGAACAAATAATTTCTTGTGTCTTAAAAGTTTGCACAAGCACCGACATTTCTACTGCAATTGTTGTATTTTGTGGTGCCACTTTAGAACTACATCATTAGGTTCAGATACCCGCAAATGTTTTTTTTAATTTGTATATTTACATAAACTGTCAGTCATTCCGATGGTGGAATGATTTTTTTGTGCTAATATATATTACCCCAGCCACGTCTACCAGGAAAGGTTCCCCCTATAGTCTCAGCAGGATAGCTCAGGGAAAACATGCTTGCCTTGGAATCAAGAAACTGCAGAGTAACTATCCCCAGGTCTGCACTTAGAAACCTCTGGTGATTGACCACATTATAAATAACCAATTATAAATTATAAATGTTGTCTAATGTCTATACACAAGCCCAAACTGTTGTTTTTGCCAATACTTTATTTTAACAAGACTTCGGTGCAAGAAAGAGAAGGAAAACAAAATCAGCTTTCTGGTGGCACAATTGGTTAAGACATTTTTATTTCCAGAAGTGGCATTTACTGCTACAATTAAGCCATTAACTCTCAGCAGGCCGCTTAGAAATAATACTGGCAGGTCACAATTTGATCTTACTGAGTGATAGAGCTAGCTGAAAGACATCCCATGGGGATGTGTCTGGGGTGAGGAGGGGAAGGTGGAGATTAGCATGGCCTTGGCCAATGAATAAGTGGATACAAAACGAAACAACACCCACCAGCTGTGTGTCCCTACTCACATCTCTATAAGAGCTGTTCTTAATTGGAAGAGTTGTTGCTTCCAGGTGGGGCGGATAGGCAAAACTAAAATGGCTAATCTGCCATCAAGTTATTGTTTATTAAACTGGTCCTTCCAGACTCACAATAAAATCACATGCATAGTTACCGCTAGCAACAAATCATCACAAACACGTCCTCGGTTCGTCTCCGGCAGGTTCTCCCATTACGCTGCGAGCAACCTTGTGGGACGCTTGGCAAGCCTGACCTTCACGAACATCCTTTTAATGACAGGGTAATTCAAGTCGTCTAAATATGGCTCGCAGCCCAGATCCAATTTAAAAGTCAGATAAGCCTCCACCGGAAGCAGATTTCTTCGGTAGTCGAACGAGGCCCAGTGCAGCTCTTCAGCTCTTCGCCGACCGCCTTCGCCTGATCTCATTTGTCAGTCTTTCTGGAGTAATCCTTCCCTCACAGGTGGCAACAGTGCGCAGTATAAGAACCTTTAACATAACAGAGATCTGAATGCGGCACTCTTCTGGGGGGGGTACCAGACATTTTTAGACCAAGGTGGGCGCAATCCACTTGTTGATCTTGGATATTTCCCTCTGAAAGATGCTGCCAGACTATTGGGCCGGAATGGTCCGATAAAGGAGGACGCGACGCCAGAGAGGATTTGTACGTCTCTCTTTATTTACATACAAGTGCGTACTAACTTTCCTACTCTCCTCCTCGCTCCCACAACATCCCCCACGTGGTCTCTGTCTCCCACTTAAAGGGACAGAACCTACTAACATCACCCCCGGACAAATGTTCTGACTTCCACCTAGCATTCTTCTACTAGGCAAAGCGGTCCCCTGATGGTCCGCTGGGGCCTGGCGCTTCCTTCGCCACCCACAGACAGGTCGGGTGCTTCTGCCAAAAACAAAGGTAGAACTCCCAAACCACTTTGAACAGTGGCCTTGGACTGCTCTACTATAGCACTAATATTACTAGCCTAACATGCTACCAAATACATCATGTGCTGCTATGTTTCCCAAAATATTCCGTGACAATAACCATGCCAGTAAAGTACACTTTAAGTGCCATATGTTTTCACCTGTGTTAGTTAATGGTGTTGTGTGCTTACATATGCCCCACTTACTACTCACATTCCTGATAAACACCATCCAACTTAATCTTAATCTCATTTAAAAACAACTGCCTAATTGCTTGGCTTAGATTGGCACCTCAAGTTACTGATACAGCACTGCACATGAACACTTTCTGTTTGTAATATTCAATTTACTACCAGGATAATTTGGGTTGCAATAATTTTGCTACAACCTGAGTGGCAATATGTTCCGTCAAGGTACAGCCGCTGCTCAGCATTTCATTTGATAAGCAAACGTTGCTCAATGCCCACAAAGGGTTGGGGACTACTCGTTTAGCAGGTTGAGCCTGGCTGCTGTGGAAGAGCTTCATAACTTTAGCAACGAGAATTCCAAGATTTCTAGCTATTTGTTATGGGTCAAGCGAGTGTGTGGGAAAGGTTACAGGAGACGGTAGAGTGTGGTTGACGTTGGAGGCAGGGGGTAATTTGAATACCATATTACAGGAATTAAGCATTCTACTTCTCAGACCCGTCGAGTGGACATGGCTGTTAGGCAGTTTGTTTTACATTTGGATGGTGCAGGGGCGAAGGAATGGAATTAGAAGATGGACTGGGCATGGAAATAGAAGACAGTCTGGGTGTCATCGGAGAAAATGAGACCATTAAAACCAAAGGAAGCAATAATTTACCCAGCGAGAATGTGAAGAGGACAGGACTAAGGCTGAGCTCTCACGAGGTGGCCAGTGGGTGTTTAAGCTCCACGCAATGGAATAAGAGTGGCTGCAAAGACAAGAGGACACCCTGTCAGGTGGATTGATTTGGAAGCCAAAGAAGGAAGGATTTTGAAGGCGGGAGGGATGATCGTCAGGGTTGTGGTCCACCAGAATGAGAATGGAGGAGACGTGAGAGTGGTGAGCAATGGTTAAGGAGTTGGAGACGGAGGTGAGAGAAGATTATGTGGAATATTTGGACCAGAATACAGATTGGAGTCGGTGGTAGAGTGAGTTTCCTTCTAGATGGTTAACTGCGTGATTGAAGGCATTCCTGTCGAGGGTTTTGGAAAGTTACGCCTGTAAAATGAATTGTTGCAATCAGCAGTACTTTTTCCAGTAGCGGTATAACTATGGCTGGTTTGTTGAAGGTCAGGAAGATGTCAGTGGAGAGAGAACAGCTATGTAGGGGAAGAGGTGGAAAGAGTTAGGCAGAGATGAGAGACAAAGGTTCCTTACTAGATTGTGGAAAAATAGATCATTTTGAGGTCAGCATTGTGTGGCATAGCTAACGATCGGCAGAGTTTCCGTAGGGGAGGTTGGGGTGCAGTCGGATAGTAGGGGAGGATGGGGGAGATGGTGTCACGATGAGTAGGTAGTTCTCAGAGACTCAGACAGCAACCTTTTCCTTCTCACTGGACCCTAGAACTCCCAAGTGAATGCCAGACCCTTTACTGGGGAATAGGGACAGAGACAAAAAGGGAAAGTCCGGATCAGGCTCTTCAAGGGATCACTAAGAGTAAAGGAACACACGTTCATGGTCAGCATCAACCAGCTAGGGCCTGATACAAGGGAGGGATTCAGGAGGATTACCCAGTAAAGGTTGTATGGTCGAGGATCCCTGCCAACACCCACATGCCCCTTCCTGTGCCCCATGATCCAAAAAGCAATTGCTTAAAAAACCCTAAGGGTTTAGTGAAAAACAGCCAGGGAAATAGAATCTTCACAGGGAATGTATGAGTTTCAGAAACAAGGTAGCAAAGAACCCTAAGGTGGGAGTGCGGAGAGTGTTGGGACAGCACGGACAGCACGGATGCCCCATGATAACCAACATCCCAGGTTTTAGGGTGGGTTACAGCGAAGTACATGTGCCATGGGGAAGGAGCATGGCAATTGAAGACATAGCAAAGAGAAATCAAGAGATACGGGAGATTGCAAAGGAGGAAAATGAGCAGCATGCAGAAAATAGATGACAAGACAGGGGCAATAAGGAACACAATTGGCTGTTTCCCACCCTGACACAGCCCTCACTTTCCTCAATCTCTCGAACACTCTTGATATCCTTGCCCCTGTCATGAGGGTCCGACTGAAGCCTTCCAAAAAGTGCAACTCTTGGCTGCCCTTAAACACAAGTGCAGGGCAGCTGAGCGGAAAGATGGAATTCGACGGGTGGACCATCTGACAAACTGGCCTGCAGCCTCCTTCAAAGGCAATATCGACTCTGCATCCGCTTCAAGAAAAGAGTCTTTATTCCGCGTCATCAAACAACACAGCTGAACTTTTCAAAGTCTGCAAGGAACTGGTCAATCCTACAGCAGCCTCGTCCTCTGTCACTCCCACCCAGGACCTCTGCTAGGCCCTGGCAGCACACTTCACCACTAAAACCCAAGACGTCCTCTCCTCCCTTCCCCCCACACCACTGCACACACCAGCACCTGTGCCTCACCTGGCCACACCTCCACTTCCATTCTCCTCTCTCTCTCTCTCTCTCTCTCTCTCTCCCGTCACTCCTGATGAGGTCACCAGACAAGTCCGGTCTATGAAGGCCTCATCCAAGCAAGTGGACCCTTGCCCTTCCAAAACCATCAGGGACAACATTGACTCCCTCGCACCAGCCTTGGCTGACCTTTGCAACCTTTGCTTTTCCACTGGAGTTTTCCCAACTGCTCTAAAGCACTACTTTGTGCACCCTCTGCTCAAGAAACCCTCTGCTGACCCCTCCTTTCCATCAAACTACCCGCCCAATCTCTATCACTCCTTTCCTGGGCAAACTCCTGGAGAAGCTGGCTAACTCTCAGCTAAACCTCCACACAGAATCAATGAGTTGTTTCCACGACCATCAGTCTGGCTTCAGATCATCCAGCGGCATGGAAACTGCTCTTCTGAACACCCGTGAAGACCTGCTCTCATATCTTGATACTAACCCCCCCTCTGTCCTCATTCTCCTTTATCTCTCCTCCGCCTTTGACACGGTTAACCACAACATCCTGAACTCATGGCTTCATGACACCCTGGGAATCACAGGTCAGGATCTGGCTTGGTTAACCTCTTTTCTCCCCAACTGCCCATCCCAGGTCGAACTGGTGCCTTTCTCTCGACTATCACCCTCTCAACCTGTGGCGTTCCCCAGTGTTCTAACCTATCCCGCTGGTTCTTCAACGTCTACATGGCCACCCTGGCATGTGTGATTGCCACTTTCACCTCCAATTTCCAGTATTATGCAGATGACACGCAACTATGCTTCAGGCTACCCTCAGCCACCTCCTCCTCCTCACTCATACCCGACTGTCTGTCTGCTATTCAGGCATGGTGTACTGCAAACGACCTCTGTCTCAGTCCCAGTAAAACTGAGATTGTTTTCATTGGGACCCCTGCTCCTGCTTTCCCCCTCTCACTCTGGCCGGCCTCCCTTGGTGCTGCGCCCACCCCCACCTGTGAGGCCAAAAACCTTGGCATCATCTTCAACTCCACTTTCACACATTTCTGAAATCTCAAAAAAGTCTAACTATCATATACACCTCCTCAGAGGCACTCTACCTTTTTTCACTTTCCCCCATAGGCTCACTGTCTCCAGAGGCCTTGTTCTCTCTAGGCTTGACTACTGCAACAGCCTCTTCTGCAACCTCCCAGCTTCTGCACTTCGCCCTCTGCAACTCTTCCAGAATGGAACCACAAGACTTATCCTTGGCCTCAAGCTCAGGGACCGCATCTGTCCGGCACTGAAATCCCTCCACTCTCTCCCCGTGGCTCAAAGGATCAAATTCAAGACCCTCTGCATTGTCCACAAAGCTTTCTGGGGCCTGGGACCTACTTACCTTCAATGTTGCCTTCTTAAATTTGTCCCTCCCGAGTTCCCTCTCATCTACCTCCAACCTTCTACGAGTGAGCAGGTTCTCCAAGCAGAGATTTGGAGGGAGATCCCTTTCCTCAGCACAGGCCTCCCTCTGGAACAGCCTCCCTGCCACCCTCCTTCTTGAGCTAGGTATTCTTAAGTTCCGAAAACTCCTCAAGACCTACCTCTTCTCCTCTTCCTTCTCTCTCCCCCTGCTAACCTAGCCTCTGCTCTTCCCTCTCTCCCTCCTTTCCATAGCGCTCACTGACTGGCCGCCTGGTGTACCCCAGAGTCTCACAGGTCCCAGTCACCACTGCCAGTCCATCTGCACTTGCATCAGGGCCCGGCACCCTACCCCCTCACTGCACTTGCAAAAAATCCTGAGAGCTTCTCTCTCTGCACTTCCCCAATCTCGACTGACTGGGTGCACTTGGTCCCCTGCCCCTCCCTTGTCCTGCCTGCACTTGCACTACAGCTCTGCCTGTAGATCGTTCTGCCCTTCCTTGTCTCACCCCTTGTGCACTTGAAAAAACCACAGATTCGCCATCAGGCCTTTGTTGTATCCTAACTGTTAAATGTACATATTCACTTAATCTGCCTGAGTAGATCGTTATCGCTTTAGAAATTCAAGGGCACTGAGCAACAGTTGTTTTTGTCCCCGTTTTCCCACCCTCCTTGAGTGCCTTGAAACACTTGCCTGTGTATAGGTGCTTTATAAATAAGCAATAAATAAAATAAATTGCAAATATGGCAGAAGAGAGAAACTCAGTGACAGTAAGAGATAGCAAGACTCCAATTGAAGAAACAATGGAGAGGAAGCCTGGACCACCAAGGTCCCAAAAGAAAAACAAACAAGGAAATATTTCAGGACTGAAATAAAACCACAGAAGGGCCAACAAAGATGTTACTAAGAAATTTCCAAAAGCAACTCTTGTTTCTTTATAGTACTTTCTGATCTCCAAGGCTTTAGTTCTTTGTCTATTTTTCTTTGAGCAGTCTAATCTGGGGGCCATCTTGGATTGGTTAGTGAAGTAGAAGCATGCTTCCCCAGAATCTACCAGGGTCTTTTACCCCTTGGTCTCTTTTCTGTCTTGCCACCCAATTTCTATTTGTGCCAGAGTTACCACACTGCTCTTTGTCCTTTTCTCCTCCAGTTTCATTTCTGCCTACCTCCTGTTGGCTGAATCCGGACAGATGGGAGGTGGTGATGCGGATGTACGGGTTGGGGTAGATATAAGGGTGGCCACCTGTATTTTGGTGATCTTAGAGAATTTGCTGTAAAGTCATCAAAGGAACGAGAAGCGGATATAGAGTTGTTCTTGGGGGATCGTGGCCTAGGGGGGCCTAGAGAGTTTGCATGGGTGTGCTTGGAGAGAACATGTAAGAGAGAAATTAAGGTGGGGGACTTAGCAGTTGGATATAGATGAACTTGAAAAGCTGAAGGAGTGAAGTCAGACGGAGTCAATGTGTGTACTTGCTGTTCATGAGGCTAACGCTAGCACTTTGTCTCATGGCTCCTGCCCTCTAATATGTTCCACTCTGGAACAAGAGAGGGAGTGCTTGACCCCGCTCCTTCAGAGTCTTCGTAGCACTCCACTATCTTGGCAACGCCAGGTTGTGTCACCATGCCTGACCAGTCTTTGTCTCTGATGGCGTTTCTTTCTTCGTGCCCTTCCAGCCGCCTAGAAGCTGTGTGTGAGTCTGAGCCTGGCTGTTACCTGTCATTTGCTTTGGCTCTGCCCCTGAAGGGGGCCTTCACTGGACTCTGCATGGCAATCTTTTTTAGTCTTGGCCAATCCCTACAGTACTGAGGTGTAGGTGGGCCTTGCAGCAATTGTCACTGCCATCAATGGTGCCCCTTTTCATTGCTTACCCCAGGGTCCAGGACAATCATTTTACAAAGATTGTTTAGAAAATTCTGACACCCACACCACCTTACCCAGTTTGGTTGCTAGGGTTGTCTAGGGTTTGGCAGTGTCAAAAGCTGGTGAGAACACAAGCAACTTCGTCATAGCTGTCGATCCATAACAGCAAAGTTCAAGGGGATGCCCCGGACTATCCAAACAGTCTGGTTCCAGTGTCCTGCTAGATAAGGAGGTGGGTTGCCATCCACCTAACTATTGAACATGTCCATGGCCAAGGCTGGGTGAATCCTACATTGGCCCTTTGCATAGAGAATCGCTTCGAAGGTCGATTGTGCCGTTGCCTCTGTCAAACCTGCTCAATGAGGAGGCAACGAGCCGGGTCAAGTCTTGTGAGTGGACCGACCGTCCTGGGAGTGCAGTGTGACAGTAGACTGGTGGTCCTGTCCCACCATTATGGGGGCAGAATTGGATGCTGCCAATGCCAGGTGGAGAGTTGTCACTGTTTCACGACCTGTGACATGGAAGTGAAGGTTTTGGGTTGGCTGATCTGACCTGTGTCTTATATTATGGATGACCTCAGGTGCCCAGGAGGAATGATATAGTGGCATCACAGCAAAACCTATGTTTAATTGTACACTTGCTCAGCACACTCTCTTCTGCTGGGAAGTCTCATTATAATCATGATTGCAGTTGGTTTGGAGAATACAGCAATGCACGTCTTTGGCCTGTTGGCAGGATCGCCAGCTGGTCAATCACCCGCTCCAATCTTGTAGAGTAGAGACCTATTATTTCTGAGAAATAAACATGAAAGGTAATGAGTCCATTGAAAGCTATTCCAGCAGCTCTTCTCCCCTATGGGAGTGTCAGCCTTGACTTTGGCACAGGACTGGCCCGGTGGCGGTGCCCGGGGAGGTTGAACTCAGCTTCTGTGCCACGGTGCTCCTTTTCAGAGCCCGCTGCTGCCAGCAGGCCCGGGAGGTCTCGGGGGTCTCGTGGCATGAAGGAGTGCCATTCCTTCAAGCTGCTTTGAAGACAGCCTTGGTTGCATTTCTATGCAAGCATCTGGAGGGGGTGGTGTGTCTGTAATGGCGCCAACTGGCACAGGACGCAGCGCACCTCGCTCCCCCCCTAACAAATCGATTCAAGAAAGGGTCCATGTGGAATAAACCATTCTGTAGCAGGTGATGGGGGTGGGGGGGGGAGGCATATTCGGTACAGGAAGGTTATGGGAATCTTTGAGAACACTTATACTCCCCTTTCTCCCCCCCACCCGTAATAGAGACTGATACAACTAAACTGCTACCTTGCCTCACTTGGTAACTAATAATACTAATTATTATTTGCGTTCCTATATAGCTTGCGTGGTACTTGCACATGCTGTGGGGAAACGCACAGCCTGCTGTTCACAGGCTGGAATTATGCCAGGGTTAAGTCAGTCTTCCTTTATTGAGAGCGCAGTAGAATGAGTGTCTGACAATAATTGGGCCTCATCACGAGTTGGGCCATAGCCCTTAAATGTGGCGGTAACGCTATTACTGCATCATTTAAGGTCTGGCCCAATCGCAGGTTTGGCCCTGCCAGGACGCATTCACCTCCAGCTCTGAGCTGGAGGTGAATGCGCCAGCGGAGTGGGCATTTACGGCACTATTAATGCCCCCAGACCAATTGGGTCCACTGGACCCAATGAGGAATTGGGAATTACAGCTATGCCACTACTCGTGATCTGGTGCAAATTGCGTGGGACCGAGTAGTGGTAACACTAATTGCATTGGCTGTATCCCAGTTCAATTACCGCCAGGATACCGCCAACCTCCTGATGAGGCCCACTGCCTGTCATTTAAAGCTCAAAGACTGTGGCCTCTTCAAAAGGTTGTCAGCTTCCCGGCAGCGATTGCACTGGAATACTCCGAAAGCAATTAGCGTTGCCGCTACTTGGTCCGGCGTAATTTGCGCTGGATCACGACTAGCGGCATAGCTATACTTCCCAATTCCCCATTGGGTCAATTGGACCCAACGTGGCTGGGGGCACTATTCGCCCCTGAAGATGCCCTCTCCCTTGGTGCATTCACCTCCAGCTCAGAGCTGGAAGTGAATGCGTCCTGGCAGGGCCAAACTCGAGATTGGGCCAACCCTTAAATCCGGTGGCAATAGCGTTAACCCTGCATTTAAGGGCTAAGGCCCAACTCGTGATGAGGCCCATGTCTGTAAACACTATAAACATCCTTGTGGAATTACCTGCACATGGCGCCAGCTATTTTGATTAATACATATTATTCTCTCTGTATTTTATATCTGGATTTTATTCTCACAGTTATCTCATCCTTACCAGATAACATTATGTCCCAATGGAGACTCCATGTGGGTTTCCAAGAAACACAGCTAGGACATAGTTGCCAGTTTAGATTATGCCCACTTATACAATTACATGACATGATAATGTAACATGATGACGTGATATTTCATAATGATAAGATATGATGAAATAACACCAGGCACGATGTCAGGCTTGGACATGATGGTACATTATGCATGATATGAAATGATATGATATGACGATATGGCATAATGGCATGGCGTGATAAAACATCACAATATCATGACACGACAAGACAATATGATATAACAGAACATGACATTGCATGACTATACATGATATAACATAAAATAACAATCTCAGTAGGCTGCTAGATTTACAAACACATACATGCTCATTTTGACAAAGACAAAATTGTCAATTTGGGTAAAGCCCCAGTTTCTTTCCCTTTCCCTCTCCCCCTCTTTCTCTCTCTCTCCTCATATATATAACGTGTTTCTTTTCTCTCTCTCTATATATATATACACATACACTAGCGGTACCACCCTGCATTGCACGGGTCTGTAGCTGACATGCACGTGGGGGTCTGCTACAGCCTTGTGTATGTTTTATTGTGTCAAAACATCCTATTTTTAAAAGAATGCAAAATCGTCAATGAACCAAAATCATGTATACTGATAGCACAGTGCTGGATCCCATCCTGTGCAGGACAAATGGGTAGTTTCGGTCAGATTTCACTATTGCCAGGACACCCCGACTGGTATGCCGTCCTTTGACAAACATTTTAGTCCATCAACTGTTATTGGGGGTGCTGGAGCCAACCCCGAACATACAAACACACACTTTCCCAAATATATATTTAGAACAGAGATAGAGCGAGATTGCAGTGTCTGTAAGGGGACCAGAGGACCACAGGGCAGGTATGTCATCATTTCACCAAAAATGCCAGCAGTAGCGGAAGTGACATCGCACAACCCTTGACCTCTCATGACATCACAGGAAGTGATGCGATTTGATCCCACCCTGAAGTGACATCACGGGAAGGGATGGAACACGACCTTTAAAGCCTTGACAAAACAGGAAGTGGCATCACATAGCATTGTTCCTAAGTACAGTACGAAAAATATGGTTATGATATGACTGTAATGTGAATGGATCATCATATGTATCGTTAAAATCAGTGTGTATAGGCACATATTACTAAATTACTGTGAATGCAAGCAGACGTCCATGGCCAAATGATAATGCACTACGTACCTCATGATATTTATTCCAATGATCCTTGACACTTTTTTTATTAATATTACAATAAGAATCCCTTGTATAGACTTTTCATGAAAAGTAAATGCACATGTGATGTCATCAGTGATGTCATCAATGACATTTGTGATGTCATCTTTGATGTCCTGCGTGTGTGACAGTGATACTAATGGTAGACACAACACTTCTCTATATAAGACAATTAATAACCATTACTTTATGTGTACTTAACACATTTCTTTTTTTTTTAACAGACCATACAGTGAAAATAATATACCAAGAGAGACATTAGAAAATGCTCTGCAGCGAATGGAACAAACAATGGATATGCTAATGAAAAATTTAAATCTTCTAAAACATTTTGGGAGGACCACATAAAAGAAAACATTAAATATCACTGTCCTACATGTACCTGTTCCCGCCCTCCATCTCACAGTCAACTATCCCAAAACCCTCCCCACCAAGAAATACGTTATGATGAGAGTTCCATTCCTTCATCTCCTCCCATCCATCATCTCCAAACCCCTTATTCCCCTAATTTGTTTCAGTTTCTGCTTCCCCTCTCTTTCATACATTTTATATTTGTATACAATAATAAAATATTATGTTGTTGTTACTTTATTCCTCTGTGTCTTATTTTTTTTTTAAAAAGCAGGTGGGATGTCCGCGGACAGCGTGGGTGTCCGGAATGTCCGCAATTAACCAAAATGGAGGTGTCCTAAGGACACTATACCTGTCCGTACTCTCCGCAATCAAAATGGAACTGTTCTTAGAACACACTCAATGTCCGGGATGTCTGCAATTAACCAAATGGAGGTATCCTAAGGACACTATACCTGTCCGTACTGTCCGCAATCAACATGGAACTGTTCTTAGAACACACTCGATGTCTGGGATGTCCGCAATTAACCAAAATGGAGGTGTCCTACGGACACTGTACCTGTCCGTACTGGCCGCAATCAAAATGGAACTGTTCTTAGAACACACTCGATGTCCGGTATGTCCGCAATTAACCAAAATGGAGGTGTCCTAAGGACACTATACCTGTCCGTACTGTCCGCAATCAAAATGGAACTGTTCTTAGACCACACTCGATGTCCGGGATGTCTGCAATTAACCAAAATGGAGGTGTACTAAAGACACTATACTTGTCTGTACTGTCCGCAATCAAAATGAAACTGTTCTTAGAACACACTCGATGTCCAGGATGTCCGCAATTAACCAAAATGGAGGTGTCCTAAGGACAATATACCTGTCCGTACTGTCCGCAATCAACATGGAACTGTTCTTAGAACACACTCGATGTCCGGGATGTCCGCAATTAACCAAAATGGAGGTGTCGTAAGGACACTATACCTGTCCGTACTGTCCGCAATCAAAATGGAACTGTTCTTAGAACACACTAGATGTCCGGGATGTCCTACGAATATCGCCTCCTGTCCGTAACTGTCTGCCGCACATGTGTCACACTTTAAATTAGTTCGGGGACTAGAACACTGTCCATAGAACACCCACACGCATGCGCACAACTGATCATGCACATTTGGTGGCCTACGGACAGCCGTCCCATTCGCGAACGTGTCTGCGACGTCATCATGTGACCGCACCCATGCTGAGCGTGTGCCCTTATTTGCGGACACTGTCCGGGTTCCCGAACATTTCAAAAGTGCTTTTTTGGAAAATCCAAGGTATTTTACAGTAAAGGTTCACCATTGCACATGTCCCAGACAATGTCCCTGGCGATGTACATACTTTTTGAAACTTTTTGAGCTTTTTTTTGGTGTTTGATCCATCAACGGACAGCGCGGGTATCCATGAAGTGCGCACCAGCACCACTATAAAAGGCCACACCCTAGAATTGCTCCTCATTGTGCTTCTGGCAACCTGACAGAGCATTGCTTCTGACCTGCATTCACTACATTGCTGGTGACTTCTGCCAGCTATCCTCCAGATGGCAACCATGGCTGCTTCGGCTTCATCACTACCCCACCCCCTCCACCACCACCACCACCCCCCCCCCAAGGACCTGGAGAGGGGAACAGGCGTGAGGATGCAGAGGAGACAGATGAAGAAGATGAAGAGGATGAGGTAGTGGAAGTCCCTACTACCAGCACTTCCAATGAGTCTTGGGTGTGGCGGTTATTTACCACTCTTGATGGAGTGCCAAAAGCTTGTGCGAATAAGGTGATCTGCAATCGGTGCCGCATGGTGCTGAGTCATGGAAGGCCTGGTTCGTTTAGCTTTGGTACGACATCAATGAAGCAACGCCTGAAGTCATTCCATGGTGGGGCTATTCGTAAGGTTGTACCTTGAGATAAACGTAGTAGGTTGAGTTCCCCTGCAGCATCCTCCGTTTCCGCTCCTGCCACCACAAGAGACACTCCTGTGGGACAGAACATCTCTCCAGCTGCCTCGCATGCCATTTATGATGCTGTTGACCCTTACCTTTCGAGGGTCACAGTATTTTGTATGTACTGCGACGCAGTACTCTGCAGGGGAGAGAATCTTCAGGGTGCTTTCGAGACTGTGGTCAAGGAGTATGAGAAGAACTGCCCACTATCTGAATAAGACCCACCCTAAAGTTCTTCTCTCCAGCTGCCCTTTCTTATGCCTGTAGTTGGTGTCCTTCCTTACCCTTCATTCCCCTTCTTTCCTTGTGTGTCGTGTTGAAAAAAAACCCCAAAAAATAAAAAAACAAAAACAAAGCAAAAAAAGGCTCTTTTCAGACCAGCCTTTCACAGTTTAAAAATGGAAGTGACTAATAAATAGTGCAAGGCCCTGTGCATTGTTTTTTAGAAGTCCGCGGACATTAACATTTTTGAGGGGCTGCCCTATTAGAACTATTGCACTTTTCTCTGAAAGAAAGTGGTGGCTCTGAAAAGAGCCTTGTGGTGTTTTTTTTGTGTTTCAAAAACTTCAAATAATTAACTCCTACTGCAAAATGTATTAATGTAATTCCAAAAAAGGTTGCAATGAATTTTGCATATTTCGCAGAAAAATCTGATTGCCAGCATAAGTAAGATGTACTCCACCTCTGCGAAAAATGGATGTGCTACGAAACATAATATTTTCATTGTGAAATGAGGACATGCCAACATCTCTTAAAAAGGCACAAACAGCCTTATTGACATTGCGCCTCGCATTCTCCATTTGTGGACCAAATGAATAAGAACGCAGCCACATTTGTCTCTGCGCAATACGGGAAAAAATGACTTGGGAATTTGGAAACATGTCCATGACCTTCCCAAGTCCTTCTTTCATTGCAAATTGCAAAGAAATTCCAGACACATGTCCTAAATTGTTCTCTCCACAATGAATAATAATAATATCTGGATGACACTGTGTCACCAAAGTAGCACAAAGTGGTACCAAATTCAGCCACTTCATTCCACGCACTCCATGCCAGTGCACTTCCACATGAGTCTCCCAAATTCCAGATAATCTATTTTCTGAAACACACAGCCATAGCTATCTGTGCTTCCCTCAGGAAAAAGACTTTCTGATAAACTCTCTCCTTACGCAACACACCCAGCAAACCTTATTGACCAATCCCTTGCTCTCCTCAGTCTCATTTGCATTCCTCTCAACCCCAAAATCCCCATATGTAATAATTGTTGTCTGCGGAAAACTGCGGTGTCCGCGGACAAATTGAAAAATCTGAGCGTGGTGAATGTAAATTTAAATAGTGTGCTCCAGTTCCCCTTTGAGGTTGGGTCTGAAAAGAGCCTTTTTTTTGTTTTTTTTTGCAGATGTTTGAGAGACACCTTTTATCTTGTATTTGTTTTGTTTTTTGTTTTTTCTTATTTTACTACAAAATCTTCACATTAGCTTCTCCAAAGCAACCCTTATGTTTCAAAACAGCATGGCATTTCCCATAAAAGATAAAGAAATGCCATCTTCTTTAAAATAAACAATATTACCAGAATCAATGTTCTCATCTTTACAAAAGAACATACAAGCTCTAAGCATGGAAGCAAACATGCCTCAGTTGATTGCACACCTAGCAATGTTTTGCTGAGGACAAAAAACAGAACTATTGTCCCATATTTTGCCCAGGTACTAAACCAGAAAAAAAAAAACTTTGGCATTTGGAAGGACTTTCATTACTGCTTGAACCAAGTGTTCCAAATCTACCAACAAAGTAGGGGCACTGACATAGCCCAAATGCAAAGCACGACAGTGCAAAACTACCACATGGGGACTGTTCACACTGCCCATATCTTCACTGACGTGTACAATTCCCTGCACATTGAAATTAGGCACAGTGCTCCACACCACCTCCACTCCTTTAACATCAAAATTATTTGCCACATTCCTGCATTTAGCATACTGCTCCAAACCATGCAAAAACATATCTCCAACCACCAACACCCTGACTTTCTCCACCTCTGCCATCTTCACTACACAGAGCCTCTTTCAACACAAATCCACAACCTGAACACCTGATTGGCAATCCCACAGTCCTATTTCCATGCCAAATATGTTCAGAAGTCCCGTATGTGGCATGTTCTGTCCGCAGACAGTTGCGGTGTCCGAGGAGCGTGTCCCTCTTGGACAGCCCTTGTACCCTTTCCACTTCACTCTCTGCACCATTCACTCATTGGCTATGACTAAACAGTGACACAACCATCCACCAATCACATCCAAGAACTCTACATCTAACTCCATCATCATAGTTCAGCACTTCAGATGTACTGTTGATCACTCTGAGTACACATCTCATGTCATTGAAAAGCACCTACTACAATAACTACTGTACAAGTCTCCAGGATTTCTACTTGCAGCTTCATGCATATCCACATGCATGAATAAAAACTACATGTATGCATATTTTCTGCACTGTAGATGTACATCTCTTTTATAAATACATATAAACAGTGTACCTGCCACTTAAACTGTATAACCTACAAAATTAAATTACTGTCATTTTTCCCATCTGCTATAATCAACTGTCACTTGCAAACCTGTCTGCTTTCCAATTTATTTTTTTACACACAGCTATCTAAAAAAGTGTAATTTCATATTAAAAGATGGGAGAAATAACAGTATAATTGTAGAAAAAACACTTTGTAGAGTATTATAAAATTACACGCAGCCAGGATGAGTTCATGCATCTTTATACTCTCACACAGATACTCACTATCATTAGAAACTCTCACAGATGACACAACACCACTGCCTCTACCTCAAATCCTTCTGCTTTATTACCCACACCTTCACAAATGCATGCATTCCATGCCTTTCTATACCGTTTCTGCCATTTTCCCTATAAAAATAGCAAAATAAGTATATGATTATTTCTTCTATCTCCTAACATCCAATAACACAGCCTTAAGAAGCCAAGTGAGTTTCATACGCTTAGTATTATACTCATTTGTAAAGCATGTTCAACTAACAGATTCTAAGTAAAATATACAGGCTGCACATAGGCAAAGGAAACTGCATGTACACACTATGTTCAGTTATCAAAAAACAGTAACTTGAGGTGCCAATCTAAACCAAGCAATTAGGCAGTTGTTTTTAAATGAGATTAAGATTAAGTTGGAGGGTGTTTATCAGGAATGTGAGTAGTAAGTGGGGCATATGTAAGCACACAAAACCATTAACTAACACAGAGTGGGCCATATACTTTTTTTGCAAAGTTTGGTGAGGATTCGACAGGGGGAGCAAAGTTATAAGCCGCCCAAAAGTGCTCTTCCTATGGGCCTATGGGATTAGCAACTTAACCATAACTACACGCCCCACGGTATATATATATATATATATATATATATTCAGTGAAAAAACTTTGTTAAAGGGACGTTATGGTTAAGTTGCGCTACTAAAAACCTATGAAATTCAGTGAAAAAACTTTGTTAAAGGGACGTTATGGCTCAAAGTAAAACCGAAAAACCCCTGAAATTCGCCAGTTATGGTAACAGAAGTACCATAACTCGCGCCACCGTGCACTGCTAACACTAAAACCCAGGACATCAAAGATGACATCACAAATATCATTGATGACATCACTGATGACATCACATGTCTGGCTCACTATTTTTTCTTTTGCTGACATATCTAGGCCACATGGTTTTCTTCAGTAACAGTCAGAAACTAAGAATTGTATTTTATTTGTAGACATATCCTTCTAGTAGGTTCTTACAGTAATTCCCTTAGAGTCCAGTCACATCATATGAAACATATACATACGGGAAGACACAAGCTTTAAAGACAGCAATCCTTTTTGTGCATAAAGATAATCACTAGACTTATGAGCACTTTCTGATAGTTCTGTTGTTTTTTTTATGGCTGTACTTTCCCTGTATATGGTCATATTTGTATACATTGTACTCACACTACTTTCCTTAGGGTCCAATCACATCAAGTGATACACATACATAGGGTAAATAGCAGCTTTGAAACAGAGCAATCATTTATTTGCATGAAACTAATCAGTTAAGTTATGAATTGTTTCTGCTACTACTTGTGCTTTTTTGCTAACTTCACTTTCCCTGTATATACCCATATTGGTATGTGTTCTTGTGTCTTTGTGTTTTGTCTATAGTAATGCAATTATGTAATACATGGGTTTTATTAGCTACTTATTACATATTTCACAGTACACAAAAATCTATTAAGAAAACAATTATCATTTCATTATGATACGCGACTTTACACAGAACCCGGAAGACAACACACATTATGTCACAACACAGCGCACAATTCGGAATATGAAACTGTGATTTAAAAGCAAACAGCAAGATTGTAAATTTTGTAAAGTACATTTATTTGACATCAAATGTTTAGAGAATATTCAGCGATTTGCATTTGTCTTTGTTGTCGATCCGCAAAAGTTCATGTTGAGCCAAGCGATGTTCCTTTGTGGTACAGAGAGTGTTAGATCAGCTTAGAACACAGTGCGCCACAATTCGGAATATGAAACTGTGGTTTAAAAGTAAACAGCAGGATTGTACATTTGGTAAAGTACATTTATTTCACATGAAATGTTTAGTGAATATTCAGCGATTTGCAATTGTCTCTGCTGTCGATCAGCAAAAGTTTATTTTGAGCCACGCGCTGTTCCTTTGCGGTATATAGGCTGTTGGTTTATGATAAAAGCAGTAAATGGTCGCACTGATAATTGGAAGGTTGCTCCAAAAACGAGGCATTAGACCACCATAATGGTTGGTATGTTGCTTCTAGCCGCTAGTACTGCGTAAGGGCATATTGGTCCTTGGCGATTGTCCCATAAAATGGTGAGGATCATGAAGTTGCTTACATGGAGCTGCACCTGGCAGTTGAAAAATCCATCCGCTGGAGTCTGAAAATCGTGACATTGGCAAAATGGGGCAACATACCTGTTTTAAAAAACATAAATTAGTCTCACCAGCCGATCTTTATTAAAAATATTCATTTTATTTATTAGGGCATGAAACTATTTGCTAGCGAAGATAGTGCAACGGAGTATGTTAATAATAAAATAATAATATTTTCGCATTTATATAGCGCAAAGAACCGTCAGGTCTCTCAGCGCTGCTTATTATTACCCACGATGTGTGGTGCTCATTTATCGACCACAGAAGGATGAAAAGCTGAGTTTGGCCGTGCCAGGATTCGAACCTGCGTTAGCAAGCTGTGCACGGATGTCAAAGCGAGCGCTCTACTCGCTCTACTCGCTGTGCCACTTGACCGGCTACAGTGCAGTGGCACAGCGAGTAGAGCACTTGACCGGCTACAGACCGGTTAAATTATTTCTATTAACCCACCCTGTGTCGTCTGCCTTTTTCAGAGCCCTCTAAACGACAGGGGATCAATTCGGCGGTGATAGTGCGCGGTAGAAAACAATATGCCACATTGAACGAGAAGTACAACTTGACCGGGGTTTAATGCCACGCTATTGTTATTATATTCCGGTATAAAATAATCTAAAGGGTTACTTACATTATAATTGCATTTTCCATTGTCCAAGTGTAGTGCAGTCCCAAAATACGACTCTGCGTGTGCCAACAATCTTTCTCAAAGTGATATAATATACAAAAGTGGTTTCGTTTCAGAAATTTCATCTTTATCGTGTCTTACGTTTTTGCTACACTTCTTCAAAAGAAGTCTTTCAGCACAATCTCTGTCTGTCAAGGGAAAAAAAAATAGAACCTTATACTGGGAGTCGTGGACCTCTCCGGGCCGCGAGAAAAAAATGGAAGCAGCTGACCTTCACTGTGAACGAGCATGAATGCTTACTTTGCAACATTCTGTGTAAAGCCATCTGTGAGAACTTGCTGTTTACTCTACATCTTTGTATATTGTTTGAGTGCTAATAAAAAAAGTTTGTTTAAGGGACGTTATGGTTCCAAGTAAAGTCGAAAAACCCCTGAAATTCGCCAGTTATGGTAAGCTAAGCAACCATAACTCGCGCCACCACCGTGCACTGCTAACACTAACACCCAGGACATCAAAGATGACATCACAAATGTCATTGATGACATCACTGATGACATCACATGTCTGGCTCTCCCTTTTTTCCCTTTACTGACATATCTAGGCCACATAGTTTTCTTCAGTAACAGTCAGGAAGTAAAAATTGAAAAGGTACTATATTTGTAGACTTAGGGTCAAGTCACATCATATGAAACATATACATAGCGGAAGACACAGGCTTGAAAGACAGCAATCCTTTCTGTGCATGAAGATAATCATTAGGGTTATCAGCACTTTCTCATAGTTTTATTTTTATTACTCTACCTTCCCTGGATATGCTCATATTTGTATACATTGTACTCACTCTCCTTTCCTTTGGGTGCAGTCACATCATGTGATACACATACATATGGTAAGTAGCAGCTTTGAAACAGAGCAATAGTTTCTCTGCATAAAGACAATCAGTTAGGTTATGAACTCTTTTTGCTACTACTTCTGCTTTTTTGTTTACTTCACTGTCCCTGTATATACTCATATTTGTATGTGTTGTTGTCTCTTTGTGTTTTGTCTGTAATAATTATGTATTAAGTGGGTTTTATTATCTACTTATTACATGTTTCACCGTACGCAAAACTCTAATAAGAAAGCAGTTATCATTTCACTATTCAACATGGCAAGATTATGAATATTGCACCTTCATCATGTATGCTGCACAAACTGCCTATGTTTCTGCATGAGTAGCTTAGTATACTGGATAGAACTTCATAATAGAATGCTATTTATATCAATGCATTGCTTAATGCACTAATTAGCTCATGATATTTATTCAAATGATCCTTGACAGTTTTTGGTCAACATTATAAGAATCCCTTGTACAGAGTTTTCATGAAAAGTAAATGCACATGTGATGTCATCAGTGATGTCAGCAATGACATTTGTGATGTCATCTTTGATGTCCTGGGTGTTAGTGTTAGCAGTGCACGGTGGCGCGAGTTATGGTTGCTTATCTTACCATAACTGCCGAATTTCAGGGGTTTTTCGTTTTACTTTGAACCATTAACGTCCCTTTAACAACGTTTTTTACTGAATATATATATATATATATATATATATATATATATATATATCTGTCACTCTATTGTGTTCTGAGGGCCCAATTGAGCCATAATTCCAGAAGATGAGGGTCAGAGAGGGAAAGTCTGTGCACAGATATACTTAGATAATTATATATACATGGGATGGTGTGGTTACTTTCAGATGAGGCAGTGTATGCTCCTCAAAGCATATGCCTTTAAATGCTCTCTAGGGACATGTGTGTGAATTACCTTGTTTCATCGACTGATAAGAGAAATTGTAGCACTGTTTACATCACCCTCTCCATGTACCATACTTAATTATGTGATGTCCCACCATGCCATGTCTCAAGATATGCCTCCACACGTCTAGAAGCACTGCCCATGAGTTCAGTGAGCCTGGACCTTGGTTCTACATGCCTGTTTCAATGGTTGAATGGCATCCGCGCCCTGGAAGTGATAAACTCTGCAGTTTTTTCCATACCCTGAGCCATCCAATTCACTGTAAATGGCTGTTCCTCCTGCCAGTTTCCTGAGCTCCTCACTGCCTAATGGTGAAAGGTGTTTGTTTCTTGCCCCAACCTCCCCACTACCCAGGGAAGCTGGCAGTGTCTAGACTTGAGCTATTTCACCTAGTGGCGCAGTCACAGAGTGCTGATCCACGACACCCCAGCTGTATTCACACCTCTCAGTTGCCTCCAGTCCCTGTGTCCTTGTCCCTTGCTGCATAATCCTCTCAACAACCATATAATTTTGTTCTTTGAACAAAAAGTCTCAAAACGATATTTACTGGCCCCGCAGTGTTGCCTTATTTGCATTTTAGATTATATGTTTCTCAGCTGTGTTCAAGGGTGGCCATTTTGGGCTTATTTCCATTTCAGTAACCCCTATTTAAGCTAAGTGTGCGGGTGAGCAGGCACCCAAAATAGTTTATTCATTTTGGCACAACAGCAACATTAGTACACTCAAACACAACATTTTTTTATACGGCATTCAGCTAAAAAAGGATCAGTTTAGGTCACTGTGGATTATCAGAACTGACACATTCTGTAGAGCCTCTGCTACAGTCTTAATGACACCGATAATTGTCTGAATAGTCTGAAATACAAAAAAAAGGCCCTTTCTAGAAAAAAGTAGCAATGGTGAAAAATGGAGACGAGAATAGACTTGCATAGGGTTGCTGTCTCCCATATTTAGCAGAAAACAAAAATGATGCAATGCCAATGCCATTGGGGACACAGAGAAGGTCTAAAGGCTATTTGCTGGTGTGCTGATGTGAGTGTAAATGTGTATGTATGCAGCCTACTAAAACATCCTCCATGTTATTACAAAGGAAGAATACTCATCCACTGGGGTAACCCGACATTTCTCCTGTTCCTGGCCGGGTCTTGTCTGTTGGACCCAGTTGCATTCTGGTCCAGGTGCATTCTGGTTTTATGGACTGGGCTCACTTGTCCTCTTCCTCCTCCCTTTCACTTCCTGTCTGCACACTTACATTACCTAGAATGTACAAGGCCTGGTTCGCCTAGTACGGTAGTTTTTTGTTTCTGTATGTTTTTCTCCTTATCCCCCCCATCACCTCACTCTTCGCCATGCACTTGCACTATCTGAAACGTTGTTGGCCTAGTACGGTGGGTTAATGATTTGTATGTTCTTCTCCCTCTCCTCCCCCCTTCTCAGCCTCCCTTCAGGACATGCAGTTGCACTAGTAGCAAGGCCGTCAGGCCTAGTATGCTAGTCATTTTTTGCTAGATCATTGGGAAACTTCAAGACCTAAGAATGACTCTGAATTCCCTTGTTCCCTTCCCACCTTGAAGCGCTTTGAAGCACTTCACTTGTGTATAAGCGCTTTACAAATAAACAATTACAAATACAATTACATGATATGTATATATATATTCAATGAAAAAACCTGGTCAAAGGGACGTTATGGTTAAGTTACACTAATAAAAACCTATGAAATTCAATGAAAAACTTTGTTAAAGGGACACTATGGTTAAGTTGTGCTACTAAAAACCTATGAAATTCAGTAAAAAAACATTGTTAAAAAGATGTTATGGTTACAAGTAAAATAGAAAAACCCTTGAAATTCACCAGTTATGGTAAGCTAAACAACCATAAATCGCGCCACCACCGTGCACTGCTAAGACTAACACCCAGGACATCAAAGATGGACTGCACTCCCAGAGCAGCCAGAGAATGAAAGTATTCCGCAGCAGGTTCAAGGGAACAGCACAGCAAACTCCAGTTAGCACCCAGTTAGCACCCAAATTTTATTAGCAACGTGCTACAAGGGAAAACCATAGAACAGAACGATGCATTTCGCGGTTCTCCGACTGCTTGATCACGTGGTTTAACGCAGACACAAATGATGGACAATAAATACACAAACAACTCTATGGTACATACAGAGTGTCTCACAGTTAGATTGCGATTTCTATTGCAATAAAAATGTCGGACATTTTGGAAGGTCTAAACAGTATAGAAAACATGAACAGCTTGATATTCTGCGTAGGTACAGTTTAGTAACTTGGATATATTCAATGTATGATAATGGGTCTCATAATATGTGACATTAAGATTACGTTTTGTGGTACCATGCATAAAGAATTATACAAGATGGTATGTCTATGCGTTACCTAATGTGCTTATGTCTACTTTATTTAGCCATAAATACGGCTCCTACCAAGGTGATATAAAAGAGGATAGTAAGCACCAAATACCAAATCCTGTCACGTGAAATCCAAGTACAAGCGGCAGATGTTATGCATGTGTTTACACAGTTGACCCAATCTGCAGTGGGGGAGGGCTGCAATGGAGATAAGTACTTATAGTTTCGTAGGACAAGTATTACCTATGCAGAATACTCTTTGTCTGTGTAAAAATGCTTGTGCAAATGAGCAAAAATGTAAACAGCATAAAGTGCATAGTGCTTAATGTACATTTTTAACAAAGTGCATAGTGCATTCAAGTATTTACCAGTAAGGTGTCTAGTGCATAATGCATACTAAATCTCTCACAGCCCTACTACTGATACCACCAACGCAAAAAAAAAATACAAGAAGTTAGTAGCTATATGGGTCAACATGTCTATCCAAAGACGAGTCAAAATTCAGTTTTTCATTAGCCGTGTGTAAAAAAGGTCCATCAAATCTTTGTGTCCATAAAACCAATTCCTGTGTTCCAATGCTGTAAAGCCATATTGTTAAAAGTTCACAATGCAATAAATACAAATAATACAAATATCGATAACACATTGACAGGGTAATTCATAGAAATTCACACAAAAATGGCGCACGCGGCTGGCGCACAGTGTCCCCGTCCGATACACTGCGCCAGCCGCGTGCAAAAAAATCCTTTTCATCGCACAGCGTATTCATGGATTTTAGCCTCTGAAACCAGCCGTGGCGCAGAGTGGTGCAGCGACCCTGCAGCAGCGCCAGTTACGCCCCCAAGAATGCCCTTGCGCAAGGAAAAGCCTTCAAAATCCCCAAATCATCGCAAAGGGCTGCGCTAACCCTGGACCAGTTCATAGGGCTGGCAAACAGCAAACGCCAAGCAGGGAACATGTATTTCAGTGGTTTGCGGGAAGTCCCACACGCGATTGTCCTGGGTACGTGTCCATCAGGGGTGCGTGGGAAGTAACACATGCGATTCCATCAGGGCACGTGTATTCCAGGGGTGCGCGGGAAGTATCACACGCAAAAACAGCAGGGTACGTGTATTCCAGGGGTGCGCGGGAAGTATCACACGCAAAAGCAGCAGGGTACGTGTATTTCAGTGGTGCGCGGGAAGTATCACACGCAAAAGCAGCAGGGTACGTGTATTTCAGCGGTGCGCGGGAAGTATCACACCCGATTCCATCAGGGTACGTGTATTCCAGGGGTGCGCGGGAAGTATCACACGCAAAAGCAGCAGGGTACATGTATTTCAGGGGTGCGCAGGAAGTATCACACGCGATTCCATCAGGGTACGTGTATTCCAAGGGTGCGCGGGGAGCACCACACGTGAATTGCACGTGTGGGTCCTCCCAGGTGCTCCCTCTACACCCTCCACAGCCCCTGCAGGTGGCCCACAACACAGGGGCCTACCCTGCACATGTCCCGCAGGCACCCCATCCACCATGGCCATGTCCCCCAGCCAACCCACATGTCACCTTGCACTACTGCCCACCAACGCATGTCCTCCTGCACCCCCAGCCACCAGGGGCACCCTCCACCAGGCCCCACTCATGTCTACCATCACCCCACCCCCAGCAGTGCAGGGGCAGCCTCCACCAGGCCCCCAATCATGTCTACCATCACCCCACCCCCCAGCAGTGCAGGGGCAGCCTCCACCAGGCCCCACTCATATCCCTATCACCCCCACCCCCCAGCAGGGCAGGGGCAGCCTCCACAAGGCCCCCACTCATGTCTCCCATCACCCCACCCCCCAGCAGTGCAGGGGCACCCTCCACCAGGCTCCCACTCATCTCTCCCACCGCCCCCACCCCCAGCACCAGGGGCACCCTCCACCAGGCCCCCACTCATGTCTCCCACCACCCCCACCCCCAGCGGCAGCCTCCAACAGGCCCCCACTCATGTCTCCCTGCACCCCCACCCCCCAGCCACCAGGGGCAGCCTCCAACAGGCCCCACTCATGTCTCCACCCCCAGCCACCAGGGGCAGCCTCCACCAGGCCCCAACTCATGTCTACCACCACCCCCACCCCCCAGCCACCAGGGCAGCCTCCACCAGGCCCCCACTCATGTCTCCCACCACCCCCACCCCCCAGCCACCAGGGGCACCATCCACCAGGCCCCACTCATGTCTCCCACCACTCCCACCCCCAGCAGTGCAGGGGCAGCCTCCACCAGCCCCACACTTATGTCCAACTCATGCCTCCCTGCACCCCCACCCCCCAGCAGTGCAGGGGCAGCCTCCACCAGGCCCCCACTTATCTCTCCCACCACCCCCACCCCCCAGCCACCAGGGGCAGCCTCCACCAGGCCCCCACTCATGTCTCCCTGCACCCCCACCCCCCAGCCACCAGGGGCAGCCTCCACCAGGCCCCACTCATGTCTCCACCACCCCCACCCCCCAGCACCAGGGGCACCTCCACCAGGCCCCCACTCATGTCTCCCTGCACCCCCACCCCCCAGCAGTGCAGGGGCAGCCTCCACCAGGCCCCCACTCATGTCTACCATCACCCCCACCCCCCAGCAGTGCAGAGGCACCCTCCACCAGGCCCCCACTCATGTCTCCCACCACCCCCAACCCCCAGCAGTGCAGGGGCAGCCTCCACCAGGCCCCCACTCATGTCTCCCACCACCCCCACCCCCAGCCACCAGGGGCAGCCTCCACCAGGCCCCCTCTCATGTCTCCTGCACCCCCACCCCCCAGCCACCAGGGGCAGCCTCCACTAGGCCCCCACTCATGTCTCCCATCACCCCACCCCCCACCCCCAGCCACCAGGGGCAGCCTCCACCAGGCCCCCACTCATGTCTACCATCACCCCACCCCCCAGCAGTGCAGGGGCAGCCTCCACCAGGCCCCACTCATGTCTACCATCACCCCACCCCCCAGCAGTGCAGGGGCAGCCTCCACCAGGCCCCACTCATGTCCCCCTGACACCCCCACCCCCCAGCAGTGCAGGGGCAGCCTCCACCAGCCCACACTCATGTCCAACTCATGTCTCCCTGCACCCCCACCCCCAGCAGTGCAGGGGCAGCCTCCACCAGGCCCCCACTCATGTCTACCACCACCCCCATCCCCCCAGCCACAGGGGCACCCTCCACCAGGCCCCCACTCATGTCTACCACCACCCCCACCCCCCAGCCACCAGGGGCAGCCTCCACCAGGCCCCCACTCATGTCTCCCATCACCCCCACCCCACAGCAGTGCAGAGGCAGCCTCCACCAGGCCCCCACTCATGTCTCCCATCACCCCCACCCCCAGCAATGCAGGGACAGCCTCCACCAGGCCCCCACTCATTTCCCCCTGCACCCCCACCCCCCAGCAGTGCAGGGGCAGCCTCCACCAGGCCCCCACTCATGTCCCCCTGCACCCCCATCCCCCAGCAGTGCAGGGCAGCCTCCACCAGGCCCCACTCATGTCTCCCATCACCCCCACCCCCAGCATCCAGGGCAGCCTCCACCAGGCCCCCACTCATGTCTCCCACCACCCCCATCCCCAGCCATCAGGGGCAGCCTCCACCAGGCCCCCACTCATGTCTCCCACCACCCCCACCCCCAGCCACCAGGGGCAGCCTCCACCAGGCCCCCACTCATGTCTCCCTGCACCCCACCCCCAGCAGTGCAGGGGCAGCCTCCACCAGGCCCCCACTCATGTCTACCACCCCCCCACCCCCAGCAGTGCAGGGGCACCCTCCACCAGGCCCCCATTCATGTCTACCACCACCCCCACCCCAGCCACCAGGGGCACCCTCAACCAAGCCCCCACTCATGTCTACCACCACCCCCAGCACCAGGGGCAGCCTCCACCAGGCCCCCACTCATGTCTCCCATCACCCCCACCCCCCAGCAGTGCAGGGGCAGCCTCCACCAGGCCCCCACTCATGTCTCCCATCACCCCCACCCCCCAGCAGTGCAGGGGCAGCCTCCACCAGGCCCCCACTCATGTCCCCTGCACCCACCCCCCAGCAGTGCAGGGGCAGCTCCACCAGGCCCCACTCATGTCCCCCTGCACCCCACCCCCAGCAGTGCAGGGGCAGCCTCCACCAGGCCCCCACTCATGTCTCCCATCACCCCCACCCCCCAGTATCCAGGGGCAGCCTCCACCAGGCCCCCACTCATGTCTCCCACCACCCCCACCCCCCAGCAGTGCAGGGCAGCCTCCACCAGGCCCCCACTCATGTCTCCCACCACCCCCACCCCCCAGCCACCAGGGCAGCCTCCACCAGGCCCCACTCATGTCTCCCTGCACCCCCCACCCCCAGCCACCAGGGGCAGCCTCCACCAGGCCCCCACTCATGTCTCCATCACCCCACCCCCAGCGGTGCAGGGGCAGCCTCCACCAGGCCCCCACTCATGTCTACCACCACCCCTACCCCCAGCCACCAGGGCAGCCTCCACCAGGCCCCCACTCATGTCTACCATCACCCCACCCCCAGCCACCAGGGGCAGCCTCCACCAGGTCCCCACTCATGTCTCCCTGCACCCCACCCCCACAGCAGTGCAAGGGCACCCTCTACCAGTCCCCCACTCATGTCCCCCAGCCAACATGTCACCACAATCTAGATCCTGGCCCCTATGGTCAGCCTCCAAATGCCAAACACCCACCTGAGTATTGCATCCACCCACTTAGAAATGGCAAAAACAATGATATAACCCAAATGCAAGTTTGGAAAATGAACACATGTCCGTCACATACACCCAATGGGTGTCAGTGAATGTCAAAACCCATATCATGATATGCATGAACCAAATGGAGATGATACTACACATTGAAGTTTGAAGAAAAAATATGTATTAACCGCAACATAAATTGCATCAAAAATAAACAAACAATAATGGAATTTTTTTTTTAAAAAACCCAGCAGGTACGTGAAATGATGCAAAACCACAAATCATAATGCAAACGAAAGATGTCCAAAGTCACAGTCCACAAAAGTAAATCCAATGGAAAATTAAAATCGAAAACCATTGCTCCATGGTGAAATCATAAAAAAAATGAAAATCCAAAAGTCAACTATATACAGATAAACAATCCAGGGTCCATGATCCCAACCGAAGAAATGAAACCTATCTAATAACACTAACTTAAAAAGAAAGAATATATACAAAATTGTGGCCCATTGTCCAAAAGGTCCAAAAAAATGCTAAACCAAAGGAAACCTAACACTAACTACAGAACTATTTACAAGGGCAGCGGGCTAGTCCGACAGCTCACTTCGGGCTGTTCCGGGCCAGGGCATCATCGAACTCCTGCTCAATGTCCCGGAGGCGCTCCTCCTCCATGGCCCCGAGGGTCTGCAGGGCCGTCCACATGTTCCTCCCAAACTCCCTGCGGATTGGCTCGAGGCACTCGGCCCGCCTCAGGGCCCTCCGCATGGAGTTCTCCGCCCTGACCATCGTGAGCCATGCCTCTTCCGCCCGCTGCAGCTCCGCATCTATGCCGTGGCCCAACCGCTGCCACACGGAAGACACTTCCCGTCCTGGGTCCTCCTGCCCTCCGGCCGATGCCTGCCCCTCCGATGTCGAAGGCCCCGAGCCATCCTGGCTCCCACCACGTTGCTGCTGCTGCTGCGCCTCTGCCCGTGCACTGCCCCCTGCTGCCTGCACATCCTCCGCTGGCTGGGGTGCAGTCGTTGATGTGGCCACCCCTGCTGGACGTCCGACTCCCGACTGTGGCAGGGATGCCTCCTCCGTCAGCCTGGCCGCACCGTCAGAGGCAGCTCCACAGGGCACCCAGGTGACTGATGGGTGGGAAGATGGCACGGACGGCGACTGGCGCATAGGGGGATCAGTTGAGGAGGGGGTCGGAGCAAGCCCCATCAAACGGAAGAATCCGGCCTGGGTGACCTGTCCCAGTAGGCTGACGCGATCAACGAGCCATTCGAGATGACGTGCAGTCTCCTCATGAAAAGACTGCAGGTCACCTCACATGGCCCGTTGACGCAACGCCACATCAGTCAGGGACAGGCTCAAACCCGGACCCCGGATAGCCACGTCCGCAGGCAGAGGAAGGCCAGTTGTTGTGAGCTCATCCCCTGCCTGAAAACGGGTCTGGACGTAGGCATCCCTGCTGGTGCAAGATGATGCAGTGACAGGATCAGGGACAGGATTGCACACAGGCACCTCCGCGGCGACCTGTGCTGCCTCCTGTCCCTGGTCCTGCACTGCACCACTAGCACCAGTGGAATCCCCACCTCCAGACCCCGTCTCTGTTGCTTGCACGGCCTCCTCCTTCACCAAACCCCCCACCAACCTGGAGGACTCCGTGCCATCTTCCCCCGTTGGGCCCTGTGGGGTCCCAGCTGCCCCTTCTGCTGCCGAGGAGTCCAACTCCGACCTCCGCCTCTTGCACCTCCCCCCGGCAGCTGCAGCCTGGGATGCAGCACCAGACTCCTCACTCCCCGACGAGATGACAACCTGGGAGGGGAGCCGGGCCTTGCGTCTCCGGCTGGTGGTGCGATCCCCGCCGCTGTGCTCCACAGCACCTTCTCCGCCCTCTTCATCAGTTGACGCTGCAGACAGGGAGAAATAAAACACAGGCATCAGGGCACTGTACAAAGGACACATACACACATGACAGTTGCACATGAGTGGCATTGGCAAACCTCAGACATGGCATCACAATTGGCAACACACATGTCATTTCTACATGCACACATGAGCCATACCACAGCCACATCGCAACTGCCAGCACCATCCATACACATACAACAGCATGAGCAGGCAAAGGTGAGCCAGACATCACATGCAACACAGGGAGTGCACTACACATGCACGCACACCACCACACTTGCATGTATGTGTACACCTCAGCCAACTGTCGCAGTGTTCCGATGGGCATCCATGTCACATCTGCCAATCAGGTTTCCACATCCCGCTGTCGCATGCATCCATGTTGCATCACTGTTGCACCCTTGTCAAATACACACACATGTACATGTACACAGTGCTGATACATGCAGCTGAAAACAACATACATGCGTGACATCACGAACATGCCTACTTACATACACATTCATCCAAACATGTGTGCCCACACAACTGCATTTGGCATGCAAGCCTACACACACAAGCACCATCCATGTCTCACACATGACAGCCCTTGCATGTGTTAGCCTCACGGTCCTGTACACCCCACCCATACTCGGCCCCATACAAACAGATGTGCAACTGGCACACTACTGGCACATCACCACACGCACAGCTTACAAGCATGATGCATGTACACTTACCGCTCGACTACAGACGGGTCTGCCTCTCAAGGACCTGGACGTGGAGGGCTGGGGGTATGCGTTCCAGGACCCTCATCTGATATTCCGACAAGTGGCCCCGGCGCCCCTTAGCATCCGCTGCCTTCAAGAGGCGCCGGGCCTTGCTGAGGGTCCTGGACCTGAAGTTACCCCAGTGCTTCTTGACATGTTGGAAGTCGCGGACTGCCACCCCCTCCGTGTAGATGGCAGTCACGATGTCCGTCCAGATTCGAGTCCGTCCTTCCTTGTCGGCGCGCACCCTTCCGAAGAGAGCATCATACTGCCCCAGGACTTGCTCCACCAGGACACCAACTTCCCTGGCACTGAAGCTGGTGCCCCTCTGCCTCTCTGGCCGGGGGTTGTCAGTGGTGCCAGATGTTGCAGTGCCCGACATGACAACCCCAGAGGTAGGAGTGGGTGGGCAACTGGGTCCTGGGGCTGGGCTGTGGAGCGATGGAATCCCAGTCGGGAGTCTTCGGTTCCAGCAGGGGTGGTCACAGCAACAGCACCTCTGGCTGATGTGCAGGCAACAAATGGCAGGGCACGTGGGCAGCAGGCAGTCAGGCAGCAGCAGATGGCAGGTGGGAGCGTGCTCGGGGCTCTGGGGGGCAGTAAATCGGCTTTCTGGGCAGGAGCATGGTCTTCCGTGTGCTTACCCGTGGCCAGCTTGATACGGAGTGATTTGGCACGTGAAAAGTCCTGCATGTCTGCATGTAATTCGAGGAAAGGCCCTTAGCGCGTAAGCGCGTCTGCACGCATACGCGATTTCATTGGCCCAAAGGCCCCCATGCGCAGCTGTGACGTCACGCACATGGCCGTAGAGAATGGCGCGTGTAAAAAAAAAAGATACACGTCCGAGTGTCAAAGCGTGTAATTGGTGGAAATGGCCTCATCGCGTATGCGCGTCTGTGACGTGTGTATAAAAGGTACGCGTAGAACGCTATTTCCTTGTACGTGCTTTTCGTGGAGAGCGAGTGGCAGAAATCTGTACTTCTTGTCGGTTCACACGCGATTTACTTCACGGCGTTTCCAGTTCATACTCCCTGTTACCTCTGACAGCTTTTTCTCTTTTCCTCTTTTTCCTGGGCCTGTTTCCTCAAACAGCGTTCCCTTCTACTGTTGTCCTGTCTCCTCAGACAGCGTACAATTCTTCTTCTGGCGGGGGTGTTGCCAACACGCACACGTGCATATTTTTTCACGCTTTTGTTCCTGGGCAGACGGGTGAGTCGCGCACAGTATTTAACATCTGTGCTTGCCCCGTGTGTCGCGTACCCTTCAGAGGTCATTCTAGGCTGCGTGTGACACACATAGTTCATTTCTTGTGTTTCTGGGTGCCACAGCGTAGTGCAGGTTTATTTTTTCCACGGCACGTGGTCTAGTAGGGGTTGCATGAACCTTACTTTCCCTTTTTGGGGTTGCCTGTGCGTTGCAGTGACCCGTCATCTTTCCCCAGGGGTGACATACAGCCTTGCTAGAGCACTAGGGTACGATTACCATCTGGTACCCAACCCCTTTGACCCCCAATTGCCCAGGACAATAGTCCACATCGACTCCCATACGCACAATAACATCAGTGCCATGGCTGGGAGGTGAACAAGCCGTAAGGGTGGCAAAGATGGCCGAGCCCCTAGTGGTGGCCATGGTGGATCTGGTAGGGGATGTGGCCGTGACTTGCAGGATGCCCCTAGCCCCCCATGTGTGGAGGAGCAGTCAGGGACACCCATGCCCCCCCCCTGGTTGAGGTTAACGTGGCTGACACCATCCATGCTCAGCCCTTGTTGGACCAGCCCACTGTGGAACCAGACCTGGCACAGGGTGACTCCATGGCTGACTTCTAGGTCAGCAGGTCTAGGCCACGTGCGCCGGTGAATGTTGGTGTCATCAGGCCACGTGGATCAGGGGCAGCTAGGTCATCTGCTGCCCCGCGTAGGCAGGCTGGGGAGGCTGCAGGGGCAGCTGCGGCTCCATCCACCCCGCCTCTCACACACCCAGCCAGGACAGTGTCGGTCCAAGTCCATCATGCTGACATTACCCCTGACACCATCACACTTGAGCTAATGCCTGTACCAACTCCCATGCTGAGTGTGCAATCCCACACTCCTAGTACAGAGTCCACCAGGGCTACAGCCTCTAGTGTCCAGCGGCGTAGGACACTCCCCACCACCTTCCAAGCGGAAGAGGAAGAGTGCTCGTCCAGATAGAGGCTTGATGCCCAGACACGGCTACACAGTCTGGCCGCGTCAAGGAAGCCCAGCTTCAATGAGGCCGAACTGAATGCACTTGTAGAGTATGTGTCCGCACATGACCGCGAAGTGGTGATTGTTGCAGGATCCAAGACCACACCTGCACAACGTCAAGGCACACTGGCAGACCATTGCGGACATCATAAGTGCCCTTGAATCGTGAGGCGCACAGCTACTGATGCTACAAGCGCTGGAATGACCTGAAGCGCAGGGCAAAGAATAAGCTGGCCTCAAGTCATGGCCGCAACTCTAGTGACTGGAGTTGGGTCTCCAGCAGATGACATAGAACTCACTCCACATGAGCAAGGTTGCTGGACCTACGTCACAGAGGAACAGATCCAAGGCGTGGGAGAACTGGCAGATTAACGAGGCATTGTCCGGTGAGCGCACATGCATGTGTGTGTCATCCATTGTGCAATGGTGTGTGTGGGAGGGCTTCTGTTTGGGTGGCAGGTGAGGGTGTTTGTGCCTGAGTGGTTTGGGTCACCCCATGTCCTCATCCTATAGCATTCTGCGCACCAGCATTTGGGTATAGCAGCATCCCTTCTGCCAACATTAGACATCCAGCCCAACACCACGCCAGTTGCCCGTGAAGTGTCATCTTGCCACAACATTGTTTGGCTTATTTACCTCTGTTTATTCAGGCAGATTGTTTGGCATACCACCACTTTTACTCGCGGATTCTCAGTCCTATTGTCACATGTCTGACATGGCTATGGTACAGTGGACCTGGCTTTGTTTCCTGGACATGATTTGTTTAAGACATGTCCCTGTGTTATAGGACCATTTTGGAACTGGCAGCTCCAGGTTAAACATTTGAACCATTTCAATGAAAAAATGCTATTTCATGAGCGAACTGGACTGAATGAACAATTGTGCCCTCCTCTCCCTCTTCACTTCATTGGCTAGGGTACATGCCATCTGTGTGATGGCATGTGTTTTGACCTGCCAATCACTGGCCAATGTGTGATGGCCACTGCTAGGCAGCATGCAGAAAATGTGTTCATCTTCCATCTTGGTGTCATCAATGTGTGCCATCTGCCTACCCTTCACAACGCAGTGACGGTTGCATGCATGGGAGGGTTTTAGTCATGTGGGACATGTGTCAATCAAGTAGATGTTTCTGTAGCCTCTCAGCCCTAATTGTGTGCCATAGTGCTAATGCCTGTTTCATTTGTTTCTTTTATGTCTTTGGCAGGGGATGACGCAACTTGATACTGCTGGGGTGTGGAGATGGTGGCAGACCCAGGAGGGGACTCAGGGCCGACCGACCACCAGTGAGGGACCGTGGTGTGGTGGTGGGTGAGAACCCACAACTGCTGCAGGTCGTGCTCTCAGGGATGTCTCTGGCTGCACCTCCCCCGAGCTGTATTCAGGTGTCGATTCGGATGATGGGACCTATGTGCCGTCGCAGGTGAGTGTTCCTGGGAGGGATTCTGTCCCTGTCCGACCCACCTGCACCAGGGTTAGAAACCCTCAATGGGGATGTCAGTGTTGGCAGGTACGCCTTTGTGGTTACGGATGCAGGGTACACTCCGTGACATCTGACCTGTTCCTGGGCCGCCAGCAGATCAGAAGGGGGAATGCAGTCCGGCAGCCTCAGGCACAGTGCCGCAGCACGCAAGGCGCAGTTCGCCTTGCCCAG
>CM030325.1:1027443447-1027502808 GCA_002915635.3 Ambystoma mexicanum | reverse complement strand
GGGAGACATGTGTTGGTGATCAGTAGTGCAAGGTGACATGTGGGTTGTCTGGTGGGCATGGCCATGGTGGATGGGTTGCCTGTGGGACATGAGCAGGGGTGCGGGGTAGTCCCCTATGGTGTCGGCTGCCGTAGAGGGTACACCTGGGAAGACCCACACGGCCAAATCATGTGTAGCATTCCCCGGCACCACCGAAATACACGTACCCTGCTGAAATCACGTGTGAATCTTCACGCGCACCTCGGAATACACGTACCCAGGCCAATCGCGTGTGGAACTTCCCGCGCACCCGAAGTACACGTACCCAGGACAATCGCGTGTGGAACTTCCTGCGCACCCCGAAGTACACATACCCAGGGCAATCGCGTGTGGAACTTCCCGCGCACCCCGAAACACACGTACCCAGGCTAATCACGTGTGGAACTTCCCGCGCACCCCGTAGTACACGTACCCAGGCTAATCGCGTGTGGAACTTCCCGCGCACCCCGAAGTACACGTTCCCAGGCCAATCGCGTGTGGAACTTCCCGCGCACCCAGGAACACACGCACACGCTTTTTTTCTTACAGCGGGTGTCCGTGTTTGTCAGTACCCCTTTGCACCTCATTTGTCCTAGAGGGCCACTGTATGGACCCTTCATCATGGCTGTATATGGGTGCTTTTTGTTAGCGCACTTTTTGGCGCACATTTTTTTCAGGCGCAGGGGCGCTACCGCCTGCTTTCTTGTGGCATACTTGTTTGGCCCTGTGCGCGTCTTTGACCGTGCGCTGGTTTGCCCTATTCGATTCCATGAATACGGGTTGCAGGCGAGCGTGTGGGCATTCCGCGCACTTGCCTCCTGTACTTCCCCCGTGACGCCAATATTTTCACGCGTTGTTCCCCATTCCGAGTGTTACGCCCTGTGTTCCACCACCTTTGGGATGTGCGCCGCGCTATGCATGATTTCGCAGTGGCCGTGGCGCACGCTGTTGGCGGCGCACATTTTTAGCGCACATACAATGCGCTGGTTTCCCTGCGATTTTCGCACTTGCACTGCGAATTTCGCACTTTTACTGCGAATCGCACGTTTTGGCACCTCTGCGCGGCAATTTTCAGCGCACATTAATTCCATGAATCGACCCCTCAGTGTATCAAAACAAACTAAAACGCAAAGTTACCTCAGTACTCAAGATGTACAAGGTGATTGTGCAAAATGCAATGTTACGCAATAATTAGAGATACCGAAGGAATATGTAAACACATGATGATAGTATAATTGAGGCATATCTGTTAAAAAAAGAAGGCTAAGAGATATCGTCCGATGTTATCAGGTGCCTAAAAAGGTATACAATTCTTTATCGAGGTTGTGCCACCGTGGCTTTTTAGTTTTGAAATCCAAGATAGTCTTGGTTTCTAATTGTCTCAGTAAGAGCTCACGGTTGCTACCTCTCGGAGATTTGGGACCTGTTTGTATTCCGAAAAATGAGAAGCCATCTAATTTACCACCATGTTCCGCTTGAAAGTGTAGTGCCATAGGGTAGGTAGGATCAGCATTCTCTATGGCCCTAATATGTTGGAGCATTTGCAGTTTAAGTTTGCCCCTTGTGCTACCCACATACCATTTATTAAATGGGCAATTAAGAACATACTCTACACATTCTGTCTCGAAGGTTATGCGGGTCTTGATGTCAATTTTTATGTTGAGAACTTGGTGGAAATAATCAGATGTATTAATGGCATATTGACATGCTTTACATTTCTGACATTTGTGGAATCCTAATGTTTTAGTTTTCAACCACATATTCTCCGATGTGTTGTATAGTTGGCTCATAAAGCTGGGTACTAACATATCTTTCAACGAAGTACACCTTTTGAAAGTAATATTGGCCCGTTTACCTAACATTGTACTTAAGTGTTCGTCTAACTTCAACACATGCCAATGTTTGTGCATGATCTTACGTATGTCAGACGCTTCTCGGCCAAAGGTCAAAATGAGACTCACATCTGTGGTGACAGAAATATTGCACTGAGCGGTGTTATCTGTCAGAAGTATGCTACACTTCATATTTCTTGCTTTAAGATAAGCTCTTTCAAGCACCTTTGTAGGATATCCTCGGGATTTGAACTTTAGTGCCATAAAGGCGCATTCCCTGTCAAATGTTTTAATATTGGAGTAATTGCATCGTATGCCGATAAATTCTCCATACGGAATGCTCCATTTGAGAGATGTGGGGTGAATACCATTCGCATGTAAGGGAATGTTAGAGCTTGTGGGTTTTCTATAAAGCTCTGTGGCAAGTTAACCTTCGGATACAATTACTTGGACATCCAAAAATACAATTTTGGTCTGGCTATGGCTTTCGGTGAAGTTCAGGTTTAACTCATTGCAGTTCAGAATTTTAACAAAGTTCATCCACTTAGCGCTAGTACCATCCCAAATTATAAAAAGGTTGTCGATATAACGTAGCCATAGTACAATTTTGGCTGTATATCTGTTGTTACTGGGATGCCACACCACGTACTTCTCTCACCAGCCCATGGTGAGGTTAGCGTATAGGGGGCAAATGTCGTGCCCATAGCAGTCCCCTGCACTTGGACGAAATATTGTTTGTTAAAAAGAAAGCAATTGTTTGTTAAACAAAGATTAATCAATTCTAGAATCATTTGGCCATGTTGTAAAAAGTTCATAGATCTGGTGTAAAGAAAATGTTGCCAAGCTTTGAGTCCATCTGCATGTTTTATCGATGTATACAAAGACACTACGTTCAATGTTGCGAGCAAATAGGTAGATTCCCAAGGTATCCCTTCCACCCAACTTAAAAAGTCTTTAGTATCCTTCAAATAAGAGGCTAGTGCAGTCACAAAAGGTATAAGAGTTTCATCAATAAATTTTGAGATGTTTTACAGCAGGGCCCCACACAGTGTCACCATTGGTCTTCCCAGGGGCTTGATTAGACTCATGTGCACTTTAGGCAGAAAATAGATTGTGGAGAAAGTAGGGAATCTAGTATGTAAAAATGTCCACACATCATCGTTTAAGATGTTTTTTTCTTTCCATGTTAACAGCAAGGTTTCATGTTTCTCATGCATGCTTGAAGAAGGAATTTCAGTTAGTAAGGCATAACATTTTCTGTCAAGTAATTGTCTCTCCCCCTCTTGAATGTAGCAGTTGCAGTCCATAATAACTATATTAGCACCTTTATCAGATGGCTTGATAATGATATTGGTCTGAGCTGCCAAATGTTGGATGGGATTGTATTGGATAGAAGTTAAGTTGTGGCAGATTTGCAGCATTTATGCCTTATTTTTTTGAGGTCACTGATCACCAGATCTTGAAAGGCTTCCACGTGCCCCCCTGGATTAAAGACAGGGTTAAATCTTGATTTTGCCTTGAGTTGAGTTTCACCTGGCCAGCTGGTCACTATATTCATTTCAACTACAACTCCCAGGTAACTTTGAGCTACAATTGTAGTCCGCACGCGATCACGTGGTTCGTGACGCGGCGAAATAAGTAATACACGGACCAAGATGGCGCTGTACTGGATCGCACTACGATAGCCGGCCAAAATAACGAAATAGAGGTAAGCAAGTCCGGCGATGACCCTATTTTGCTTTATCTACGAGCTCCAACCACTATATAGAGCACTAGCTCGTAGCTCTCACCTCTAAAACTCTAAAATACGCAATACTGGTCAATCGAGCATGGCAATGACATTGAGGGAACTAGACAGAGGGAAGCATCATTAATCATGGCTGCACTACCTACCACCATAAATGACTCATAGGAAACAACCCGCATAGCAGATGGAAGTCTCTTAGTACTGAGAACCGCAATACAGCTAGGAAGCATTAGGCAAAGTCCACCATATAATGTTAAAATCACGGATAATGTGAGGCACCAAATATGTTGGACAGTTGAGTGTTAAGAATGTACACACGAGTGTTGACATTAAGATCTAATACCCGTGTCCCCACAATTCGGGAGAGAAGAGAGAGCCACACATCTCCTCACACAGAATTGCACGTCGAAAACAGAAAACAGAACTTTAATGCAGCTGAGGCCAAAAGACCCGCAGCATAAAACAAACTACATGTTTCAGTACTTCGACATATAGAGGTATGGAGAACTCTATTTCGAAGTAGAAGTACCAACTAGAATACAATTTTAAAAGGGTTTTAATAATACTTGAGACTGATGATAGTCCCACCTTTCTCTCTTGTTTCTGTCCGTATAGGATCAGGGATTATTCCACCTTATCTATTCTGGACCACAGAAGACACCCTCAAACACTTCATAATATTGAAGACACCTCGAGAACACTAGAATCTAAACTATTATTCGTCCTGAAGAAAGCGGATACTCAAGAATCCCGCTGAAACCGGTTGACTGTTTGTTTAAGAGTACTGGCCGATAACCCAGACTTCAATACCTTTATAAATAAAGAATAGGGTTTGTTAAAAGAAATTGCTCTAGTTATCACCACACACTCTCTCTCCACTACATCACAGTGGTGACAAAATAGGTTGTTGTTTTTAAACACCTCTATTGACCATTGGTCATAGAGTCATCTCTTTGTTTTAATGATAAAACACACGCTGTGGGGGCGGAAAGATTAAATACAAAATACCGACCTCCATGTCTGTGTGCACTTATAGACACTAGTAAAGTGTTTTAGAGAGGATAGGGTCAGGATCTCGACATCCCTTGTAGTCGGCTCTGCAGCACTTACTAGGGCCGTCAACCAATTGATGCGAGATTTTTTACAGATAGGGTCATTTAACTTTGTGCTAGGGACTCAGCGTTAGGAATAACTTTGAAATACTCCAGCCTTCTGTTATTATGTGTTACAATACTGAGGTATAAACGGGAGGCAAATGCCTTTCAACTGCTTTTTGTAGTTACTTCATCTTCTGGCGGCGTCACAAACCGCGAGTTAGTGCACCAATAGGGCACTTTAAAAAATAAAAATAACCACCAAGAAGAGATGTGGGCCACAGATTTAAGTACTTTTTAAACTGACATTATACCTACAAAATGGCAGAAGCAACCTATCTGGCATTCGCCGAGGATCTGATAGAGGGAATTCTTGCTAACCCCTCTATACTTGGCATAGAACAACAGGCCGCCATTGCTACAAAAGGTGACGATTGGAATGAACTGGAAGCATTACGCAAAAAGCTCATTAGCACTGAAATCCATGGGGCCATCATGACGGAATACCTACGGGCACACATAGCCCCCAATGGACTAATCATTAGAATTGAACCTAGAATCTTTCTTGAAGAACTTAAATTTAGGAAGGATTGGAGTTTCATCTCGAATAAATGCACAAGGGACTGGATCATACTGATAATGAACACAGCAAAAACAGTGTCTGAGAGATTAATGAACGAGATCATCACAAAGCAGGATGCGATAACAACAAAAATGATTGTGGAAGACTATCTCAAAAGTATGGCAGCCTTGGACGCAACAATAAAAGAGTTTAAAGAGCTAAACCTAAATAAAAAGGTGATTAAACTCAAGAAGGATATCGCAGCATTCTCTCACGAAAAAAGTATCCATATACTACTGGATGCTTACTATGATTAACAAGAGAGAAATGCAAATATACCTAACAGAGGACCCATGAGGGGCAGACAACAAAGGAACAGACCGAGACCTGGCAATTGAAATTTTTCTAGTGGTAGTTCCGATGAGGACTCAGGAAGAACTGGCGGTAACGTCAGATTTGACAATCAACAGAATAGAGGTGGAAATACTCAGGGTTTTCAGGCCTCCAGAGGACACAGCAGAGCCAGAGGATGGTGGCCGAATCAATCACCCAGGGTCACCCGGAACAGAGGGAAAGGTTGGTACCAACAGAACGCTATCCCACAATACGACCCCTAATACCTGAAAAAGAATCCTTGGTGGTCAATCTATCAACCTTTACCCCTTCAAGTACACAATTGAGTGTACTACAAAAGGGCCTTTCGTTTGTACCTACATCCTCACACGATCCGTTCCAGACAAGAATTGAGATCACCCAATTGATGAGGAAAATACGGCTAAAACAATATTTGCTAAAAATACCCACACAGGACCAACAGATGTGACGGAATTACATAATAAATCTACGTACTATCCTCCAACACATACTATAAGCGTGGAATCCCAGACTTTTGAAAAGCTGATTCTCAAAAAACTCGATGAAATTGAGGCAGAAGACAACTCTGGAGAGTTCCATAATATGACCAAGATGGAAAGTATAGCCTTGAAGGAACTTAAGACAAACAATGAGATAATCATAAAACCCGCTGATAAAGGGGGAGCCGTCATTAAGAATAGAACAGACTGTGACGGGATGGTAAATACCCTGATAGATGAGCAGACCACATATAGAAAACTTGGAGGTGATCCAACCGAACGACTCAGGAACCTGATTAATCCGATTATTGAAGAAGCAGAGGCGGAAGGGCATATAAGCACTAAAGAAGCAGCTTTCTTGACTCCACAATACCCCAGGCGACCCGCCTTTTACGCACTACCTAAAATACATAAGGGCGTCCTCCCAACACCTGGGCATCCCATTGTATCTGGAATTAGTTCCATTTTAGAACCTCTTTCTCAGTTCACTGACTTCTTCTTAAGAGAAGAGGTGAGCAAAATGCGTTCCTATATTAAAGACACCACAGCTATCCTGATACACCTTAATAATCTCGTCCTGGAGAGTGAAGACATCTACATAGTGACCATGGACATAGAGTCATTATACTCCAAAATCCCCCAGGGAGAAACATTGAGGGTTATTGAAAGTGTGTTACAAACAAAAACACTGAACGTGCCTGTGGCTCTAATTATGCAATTAGCAGAAATAGCCTTGACAAAGAACTATTTCTTGAATGGAGAAAGCTATTATGAACAAATAGCCGGAACAGCCATGGGTGCAACATTTGCACCCACCCTAGCAAATCTATATGTTGCTAATTTTGGGGAAAACCACATATACCCAGAGACCAACCCTTTTGCTGCTAACATTGTGAGTTGGCGTAGATATATTGATGACGTATTCCTACTGTTTGATGGAGACAATGCCACTCTGAATAACTTTATGGGTTGGATCAATGGATTAAACCCCTTCCTTAAATTCACCTATGAGGCAAGCAAAACGACAGCCACGTTTCTCGATTTCAAAATCATGAGGACAGGTCAGACTTTTGAAACCACGCTTTTTCAGAAACCCACCGATAGAAATTCTTTACTGGATTATACCAGCTTCCATCAAAGGTCATTGAAAGAGAATTTACCCTTTGGGCATTTTCTCAGATTCAGGAGGAACTGTACCACGAGAACTGAGTATGACTTACAAGCCACAATCCTCTCCAATAATCTAAAGGAGAGAAATTACCCTCATCGAATTATCAACCAAGCAAAAAAGAGGGCGAGAAATATACCGAGAGAAATAACCCTCAACCAACATGGAAGAAGAAAAAGAGATGACAACACAATTACAGCTGTGTTCAGTCATTCTCCATTGATTAATCGCTTGAAGAAAGAAATTCGAAAAGCCTGGCACATACTAAATATTGAAGAACAACAATTACCAGAACCACAGTTTGCCATAAGAAGGAGAAAAAATCTGAGAGACTCTTTGGTGCAGACCTATAAAGAAACAACCCCCTCCACCAACATGAATACACTTTGGAATACACCCAGACCGCAGGGCCATATATCATGTGGGGCCTGCACTGTGTGCAAATACACACAACGTAGCACAGCTATGGACATAGGCTGGAATTATCCTTGGGAACAGAGGAGTCTGACCAATTGCAACACAACAAATGTGGTGTATCTAATACGGTGCCCCTGCAATAAAAAAATATATTGGCATGACGACAAGAGCCATAAAGATACGCATAGGGGAGCATCGATCCAACATCAGGACTCAAAAAAGAACTGCCCCACTGGTAGAACACTTCATTGAGCAACAACACACTGAAAATGACTTAACGTGGACCATATTAGAAAAAGTCAGAGTACCTAAAAGAGGTGGAAACATCACAGCCCTCTTATTGAAAAAAGAACAGCAATGGATATACAGGACTCGTAGCCACCTGATAGGCTTAAATGAGGAGATCTGTTGGCAAACCCTGGCGGTCCTATTAAGCAGAGTGGAGAAGAATATTTTGCTAACCTCTGAGCATGGGCTCTACAACTGTAGATGACCGGAAGGGGTTTAATAATTTTGAGTAGACAAGGATTGCAAAAACCACTCATGTAAACAAGGCACCACATCATCAACTACAACTCCCAGGTAACATTGAGCTCTATTTGTAGTCCGCACGCGATCATGTGGTCCGTGATGCGGCGACACAAGTAATACATTGACCAAGACGGCGCTGTACTGGATGCGGCCACTTATGTAAATATGGTACCGCATCATCAACTACAACTCCCAGGTAACTTTGAGCTACAATTGTAGTCGGCACGCGATCACGTGGTTCGTGACGCGGTGAAATAAGTAATACACGGAACAAGATGGCGCCGTACCGGATCGCACTATGAGAGCTGGCCAAAACAGCGAAATAGAGGTAAGCAAGTCCGGCGCGACCCTATTTTGCTTTATCTACGAGCTCCAACCGCTACATGGAGCCCTAGCTCGTAGCTCTCACCTCTAGAACTCTAAAACACGCAATACTGGTCAATCGAGCATGGCAATGCCATCGAGGGAACTAGACAGAGGGAAGCATCATTAATCTTGGCTGTACTACCTCCCACCACGCGTAATATCTATGATATAAATGACTCATAGGAAACAACCCACATAGCAGATGGAAGTCTCTTAGTACTGAGAACCGCAATACAGCTAGGAAGCATTAGGCAAAGTCCACCATATAATGTTAAAATCACGGATAATGTGAGGCACCAAATATGTTGGACAGTTGAGTGTTAAGAAAGTACATACGAGTGTTGACATTATGATCTAATACCCGTGTCCCCACTACAGTGAGAACAATTCGGGAGAGAAGAGAGAGCCACACATCTCCTCACACAGAATTGCACGTCGAAAACAGAAAACAGAACTTAAATGCAGCTGAGGCCAAAAGACCCGCAGCATAAAACAAACTACATGTTTCAGTACTTCGACATATAGAGGTAAGGAGAACTCTATTTCGAAGTAGAAGTACCAACTAGAATACAATTTTAAAAGGGTTTTAATAGTACTTGAGACTGATGATAGTCCCACCTTTCTCTCTTGTTTTTGTCCTTATAGGATCAGGGATTATTCCACCTTATCTATTCTGGACCACGGAAGACACCCTCAAACACTTCATAATATTGAAGACACCTTGAGAACACTAGAATCTAAACTAGTATTCGTCCTGAAGAAAGCGGCTACTCAAGAATCCCGCTGAAACCGGTTGACTGTTTGTTTAAGAGTACTGGCCGATAACCCAGACTTCAATACCTTTATAAATAAAGAATAAGGTTTGTTAAAAGAAATAGCTCTAGTTATCACCACACACTCTCTCTCCACTACATCACAGTGGTGAGAAAATAGGTTGTTGTTTTTAAACACCTCTATTGACCATTGGTCATAGAGTCATCTCTTTGTTTTAATGATAAGACACACGCTGTGGGGGCGGAAAGATTAAACACAAAATACCGACCTCCATGTCTGTGTGCACTTATAGACACTAGGAAAGTGTTTTAGAGAGGATAGGGTCAGGATCTCGACATCCCTTGTAGTCAGCTCAGCAGCACTTACTAGGGCCGTCAACCAATTGATACGAGATTTTTTACAGATAGGGTCATTTAACTTTGTGCTAGGAACTCAGCGTTAGGAATAACTTTGAAATAATCCAGCCTTCTGTTATTATGTGTTACTATATTCATTTCATGCCAGTTCTGATCTAAAGCATCCATGTTTACATCACTACCAGACTGCACATATTTGAGGGTCTGTAGTGTCTGCATATCCAGTTCAGTTTTATCTTTCTCATGTATCTTTCATTTCTTGAGTGTTCAGGGGCTACTGGGACACATTGATCACTAACATATCCAGTGTTTTCATATGAGTGTCCATAACTTTTTGGTCCCAGAGCGCGTTAGTCTCTCTGTTTTGTCTATTTCCGACGTTAACGCTGCGTCTCCCCCTCCTTGTTTTTTTCTTCCTCTTTGTCCAATAGGTATGCCTCGTCCTATGCCTCTTGTTTTTTTGTTGTTGTTTTGTCTCCTATTTATGCTTAGCAACCTCATCTCCTCTAAAAAATTCTGTTTCCTAGGGGGTTGTTCGCTCTCGCTCTCAGTTGTGTCCACATTAGAAGAGGATAATTCAGTAGGTACTACGTTTGTTGCCACCTGTTGATCATTCGGAAGTTTCTTCCTAAGAATGTCAAACCGTTTGGCAAATGTCAAAACCCTGCCTTGTTCGAATCCTTTTTGTCTCACAAGAATTTCCTCCATTCTCTTAATTTGATGTCTTCTTCAAAAATTCTATATCCTTTCTCCATATTGGTACGCAAGACATTTCCTTCTTTAGTTTTTATGATGTCTTGTAAGTGATCCTTGATTTCATAGATTTTTTGCAAAATCTTATGTTGATCTGTTCTACCATATTTAATGAATATGTTCAAAAACGTCACAGATCATTTGTTGCTTGCCCCTTCCCACTCCTGTTGTTACGCTCACCTGGCTCCCACAGGGGTGTCGAGCGGAACTGGACAGCCAGGGTCTCCACCAACGTGATGCGTAGTGCAGGGATGACTGACTGGACTGGCCCACCTAGCTTCGTCTGCTTGACCCGTAGAAGTAGTCTCCTAAAGACGGGGACAGGGAATTAGCCACCCGTGGATTTAAGTATTAACACCTCACTGCGTCCCCACTTATCACTTCTGACATTCCCTTTCACAAAGCTCACCTTATAGTTTTGTATGATGAGCTCTCCATCCTGCGAAGAATGCAGGGGCGCGTTGATGGCCAGTTATTTCACTGGCTTGAGGATATTGGAAGAGTTCTGGACAAATCTTGGCTACAAACCTCTGGGCGAAAGGCCGTAAGTATATAGTTCTAATGAGTTCAAAATGTCCGATTAATCACTCTTGTCCAATTCCTTGTTTCTTTTGCAGCTTAGACCCAAAAGATGATCGTCTTGTGGCAGCTGAAAGCGTTCAAGTAAGAGTCTGTGTTTTGTAACATTGTCCGGTAAATGATGCCAAGGTTTAACTGGCTGCTTTCTCTTTTCTTGCAGGTGCAGCGTAGGAAGATTTGGCGTGCTGGTGGATAATACCTCCTGCGGTAAAATCAGGTAAGCATATTGTGGCAAGAGATTGTCCTTGTTTGTTCCCTTGGCTCACCTTGTTGTTTTCTTGTCCCGCTTAGGCGCTGGAATGCGGCAACCAGGTGATAGAGACAGCACCGGATCGTAGAGATACTGCGAGGAACGGTGAGTATGGCGCGGCGCTGCTGCTGGCGATGCAACGCGTTTAAAATGAAGTCTGTTTCTGGTTCGAAGATGCACTGAATCCGAAATCAGGTAAGAAATCCAGTAAAGTTCTTGTTCTAACCTTTCTTCTTCTTTCTCTTCTTTCTAGGTGCTCTGGACTCGAGGCGGGTGTGGCAGGATGCTGGATGCTGACTGCAGACACATGAGCGTTATGCTGCTGGATGCAGAATAACGCGAAGCATATGCTGCTCTTCGGGCGTGGTTTAAATAGCCTTCGAAGTCGTCCCAGGTAAGTATTCCTCCACAGCCACACCGAGTAACAAAATAGTCCCTAAGATAAAATAGTCCCTTCAAGCCTCACATGGGCTTGGATGCTTGGATCCCTTGCAGCATGGTCTGCATCAGGTAAGTTTTAACATATGAGCCTGGCGCCATAGGCGCCAGGACTGTACCCAGATAGCCCCTAACAGTGGTTGCTGGGTTTGCTCCAGGTAACATGATGCCTGCTTCTGGGGTTGATGGACTTGGTCTGGATGCCCGGGGGTAGGCATCATGACAGTACTTCCCCCCAAGGCCCCTCCTAAAGTCGTTCCTCCCCTTGGCCTTGGTTTGTCTGGGAAATTCCGGTGGAATCTTCTCACCAACCTAGGTGTATGAACGTGGTCACTAGGTTCCCTTGACCGTTCTTGTGGTCCGTAACCTTTCCAGTCGATTAAATAAAAAAGTCTTAACTTAACCATTTTGGAGTCCAGGATACTTTTCACTTCAAATTCGGGTTCCCCGTCTATAAGGACGGGGTCAGGTGGCTTGGTTAGTCTTGTCCCAGGTTGTACTGGCTTCAGAAGTGAAACATGGAAGACGGGGTGAATTCGCATACTAGCAGGTCATTCCAATTTGACGGCCACTGGGTTGATAATGGCCTTAATAAGGTAAGGTCCCAAATATCTAGGGTTAAAGGTCCGCTTTCCTTTTTGAGGTATGTGTTTTGTGGCCAACCAAACTTGATCCCCAATTTGGTATTATGGAGCATCACTTCGATGCTGATCAGTGTTTTTCTTGTACTTTTCTTTCGCATGTTTCAAATGTTCAGTTGCTTCCTTAAAGGCTTGTGTAATAGTAGCGTGCAGATGGTTCACTGCGGGCATTTCTAAGTGTTGAGGTGAGTCAAGTTCTGAGGTTCGAGGGTGGTGCCCGTATATGGTATAAAAGGGGCTTTGTCCAGTTACAGAATGTACAGAGTTATTGTATGCATATTCGGAGATCCATAGAATGTCCTTCCAATTACTTTCAGTCTGGTGTAACATACAACGCAGCTACTGTTCAAGAGTTTGGTTGGTCCTCTCCGTTTGACCATCGGTCTGGGGATGGTGACTGGTTGATAACCTCACGTCGATTTGGGCCAATTGACAACATTTCCTCCAAAAATGTGAAATGAATTGACTATCTTGATCAGAGACCAATACGGAGGGAAATCCGTGTATTCAAACAATCTTTCCGAGAAAGTCCCGGGCCAGAATTGAAGCAGAAGGTAATCCCTTTAAAGGAATAAAGTGGGCCATTTTGGAAAAAAGATCCACAATAACGAGAATGGTGTTAAATCCATTACATGGAGAGGCCACCAGGGGGCGCAGGCGTGATGGCTGCCTGATCGTTCGGCTCCCGTGAAGCCCCGAGAGATTTGTGGAGTAAACTGCGATAAAAGGAACGTTATCCTCCTACAAAGGCTGAATCCAGGTGGGAGAAATCCTGGGGATTCCGGCGATACCTTCCCGAGCTCTGGGGGTGCCTGGGTCCCGAGATATTTGGCTTGGAGCTTCCGCGCTCCCCCTCCCCCCTCCAGGCCCGTGCCACGCACAAGGTGAAGCTCCGTGGCTGGGCCCAACCTCCCCGCAGATGGGTGCTGTGCCGGGATCAATCTGAGGAATCAAGACCCTGCGCCTCTGCCGGCATCCCTGAAAGCTCGTGGGAGCCCCTCGGAGACCGGAGCCCTCGTCCGACGAGCCCACCCTCAGATCCCACACGCGTCTGTGTATCTCGCCTGGACCCCTTCCTCTTCTCGCCACCCCGGCGGTGGGGAACATCTTTGCAACAACTACCATAAGGACTCCCCCCGGCTGCTGCTGTGACACAACCCTCAGAGGCCTACACCTAATAGGCCCGGGCCGACGCAGGAGCACGCCTGGGCCCCCCTGCGGAGTGCAGGGCCCATCGTGGGGTTCACCACCCTATTTAGGGGCCTACTACTTGCCATCCAATGTGACTACCACCCCGGCGACCTTTGAACGCATCCACCGGCCCCCACGTCGGAGTAACCATGAGTACTGGCTGTCGGGGGGGGGTTGGGGCCGACCTGCCCATCCTAACCACCACACCTCATCGGAGTTGGTACGGAACCAGGGGGAGACCTCGAGGAACATTGGAAAACCACGAAGATCTAGAGGCGGAGACACCCCCATGAGTTGGAAAGAAACCCTGGCAGGATACCAATTCACTCCCGAAAAGAAGAGAGGGAGATCAACTCCCCATCTACGCCAACCCCCGACATGAACATCATGCAGAACAATATCCAGACAATCCTAGACGAAATCAGGGGGATGAGAAACGGACATGGGAGCCAAGCTAGCTGACCTCACCACCAAGGTCTCCACGTTGGAGGACAGAATGGAGGGGTTAGAGAATAACCAGGCGTCCACCGTCTTCTTGGAGACCCAGATGGAGGCAAGGTTTAAAGAAATGCAGCGGCGCGAGGGGGAACTCCGCCTCAAAGTGGATGACATGGAAAATCGTGAACGGAGATATAACCTGCAATTCTTCGGCCTGACGCAGGTGGAGGGGGAGACCCAGACCGGCCTGCAGGGCAAAGTGCAGGAGATCATTAGGATTGTCTTGGGAATTGACTCCGGGGAAACCATTCTGATTGATAGGGTTCATCGAGCTGGCGGAGGCGGTAGGGGCTCATGCTCCGTGCTTGCGAAGTTCCACTATTACAGAGACAAAGCAAAAATACTTGAAAGAGCTAGAACTCTAAGAGAGATACAATACGACAACTCCAGGGTGGCAATCTACCAGGACCTATCCGCCCTCACGCTACAAATGAGGAAAAAATGCGGTCCGATCACTAGGTGGCTGCAGGAGAAGGGGGTCCGGTACCGCTGGGGACACCCATTCTACCTATCCTTTGAATGGCAAGGGGAAAACTTTCAGCTCGTTACAGAAGAGGACATCCAGAGAGGCATCGACGAACTGATCGGGGTCCCCCCGGGCCCTCGGGGGAGAACGGCGGGTCTGACAGAGGCCCGAGCCGTGCCCCACGGGGCCCTGACCTCGGCCAGGGAAAACACAAAGTGAAGGGCACCCAGAAATTCAGAAAACCCAGGCACCCCTCGGAGGGACGTGGAGGACCCGCATGATTATCGGATAGAGGAGAAGTTAAAAGAAATGCAGTGCCGATCTGTTGTGGTTTACTCGCTCACTCACCCTCCGTGGCCGTTGGCGAATTGGGGAGAAACATTTGTTCCACTTTTGTTGATGCCAGGGCCCGTGCGATGGATCCGAATGATTAAGAGGGAAGGGGAGAAAGTTAAGAAATGTGATGTTATTGTATTGCATTTGCCCGCAGGGCCTTCATGGGACCCTCCATGTTTGGGGGCGTGTTATGTTGTATTGTGATGTTGCCACGGTTGGCTAGGCTTATGCCGAAATTGATGGTTGAAGGTTTCGGGTCCCACCTGTCTGAAACACGGAGTGGTGGTGTTCTCGGTTGTCAGAAGGTGGCCAGGTGCGTCCCCTGAGACCTTTGAAACCCCCCCCGATTCACACTGGAAGCTAGTTCACGGTGGGAACCTGCCCCTATGAGACACAAGACACGCAGCGGGAGTATAGGTGGCAGGGGCGGGGGAGGTCTTGTAGAAGGATTGGACTCCGACTAAACCTGTAAAATGTTCCTATAGGTATAACCTGGAGGGTACGATCCACACTATTTCTCTCTCGGGGCCCAGGCAGCGGCCCTGGTGGTTCGTTGACTAAACCCGATGTATGTCGGGCGATAGAGACAGATGCCTACCAAATTGGATAAGGGAAATGGGGAACCGGTGACGGGGGAGGGGAAAGAAATAGGGAACGCCATGCCATGGTTCTGGGGTTCAAGTCTACGGATGATAACGGGGGCACTCACTGAGGCTTTACAGGGCAAGGATAGCGACGACCATGGTTGAAGGTCGGATCGGTACGCTCAACGTGAAAGGTCTCAACTCGCAAAACAAGCGGTCTCTCACAAGTAACTTATTCTGCAAACAGAAATTACTGGCCCTCTTCCTACAAGAAACCCACTATAGAAGGGGGGCCGAGTCAACGATCAAAGGAAAGGAGATAGGTAGAAACTTCTGGGCCTCACACAAATCCTCAAAGAAGGAGGGAGTGGGTGTCCTCTTCGGTAAATCGCTGCATCTCACTGATGTAGAGACGAAAAGGGGCTTTGGAGGTAGATTTCTTGTGATCAAGAGGTCAGCCCAGGGCAAACGAGTCACACTCTGTACGCGCCCAACGCCGGCCAAGTCAAGTTTATCCACAAGGTTCTTGGGGTCATGGACGGGTGGGCCGAGGGAGCCACAATCCTGGGCGGAGACTTCAATCTCATTACAGACCCCCATCTTGACTGGTGGTCGGCCAAAGGCATGGGACCAAAGGCCCCCACAAAAGATAATCTCGCCCTGAGGGACCTCCTACAAGAGTACTACTGGGTTGACGTATGGCGCAAATGCTGGCAAACCCCTGGGGGTTACACGTTCTTCTCCCCTCCCCACCAAACATATACTAGAATTGATTTGCTGCTGGTGTCGGAGGAGGGAGGGGGAGAGGTTGGAAACCCCACGGTTGAATCTGTGACCTGGTCGGATCATGAACTCCTCGTTATGGAATGGCGGCTGCAAGCCACCGTGAAATCACGTAGGTGGCGCTGTAACGACACCCTCATGAGGGACCAGGTGTTTAGGGAATTCCTTAAGAACGAAATAGAAGCCTTCTCCTTATCAAACGACACAGGGGAAGTCCCAATGGTTACAGTTTGGGAGGCAGCGAAGGCCACTTCAGGGGTCTCCTCATCGCAGAGGGTTCGAGCAAGAAGCGAGAGAGGGCCCTGATAGAATCCAGAATCCGGGAAGACCTGCGGGCCATGAGGGCACAGCTCACCAAGGGAAACATAGACCGTGAAAACCTCCTGAGTGAAATGAGAGAGAAGAGACCAGCTCTGCATACAATCCTGATTGGAGAGGTAGTTAAAAAAATGAGATACACGAAGCAGAGATACTATGAGAGGGGTGACAGGGTTGGAACTCTTCTGGCACATAGAGGCTGAAGGTAAACAGGGCGGGCAGACACATAGAAAAGGTCAAGGACGGGGCGGGTAACGGCCAGATAAAAACTGAACACATAGCCGAATCATTTGCGGCCTTCTATAAGGCCCTTTACACTAAACAAGAGGGTGAATCACTGGATGAAATTCGAAAATATCTTGAAGACTACCCCCTACCCAAGCTCACAGACCTAGAGAGGGAGACACTAGACAAGGAGATAACAGAGGAGGAGGTGGAAGAGGCCATCAAAAAGCTTAAAATAGGCAAGACCCCGGGAGAAGATGGGTACACAGCGGATTTCTATAAACAATTTCAGTCCGAACTAACCCAACCACTGACCAAATTATTTAACCAAATCAAAACCTTAGAAACCATTCCACCGACATTCCTGCAGGCCATAATCACAGTTATCCCTAAGCCGGGCAGAGACCCAGCGGAGTGTGGCTCATACAGGCCCATCTCGCTTCTGAACACAGATGCCAAGATCTTCACCAGGATCCTGGCGACACGTCTAGAAAGGTGTCTCCCCCGACTGATCCATCCCGATCAGGTAGGCTTTGTAGTAAATAGACAAGGAGCAGACAGCATGCGCAAAACCCTGCACATACTGAGCTCAAATGGAGTGAAATCTGACGGTGCTCTTCTCTTGTCTCTAGACGCGGAGAAGGCGTTTGACAGGGTGAGCTGGGCCTTCATGGAGGGGGTTCTGTCGTCCTTGGGGATGGGACCCAGGTGGAGGGGATGGATGACGGCCCTTTACTCCTGCCCTTCCGCCAAAGTAGTGGTCAATGGAGGAGAGTCGGAGTCCTTTCCTTTAGAGAGAGGCACAAGACAGGGATGCCCACTGTCTCCCCTCATATACGCCCTGGTGATGGAACCCTGGGCCATAGCAATCAGGACTAATGATCAGATCCAGGGTGTTAAAATAGGGGGAACTGACTACAAAATAACCCTGTTTGCTGACGATGTCCTCCTGTACCTCTCTAAACCATCCCAATCAGTCCCAGAGGTGTTGAATAGTCTGGAGCGATATGGTTCCCTGGCAGGCTATAAGGTCAACGTAGATAAATCAGTGGCTTTCCCGGCAGGCCAGCTCAACGAGACCGAGGGACAATACATCGATAACCTCCCGTTTTGTAAACAAACAGAGGGACTCTCTCACCTGGGGATCCGAATTCCATCACACCTAGAAGATCTCTTTAAGGTAAACTACCCGCTCCTATGGAGGTCAATCAAACACAACCTGGGACGCTGGTCAAAATCCGGCCTCTCATGGATGGCTCGCCTCAACTCCATCAAAATGGTAATCCTCCCCAAATTCTTATATCTGTTTCAAATGCTGCCAACCCAGATACCAAACGCATTTCTCCTAGAGATCAAGCGGGCCCTTCGCCACTATCTGTGGGCCGGTAAATCCCACAGGATTGCTTATGATGCTCTCACTAGACCCAAGGATGAGGGTGGAGTTAATTTCCCAGATCTAAATACTTATTATAAGGCGTCACAATTGCGCGTCCTTGTTGATCATCTGACAACTGGCCCAAAGAAACAATGGGTAACACTGGATAACACACTCTTCTCGCCGGTCACATTGGACGAGTGGCTATGGGTCCCCAAGACATCTATTCCGAGAAGGGTTCTAAAACATCCAGTGTTGGGAGTGCTGTGGTCTATTTGGAAGGAAGGGGTTAGCTAAAATGGCTCACGACGTGGCCCTCACCTTTGAGCTGCATCTGGGCTCCGCCACTTTGGGAAGGATCAACGAACCACTGCCTTCCAGCAATGGTACAAGGTGGGTCTTTGTAGGGCCGGACAGCTTTGGTAGATGTGGTGTTTATATCTCTAGGTGACCTGAAGGATGCCCTGGGCCTCCCTAACCTCTCCCCTTTCGATACCTACAGCTTAAGGGTGCCCTTACCGGAGAGCAGATGGGGTGACACACTTAGGCGGGACCTAACCGATTTTGAGAAATTCCTCATAACACACAAAGGTACCAAGGGGGTGATATCGCGGCTTTATAGCTTTTTGTTGTTCTCTACCCCACGGGACCCCCCATCTTCCCAGTACAATGGGGGAAGGACTTAGGCACCCCATAATGGAAAAAAGATGGACCAAGATTTGTAGGCAGGCACACGTTCCACAACTGCACCCCAATACCGCAACCAGGCCCTGAAGTTGATACACAGATGGCACTACCCCCACAGAGGATAGCTAGAATGAGAAAAGGTTACGAGACCCACTGCTGGAAATGCCACGTTGAAGAGTCGGGATTATGTCCATATGTGGTGGAAGTGCCAGGTTGCACAGACCTACTGGAGGGAGGTCCTGTCATGGATAAGAGGAGTGGACGAAATGGTGAGCACTCTGTCACCCTGGCTGGTGTTGTTCAGCATTGAGGTTGAGGGGGGCCCCAAGGTGAAACACGACCATAAGTTGCAGGTTATGCTAGTCGCGGCTAGATGCTGCTGGGCCCAAAAATGGAAATCACCCCGACCTCCTGGGGAGGGGGAGTGGGTAGCGAAAACACGGGCAATCTATGATATGGAGTATCCTACCCACCTGATCGATGAATCCAAATCTAACATCAAGGCCCTATGGCTGCCATTTTTGGATAAATATGGGAAAATAGCCTGAGGCATAAGTAATCAGCCCAGACGGTCCTCTCGATGGGAACAATAGTATCGGGGCGACCCCCTTGGAGTGGGAAGAGATCGATTGTTACAGGAAATGTGACTTTTATATGTTGGACCTTGTTTTTTGAGCACCGTCTTTCTTTCGGAAGCAACCCATGCTCGCATTGCATCTTCAGATGATGTGCTGGACCCTGTTGTTGTTATCGACCATTAAACCATGGAATGGGATGGGGGGCAATGTGGGAGGTGCAGTGGGGGGGGAGTTGTGACCTCACTTTGATATATACCAATGTTTGCATTATTTTTTGAATTTTGTCATAGTTGTAAAACTCCAATAAAACCAAATGTTCAACAAAAAAAAAATCCATTACATGAAGGTAGGTCTGTAATAAAGTCTAACGATAAGGTGTGCCATGGTGTAGGTGGAATATCCAAGGGTTGTAAAAGGCCAGCAGTTTTTTTCTTCAGACTTTTGTTTTGGGCGCAAATGCCACAAGACATCACAAATTACTTTACGTCTTTCGCCAGGTGGGCCACCAGAATTGTCTCTTAATTTTAGCTTCAGTTTCTGCGATACCTGGGTGCCCTTCCATCAGGGTGTCATGATAATTGGAGATGACTAGTTCTTGTAGTTCCTTATGTGGTAGAAATAGACGCCCTTGATAATAAGGTAGGTCATTGATGACAGAGTAGTCCGGGCCTTTCTTTACCCAGTCCTGCAGGGCTGTTGGATCGAAGAGTTGTTGGATCTTTACCTGAATATCTTCTAGGGTTTGTAAAAGTAGTTATGCCAAGAATTCTTTGTTCTGAAATTATAGGCACCGGCTCCGGGTTCGCATATGCTTCTTCCATTCCTGTTCGGGATAAGGCATCTGCCTTGCCATTTTTACAGCCTGGTCGATAAGTGATCATGAAATCAAACTCGCAAAGAACAATGCCCATCGAAGTTTGGCGTGATGATTGGGCTTTGGCTGTCTTTAAATACTGCAAGTTCCGGTGATCAGTGATTACAGTAATGGTATGCCTGGAACCGAGAAGATAATGCCGCCAAGCCTTAAAGGCGGATTTGATAGCTAATAGCTCCTTATCGGTAACCACATAGTTTAACTCGGGTGCCGAGAACTTTCTGGACCAAAATGCTACTGGGTGAAGTTGACCGGTTTCAGGATCCTTCTGGGACAGGACAGCTCCCATGGCTAAACTGGATGTGTTGGTTTCAACTATGTATGGGAGTTCAGGACGAGGATGCTTTAATACAGGTGCAGACGTGAATTTCACTTTCAGTTCTTGGAAGGCATTCCCAGCTTCTTCAGTCCACAGGAAGCGTTTGTTGTTTTGCAAGAGCGCTGTGATAGGGTGTACAACGTGCGAGAAATCCGGAATCAATCTGCGATAGAAATTAGCAAATCCGAGCATGCTTTGCACTCCTTTAACTGAACTGGGGGATGGCAATTTGAGAATTGCGTCCACCTTTCGAGAGTCCATTTGAACTCCTTTTGGAGTCAGGATAAATCCAAGAAATTCAACTTCTGTAGTATGGAAAACACAATTTTCCAATTTTGCATATAACTTGTGCTGGCGTAGTTTCTCAAGGACTGCACGAACGTGCTTCACATGGTCAGATTCTGAAGAGGAGTACACTAGAATATCGTCTATGTATACGACAACACAGACATCAATGAGTTCATGCAGGACATCGTTCATAAAATACTGGAAGGCTGCTGGTGCATTGCACAACCCGAAGGGCATCACCTGGTATTCGAGATAACCCGTACATAGTGCGAAAAGCAGTCTTCACTCGTCGCCTTTCTTTACACGTACCAGATGGTATGCTCCTCGGAGATCTAATTTAGTGTAGATGCAAGGTCCTTTACTTGGTCTAGTAATTCTGGGATCAGAGGCAATGGGTATCGGTTCTTAACCGTGATCTGATTTAAGGCGCGGTAGTCTATGCACGTTCTGAGGTCACCTTCCTTTTTTTGGCACGAAGAACAAAGCTGAAGATGCAGGGGACTTGGATGGATGAATGAAGCAATTGGCAAGGTATTGGTCCAAGTATTGTCATAGGTGAAGGTTCTCGGTTCCGTAAATGCGTGGATCCTACTACATGGAGGTTGTGCACCAGGTATGAGATCAATTTGAAAATCGTATGATCTGTGAGGTGGTAATGTGTTTGCCTGTTCTTTTTGGAAAACATCCTGGAATTCTTGATATTCGTGCGGTAACTGCCACAACTGGAGTAGCGACTGTGGCCAGGTCCTTGTTCAAGGTTTTTATTGGGTCACAAGTATGTGCACATTCCGGGAAGGTTATTCTCTTCTCTCGCCAATCAATACAAGGATTATGCGTTTCCAACCAAGGTATCCCCAGTATTATTTGGAACTGCGGAGCTTTGATTAAATCAAACACAATAGTCTCTCGATGCCCATCCTGACCCAATAATGTCATCTCTGTGGTGGAATGAGTTACAGGCCAGAGGCAATTTCAGTTCCATCGACTGTGTGTGATGACATCCGAATTGGTTTTCTGCAGAGAGGTAGATTCATCCTAGAAGCCAATTTGTGGTCCACATAGTTTCCTATGGCTCCGCTATCAATGTATGCCCTAACTGCGTGCAAACGTGATGGCTGCCTTGGATCTATAAGGACCATTGGTATGATGAAATGCGAGGTCTGAGTATCCTTCTTTAAGCTCGGCAAGCGGACCTCTACGCTTGTCGGGCGTGGTCGTTTCCCGAGTCAGGCTCCATATGGCTTTTATCAGCAGCTCCTACCAACATCTTGGGTGGTTTTACAGGGCAATCCCGTAGAAAATGTCCCGAAGTTCCACAGTATAGACATATCTATCGATCCACACTATTTCTCTCTCGGGGCCCAGGCAGCGGCCCTGGTGGTTCGTTGACTAAACCCGATGTATGTCGGGCGATAGAGACAGATGCCTACCAAATTGGATAAGGGAAATGGGGAACCGGTGACGGGGGAGGGGAAAGAAATAGGGAACGCCATGCCATGGTTCTGGGGTTCAAGTCTACGGATGATAACGGGGGCACTCACTGAGGCTTTACAGGGCAAGGATAGCGACGACCATGGTTGAAGGTCGGATCGGTACGCTCAACGTGAAAGGTCTCAACTCGCAAAACAAGCGGTCTCTCACAAGTAACTTATTCCGCAAACAGAAATTACTGGCCCTCTTCCTACAAGAAACCCACTATAGAAGGGGGGCCGAGTCAACGATCAAAGGAAAGGAGATAGGTAGAAACTTCTGGGCCTCACACAAATCCTCAAAGAAGGAGGGAGTGGGTGTCCTCTTGGGTAAATCTCTGCATCTCACTGATGTAGAGACGAAAAGGGGCTTTGGAGGTAGATTTCTTGTGATCAAGAGGTCAGCCCAGGGCAAACGAGTCACACTCTGTACGCGCCCAACGCCGGCCAAGTCAAGTTTATCCACAAGGTTCTTGGGGTCATGGACGGGTGGGCCAAGGGACCCACAATCCTGGGCGGAGACTTCAATCTCATTACAGACCCCCATCTTGACTGGTGGTCGGCCAAAGGCATGGGACCAAAGGCCCCCACAAAAGATAATCTCGCCCTGAGGGACCTCCTACAAGAGTACTACTGGGTTGACGTATGGCGCAAATGCTGGCAAACCCCTGGGGGTTACACGTTCTTCTCCCCTCCCCACCAAACATATACTAGAATTGTTTTGCTGCTGGTGTCGGAGGAGGGAGGGGGAGAGGTTGGAAACCCCACGGTTGAATCTGTGACCTGGTCGGATCATGAACTCCTCGTTATGGAATGGCGGCTGCAAGCCACCGTGAAATCACGTAGGTGCGCGCTGTAACGACACCCTCATGAGGGACCAGGTGTTTAGGAATTCCTTAAGAACGAAATAGAAGCCTTCTCCTTATCAAACGACACAGGGGAAGTCCCAATGGTTACAGTTTGGGAGGCAGCGAAGGCCACTTCAGGGGTCTCCTCATCGCAGAGGGTTCGAGCAAGAAGCGAGAGAGGGCCCTGATAGAATCCAGAATCCGGGAAGACCTGCGGGCCATGAGGGCACAGCTCACCAAGGGAAACATAGACCGTGAAAACCTCCTGAGTGAAATGAGAGAGAAGAGACCAGCTCTGCATACAATCCTGATTGGAGAGGTAGTTAAAAAAATGAGATACACGAAGCAGAGATACTATGAGAGGGGTGACATTGTTGGAACTCTTCTGGCACATAGGCTGAAGGTAAACAGGGCGGGCAGACACATAGAAAAGGTCAAGGACGGGGCGGGTAACACCCAGATAAAAACTGAACACATAGCCGAATCATTTGCGGCCTTCTATAAGGCCCTTTACACTAAACAAGAGGGTGAATCACTTGATGAAATTCGAAAATATCTTGAAGACTACCCCCTACCCAAGCTCACAGACCTAGAGAGGGAGATACTAGGCAAGGAGATAACAGAGGAGGAGGTGGAAGAGGCCATCAAAAAGCTTAAAATGGGTAAGACCCCGGGAGAAGATGGGTACACAGCGGATTTCTATAAACAATTTCAGTCCGAACTAACCCAACCACTGACCAAATTATTTAACCAAATCAAAACCTTAGAAACCATTCCACCGACATTCCTGCAGGCCATAATCACAGTTATCCCTAAGCCGGGCAGAGACCCAGCGGAGTGTGGCTCATACAGGCCCATCTCGCTTCTGAACACAGATGCCAAGATCTTCACCAGGATCCTGGCAACACGTCTAGAAAGGTGTCTCCCCCGACTGATCCATCCCGATCAGGTAGGCTTTGTAGTAAATAGACAAGGAGCAGGCAGCATGCACAAAACCCTGCACATACTGAGCTCAAATGGAGTGAAATCTGACGGTGCTCTTCTCTTGTCTCTAGACGCGGAGAAGGCGTTTGACATGGTGAGCTGGGCCTTCATGGAGTTGGTTCTGTCGTCCTTGGGGATGGGACCCAGGTGGAGGGGATGGATGACGGCCCTTTACTCCTGCCCTTCCGCCAAAGTAGTGGTCAATGGAGGAGAGTCGGAGTCCTTTCCTTTAGAGAGAGGCACAAGACAGGGATGCCCACTGTCTCCCCTCATATACGCCCTGGTGATGGAACCCTGGGCCATAGCAATCAGGACTAATGATCAGATCCAGGGTGTTAAAATAGGGGGAACTGACTACAAAATAACCCTGTTTGCTGACGATGTCCTCCTGTACCTCTCTAAACCATCCCAATCAGTCCCAGAGGTGTTGAATAGTCTGGAGCGATATGGTTCCCTGGCAGGCTATAAGGTCAACATAGATAAATTAGTGGCTTTCACGGCAGGCCAGCTCAACGAGACCGAGGGACAATACATCGATAACCTCCCGTTTTGTAAACAAACAGAGGGACTCTCTCACCTAGGGATCCGAATTCCATCACACCTAGAAGATCTCTTTAAGGTAAACTACCCGCTCCTATGGAGGTCAATCAAACACAACCTGGGACGCTGGTCAAAATCCGGCCTCTCATGGATGGCTCGCCTCAACTCCATCAAAATGGTAATCCTCCCCAAATTCTTATATCTGTTTCAAATGCTGCCAACCCAGATACCAAACTCATTTCTCCTAGAGATCAAGCGGGCCTTCTCCGCTATCTATGGGCCGGTAAATCCCACAGGATTGCTTATGATGCTCTCACTAGACCCAAGGATGAGGGTGGAGTTAATTTCCCAGATCTAAATACTTATTATAAGGCGTCACAATTGCGCGTCCTTGTTGATCATCTGACAACTGGCCCAAAGAAACAATGGGTAACACTGGATAACACACTCTTCTCGCCGGTCACATTGGACGAGTGGCTATGGGTCCCCAAGATATCTATTCCGAGAAGGGTTCTAAAACATCCAGTGTTGGGAGTGCTATGGTCTATTTGGAAGGAAGGGGGTTAGCTAAAATGGCTCACGACGTGGCCCTCACCTTTGAGCTGCATCTGGGCTCCGCCACTTTGGGAAGGGATCAACGAACCACTTGCCTTCCAGCAATGGTACAAGGTGGGTCTTTGTAGGGCCGGACAGCTTTGGGTAGATGTGGTGTTTATATCTCTAGGTGACCTGAAGGATGCCCTGGGCCTCCCTAACCTCTCCCCCTTTCGATACCAACAGCTTAAGGGTGCCCTTACCGAGAGCAGATGGGGTGACACACTCAGGCGGGACCTAACTCATAACACACAAAGGTACCAAGGGGGTGATATCGCGGCTTTATATCTTTTTGTTGTTCTCTACCCCACGGGACCCCCCATCTTCCCAAGTACAATGGGGGAAGGACTTAGGCACCCCCATAATGGAAAAAAGATGGACCAAGATTTGTAGGCAGGCACACGTTCCACAACTGCACCCCAATACCGCAACCAGGCCCTGAAGTTGATACACAGATGGCACTACCCCCCACAGAGGATAGCTAGAATGAGAAAAGGTTACGAGACCCACTGCTGGAAATGCCACGTTGAAGAGTCGGGATTATGTCCATATGTGGTGGAAGTGCCAGGTTGCACAGACCTACTGGAGGGAGGTCCTGTCATGGATAAGAGGAGTGGACGAAATGGTGAGCACTCTGTCACCCTGGCTGGTGTTGTTCAGCATTGAGGTTGAGGGGGGCCCCAAGGTGAAACACGACCATAAGTTGCAGGTTATGCTAGTCGCGGCTAGATGCTGCTGGGCCCAAAAATGGAAATCACCCCGACCTCCTGGGGAGGGGGAGTGGGTAGCGAAAACACGGGCAATCTATGATATGGAGTATTCCTACCCACCTGATCGATGAATCCAAATCTAACATCAAGGCCCTATGGCTGCCATTTTTGGATAAATATGGAAAATAGCCTGAGGCATAAGTAATCAGCCCAGACGGTCCTCTCGATGGGAACAATAGTATCGGGGCGACCCCCTTGGAGTGGGAAGAGATCGATTGTTACAGGAAATGTGACTTTTATATGTTGGACCTTGTTTTTTGAGCACCGTCTTTCTTTCGGAAGCAACCCATGCTCGCATTGCATCTTCAGATGATGTGCTGGACCCTGTTGTTGTTATCGACCATTAAACCATGGAATGGGATGGGGGGGGCAAATGTGGGAGGTGCAGTGGGGGGGGAAGTTGTGACCTCACTTTGATATATACCAATGTTTGCATTATTTTTTGAATTTTGTCATAGTTGTAAAACTCCAATAAAACCAAATGTTCAACAAAAAAAAATCCATTACATGAAGGTAGGTCTGTAATAAAGTCTAACGATAAGGTGTGCCATGGTGTAGGTGGAATATCCAAGGGTTGTAAAAGGCCAGCAGTTTTTTTCTTCAGACTTTTGTTTTGGGCGCAAATGCCACAAGACATCACAAATTACTTTACGTGTTTCGCCAGGTGGGCCACCAGAATTGTCTCTTAATTTTAGCTTCAGTTTCTGCGATACCTGGGTGCCCTTCCATCAGGGTGTCATGATAATTGGAGATGACTAGTTCTTGTAGTTCCTTATGTGGTAGAAATAGACGCCCTTGATAATAAGGTAGGTCATTGATGACAGAGTAGTCCGGGCCTTTCTTTACCCAGTCCTGCAGGGCTGTTGGATCGAAGAGTTGTTGGATCTTTACCTGAATATCTTCTAGGGTTTGTAAAGTAGTTATGCCAAGAATTCTTTGTTCTGAAATTATAGGCACCGGCTCCGGGTTCGCATATGCTTCTTCCATTCCTGTTCGGGATAAGGCATCTGCCTTGCCATTTTTACAGCCTGGTCGATAAGTGATCATGAAATCAAACTCGGCAAAGAACAATGCCCATCGAAGTTGGCGTGATGATTGGGCTTTGGCTGTCTTTAAATACTGCAAGTTCCGGTGATCAGTGATTACAGTAATGGTATGCCTGGAACCGAGAAGATAATGCCGCCAAGCCTTAAAGGCGGATTTGATAGCTAATAGCTCCTTATCGGTAACCACATAGTTTAACTCGGGTGCCGAGAACTTTCTGGACCAAAATGCTACTGGGTGAAGTTGACCGGTTTCAGGATCCTTCTGGGACAGGACAGCTCCCATGGCTAAACTGGATGTGTTGGTTTCAACTATGTATGGGAGTTCAGGACGAGGATGCTTTAATACAGGTGCAGACGTGAATTTCACTTTCAGTTCTTGGAAGGCATTCCCAGCTTCTTCAGTCCACAGGAAGCGTTTGTTGTTTTGCAAGAGCGCTGTGATAGGGTGTACAACGTGCGAGAAATCCGGAATCAATCTGCGATAGAAATTAGCAAATCCGAGCATGCTTTGCACTCCTTTAACTGAACTGGGGGATGGCAATTTGAGAATTGCGTCCACCTTTCGAGAGTCCATTTGAACTCCTTTTGGAGTCAGGATAAATCCAAGAAATTCAACTTCTGTAGTATGGAAAACACAATTTTCCAATTTTGCATATAACTTGTGCTGGCGTAGTTTCTCAAGGACTGCACGAACGTGCTTCACATGGTCAGATTCTGAAGAGGAGTACACTAGAATATCGTCTATGTATACGACAACACAGACATCAATGAGTTCATGCAGGACATCGTTCATAAAATACTGGAAGGCTGCTGGTGCATTGCACAACCCGAAGGGCATCACCTGGTATTCGAATAACCCGTACATAGTGCGAAAAGCAGTCTTCCACTCGTCGCCTTTCTTTACACGTACCAGATGGTATGCTCCTCGGAGATCTAATTTAGTGTAGATGCAAGCGTCCTTTACTTGGTCTAGTAATTCTGGGATCAGAGGCAATGGGTATCGGTTCTTAACCGTGATCTGATTTAAGGCGCGGTAGTCTATGCACGTTCTGAGGTCACCTTCCTTTTTTGGCACGAAGAACAAAGCTGAAGATGCAGGGGACTTGGATGGATGAATGAAGCCATTGGCAAGGTATTGGTCCAAGTATTGTCATAGGTGAAGGTTCTCGGGTTCCGTAAATGCGTGGATCCTACTACATGGAGGTTGTGCACCAGGTATGAGATCAATTTGAAAATCGTATGATCTGTGAGGTGGTAATGTGTTTGCCTGTTCTTTTTGGAAAACATCCTGGAATTCTTGATATTCGTGCGGTAACTGCACAACTGGAGTAGCGACTGTGGCCAGGTCCTTGTTCAAGGTTTTTATTGGGTCACAAGTATGTGCACATTCCGGGAAGGTTATTCTCTTCTCTCGCCAATCAATACAAGGATTATGCGTTTCCAACCAAGGTATCCCCAGTATTATTTGGAACTGCGGAGCTTTGATTAAATCAAACACAATAGTCTCTCGATGCCCATCCTGACCCAATAATGTCATCTCTGTGGTGGAATGAGTTACAGGCCCAGAGGCAATTTCAGTTCCATCGACTGTGGTGATGACATCCGAATTGGTTTTTCTGCAGAGAGGTAGATTCATCCTAGAAGCCAATTTGTGGTCCACATAGTTTCCTATGGCTCCGCTATCAATGTATGCCCTAACTGCGTGCAAACGTGATGGCTGCCTTGGATCTATAAGGACCATTGGTATGATGAAATGCGAGGTCTGAGTATCCTTCTTTAAGCTCGGCAAGCGGACCTCTACGCTTGTCGGGCGTGGTCGTTTCCCGAGTCAGGCTCCATATGGCTTTTATCAGCAGCTCCTACCAACATCTTGGGTGGTTTTACAGGGCAATCCCGTAGAAAATGTCCCGAAGTTCCACAGTATAGACATAATTGCATTCGCCGCCTTTTTTCTCGTTCCTTCTGTGTCAAGGGTCCTTTAACTCCTCCGATTTGCATGGGTTCTGAGGCATCTGTTCCTTTGGGGGTAGCGTTGGGTTTAACCAACACCCGGATCTCGAACTTGGCTCGATCAGCTTTTCAATTCTGAAGTCTGTGATCTAACTGGACCACTAAATCTATATATTCAGCACAGTCTTGAGGTGGGTTCACAACTTGAGCCAAAACATCTTTGAGCTCTCCTCAAAGTCCTCGATGAAACAACGTAATCCGTTTTTCCTCGGGCCTTCCAGTTTCCACCACCAACCTATTAAAGGTTGCTATGTAGGTTAGAAGGTCTTGGTTACCCTGTCGTAGGGACAAACGTTCATTATCCATGGCCTATTCTTGAAAGTGCCGGGCAAATAGTCTTTCCATGCTCATTTGAAAACTCTGAAAATCCCGAAGAATAGGGTCGTCCTGATTGACTAGTGGGATTGACCAATCCGCTGCACTGCCGCTGAGATATGATAATACGAAGGCTACTTTGGCTTGATCGTTTGGAAAGGCTCCAGGTCTGCATAAAAAGTGCAAATGGCATTGGTTCATAAACACGGGAAATCTTTTTGGGTCCCCCGCAAAGCGTTCTGGCGGGCCTAAAGGGATATTGCCTGGTAAAATCACTTGCACAGGGTTGCTTGGTGAAACAGGGTTTGGAATCCCCCCAAGTCCCGGTAGGGGTGTTTGCCCCGCTTGGTTTTGCAGTAATTGTCTAGCAAGATCATCAGTGCGTTCCTTCAAAACAATCAACTCTCTCCTGAGTGTATTAGTTTCTTGGCGAGCGGCATGTACTTCAGCCCGAAGTTCCCCTAATAATTGGGCCAGTTGGTCAGTTTCTGAGGTCTCCATGACACCCGGGTGAGAATTTGTAGGAAGGCTTTGCGTTCTGTTATGCTCACCTGGCTCCCACAGGGGTGTCGAGTGGAACTGGACAGCCACGGTCCCCACCAACGTGATGCGTAGTGCAGAGATGACTGACTGGACTGGCCCACCTAGCTTCGTCTGCTTGACCCGTAGAAGTAGTCTCCTAAAGACAGGGACAGGGAATTAGCCACCCGTGGATTTAAGTATTAACACCTCACTGCGTCCCCACTTATCACTCCTGACATTCCCTTTCACAAAGCTCACCTTATAGTTTTGTATGATGAGCTCTCCATCCTGCGAAGAATGCAGGGGCGCGTTGATGGCCAGTTACTTCACTGGCTTGAGGATATTGGAAGAGTTCTGGACAAATCTTGGCTCCAAACCTCCGGGCGAAAGGCCGTAAGTATATAGTTCTAATGAGTTCAAAATGTCCGATTAATAACTCTTGTCCAATTCCTTGTTTCTTTTGCAACTTAGACCCAAAAGATGATCGTCTTGTGGCAGCTGAAAGCGCTCAGGTAAGAGTCTGTGTTTTGTAACACTGTCCGGTAAATGATGCCAAGGTTTAACTCGCTGCTTTCTCTTTTCTTGCAGGTGCAGCGTAGGAAGATTTGGCGTGCTGGTGGATAATACCTCCTGCGGTAAAATCAGGTAAGCATATGGTGGCAAGAGATTGTCCTTGTTTGTTCCCTTGGCTCACCTTGTTGTTTTCTTGTCCCCCTTAGGCGCTGGAATGCGGCAACCAGGTGATGGAGACAGCACCGGATCGTAGAGATACTGCGAGAAACGGTGAGTATGGCGCGGCGCTGCTGCTGGCGATGCGACGCGTTTAAAATGAAGTCTGTTTCTGGTTCGAAGATGCGCTGAATCCGAAATCAGGTAAGAAATCCAGTAAAGTTCTTGTTCTAACCTTTCTCTTCTTTCTCTTCTTTCTCTTCTTTCTAGGCGCTCTGGACCCGAGGCGGGCGTGGCAGGATGCTGGATGCTGACTGCAGACACGGTGAGCGTTACGCTGCTGGATGCAGAATAACGCGAAGCATGTGCTGCTCTTCGGGCATGGTGTAAATAGCCTTCGAAGTAGTCCCAGGTAAGTATTCCTCCACAGCCACACCCGAGTAACAAAATAGTCCCTAAGATAAAATAGTCCCTTCAAGCCTCACATGGGCTTGGATGCTTGGATCCCTTGCAGCATGGTCTGCATCAGGTAAGTTTTAACATATGAGCCTGGCGCCATAGGCGCCAGGACTGATGTCCCATATGAGCCTGGCGCCATAGGCGCCAGGACTGTACCCAGATAGCCCCTATCAGGGGGTTGCTGGGTTTGCTCCAGGTAACATGATGCCTGCTTCCGGGGTTGATGGACTTGGTCTGGATGCCCGGGGGTAGGCATCATGACACCTGTAACATCACAGGATCTTCTTCCTCAAAGGTGGGTGTGGTTAAGATGTGCAATCCTCTTGGGATGCGTCCCACATCAACATAATTCTGAAGATAGTGTTCCTCCCATCATTTGCTTATTTTGCGTTTTTGTAGTTTTTCCATTTCTCTTAAAAGTCTGATTTCATCATTGTTTACAATCTCTGATGGTTGTGTTGTAGGTGCCTTGTCTTTGACATTTGTTTGTTTCTCACAGAAGAGTGATGTGGCTTGCTCTCTGCGTAGGTTTTCCATTTGTAACTGAGACGTCATAGTCTAGTGTGAATCTGGGTGTTCATGGAGTGTTGCTACTCCCTGAAACTTGACACAGTGTTCGCTCCTGATAACGTATAGCTCTATATTTAAAGAGCAAACGTTGTTGTGTGTTACGGTGAATTCTTTGAAAACGGAACTCCACCTTTAGGAAGTGTGAGGAGAAAGGGGTTTGACCTACCAGTGCGTAGATTGGCTTTCTCCGCGCCCTCCCACACGATGGCTGCTTTCTCCACCGACACGGCACATCTCTCCCCTGTGGTATCCTTACGTTGTTTCGTGATGGGAGGTATCCGAGGAAAAAACCGGAGCGCACAGGCAGAAGTCCTAAAGAAGCAGCAGACGTTCACCTTGCGCATCAATGACACAGTTGGATGCAGGCTCCAGCACCTTTGCTTCCTGTTGCGAAGATATCTTGAAAAGAAGCCCTCTGTAACAAGAACATTCAGCCAGATGGACTGCACTGCCAGAGCAGCCAGAGAATGAAAGTATTCCGCAGCGGATTCAAGGGAACAGCACAGCAAACTCCAGTTAGCACCCAAATTTTATTAGCAATGTGCTACAAGCGAAAACCATAGAACAGGACGACGCATTTTGCGCTACTCCGACTGCTTGATCACGTGGTTTAAAACGGACACGAATGATGGACAATAAATACACAAACAACTCTATGGTACATACAGAGTTTCTCACAGTTAGATTGTCATTTCTATTGCAATAAAAATGTCTGCCTTTTTGGAAAGTCTAAACAGTATAGAAAAACATTAACAGCTTGATATTCTGCGTAGGTACAGTTTAGTAACTTGGATATATTCAATGTGTGATAATGGGTTCTATAATATGTTACATTAAGATTATGTTTTGGGGTAGCATGCATAAAGAATTATACAAGATGGTATGTCTATGCGTTACCTAATGTGCTTATGTCTACTTTATTTCACCATAAATACGGCTCCTACCAAGGTGATATAAAAGAGGATGGTAACCCCCAAATACCAAACCCTGTCACGTGAAATCCAAGTACAAGCTGCAGATGTTATGCATGTGACTACATGGTTGACCCAACCTCGGTGGGGGAGGGCTGCAATGGAGATAAGTCCTTATAGTTTCCTAGGACAAGTATTACCTGTGCAAAATATGCTTGGTCTGTGCAAACATGCTTGTGCATATGAGCAAAAATGTAAACAGCATAAAGTACTTAGTGCTTTATGTACATTTCTAAGAAAGTGCATAATGCATATATATTCACTGAAAAAACTTGGTTAAAGGGCCGTTATGGTTAATTTGCACTAATGAAAACCTATGAAATTCAATAAAAAAACCTTGGTGAAGGGACATTATGATTACAAGTAAAACTGAAAAACCTCAGAAATTTGCCAATTATGGTAAGCTAAGCAACCATATTTCCCACCACCACTGTGCACTGCTAAGACTAACACCTCGGGCATCAAAGATGACATCACAAATGTCATGGGTGACATCACTGATGACATCACATATCTGGGTCACTTGTTTTTGTTTACTGACATGATTATCCTAGTTTTTTGTTTTTACTGACTTTGAAAATTTGAAAAGGTGCTATATATCTACACATTAACCTTTTTATATCTTCTTAAAGTACGTTCCTTAGGGTTTGGTCTCAGCTCATGGTGCACAAACATGGTGCAATAAGCAGGCCTCAAACACAAAATGTATTTGTATACATGAAGATAAACGCTAATGTGATTAACATTTTCTGGTGATGCTGTTTCTTTCTTCCTTACTTTAGTTTCCCTGTATGTGCCTCTGATTTGTATGCATTGTGGGCCTTCATAAGTATTGTTTGTACTAGCACAAGTGTGTAGTAAGTCTTGAATTTTTAGCTAGTTATTACATGTTTAACATTACTCAAAACTCTCACACGGTGGCATTCATTAATTTACTATCCAAAATTACAAGATTATAACTATTGTACTTCTATGGTGCATGCTGCAGCCATTGCCTATGTTTATGTATGCTTTGATTCATGTATTAACAAGAACACTCCAATATAATGTTCTGTTTAGAGGGGTACATTCTTTAATAGATTAAGTAGTTCATGATAGGTGTCTCAATCACCCCTGACATCTTTTTAACAACATTATAAACACAACCCCTTGTAGGGACTTTTCATCAAAATGAATTTCATATGTGATGTCATCAGTGAAGTCATCAATGAAATTTGTGATGTCATCTTTGATGTCCATGGTGTTCGTATTAGCACTGCACGGTGGTGGCACGAGTTATGGTTGCTTAGCTTACCATAATTGGTGAATTTCTGAGGTTTTCCGGTTTTACTTGTAATCATAACGTCCCTTTAACAATGATTTTTCATTGAATTTCGTAGATTTTTATTAGTGCAACTTACCCATAACGTCCCTTTAGCAAAGTTTTGTTCAGTGAATTTCATGTCTTTTTACCAGTGCATGCTAATTTTCTACAACTTACTAATATCATAGTTACCCCAATATAGCAACATTTGTTATAGCTTCACCTTAAAACTCCGCCATTTCCTACCTTTAACACTTCTGTACACTTTTTGCAATTCTTCCACTGTTTTTGCGTCTGTCAATGTTCACTGATGTCTGACGTCATCCCAGACCTCCTGGACAGCGTCCAGGGACCATGCGCTTGCGCCCCGCATGATGACCTGTCTGCAAATGTGAACAAACAAATGAGGGACTCCAAGCGGAAAAATACGCACAGTCGTGCTTGAGAGAAACAATTGTATATATAAAGCAACTAGGAGACCGAGGTATAGGAACTTGTTTAGGTGAACAGGCAAGACTAGACCATAAATAGCACAGGTGGTCAGGAATACAAATGAATCGGTACAGACCACATCACAAAATAGGAGACGAAAAAATTCAATTCACATCCTAAATTTAATACAACATTTTCTTTTATTGAATAAAGTATCTTATAAGAATTGTAAAAACTCCTAATGTTTCATGTAACATTGAAGTAATAAAATGTAATCCATGAAAGTAATTAATTCATGGATGTCCAGAAAATCGCTCGGAACAATGTACAACACAACCAGACCCATACAATTCATCAATCACTTCATTCATATTAAAACTCATACACATCTAAAATTCATACCTCAAATACAATGGTGAAACACACCAAAAAATACATTTACACAAAAGGACTAATTGCACAAGATATTGTAACACCATATTCAAATTCCAGTCAGTGGTAAGTACTGAATTACTAGAGGGAATATCCTGGAATTAGAAACGTTCAAGAGTCATATTATTTGACAATTTGGGCCACACCAAGAGTGGACCACTTAGATAACCAACATGTTTCTTTCCACATTCACAGTTATATTAATTATGTGGAAATTCATCATGGTGACAGAAGTCCTCAATGATTGATGGTGCTGGGGTGTTGTAAACCTCCATAAACCAGTCTTGTCCTGGCACCTAAACAAGAAAAGAACAGACATTACTGATCTCTAATAAAATAAATTTGTGAGTTCAGTATAAATCTGAGAAACGCTCTATCAATGAGCATAAATACAAGGTCACATGACTTGGCAAGAGAACACATGACCTGTTCAAATAACACCTACAGAAGGTCACAAACAGCAAATGAGAGGACCAACAGGGTAAAGAAACTAAATATATTAGGTTCTAACCCAATGTGAAGTGCAAGAGAGCGCAAGTAATCGGAGAAACTGAATAATAACACAGTTCTACCAGAAAACAATTTCACCGAGAAAACACTCTCTTGCAACTGAACATCTAGTGGTGAGTACAGTTTCCCACGAACGATAGCCGTGTGAAAAAAGCCAACAAACAAATGAGGGACTCCAAGCGGAAAAATACGCACAGTCGTGCTTGGGAGAAACAATTGTATATATAAAGCAACTAGGAGACCGAGGTATAGGAACTTTAGGTGAACAGGCAAGTCTAGACCATAAATAGCACAGGTGGTCAAGAATACAAATGAATCGGTACAGACCACATCACAAAATAGGAGACGAAAAACATTCAATTCACATCCTAAATTTAATACAACATTTTCTTTTATTGAATAAAGTATCTCATAAGAATTGTAAAAACTCCTAATGTTGTCTGCAAATGTGTCCACATGTCACGATGGGGTCCCTGCTTCGCAAACAGTTTGGAACTGCATTTTCTACTGATCTAGTTACTTTGAACCTCAAAATGTATCCTCACACAGCTCCCACACCTATTCTGTACTCATTATCCACTAACAATCTAGTAAAGAGCACATCCTTGGAAGAATATTAGCAAAATTGCTATTTATTTTAAAAATGGCATCATCTACTGCCATCTCTCCTCCCCAAGAGCTACCATCATCACTACCATCTGTATGACGATCACAACAACAAAAAACGTTGCACTTCAAAAGATAAAGAAGAGGACCATGAAAGCAAGATAGAGGAAGTGCCTACCTCTACCACCAAGAGACAATCATGGGTCTGGCAGTTTTTTACCACTGTTGGGAATATATCAAAAGCTAAAGCTACCAAAGTGAAAAGCACTGAGTGCAAAATTGTTCTCAGTCAAGGTCTACCTGGACAATACTCCTACGGGACCACATCCATGCACCACCACACCCAATCCAACCACTGCAATGCTCACAGAAAGGCTGTTCCTTTCTTTTCAAGTAGTAGTCTGTCTTCCTCCACCTCATCTTCGTCAACCAGTACTTTAACAACACAGCCTAGTTCTGTGAGACACAAAATTCCACCAGCTACCTTGCCAGCAATAAAAGAGGCTGTTGATCCATATCTTTCGAAGACAACAGTCCTCTGTACATACTGTAACACACCACTCTGCAAGGGGGAGAAATTTCAAAGTGATTTTTGAAACTGTAATCAAAGAGCATGAGAAGCACTGCCCTCTACCTTAGATGTAACACACGTGCAACATCTTCCCCTGCTGCCTGCCCCTCCATATAATTTCTTGGTGCCTATGCCCTCATTTCGGTAATGGGCCAAAATGTCGCCCTCATAATTCCGAAGGCCCGAAAGCCCAATTTCTTTACCCCCTTACACCACCTATATATGTGGGGGTATGTGATATTATTGTAATATGGGATGTATGGGAGGTCTCCCCCGCATATGTATGTGGTGCAAAGGGCATTTATAAAAAAAGAATTCAAAAGTCGTAATTTTCAGACGTCGGAATTATGGGGCTTGTCATGGTCACATAGATCTCTCATTTCCCAACCCATCTTACATTGTGACCGTTTTATGGAAAAACAAATAATGAAAAAACCCACTAAGAAACGTTTCCGGTCGGAACCACCTCTCAGAGCAAAAAAATACAACTAAAAAAGTAATCTTATAGAATTCATCTACTTTGCATGTTCAACAAAGTATATAAACTCAATAAGATTCTATTGGCTGAAAGAGCCGTGCGGCAATGATTATATTTGCCCGCCCCTAATGCTAACATTGCTATACATTCAAAATTAGCTGCACCTATTTCAATGACGTTAATGGGCAGCATAGCCAAACGTACACGATCATCACCAATGTCATACAGTTATGTTACGCAGAACAAGGAAGTTAAACACAAACTGGCACAACAAACGCAAAACCTTGGTCTTTTCTCACAGAAATGATAGAAACATTTAATTTTGAAGAAACCAGCAGTAGTGTGGACTGTAAAAAATACTTTTCATTTTGACACAATGATGAAAACATGGACTTAAGTTATGTTATGTTATGTTATGTTACTTTGCATTTACATAGCACCTTATGTACCATTGGTATGGTCTGAAGGCGCTGATAGGATGAACGCCCTCGGGAACCGAAGTTCAAGTCATTAGAGAGAATAGAGAGAGTCAAAAGGTGCGTGTGAGCACCGGATATGTGTGCAGCTGGTGTGGCATTTGTGTGATAGCTGCTTCTTAGCGGTAGGTGTGGTGGTTGAGAGATCAGGAGTATGTGTTAGTTCTGGCAGGTTGTAATCCAGACCGATTCTGGCTGCGTTAGGCCCGAGGAGAACGCCTAGGCTGGAGGGTGTGTAACCAGCAGTGTTTAGTTAGGGTGATGGGGAGTATGAGGCAAATGAAGGTATGAGAACAGCTATACCGAATGGTGTCATAGTATCGCTGGGTTCTAGTTGAGTGGTGGTGTAAAGAAGAGAGTAAGCGTGGAGATGTGATATGGTGGTTTACCTTAGGTGCTTGAGATCGAGCCCACTCCAATAGTTCTATGTACTCCATCCGTTCCATGTCCACAAAATGTTTGTTAACTTTTTCAAACCCAGTTCACAGTTACCGTACGTCGCAGCGTTTAAATTTTCACTGAAACGAACAACTGTTATCTTCTACTGCCAAATCCAATCATCGATCCATCAATGCTTTGCTTTCTCCATCAAAAATTATTTTCCATAAGCGACGAATAATCTGTGCACGTGCTGCTCCATTATGAAGGACAAATTACTGCTTTCAAATGGAAATAAATGCAATACTTTCACATCCTCACTTTACTATATGCAACAATGTTGCTTCTTGTTACTGCAACCGCAAAAGGACAAATTGTTGTCTGGCGATCATCCCACACAATGTTTATCACACATCCGTTGTTGATAATTATTGTCCAAACACTATTGAAAAAACCATCGGCCAGTAGACTGAACCCATGACATGTACACAGCGGGAGTATAAAACTATGAGAAATAGAGGACAATAAAACATATTTCAGTAACCACTTTACAATGCAATATACAAATACATTATTATTTTGGCTATAAATGAAAGTTTCACATAACATGTACTATGTGTTCTCTTGGCTGCAAATTCAAAATTAATGTGTCACAGCGTTCATCATATGGAAGACAGTTCACTTTCCACACTTCAATAGCTTTCACGTAAAATGTTGCTTACATTGCGTTTTGCGAATCTATTTTTCCAATGTTGTGCACGACGAACCACTTCACAACACAGTTTTCGGAAATATAAACTTTACTTTCCAATGTCTGCTTTTAATACAGTGAATCTTATAATTTCTTTGCGAATTGTCGTCACATTTACTCCAACAAATTCTTAGTCCACTGTTTTCAAGGGCACATAACAATGGCACCCTTCATGTACCATTCAGTGTGCACAAGTCAGTTTTTTTTTTGGAAACACATGCCACACAGCCTTGTCAATAATAAAATGATCTTCAATTTCAACCTTAAAGCAATCATCAATGCCACCTGCACATTACCATTGCTCTGCACATGTTCAGCTTCTAGATAAAAGTGAGAAGAGGACTATAACAAGGACCAGCACCGCAAAATAAGGGCACCATATGTCACTAGAAGATGCAAGAATATAAGCAGGAGCTGCGGGGACCCATAGGGCGAGTACAGCGGCACTGTAGCTGTACAATATTAGTACAGCACGGTAAGTACAGAACACTGACAGTGGTTATTATCCCCCCCTTTTCATGCCTAGATTTCCTTTTTCATGTCTTCCCCTCCCCTTTCCTTTAGCCACGATACTTAAAGGGGACCACCGGGGGAACCAAAAGGCAAGTTAGGAACTCAGATGTCACTCTGCAGAACAAGAAAGAAGGGAAGCACCTGCGGCATAGGAGGACGGGGGGGTAACATATGGATATTCAACATTTTTGGCGCCAATCACACGGCAAGGGCAGCAAGGCCACGACCAAACAAATGGCCTAAAGCCACAAAAAGTGAATTAAAGGAGCCCTGCCAGCAAGGGTCTCCAATTCGCACATCACTCTAAACGGAGCGCGAAGGAGCCGTTCTGCGACCGCAGAACACTTCTACTTTTCCACCCAACCCATCCCACCCGGAAAAAGAATTAAAACAAATGAAACAGGGACACAAAAAAGAATGACAGTACAATGAATGCTTTCACACAGTCATGGTAAAAGAAAGCGGCACGGGCCAGGGGTACACACACTGCCCTCGTGCCCAAAATCATTTTTTCACGTTTTTAATGCAAAATGTTGTCAATTATATTGTATTATGCTATATGTAATTGTGCAGTAAAATCCACAGCCTTTTATTGCCAACACTACCTACAATGTTTCACTAGTTGTTGGACAAACAACCCAACAAGGTTGGGAGTAGGGGGTTATAGCTGCTTCTCAGCTTATAGGGTAAGCACAATAGGCCTGGGACAACATTCAATGGACTCATACATATGTTCATTGCAAGAACAACACCTTCAAAGGAGAGTCTGCACTGACCAGCACTGCAGTGTCCATTTCCACAATAGTCACAGTGCATAAATTACCTTTCTGGTGCACATGGTGTACCACACCTTCAGCGTCTCCATCCACCCTATCCCCTTTTTGAGCACAAACAAGGGGGGGTCCTGGGAGTGTCTCTCTACTGGGGTTAGAGTCTCAACCAGAGTCTTAAGCTGAAAATCCTTTCACAGAAGAGACATTTCCACCACATATCAGTCTTTGTCCTGCCCAGGGGCAGTCCATCTCCGAAATGCCAGGCAATTCTCTTCTGAACAAGAGTACAAACAGCAACCCCAGACATGTGTTTCAGCCTGGTTGGGCCTCGTCAGTGAGGTGGAGCTCTGCCTCTCTGAGAAAAGTGAGCAAGGGTTCCACGTCTGTAATTAAGGGTGAAAACCCAAAGCTACTTAATATGCACAAACAAGGGGGGTCCTGGCAGTGTCTCTCTACCGGCCTATATCCCGGTTTAGAGTCGCAACCAAATCATTTCACAGAAAAGACATTTCCACTACATATCAGTGTTTGTCCTGCCCTGGGGCAGTCCAGCACCAAAATGCCAGACAATTCTCTTCTGAACAAGAGTACCAGCATCAACCCCAGACACGGATTTCGGCCTGGTTGGGCCATGTTATAAGTCCTGACGAAGGACTATGAGGAATTGTTTAGGAATCGCACCAGATGGGCGAATCCCATTGTGTAAAGGCTGAAACGCTGTGTGTCAACATTATATGAAGAATAGATCCTATGTTAGTTAAAAGAGGGATATTGGACAATGAGAATCCATAAGGGAAGTGCATGTAAAATCAAGCAATACAATATAGTGAGAGTCAGGCGAAAACTGAAGCAATAAGGACATACTTGTGTCTAGGACCTCACTAAAATTGTTTGTAATAATGTAAACAGATTATGCTTGGATGTTTTGGCTGCATAAGCCTTTAGTGCGCTCGATAGAACCTTGCTATCAGCCATCTTGTGGAAGCGAAGGATTGCAATAGATGCTCTGCCTACCACAATATTAGTCAATTTCAATGAGCCAAGAATTTTAACTTGAGAACGTAATTGATAAATAGGTATTGTGAGAAATCTGAAGGTGTCTCACCCTCTAGTCCCTGGGGATCGGTCATCCAGGTGGCCAGGACACAGCCATCGCTTTTGGATCCAGTTCCTGGGGGTGGACCAGTGCGGGAGGATCACCTGGGTGAGGGGTCTTCGGGGAGTGGAATGGGACACCAGATGGCGTGACGCGGTATCCCCCTCCCTGTAACACCTTTATCCCATTCTACCAGGCAGTATACTTAGGATCTCAACCCCCCGTCCTTTGCCAACATGAACATTTCCTCATGGAGATCTCACTACAAGAGAAGACAGACTGACACCTGAGCCATGTACCTGACATATCACTATATAATGGTCAGGCAGAATCAGGCAATTTTATTTATTTATTTATTGATATATAGAGCTCCTAACCCAATGGTATCTGGGCGCACGTTTACAGGTTTAAATTGAAGTACACGTGGTTTCATTTTTTACAAAAGAAGGTGCATACAGTAATAATATTTACAAGCTACAAGTGATGTGCATGTAGTTACATATTCATTTTGGGATGACAAACCTTAGAATGATTGTGGGCGTTGGCTGCATTCGATTGTCCAAATTCTGGCAGTTGCCCCTATTGTTTTAAGTCATGATCGAGTCAAAGGATTATTTGTGCATGTCGTTTTTTATTTATGTTGGTATACCAAAACCAAAGATCATCAATGTGGCAATTAGTGCCAGTTGGTCAACATTGGTGAGTGCATACAGCCAGGTCTGTGAAGATACAGAGGAATTATAATTAGTAGCGTTGTAGGTTGGGGCAAGTACGGTGATCCCACACAGCGGTTGGTGGGAGCTGATGAGGGAGCCTCTGTGAGGAAGGTCGGAGTGGGTGTGGAGGTTGCGGCATGGTTGGCCTGGTGATGATCAGTCCAGCGGTGTGGACGAATTGGGCGCGAGATGCGGGTGTTGCCGAGGGGATCTGCGGGAGGCAGCGGGATGCCAAGCCGAGAGAGAAGGGGGCCGTATGGGCATGTGTGGTCTGGCGGGAGCCTGAAGTTAGTGGGCTGGTGTTGTCTGTGGGTGCGATTTCCAGAGGAACCAGGGGAGTGGGGGGGGAGAGTGTGTGTCCATCCCTAAGGTGGGGGCTAAAAATTGAGCCTGTTGATCGTGGCGAAGGGGGGCCTCCATTGGTGGTGAGGCAAAATTGCGGGCATGTGGCCGGCGGTGTAGTGGGAGCAGCCAGGTGCTGGGGGGCTGGGCGAAGACGGTCCAGTCTTGATAATATCAATGCTCTAGCCAGGGTGATACAACTGGCTGGGGGTAGGAATGGCCTGCAAGCAGTAATGAGTTTAGCTGTATATGCCATTGAAGAAGCTACACCATTGATTTGTTTGGTTAGCGTGAGTGTCGAGACCAGCTAAATACCCAGACTTTTGACTTCTTTTGCAACTTTGATAGTAGTGTTATCAATCACAAAAGATTTGAACTGTTCTGGCAATTTGTTTAGGCGGTTTTGGGATCCAATCAATAGTATCTCAGTTTTATTGTCGTTAAGACAAAGGCCATGTATGGCCGTCCAAGCCTGGATAACTTGGTATATTTCACTCAAGAGCTTAGAGTCAGTGTCATAACAACCTGAGAGGGGTATGAGTATTTGAGTGTATCTGCATAGTGTCGGTGATACCCAAACTGTCAAGGTAGTCAAATAATGGCTTTGTAAAAATACTATACAAAGCAGGTGAAATGCAGGATCCTTGGGGAACTCCACAAAGAACAGGCGCCAGGTCGGCCATTGCCGTTGGGGCGAATACTCTTATTGTTCTATTAGAGAGGATGGATTTGATCCAGGATGTGGCTTTAGCAGAGAACTGTGCCGCTGAAGTCAAATGTTTGCACAGGACCTTGTGGTTGACCAAGGCAGCAGATAGGTCTAGTAGGGGAAGGAGGGCTGTGTTGCCTTACACTGACCATTACAATCACACCTGACTTCCATCACACGTTCCCACATGGATAAAAGGTGGAGCACAAGAGCACACTCTGAGCAAGGCAAAGCACACGAGGAAGCAGCAGTTCCAAGATGGCAGTTTAATACAAGGCGAAAGACGGGAAAACAGAAGAGGAATGCAAAGAGGAAAGCGCCCTTGGGCCTCATTCCGAGTATGGCGGTAAGGGATAGCGGCCACCGCTAACGAGAGCGGTGGCGGTAATCCCTTACCGCCATACTCCGAGTTCCCTTAGCGCCATGGTGCTTTTAACACCTGCTTTTAGCAGGCGTTAAATACCATGGCGCTAAGGGACCTTGATGTTAATTACGCCACCGTAATTTACGGTGGCGTAATTGACGCCTTCCCCACTCCCATTATGCCCTATGGGGCAAGAATGGGAATGGGGAAGGGTAAATGGGGATTGGGGAATTACCGCCCCGCCAACCTTGGAATGGGGCGGTAATTCCGCCAACCACCAAGGCGCTGCCGGTCCGGGTACGGCGTCAACCAAGGCGTTAATAGCGCCATTGGTTAGCGCCGTACTCGGAATGAGGCCCAATGAAATTCTGTTACTTTCATGAGCCTTCACGAAATGGAAATGTAAGACCAGAAATCAAGGCTGAAAAATCCTGTATTGTGTGTTGGAAGTACCCAGGGCTCTCCAGCTTCGATAGTCAAGGCAGGGAGAATCGTTTGCCGCTGTGGTACTGTCCTTGGCTCCTACAACAAAACAACACCAGTGAAGTTAGCACAGCTGGTGAGTTGGGGAGACTGATACCAGACCGGTTTGTGTTGAAGCCAAGGTTGCAAGCAGCAATTTTTTATAATGAAAAACTGAAGAGAACAGTGTATGAAGCTTATATGTGTAAGCGATATTCAATCAACACTACAGCCAAGTCAATGCCTAGTCTGGGAAGCTGAGGAAAACCCTTATTAATGTATTTTTATGTCTAGTTCAGTACTCTGGATGACCACCCTTGTATAACACCCCCTTCTTAGAATCCCCCTGACCCCACTGAGCCAAGAAGTAGGTTTGTTTTGCAAATTAAAAGGTTTATTTGAGAATTTAAACAATATATATATATATCACACTTTATAATAAATTAATATCTGATAGTACACTTAGACATATGATGTTGATCAACAATGGGTAATCTGGCACTAGCACACTTCTTTACAATCAATGAGGAGTTAGTATATGATGGATAAAGTAGAAAAAATACTTTTATGATTTCAAGGGAAAAGCAATGAGGAATAAAATGCAGTACAGAAATACTTGATACGATTTTAGCAAAAGATAAGATAATCACTTTTTCTCTGGCAATTCACCCCTCTCCCCTATGCAATGTAAGAAATGGAAGGAGATGGAAAGAGGAGCACACAGTTCTCAGGAATGCAATCAAATACAATACGAAATTCAGTTCCCCCCAGCAAGCTTAGAGGAAACAGGTAGGCGTTTGAAACACAGGCGAGTTACTTTAATGTGGTTTGCAAGGAAGTGAAAAGGTGCTAAAATTGCTTTTAATTCCCTCTACAGGTTCAGGGTAGGTGATGGCTACTTCATATTAGTTCAGGCTCACTTTAACAATGCTCTATGAGTTATCACCAAGTTGCAACGGATTTTAACAAAAGAAAGAATGGAGCTGCTATTTTGACAAGTGGAGAAATTGAGCCAAAATCGCAAATCGCGGTAAATTTTGCGAGTGCGTGAATCGTGATTGAGGAAAAAGTATAAGGAGTAGGAAGTCGGTTCTAGGTTCGTTGGAAAGCTTAGATTCTAAGCTTTCAGAGGAAAATTAAAGGTTCCAGAGATACGGACGATTAAATAAAGGTAGTTTTTTGGATTTAAAGTAAACTCAAAATGACAGGTGACAGCTGTGCATCTTTAAAATTGACAGATGACATGATTTCTAGGAGGCAGTTCTACTTAAGTTAAAATAGTTTGGATTAGATTATTTTAACTAAGAGATTGGTTCTGCACAGTTCTGCTAGGTACTCACAATATAAATTTGAACTAGGCCTCGTCACGGATCTGGTCCACACGTCCGGCTGCGGTTCTGTCTGCTCGGCGGGTCAATCAGGCACCGGTTCTGCTCACAGCGATCTGGGTCAGCTCTGCTCTGCTGGTCTAGCCTCTCTGGATTCAGCGGCCTCTGGTTCTGGATACTGCTCTGCTTTCCGGTCCGGATCAAGTGGATTCTGGATGTAACACTGCTTTCTGGGTACTGGCAAGAGTTCTTGGCAAAAGAATTCAGACAGCTCGCCCGGCTGTGGAATAGTTTGCAAATGATTTTGAGGCCTGCTGACAAATACTTTTGCTTGCAGTGGGCCTTCTTGGTTCAAAGTTCTGTAGTTTCTGTTTAGCTTGGAAGTCTAAGTGTTGGATCTCTGGATGTGAAGTCGTCGGTCAGCATGCTCCGCAGCAAATGGAATTGAATGTCTCTACCTGTCCCAGCAGTCTCTTTTTATGTGTTTTGAAAATGGGTGTGTGCCTGGGCCTAGCTAAGCCTGCCCCTCTACTTGTCATTGGCCCAATTCTCCCCTCTCCCATGATTGGGGGAAGGAAATGGATTGTCATCATGATGAGGTCTGTTTATGGGTCAGAGGATCCTCCCCTGGTCAGTTTGCCCACAAATCTATATTTGATTCAAATACATCTTTCCCAGAAATACAATTTGTTGAAATTACATGTGCACATTATATATTCCTTATGGTCCATGCTTGTCCGCCTCTGATCTTCCTGGGGGCTTGCATTCAAAAATGACAACATTTTGCACTTTTCAACTGGTTTTGCAATATCGGACATTTACCCAAAATTACACACATGTGCGCAAGGAGTATGGACGTTAATTGATGAAGTGTCAGATTTTTAACATGCAGACATTTGGAGTGAGACCCTATTTTCCGCTAGCAACCCCCCAGAATACACCACAGGGTCCTAACGCCTCTCAAAATGTTCACAGAAAAATCACAACAATAATGACATTACTTATATAATTCTGACAAGTCCGCACTATGAGTTATCTATCTTTTTAAAATTATGCCCTGGTCAAAAAGGGGTGTGGCTTCCACCATCACAGGGTGGAATAACTGGTTTATCCACTTCCCCCAAGCCAGCTTGTTCACAGAGGCACAGCTGCCCCCCAGTTTCTCCCAAGAGGAAGCTATTTTACGACGCCCCCAATATAACATTTGCCTGAGTCCTGGACAGGCCTTTGTTCAACTCCCTGTAGTCCCCAGCTGCTCCACCCCTAATCTAATCAGAGAGGTGACAAATCCTTTTGGCAAGGGGAAGAGTGGCTGAGCAGGTTTCAACTCCTGTCGGGGCTAGTTGTCAGGCAGAATCCAGTTTCATTAAGCCAGGTTTCAGCTAAATGTCACTTTTTGTTCCCAGTTTAAATCACTTACAATTTTTACATATACATTAAATAATTACTTCCTTCAAGTCATTTCAGAATATAGTTTTACATTGTATCCACCTCTTAGCAAGTCTTTCCTTGGTCTGGTTTTGTTTCATTTGTTCAGTTTTACACAAAAGTCTGGTGGTTTTAAAACGCCGGCTTTCTGATAGTGGTGAGTACTGGTAATGCAACCATTTTTGGGATTAAGAAAATGAATTCCCCACAGTTCTGAGTTGCTTTTTGGCAATCAGCATTGCCATTCCCAATGGTTTCAGGCTACTGTGTGTGTAGCCCAATGGTGGTTTTAGGCAGTGCCCTCCTGTGCTCACAACATAGGCAAAAATGGGTGGCAGCCTATTCTTCATGTTTTCCCTGTGCACTCTCTGGGGAGTTCTGGCCATCATGATGTTTTCCATGCCAGTACTGCACAGTTTTATGGTAGGGCTTGTATGCATGGGTAAAAACATCCCACAAGCCCCCCATCTTGCGATGGCCATTCTGTCCTTTCGCTGATAGAACTCGCAAGGTCTGGGATGTACGCCTCCTCTTCTTCCAATTCCACGGATGGCACAGTTCAGCATCTTTGCCTCCCTCCAGTCGATCAATCAGTTCTCCTTGCTGGTCCTGATGGGAGGATTGGGCGGTACCCTGGGCCCCTCGGGTCTCTGCTCCCGGTCCCCGGTCGTCCTCCTTGGTCAGTCTCCATGGTTTCATCTCTCCTAGGATGATAAAGCAAAGCGGCAATACACATTCCTAGACATTTTTCCACCACTATTAATGGTGTGGCGAACATGTACATTTTATACATCCAAATGCATTTTGCAGTCTGATTTTAAAAACAATATATAACAGGTCACATTTGCATTACGTTACTATATTTTTGATATGTGGAATATTTTAGAGTTGAACTGACTTACTCTGGAGCGGCCCCTCTGGTATTGCAGAGGACTCCTCCAGTTGTTGCAGAGTGTGCCTGGATGGCAACACTTTAGCTGATTTATATGGACCCACTTGTCTTCCCCTCTGCCAAATCGCCTTTGGGGATGCAGATCTTGTAGGCCACAGGGAGATTTTGTCTATAATTTCAAACGGTCCCTTCCATGTAGGCAAGAATTTTCGCTGTTTGGCCTGGTTCCTTTGGAAATTGTATAGATAAACCCGGTCCCCCACAGTATATTCCTTCCTGGTGGTCCTCAGGTCGTAGTGGGTTTTCATGCTATCAGCTGATCTTTCTAGATTCCGCTGAGCATAGGCAAAAGCATGTTGAAGATGTTTCCTTAAATTCTCCACATACTCATGAGTTGTGGAGGCATTTATCAGTGTCTGCTCTTGGGTCCTGTAGAGCAAATGCTGGGGAAGCACCATCTTGCACCCCGTCATCAACTCAAATGGTGACATTTTAGTTGCAGATGAAGGGGTAGATCTGATGGCCGTTAGGACCAGAGGTAGTCGGATATCCCAACTTGGCCCAGAATCTGACACAAACTTTTTAATATGCTCACAATTGTCCGGTTATATCTCTCCACTGCTCCAGAAGAAGCTGGCCTGTAAGCAATGTGTAGCTTCCTTTTAAACCCTAGTATCTCCCACATCTTTGTCATTACTTCACTGGTGAAGTGGCTACCTCTGTCTGACTCAATCCTTTGAGGTAGACCAAAACGGGAAAAGATGTGGTTAAATCATCAGGGCAGCTGCTGTTTCTGCTTGCAGTTTGGGGCTGGGAGACATTCCACCCACTTGGTAAACAAGCATGTAACGGTCAACATGCACTTGTTTCCTCTAGACGAGCGAATTACAGGGCCTACAAAGTCGATTTGCAAATCTGACCATGGCATGTCATCCCCCTCTTTTGAGAGAGGCGCACGGTGTGTGAGGGATGATGGCTGAAATTGTGCACACACAAGACACCCCTTCAAGTATTGGTCGAGGACCCTGCCCATGTGTGGCCAGTATGCACACCTCTCTTAAGATTTCCAGTGTTGTGTGAAACCCCTATGACCGGCGGTGGCCGCATCATGGGCGTGACTTAACATCAGGCTTCGGAATGAGGTAGGAACACCCACTGATCGTGGCCAGCTTTGGATTTCCTTACCAGCAAACCCGTCTTGGATTCGGAACATTTTGCGACATTTCATCAACACTCTTAGGTCCTCTTTCCCAATGTAATCGGTATCCGTCAGGGGAAAAGTTCTCAGGGTCCTCAAGGTGTTGGTAAAACTTACCAATAATTGGATCCCCCTTCTGAGCTGTAATTAAATCAGCATCAGGGGTCTCCTTACTCCATTGTGCAGTTAAAAGATCATTGTGAGCATTTTTCTGGGACCTAGTGATAGCAGTGACCTGGATTTCCCCCAACAGGGACTCTATTTCTATTAGATCCCCTTGGATGGCCCCGATTTTGGCCAGCTGATCAGCTAAGTCATTTCCAGTTTTGTCTGGTCCCTCTACTTTGGAATGAATCTTGATCTTTTTCCAGTAGATGGTCATCCCATTCGATGTGACCAGATCATCAATGTTTTGGATTAACTTCCCATGTTTCAAGGGTTTGTTATTAGCACATAACATGCCTCTGGTTTTCCAATTAACCAGGTGCTCCACGAACCCGTTCCGTACATAATCTGAATCTGTGATTATGACCAGTTCATGGAGTTGATGTTGGACAGCAGTGAGGATGGCCTGATGCACAGCCATCAATTCTGCCACCTGACTACTTCGGGGACCAATTTTGTATCCAGCGGAGGGTTCTGGTGACTCATTCACCCATGCATTCCCTACGCCGGCCACCAGTTCTTTCTCCCCGTTGTCGTCAACATGGTAAGAGCATCCATCCACACAGACAGTGGGCATTCCCTCACACTTGTCTTCTTCAAAGACTTTGTGTGGGGAATTAAGGTATGCCTCCATGTTGTCCTTGATTTTTAGACTTTCGTCCTCGAGACAGTTTTCTCTGGCACAATCATGCAAGTCAGCCAGACCTTGCGCGAGGGGACTCTTCTTGTTTTTCCATATCTGACCTCCACAGGAAAGCCTTGCATTGACAGAATCCAGGAAGTAATTCGGGAATTACTCACATTTCCGGCCCGGATTCTGTCACTTTGGAGATATTGCAGAGGCTGGTGTGGAGTCTCCACTCTGATGTGTTCCCCCTGGATAAATGGGTGGTAATTCTTCAATGCCCACACCGTTGCCAGGAGTACCTTCTCACAATCGTTGAATTTTTCCTCCACAGAGGATAAAGTTTTGCTCGCATAGGAGATTACTTTATTGACCTTGTCATGCTTTTGGTATAATACTGCCGTCAAGCACGTATTAGAGAACCCCGTCTCCAGGAAGAACTCCTTGTTTCTGACAAAGTAAGCTAGGCAAGGTGCTTGTGAGAGGCTTCTTTTGAGTGTTTTACCGCCTCGGATTGTTCTGGACCCATTCCCACTTGACCCCCTTCAAGAGATGAATCAGGGGTCTTAGTGATCTCTGCGTAGCCTTCAATGAACTTTCTGCGTAATTAGTCAGTCCAAAGAGGCTCCTTAGTTCCCGCAGAGTTGTGGGGTCTTTCAGTTTCTGGAGTGCTTCCACTTTCTTGTCTTGGGGACAGAGACCCTGAGGAATAATCTCATGCCCCAAGAAATTAACACGGGTTCTACACCACTGTGCTTTCTGAAAGGAAAGTTTTGCTCCGGCGGCCCTCAACTGTGTCAGAACATAACGGATCTCAGCTATGTGTTCCTCTACAGATGAACTTTTGATGAGGACATCATCTACATAAGCCAGGTTACCCCTTGTACCCAGGTCGGGCATGGCCTTATGTAGGAAAATGTTAAATTCATTGCCGGAGTTGAGGTCTCCGAAGGGAGTCCGGGTCCATGTGTACTGCTGGCCCCCAAAGGTAAAAGCCAGTTTGTATTGGTCCTCCCTACTGACAGGCACGGTCCAGTATCCATTGGTCAGGTCTATTGCTGTGAATACCTGTGACCCCTGAATCTGGGCCAGCCCTTGGTCAATGTAGGGCAGAGGCCATCGGGAAGTATGGACCCGTTTGTTGAGCTCCCTAGGTCGGCGCAGAGTCTCCACTGGCGTTTGGCTTCAATATTCCAGTACCGGATTATTTAAAGTGCTGTGGACTGGACGGATTATTCCCGCGGACTCAAGGTTCTTAATTATTTCAGTAAGGGACTCCATGGATGCGAGAGGCAAGCGATATTACTTCACAAACACTGGAGTCATTCAGGGTCCATGGGAATTGTTGTGGTGTGGATGTCGCTGCGACCACAGTCATATGAGTCTACCGCAAAGAGATCTTGGAAATCCAAGAAAACTTGTTTCAACTTTTGCTTCTGTTCCAGAGTCACACAGGCATCAGCTAGGTTGACTCTCTCTTCCACCATCTGCCTGAAGCCTGGAAAGACTTCTGGTTTGGCTATCTCAACGGCCTCCTCCAGCTGGGTGGAGAAGTCCCTGGTCAGAGTGCTGGTTTGGACTGGAGGCTTCAGGTGGGAAAGGCAGCCCTCATGGACCTGGAAAATCACCTCATCCCTCCTGAAGTCACAAGTCACATCTTCCTTACCATAAGGGCAAGAAGTGTACACCAGGAAGTTCCCCCCCATGCTGGGTGAAAATCCTGTCTGGTGTTGTATTGTCCTCACTATCACTGTCAAAACAGTCCTTGGGGATTGGTCCTAACAATTCATTTCCTAAATCAAGGGAGAAATGTCGGTCATCAATCGCCATTCCAATAATGGTGCCTGCGGCTAGAGTAATACTCTTTAAGTCGCTGTTATTCACCTCTATTGGAATGGTGTCATGTTCTATGTTGCCTAATGGTGTTGAGTTAACCCCTAACCCTTGCTGTTGGAGAGAAGCATTTAGATGGATATAAGCATCAGGGTTTTTCAATTTTTGTCCTCTTTTAACTCTCACTTCCAGGGAGAATTGTCGGGTCCTTTCTGGGATGGTGACTTCCTCTTTGATCTGAATTTCAACTGCATAAGGTAGCAATTGAGCTGACCTAAATGCTTTTTTCTGGATCATCAAAGCCCATGGGATTATCCGCTAATCGGGACCAAGCTTTGAAGTTTATTAGGTCCAAACTAATGGCAAAGCGATTGAGAATGTCACTGCCTAAGTAAAAGGCGGCAGTGACGTCTCGCACGACCCAACAATTATGGACTATGCTCTTGTTGCCAATGGAGATTTTGAGCATACACCTGCTTGGCAGGAGATGGTTGGAATTAGGTGCTTCCAGGTCCATTTCCCATTTGTCTATCAGTTTGAATGTGGGAATGGCTGGATCTTTTGGGAGTTGGCGGAACATGGCTTCGCTGATGAAGCTCTTACCGTTGTTCACACACACTCGAGCGAGAACAGAGTCCTTCCCATCATTTAACTGAACAGGGATGGACAACTGCTCTCCAATTTGCTGAATATCAGCTAGGCTCTGAGCTGATTTCACATCTTTCCGGACTATAGGAGTGGGAGTTTCTGATTGTGGATTGGTGAAGAATTTCAGAGTGTTTCCTTCCAGTGTGGAATACCACCTTAAACTGGAAGGAAGGTTGATTTTCATAAATAGAGAGGACCACCCATCACCAGTCTGTTTCCTGCTGCTATTACTGTCACGTCTGGGGTTTGGTTGTTCTGGAAGTGAAATTCTACTTGGTCAGATTTTTGTTCAACCATGTGGCAGGTGCCGTTTAAACTAACATGGTTGACACTCTGTTTTAATTTTATTGGTCGGCTAGTCTGGGTCCAGAGGACCTTGTTTACGCAATCTATTAGGGGTGACAACCTTCTCAGGAGGTCATTCCCTAGTAAACAAGGGGTGCCCTCTGGAGTCACTACTATGACCGGGTGTTTCACCTTGTGTCGCCCAATTTTAATGTCCAAGTCTGCAGTCCCCTCAACGGGAATTTCCTTCCCGTCAAAGTTCTGCAGTTGTCCAGGAAGAGAGGTGAGAGGAATTCGGTAATTCTCCCCCCTTCCTGTATTTAGTTCCTCAAAGGCCCTTTTGGACAGAAGGGTAGCTTGGGATCCAGTGTCCACCAGTGCCAAAATTGTACCCTGCCCCTGTACTTGTACCGGGGGATAGTATCTTCCCTCCTTCTCCTCAAGGGGGCACAGATAATGCACATTTTTGGACAACTGGTGGGCTAACTTTCTGGTTTTGGACATTGCTAGCGAAGTGATTTGGGCAGAATTCTGTGGAGAGCCTTGGGAATCTGAAAGGAAAAGTTGGCAACTGGAGATCAGAGCCATTGTGGGTTCCCCTGGTTCCGATTCTGGGCCGCCCCGCCCTTTTTGGAGGCAGTCATCAGGATGGGTTTGACCCTTGGGATTTTGGTATTGTCGGTTCTGGGATGAGATGATGGGCGGCGGTAGCTCAGTCTCCACATCTCCCCAGTCTGAATTGACATCCCTTGGGACCCATTTTTCCTTGGGAGGAGTTCCCCCATATCTGAAGGAGAAGATCCTTTTCCCAGGATCTTCTTGGGATCCCTCTCCCTCAAATTGGAAGACCTGTACCTCCTCCACAAAGTGGGTCTGTTTGGGTCCTTTGTTTCTCCTACCCCCCCTCTGCTCCTTGGGAGGCAGGCTTTCAGGGGCAGGAGATTTTGTTTCCGGTTCCTGGCTTTCCAGGGGCTGTTTACAAGTTGGAAGGAAGCTTCCTCCAAGGCTTTACACCCCCTTCCACTTGTGCCTCCTCCCTGGGAACCGGTGGGGTATCGGGGTGCTGCCCCCGTCATTGTTCTGGGAGCACCAGGTCCAGAGTTTGGGGCATTCTGCGGTGGCATGCTCATCTGAGGTTCTGTTTGAGCCCTCAGTATGTTGACCCAGATCTCGTGCCATATTTTGGACCTGGCGCTCAATGTGTGAAACCCGCTCAGGCGGATACCGGGGCTCTATTTTTTCCCCTGGGCTGATCCCGGGAAGGGTAAGCTATCCCTTCTCTGGTAATACCCTGGATTGGGAAGATTTTTGGTACCCCTCCACCCTTGCCTCCCCCTCCCCGGATTAGGTGTGTCTGGGCTCAGGGAATTGGGGAAAAGAAGGATGGATGATTTTGGGGCTGGAAATTGGGTGGATACCTGGGGAAAAAGTTCTGCCCAGGATTTGGAGAATTTCTGCCCCTCCTGTGGGAAGTTGGGCAGGGAAGTTCCCTGGGTTAGGTGCTTGCCTGGATCCCCCCCATTGGGCTGGGGAGACCACACATAACCCAGGAATTGGTCGGTTTCCCTTGTAGCGGGGACTTACATAGTCAGGGGAGCGGGGAACCCATTTGTGGGACTACCTCCTCGATCCCTGTCTGGGACTGGCCCGAGGGCCTTCTGGGCTGTGAATTATTTTGGTGCAGGCAGGTATTTAGGCCCCCCCCATCTCCAAATCTAAAATGGGGGCAAACTTTACCTCTGCCATCTTGGCACAGCAGGGGTGCTGTTGGTTTTGGGGTTCTGGGCGCCGTTATTTTTATTTTCGATAGGCTTCTGTCATAGATCGGGTAGCCTGTTCAATGACCCAGTCTAAAGATCTTTTCTCATGAAAATCTCTCACGAGCTGGGTCATTATGTATTTGGGTAAGGCATGGAAAAACGTATTGATAAATTCTCTGCTATCCGTGCGCACCCTTCTGGTGGTCTGCGCAAAAGCACGCTTTAATTCTTGCACAAACTCTTGTGGGGCCTGATGCTCCCCTCATTGCAAATTGTAGGCTGCCTTGCGAGCCTCTTGAGGATTTGTGTGCACAGAAAAATGTTTCAAGATGGCCGCCCTGTATTGGACCACCTTGAATGGTTTTGATCCTCCAGCCCTGCAAAGAAACTGGAGTATTCTGGGGAGAATGTCCATTTGACGTACTGGATGCAGCTAATGCTGTCCTTCAAATGGAAAGTCTCCATCATTTGCTCATAGAGCTCCAAGTGTTCCCAAACAGAATACTTGCGTTCTTATGATAAGGCGTGATGACACTCCTTATTGCCTTTATTTGTTTCAATGGGTCCTTAAGCAAGGCCCTTTTTGCCTATTGGCCTTTTTGGTTCGGGTAACCTGGTCCATTCATCCTCCGACTCAGAAGCGCTGCTCCAGAGGTGCCCGTCTGATCTTCCAGGGTTTTCCCGGATTCTGCGAGCCTGGGAATGGCTGGCAGAATGTGGGGACCTGGTCTCCTGTGTCCTGTAATAGCTCAGAGGAGTCTTCAGATCCCTCCTTGCTGCCAGGATTTGATGGGTACCCCCCCACTGACCTAACTGGGCAGAGGTTTTCAGGATGCCCTTAATGGCCTACTCTCCTGGGGTTCCCACTAAATTGCACTGTGCTTGGTGCCCATACCCGGATGCCCGCCCATCCATTCCTGGGAGGTACTGGCCTATGAGCCCCATACTTCTAGCTGGATAGTAATCTGCCATCCCCGTGGCCCTGGGCTCATGTGCGCGAGGGGACATGGGGTGGCAGAGTCCAGGGACTGGGAGAGATGAAGGCCTCTGGTACTAGGGCTCCTGAGGTTATGCTCAGGAGTTTCTCTTTCCCAGCGAACCTCATCTCTATCCGCCCTGCTTCCTGTTGCAATGCAAGAGCCTGCGCTTTCAGTTCCTCAGTTAAGGCCTTACTAGACTCTATCAGTCTCTCCTGCATGGCTACCTGTTGCTGGAGCTATCATTGTGCTGACAGAGAGCCTCATTTTCTCTCTGTGCCTCCTGATTGGTCCTGGAGTACTGGGCCAGTCTCTGCTGCAGGAGGTTACCTCCTCAGTCCCCCCTATTGGCCTGCTCCTTTCTTGCCAGAGCATCTCCACCCTCCTGGTGTGCTCTAACAAGTTCTGGTGTTCTTTTGGAGGTCACCCAGTCCCTGGAGGGCCAGTGATTTTCTTCCATTTTCCTTTTTAAGTGGCAGACTTCCTGGCCTAAGGTATCCTTTCCTGACTAAGAGCCTGCATCTGTGCCGCCAGGTCGTCCCTTTGCCTTTGGAAGGCACCAGCTTTCTGGCGCTCCTGGTCAAACTCTGCCTGGGTATCCAGGTCTTTCAAAATCAGTTTATTGCTCTCTGCCTTCTCCCTATCTAGGTGCTTTGCAGGGTGACTACCTGCTCAGCACATGCCCTATTGAAATCTAATTGTTGCTCCAGCTTTTTCTGGCTCTGCAGTAGGGAGTCCAAACCTTCTGGTACTCCTTCTGCAAGGCCAGAAATCTGGTATCCTGGTCCGCCTTTTCCTGTTGCAGCACATCCATATCCTCCTTTATTTTAGTGATGTACTGTCTGCTGTCCTTTCTGACTCCTGGCTCCTGAGCAGCCTCTGCTCAGAAGAGTCCAGATCAGATTGGCCTTCTCTAACGCCATCTGTTGCCTATTTGCCAGATCTTGGCCTTCAGCACATTTGTCCTGCATGGCTCCCATATATAGATACAATATGCCGCTATCCTGGCAATCTTATTATGTTCATCTTTGGCTTTAGGGCCATATATAGTTCACTCAGGGCCACATGTAGGGGACCCTGATCTCTCCATATATCTGACCCTGTTTCAGTGACCTGTTGCGCGATTGCCTGCAACCAGACCGTTTGGTCCTGATGAGTCCACTCACCTCTCACAAATAGCTTATGTAAGAAGTGCTCTCTGGCTATTTTCATATCTACCAAGGTCGTCATTCTGGAATTTGAGTTCCTTCCTGACTTACAGAAGTTTGTATTTTATTTTGCAAAACAGACCGTTTCCTTAGAGCGTTCCTTTGAGGGATGCTTTCACAGTGTAAAACAGCGTGGTGATCTAACCGGATATGTGTATCTGGTCAGTTGGCACACTGTATTAATCTGCACAAATGGTAAATCTAACCCAGAATATCCCGGATCGAGCCCCCACTTTTGTAAGCGATATTCAATCAACACTACAGCCAAGTCAATGCCTAGTCTGGGATGCTGAGGAAAACCCTTATTAATGTATTTTTATGTCTAGTTCAGTACTCTGGATGACCACCCTTGTATAACACCCCCCTCTTAGAATCCCCCTGACCCCACTGAGCCAAGAAGTAGTTCTGTTTTGCAAGTTTAAAAGGTTTATTTGAGAATTTAAACAATATATATATACCACACTTTTTATAATAAATTAATAATCGATATCGCCCTTATAAATATAATGTTAATCAACAATGGGTAATCTGACACTAGCACACTTCTTTATAATCAATGAGGAGTTAGTATAGGATGGATAAAGTAGCAAAAATACTTTTATGATTTCAAGGAAAAGCAATGAGGAATAAAATGCAGTACAGAAATACTTGATATGATTTTAGCAAAAGATAAGATAATCACTTTTCTCTGGCAATTCACCCCCCTCCCCTATGCAATGTAAGAAATGGAAGGAGATGGAAAGAGGAGCACACAGTTCTCAGGAATGCAATCAAATACAATACGAAATTCAGTTCCCCCCCAGCAAGCTTAGAGGAAACAGGTAGGAGTTTTAAACACAGGCCAATGCTTTAAATGTGGTGGCAATGGATGGAGAAATGCTGAAACTGCTTTTAATTCCCTCTAGAGAGTTCAGGGTGAGTGAGAGATGCTTGTTGGTATTAGTTCAGGCTCACTTTAGCAATGCTCTATGAGTTATTACCAGTTGCAAACGGATTTTAACAAAGGAAAGAATGGAGCTGCTATTTTACAAGTGGAGAAATTGAGCCAAATCGCAAATCGCGGTAAATTTCGCGAGTGCGTGAATCGTGATTGCGGAAAAAGTATAAGGAGTAGGAAGTCGGTTCTAGGTTGTTGGAAAGCTTAGATTCTAAGCTTTCAGGGGAAAGTTAATCTTGTTCCTAGCCCAAACGGTTCCAGAGATACGGACGATTAAATAAAGGTAGTTTTCGGATTTAAAGTAAACTCAAAATGACAGGTGACAGCTTGCAGCTTTAAATGACAGATGACACGATTTCTAGGAGGCAGTTCTACTTAGGTTAAAATAGTTTGGATTAGATTATTTTAACTAAGAGATTGGTTCTGCACAGTTCTGCTAGGTACTCACAATATAAATTTGAACTAGGCCTCGTCACGGATCTGGTCAACACGTCCGGCTGCGGTTCTGTCTGCTCGGCGCGGTCAATCAGGCACCGGTTCTGCTCACAGCGATCTGGGTCAGCTCTGCTCTGCTGGTCTAGCCTCTCTGGATTCAGCGGCCTCTGGTTCTGGATACTGCTCTGCTTTCCGGTCCGGATCAAGTGGATTCTGGATGTAACACTGCTTTCTGGGTACTGGCAAGAGTTCTTGGCAAAAGAATTCAGACAGCTCGCCCGGCTGTGGAATAGTTTGCAAATGATTTTGAGGCCTGCTGACAAATACTTTTGCTTGCAGTGGGCCTTCTTGTTCAAAGTTCTGTAGTCTCTGTTTAGCTTGGAAGTCTAAGTGTTGGATCTCTGGATGTGAAGTCGTCGGTCAGCATGCTCCGCAGCAAATGGAATTGAATGTCTCTACCTGTCCCAGCAGTCTCTTTTATGTGTTTTGAAAATGGGTGTGTGCCTGGCCTAGCTAAGCCTGCCCCTCTCTACTTGTCATTGGCCCAATTCTCCCCTCTCCCGTGATTCGGGAAGGAAATGGATTGTCATCATGATGAGGTCTGTTTATGGGTCAGAGGATCCTCCCCTGGTCAGTTTGCCCACAAATCTATATTTGATTCAAATACATCTTTCCCAGATATACAATTTGTTGAAATTACATGTGCACATTATATATTCCTTATGGTCCATGCTTGTCCGCCTCTGATCTTCCTGGGGGCTTGCATTCAAAAATGACAACATTTTGCACTTTTTAACTGGTTTTGCAATATCGGACATTTACCCAAAATTACACACATGTGCGCAAGGAGTATGGACGTTAATTGATGAAGTGTCAGATTTTTAACATGCAGACATTTGGAGTGAGACCCTATTTTCCGCTAGCAACCCCCCAGAATACACCACAGGATCCTAACGCCTCTTAAAATGTTCACAGAAAAATCACAAAAATAATGATATTACTTATATAATTCTGACAAGTCCGCACTATGAGTTATCTATCTTTTTAAAATTATGCCCTGCTCAAAAAGGGGTGTGGCTTCCCCCATCACAGGGTGGAATAACTGGTTTATCCACTTCCCCCAAGCCAGCTTGTTCACAGAGGCACAGCTGCCCCCCAGTTTCTCCCAAGAGGAAGCTATTTTACGACGCCCCCAATATAACATTTGCCTGAGTCCAGGACAGGCCTTTGTTCAACTCCCTGTAGTCCCCAGCTGCTCCACCCCTAATCTAATCAGAGAGGTGACAACTCCTTTTGGCAAGGGGAAGAGTGGCTGAGCAGGTTTCAACTCCTGTCGGGGGTAGTTGTCAGGCAGAATCCAGTTTCATTAAGCCAGGTTTCAGCTAAATGTCACTTTTTGTTCCCAGTTTAAATCACTTACAATTTTTACATATACATTAAATAATTACTTCCTACAAGTCATTTCAGAATATAGTTTTACATTGTATCCACCTCTTAGCAAGTCTTTCCTTGGTCTGGTTTTGTTTCATTTGTTCAGTTTTACACAAAAGTCTGGTGGTTTTAAAACGCTGGCTTTCTGATAGTGGTGAGTACTGGTAATGCAACCATTTTTGGGATTAAGAAAATTAATTCCCCACAGTTCTGAGTTGCTTTTTTGGCAATCAGCATTGCCATTCCCAATGGTTTCAGGCTACTGTGTGTGTAGCCCAATGGTCGTTTTAGGCAGTGCCCTCCTGTGCTCACAACATAGGCAAAAATGGGTGGCAGCCTATTCTTCATGTTTTCCCTGTGCACTCTCTGGGGAGTTCTGGCCATCATGATGTTTTCCATGCCAGTACTGCACCGTTTTATGGTAGGGCTTGTATGCATGGGTAAAAACATCCCACATATGGCAAGTGACATTAACGGAATTAATCAGCAGATGAGTCCTTGAATCCAAGATATGATACCATAGACAGAGTGGTCCGGCATCACATGGGTACTCATTCGAAAGTCTCTTGCTAGGCATCCAACTGAAAGGTGACAAATGTTACAAGGAAATTAATTGTGAAATTGAAGTGG
>CM030325.1:1027402784-1027443427 GCA_002915635.3 Ambystoma mexicanum | reverse complement strand
CCCCGGGACTCAAGGTTCTTAATTATTTCAGTAAGGGACTCCATTGATGCGAGAGGCAAGCGATATTGCTTCACAAACACTGGAGTCATGCCAGGGTCCGTGGGATTGTTGTTGTGTGGATGTCGTGCGACCACAGTCATATGAGTCTACCGCAAAGAGATCTTGGAAATCCAAGAAAACTTGTTTCAACTTTTGCTTTTGTTCCAGAGTCACACAGGCATCAGCTAGGTTGACTCTCTCTTCCACCATCTGCCTGAAGCCTGGAAAGACTTCTGGTTTGGCTATCTCAGCGGCCTCCTCCAGCTGGGTGGAGAAGTCCCTGGTCAGAGTGCTGATTTGGACTGGAGGCTTCAGGTGGGAAAGGCAGCCCTCATGGACCTGGAAAATCACCTCATCCTCCTTGAAGTCACAAGTCACATCTTCCTTACCATAAGGGCAAGGAAGTGTACACCAGGAAGTTCCCCCCATGCCGGGTAAAATCCTGTCTGGTGTTGTATTGTCCTCACTGTCACTGTCAAAACAGTCCTTGGGGATTGGTCCTAACAGTTCATTTCCTAAATCAATGGAGAAATGTCGGTCATCAACCGCCATTCCAATAATGGTGCCTGCGGCTAGAGTAATACTCTTTAAGTCGCTGTTATCCACCTCTATTGGAATGGTGTCATGTTCTATGTTGACTAATGTGTTTGGGTTTACCCCCAACCCTTGCTGTTGGAGAGAAGCATTTAGATGAATGTAAGCATCAGGGTTTTTCAAATTTTGTCCTCTTTTAACTTTCACTTCCAGGGAGAATTGTCGGGTCCTTTCTGGGATGGTGACTTCCTCTTTAATCTGAATTTCAACTGCATAAGGTAGCAATTGAGCTGACCTAATGCTTTTTCTGGATCATCAAAGCCCATGGGATTATCCGCTAATCGGGACCAAGCTTTGAAGTTTATTAGGTCCAAACTAATGGCAAAGCGATTGAGAATGTCACTGCCTAAGTAAAAGGCGGCAGTGACGTCTCGCACGACCCAACAATTATGGACTATGCTCTTGTTGCCAATGGAGATTTTGAGCATACACCTGCTTGGCAGGAGATGTTTGGAATTAGGTGCTTCCAGGTCCATTTCCATTTGTCTATCAGTTTGAATGTGGGAATGGCTGGATCTTTTGGGAGTTGGCGGAACATGGCTTCGCTGATGAAGCTCTTACCGTTGTTCACACACACCTCGAGCGAGAACAGAGTCCTTCCCATCATTTAACTGAACAGGGATGAACAACTGCTCTCCAATTTGCTGAATATCAGCCAGGCTCTGAGCTGATTTCACATCTTTCTGGACTATAGGAGTGGGAGTTTCTGATTGTGGATTGGTAAAGAATTTCAGAGTGTTTCTTCCAGTGTGGAATGCCACCTTAAACTGGAAGGAAGGTTGATTTTCAGAAATAGAGAGGACCCCCATCACCAGTCTGTTGTCCTACTGCTATTACTGTCACGTCTGGAATTTGGTTGTTCTGGAAGTGAAATTCTACTTGGTCAGATTTTTGTTCAACCATGTGGCAGGTGCCGTTTAAACTAACATGGTTGACACTCTGTTTTAATTTTATTGGTCGGCTAGTCTGGGTCCAGAGGACCTTGTTTACGCAATCTATTAGGGGTGACAACCTTCTCCAGGAGGTCATTCCCTAGTAAACAAGGGGTGCCCTCTGGAGTCACAACTATGACCGGGTGTTCACCTTGTGTCGCCCAATTTTAATGTCCAAGTCTGCAGTCCCCTCAACGGGATTTCCTTCCCGTCAAAGTTCTGCAGTTGTCCAGGAAGAGAGGTGAGAGGAATTCGGTAATTCTCCCCTTCCTGCATTCAGTTCATCAAAGGCCCTTCTGGACAGAAGGGTAGCTTGGGATCCAGTGTCCACCAGTGCCAAAATTGTACCCTGCCCCTGTACTTGTACCGGGGCATATATCTTCCCTCCTTCTCCTCAAGGGGGCACAGATAATGCACATTTTTGGACAACTGGTGGGCTAACTTTCTGGTTTTGGACATTGCTAGCGAAGAGATTTGGGCAGAATTCTGTGGAGAGCCTTGGGAATCTGAAAGAAAAAGTTGGCAACTGGAGATCAGAGCCATTGTGGGTTCCCCTGGCTCCGGTTCTGGGCCGCCCCCCCTTTTTGGAGGCAGTCACCAGGATGGGTTTGAACCAGGGGATTTTCTTTTGTTGGTTCTGGGATGAGATGGTGGGCGGCGGTAGCTCAGTCTCCACATCTCCCCAGTCTGGATTTGCATCCCTTGGGACCCATTTTTCTTTGGGAGGAGTTCCCCCTCTCTGAAGGAGAAGATCCTTTTCCCAGGATCCTCTGAGGATCCCTCTCCCTCAAATTGGAAGATCTGTACCTCCTCCTCAAACTGAGTCTGTTTGGGTCTTTTGTTTCTCCTACCCCCCCTCTGCTCCTTAGGAGGCAGACTTTCAGGGGCAGGAGATTTTGTTTCCGGTTCCTGGGTTTCCAGGGGCTGTTTACAAGTGAGGAAGGAAGCTTCCTCCAAGGCTTTACACCCCCCTTCCCCTTGTGCCTCCTCCTGGGAACCGGTGAGTTATCGGGGTGCTGCCCCCGTCATTGTTCTGGAGCACCAGGTCCAGAGTTGGGTGCTTCTGCGCCGGCATGCCATCTGAGGGTTCTGTTGAGCCCTCAGTATGTGACCCAGATCCCGTGCCATATTTTGGACCTGGCGCTCAAGTTGTGAAACCCGCTCAGGCTGATACGGGGCTCTATTTTCTCCCCTGGGCTGATCCCGGGAAGGGTAGCTATCCCTTCTCTGGTAGTACCCTGGTTGGGAAGATTTGGGTACCCCTCCACCTTGGCCTCCCCTCTCCCGGATTAGGTTGTCTGGGCTCAGGGAATTGGGGAAAGAAGGATGGATGATTTTGGGGCTGGAAATTGGGTGGATACCTGGGGAAAAGTTCTGCCCAGGATTTGGAGAATTTCTGCCCTCCTGTGGGAAGTTGGGAGGGAAGTTCCCTGGGTTAGGTGCTTGGCTGGATCCCCCCTTGGGCTGGAGGAGTCCACACATAACCAGGATGGTCGGTTTCCCTTGTAGCGGGACTTACATAGTCAGGGGAGCGGGGACCCATTTGTGGGACTACCTCCTCGACTCCCTGTCTGTGACTGGCCCGAGGGCCTTCTGGGCTGTGAATTATTTGGTGCAGGCAGGTTTTTAGGCCCCCCATCTCCAAATCTAAAACGGGGGCAACCTTTACCTCTGCCACCTTGGCAGCAGCAGGGTGCTGTTGGTTTTGGGGTTTTTCGGCGCATTATTTTTATTTTCGATGGGCTTCTGCACCTCATAGATCCGGGTAGCCTGTTCAATGACCCAGTCTAAAGATCTTTTCTCATGAAAATCTCTCACGAGCTGGGTCATTATTATTTGGGTAAGGCATGGAAAAACGTATTGATAAATTCTCTGCTATCCGTGCGCACCCTTCTGGTGGTCTGCGCAAAAGCACGCTTTAATTCCTTGCACAAATTCTTGTGGGGCCTGATCCTCCCCACATTGCAAATTGTAGGCTGCCTTGCGAGCCTCTTGAGGATTTCTGTGCACAGAAAAATGTTTCAAGATGGCCGCCTTTATGTGGACCATCTTGAATGATTTTGGTCCTCCAGCCCCGCAAAGAAACTGGAGTATTCCGGGGAGAAGGTCCACTTTACATATTGAATACAGCTTTGGCTGTCCTTCAAATGGAAAGTCTCCATCATTTGCTCATAGAGCTCCAAGTGTTCCCAAACAGAATACTTGGCGTTCTTATGATAAGGCGTGATGACACTCCTTATTGCCTTTATTTGTTTTCAATGGGTCCTTAAGCAAGGCCCTTTTTGCCTTATTGGCCTTTTGGTTCGGGTAACCCTGGTCCATTCATCCTCTGACTCAGAGGCACTGCTCCCAGAGGTGCCCGTCTGATCTTCCAGGTTTTCCCGGATTCTGCGAGCCTGGGAATGGCTGGCAGAATGTGGGGACCTGGTCTCCTGTGTCCTGTGAGTTCAGAGGAGTCTTCAGATCCCTCCTTGCTGCCAGGATTTGATGGGTACCCCCCCACTGACCTAACTGGGCAGAGGTTTTCAGGATGCCCTTAATGGGCCTACTCTCCTGGGTTCCCACTAAATTGCACTGTGCTTGGGTGCCCATACCCGGATGCCCGCCCATCCATTCCTGGGAGGTACTGGCCTATGAGCCCATACTTCTAGCTGGATAGTAATCTGCCATCCCTGTGGCCCTGGGCTCATGTGCGCGAGGGGACATGGGGTGGCAGAGTCCAGGGACTGGGAGAGATGAAGGCCTCTGGTACTAGGGCTCCTGAGGTTATGCTCAGGAGTTTCTCTTTCCCAGCGAACCTCATCTCTATCCGCCCCTGCTCCCTGTTGCAATGCAAGAGCCTGCGCTTTCAGTTCCTCAGTTAAGGCCTTACTAGACTCTATCAGTCTCTCCTGCATCGCTACCTGTTGCTGGAGCCTATCATTGTGCTGACAGAGAGCCTCATTTTCTCTCTGTGCCTCCTGATTGGTCCTGGAGTACTGGGCCAGTCTCTGCTGCAGGAGGGTTACCTCCTGAGTCCCATCCCTACTGGCCTGCTCCTTTCTTGCAGAGCATCCTCCACCCTCCTGGTGTGCTCTAACAAGTTCTGTGTTCTTTTTGGAGGTCACCCAGTCCCTGGAGGGCAGGTGATTTTCTTCCATTTTCCTTTTTAAGTGGCAGACTTCCTGGCCTAAGGTATCCCTTTCCTGACTAAGAGCCTGCATCTGTGCCGCCAGGTCGTCCCTTTGCCTTTGGAAGGCACCAGCTTTCTGGCGCTCCTGGTCAAACTCTGCCTGGGTATCCAGGTCTTTCAAAATCAGTTTATTGCTCTCTGCCTTCTCCCTATCTAGGTGGCTTTGCAGGGTGACTACCTGCTCAGCACATGCCCTATTGAAGTCTAATTGTTGCTCCAGCTTTTTCTGGCTCTGCAGTAGGGAGTCCAAACCTTCTTGGTACTCCTTCTGCAAGGCCAGAAATCTGGTATCCTGGTCTGCCTTTTCCTGTTGCAGCACATCCATATCCTCCTTTATTTTAGTGATGTACTGTCTGCTGTCATTTTCTGACTCCTGGCTCCTCTGCAGCCTCTGCTCAGAAGAGTCCAGATCAGATTGGGCCTTCTCTAACGCCATCTGTTGCCTATTTGCCAGATCTTGGCTTCAGCACATTTGTCCTGCATGGCTCCCATATATAGATAAAATATGCCGCTATCCTGGCAATCTTATTGTGTTCATCTTTGGCTTTAGGGCCATATATAGTTACTCAGGGCCACATGTAATGGACCCTGATCTCTCCATATATCTGACCCTGTTTCAGTGACCTGTTGCGCGATTGCCTGCAACCAGACCGTTTGGTCCTGATGAGTCCACTCACCTCTCAAATAGCTTATGTAAGAAGTGCTCTCTGGCTATTTTCATATCTACCAAGGTCGTCATTCTGGAATTTGAGTTCCTTCCTGACTTACAGAAGTTTGTTTTATTTTGCAAAACAGACCGTTTCCTTAGAGCGTTCCTTTGAGGGTGCTTTCACAGTGTAAAACAGCGTGGTGATCTAACCGGATATGTGTATCTGGTCAGTGGCACACTGTATTAATCTGCACAAGTGGTAAATCTAACCCAGAATATCCCGGCTCGAGCCCCCACTTTGTAAGAGGATTCAATTCAACACTACAGCTAAGTCAATGCCTAGTCTGGGATGCTGAATGGAAAACCCTTATTGATATATTTTTTATGTCAGTTCAGTACTCTGGATGACAACCCTTGTATAACACCCCCTCTTAGAATCCCCCTGACCCCACTGAGCCAAGAAGTAGGTTTGTTTTGCAAATTAAAAGGTTTATTTGAAAATTAAACAATATATATATATATCACACTTTTATAATAAATTAATATTGATAGTACACTTAGACATATGATGTTGATCAACAATGGGTAATCTGGCACTAGCACACTTCTTTACAATCAATGAGGAGTTAGTATAGGATGGATAAAGTAGCAAAAATACTTTTATGATTTCAAGGAAAAGCAATGAGGAATAAAATGCAGTACAGAAATACTTGATATGATTTTAGCAAAAGATAAGATAATCACTTTTTCTCTGGCAATTCACCCCCCTCCCCTATGCAATGTAAGAAATGGAAGGAGATGGAAAGAGGAGCACACAGTTCTCAGGAATGCAATCAAATACAATACGAAATTCAGTTCCCCCCCAGCAAGCTTAGAGAAAACAGGTATGAGTTTTAAACACAGGCCCAAAATGCTTTTAATGTGGTTGCAATGGAAGTGAAAAATGTGCTAAAATGCTTTTAATTCCCTCTAGAGATTCAGGGTGAGGTGATGCTACTTTAATTAGTTCAGGCTCACTTTAGCAATGCTCTATGAGTTATTACCAGTTGCAAACGGATTTTAACAAAAGAAAGAATGGAGCTGCTATTTTGACAAGTGGAGAAATTGAGCCAAATCGCAAATCGCGGTAAATTTCGTCGAGTGCGTAATCGTGATTGCGGAAAAAGTATAAGGAGTAGGAAGTCGGTTCTAGGCTTGTTGGAAAGCTTAGATTCTAAGCTTTCAGAGGAAAGTTAAATTCGTTCCTAGCCCAAACGGTTCCAGAGATACGGACGATTAAATAAAGGTAGTTTTTCGGATTTAAAGTAAAACTCAAAATGACAGGTTGACAGTTGTGCAGCTTTAAAAATGACAGATGACACGATTTCTAGGAGGCAGTTCTACTTAGGTTAAAATAGTTTGGATTAGATTATTTTAACTAAGAGATTGGTTCTGCACAGTTCTGCTAGGTACTCACAATATAAATTTGAACTAGGCCTCGTCACGGATCTGGTCAACACGTCCGGCTGCGGTTCTGTCTGCTCGGCGGGTCAATCAGGCACCGGTTCTGCTCACAGCGATCTGGGTCAGCTCTGCTCTGCTGGTCTAGCCTCTCTGGATTCAGCGGCCTCTGGTTCTGGATACTGCTCTGCTTTCCGGTCCGGATCAAGTGGATTCTGGATGTAACACTGCTTTCTGGGTACTGGCAAGAGTTCTTGGCAAAAGAATTCAGACAGCTCGCCCGGCTGTGGAATAGTTTGCAAATGATTTTGAGGCCTGCTGACAAATACTTTTGCTTGCAGTGGGCCTTCTTTGGTTCAAAGTTCTGTAGTCTCTGTTTAGCTTGGAAGTCTAAGTGTTGGATCTCTGGATGTGAAGTCGTCGGTCAGCATGCTCCGCAGCAAATGGAATTGAATGTCTCTACCTGTCCCAGCAGTCTCTTTTTATGTGTTTTGAAAATGGGTGTGTGCCTGGGCCTAGCTAAGCCTGCCCCTCTCTACTTGTCATTGGCCCAATTCTCCCCTCTCCCATGATTGGGGGAAGGAAATGGATTGTCATCATGATGAGGTCTGTTTATGGGTCAGAGGATCCTCCCCTGGTCAGTTTGCCCACAAATCTATATTTGATTCAAATACATCTTTCCCAGATATACAATTTGTTGAAATTACATGTACACATTATATATTCCTTATGGTCCATGCTTGTCCGCCTCTGATCTTCCTGGGGCTTGCATTCAAAAATGACAACATTTTGCGCTTTTTAACTGGTTTTGCAATATCGGACATTTACCCAAAATTACACACATGTGCGCAAGGAGTATGGACATTAATTGATGAAGTGTCAGATTTTTAACATGCAGACATTTGGAGTGAGACCCTATTTTCGCTAGCAACCCCCCAGAATACACCACAGGGTCCTAACGCCTCTCAAAATGTTCACAGAAAAATCACAAAAATAATGATATTACTTATATAATTCTGACAAGTCCGCACTATGAGTTATCTATCTTTTTAAAATTATGCTCTGCTCAAAAAGGGGTGTGGCTTCCCACATCACAGGGTGGAATAACTGGTTTATCCACTTCCCCAAGCCAGCTTGTTCACAGAGGCACAGCTGCCCCCAGTTTCTCCCAAGAGGAAGCTATTTTACGACGCCCCCAATATAACATTTGCCTGAGTCCAGGACAGGCCTTTGTTCAACTCCCTGTAGTCCCCAGCTGCTCCACCCCTAATCTAATCAGAGAGGTGACAACTCCTTTTGGCAAGGGAAGAGTGGCTGAGCAGGTTTCAACTCCTGTCGGGGGTAGTTGTCAGGCAGAATCCAGTTTCATTAAGCCAGGTTTCAGCTAAATGTCACTTTTTGTTCCCAGTTTAAATCACTTACAATTTTTACATATACATTAAATAATTACTTCCTTCAAGTCATTTCAGAATATAGTTTTACATTGTATCCACCTCTTAGCAAGTCTTTCCTTGGTCTGGTTTTGTTTCATTTGTTCAGTTTTACACAAAAGTCTGGTGGTTTTAAAACGCGGCTTTCTGATAGTGGTGAGTACTGGTAATGCAACCATTTTTGGGATTAAGAAATTGAATTCCCCACAGTTCTGAGTTGCTTTTTTGGCAATCAGCATTGCCATTCCCAATGGTTTCAGGCTACTGTGTGTGTAGCCCAATGGTCGTTTTAGGCAGTGCCCTCCTGTGCTCACAACATAGGCAAAAATGGGTGGCAGCCTATTCTTCATGTTTTCCCTGTGCACTCTCTGGGGAGTTCTGGCCATCATGATGTTTTCCATGCCAGTACTGCACCGTTTTATGGTAGGGCTTGTATGCATGGGTAAAAACATCCCACATATGGCAAGTGACATTAACGGAATTAATCAGCAGATGAGTCCTTGAATCCAAGATATGATACCATAGACAGAGTGGTCCGGCATCACATGGGTACTCATTCGAAAGTCTCTGCTAGGCATCCAACTGAAAGGTGACAAATGTTACAAGGAAATTAATTGTGAAATTGAAGTGGTCCTGCAATGCATCAAACAAAACCCTGTTCTCATTCGAAAGTCTTCGATACTAAAAGTATAAAGAAAGTAGATGAAGTTGGTCCGAGCCCGACGGAGTGAGATAATCTAAGAGCATTGGTTAAAGCAAGTTTGTGTTAAGAGTTACATTTGAAATTGAAATTGGTCTGAGCCCATCAGAGGGAGACTGATTGTGTTAAAAGGGATCTGAGCCCGGCTGAGGGCGATCTGGGGTGAACAGAGACACCCGAGATTGAAAGCATTGTGATAAGAGAGACGGATCTGAGTCTGGCTGAAGGGGATCTGGGTGAACCGTGAGTCACCCGAGAAAGAATGTCCTATGAGAAATTGGATGCATGATAATATCCTATGAAAATTGTGTTAAGAGAATCTGAGTCCGGATGAGCGGGATCCAAGGTGAAGAACATTGTTAAGAGGATCTGTGCCCGGCTGAGCGGGATCCGGGGTGAATAGTGAATTGCCTGAGAAATTGAGTACTTGTGAAAATCTGAAAGGGGAAAATAGCTTGTTTGTTTGTTGCATCAGGCCCTCTGAAAAAAAAGAGACTTTAAAAGGCAATGAGACTTGGGAACTGAAGGCACTGAAGTTAATGTTTGAACTGCACCCTTGTGCTCGAGAAGTCAGAGACTGTGCTAAGCTTGAGTGTACTGCCTTGTCCCGTGCTGAAAATGTGGGGAAGGGAGGCCAACGGCCTAAATATCCTGACATATAATTTCTTGAAAACTTCTTTCATTTGCATAAAATTGTTTCCCACACTATTTGTATTTAGAGGCAAGGATTGGCTATATGTTTATTAGTATAGGCCCTTTAATTTGGACAAGACACCACTAGGACTGCCTTATTATTATTTGATGGTCATAGCCTACTCCCATCTGTAGATTTAGGATTAGATAGGTGTTTTTCAAACCCTTTTTAAAGTTCAATAAACACCCTTGAACTGTGGTCACTTTTGTCTGTCTTAATGTTGATACCATCCCTTCCTTGAAGTATACTATTTTATTATTTCAAGTTGTTTATTGCCCAATTAAAATACATTCTTTACTGGGAAGCAGTCCCTAATTCTCATAATCTTTGTCTTCTCGGTATTGATTTTATAGTCATGATATTACAATAAAGATCAAATGCTGCAATAGGTTAGCATTTGTTGCATATCATAGACACATCTGACTGAATCTCTTTTAATTTAGTAATAACCCCACTAGTAAATAAATTATAAAGTACAGGAGCTAAACCACACCTCGGTCATACTTCTCACTTGTGAGGTATTTGGTAAGTCAATTTACCTTGTTAACTAATGCAGGCTCTGGCAGAGTTGCTATAATAATGTTGGCATATGGCTGCCACCAAATCAACAGCCACAGCAATGTCCAGTAGACTATGCCACAGAATCTTCCGATTGATGGAGTCAATTGTGGCTCTTAAGTCGACAAAAGCTAAACAAAAGCTACATGTTTTGAGTGACACATATTTAAGACTAGAAAGATACAGTCTGAAAATGTAATGAATTGCCTCTTGCCTTCATCTTAACCTGAATTTGAATTGGAAATTAACTTCTTCTCAGTTTCAATGTTTACTTATTAAGCAATACTTTTCCATACCCAGAAGTCATTTAGGGAGATAGATGGTTTCCTTTTGAACTAAATAGTGTGGCAATAATATCTCTTGTGCAGGAGCAAGGTAAAATGGAATTTCCTAAAATTGCTTCAATAGGTTTTTAAATAAAATCTAGTCATACTTCCAGATTGTATTGATTTAAAAAAACATTTGATATTTAATATAATATAATTTAAGAATGTAATATAATGTAATAAAATATCTATCTCACAGTGACTTTTCCATATTGCTCATTAAGTGTTAAGTGTGAAGACGAGATCTATGTCTCCTGCACCTGTCGCTTCAAATTTCCGGAATTCTTTTACATTATGGTTGTCTATCAATAAATGTAAAATATTCAATTGATTAATGTGGTACTTCTTCTTTTTCTTTATTAGTAGTATACTTTGAATTCAATCATGCCTGCGCCAGCAAGGTCCAAGTTACGTTCTTGTTTAATAACCCTGAACTTCCTTTTGGCATTCGTACAATCTTGTTCAAACCCAAATGTGGGCTGTTATTTGTTGACGGTAGAATGGCAGCTCTGTATGTAAAATACAGAGGCAATGTTGGAACACATTCTTCATAGAAACCTACTACTTCAAGATTTCTCAGCTCACTTCCTAAAATAAGCCCCAATGGTGGTAGGCTCTTCCCCAAAATGAGAGTATTTAATAATGTTTCAAAAGAGAAAACCTTTAGACAGTTCTCAGGATGTTCGATGAATTTGTAATTGCAGTATACAGTGCAGCATAAAAAATGCAGGAAACATCAATTTAGAATATAATGCCTAATGGCCGCTTTCAACCCTGATCAGCACTTCCATGTCTGCTACTGGATTCCTATAGGCTTTGTCAATCATTATATATTCAATTATTGATTTTCTGTTTATTGAACAAAAAGTAAGATTATCTGGGGATTCAGAGGGTGCTGTACCATTTAAAAATGCTTTACAAAATGCTTTAACATCTATCTCCCTTACTTGACCTCTTAGATAATAGAATAGGTGTTGAAATATTCCAGATAAAGAGGTAAACATTATCTGTACATAAAATACTCGGAGTTTGATTAAGTCAAATATTAAAATCACCTACAATTAACATAATCACTTGCACTTCAAAATGTTCTTAAGAGATGCTTCAAAAAGATTTTGGGGCTGATTCATGGTATTATTTGCACCAAAAAACGGAGATTTGTCCGCCATTCTGCCCGCAAATCCCTGTTTAATAAATGGGGATTTGCGCACACCGCGAAGTACCCGCCAAGTACTGTTTGCTGCCTGCTGCTGGCCCTTATTGTTTCACTGAGCCTCGCTGCCGTCGCCCTGACTGCTTGGAGCAGCTTCAGTGCCGTAGCACAGACTTTTTCTTTGGAGGACATCTTAGCCGGTGGCACACGCCTACCTGGCCCAGATGGGAGGAAGTTGAAGGTGTTCCTGTTTGAGGATGCTCCACCCCCTCAGCCCTGTGACGCCCACCCACGCTCCTTAAATATTCTCATCAAGGCGCACCCGCGCCGCGCACTGCAAAGTACACGCCAAGTACTGTTTGCTGTTCGCGGTGCGCGGCGCGGGGCATCGCTCCTCAGGGTACTAATCCCTTTGGTTTGCAAGTTCCTTTGTCAGTAAGCACAGGGGTGAAATGGGCCGTTACGCCAAGTTTGGGTTGGCTTAATATGGTACCTGACTAATTGTAACTTGATCTAGGCTTTTGAGTGACACGGGATATGGTGGTTGGGGTGATGGTAAAACACTACAAACCTCTGCCACAACACTTTGTATGTACCCCCTTAGCATCAATTCACAATCCTGCTCACGGTCGAGCCTATAGTTACTCTTCTTCTCCTTTCTCTTTGCTCCTTGCTCGGATTTTTGTTTTGTCCTGATCCCTTTTGCTTTTTTACACAGGCTCTGATCCCAAGAGTGGGAGGGAGGGTGTCAGTATTTTCTTGAATTTTGGTATTGGGCTTCAGTTGTGGTTGGCTTATTGTCCCACTCCCACTTATACTGACTCCATACTTTCAGCAGCTTCTGCCTGTTGGTACCCGCTCCAGGTGTAGGCTATGAGCCGTGCCTTGAGAAGCAGCTCTAAGTCTGGAGTAATTCCGAAAGTTCTGAGGAAGTCTGGGGGGCCGAAATTGCTGATTAGTACCCCTTCTCTTCTACTTTCCAATAAAAAGTCGTTATTATCGATGCAAACCTCGCTTGATGTGGAGGTGGCAGTGTTAGATCAAGAAGAGGTACTTGACGTTCCCAGAATGGAGGATTTAGCACAGTGTTCGGAGCCTTTGATAACAATCTCCCCTCCGGCTGTGATGCTCCCCACTTTTTCGGGGCAAGAAGCCAATGAAAATGACGAGGAGGTGGTTTGCGAGGTCGCCCATGTCCACAACATCAATTGCACTTCTAGGCAAGATCATGAGGGTTTCCCTCATGTCTCGGATACCTCAATGCTAGCGCCGACAATTATGAGTGAGTTGGGAAAACGTGTGCAGCTTTCTTTGGGCCCCTCCTCACCTGCCTCTAGGTCTTTTCCCTTTCGAGAACAAGTCCACTTTCATCTTCCTAACAAACTAAGCTGCAAAAAACCCAGTGCCTTTGATAGGGATTTGCCCTCCACTCTAGTGAGGGGGGAGGGAGGTGGTGTGCCCTCTCGCTATAACAACACACACAGTGCTCATGCAGATCCACCTGGGAACCTCCTGCCCCGTGTACTCGATGTCCCGACTCTGGGTAATGATGATGTCGGTTCTATTGCATCTAAAGAAGAGGTAGATTCCTCTTTAACCCCTGAGGACTCACTATCTGGCACCTTTTCAAATGATCCTTTTAACTTTCCTGTAATTTCACGAATACTTAACCTCCTGGACAAGGGCCACAAACTTACCCATTGTTCCCTGAGGGAAATGCAAGGTTCCTTAGCCTTTATGAAAGAAAAGATGGCTAAATTGGAAGGTTTTATTCTTGCGGAGGAGCAATCCAAAGCATTCTACTTTGCACAATTTGAAAAAATGTTGGCTAATGTTGTAGCGCCAACACCATCAGCTTCTACTTTGCTTCCACTACGGTCGCAAGGCTCTCAGACGGAAAATGTGCACTCAAATGCTTACTTGCCACAGAGATCGTACTCGCAAGTGTTGCAAGGGGACCATAAGGTCGGGTTTGAACACTCTGACGTTGAGGCGATAGATCTGTTGGAAGTCACCAAACTCCATCATGATCGTCTCCTTCAGGTCGAGCACATATTGTTTAAACTGGCTGCAAAGTCTCAACCCTTGGAAGACCCCGCCTACCCATGTGGAGTAATGGACCTCGCCAATAGGGCTGAGTCCACACCTGACAGCCCCTCTGCATTGACAGATATTATCGACAGTCAGACCATCCCAGAACCTGTTGTTCCTTCACTGCCATGTGAGATAGAAGCGACTCTGTCAGTACAAGAGGGAAGGTACTTCCCGTCTCTTAAGGCAAAGAAGTCATTCCTAAGAGCCCAAAAACACCTAAATCTCGTGAAGGCCACACAGAGGCAGGTGGCAAAGAAAGTGATCAGGGTTCCGGGTACTCACATTAGCAAAGTAACTACTCCCGAACTGAGCTCCGGGAACAGCCAGGATGACCTGGCTCTAGATCTTCGTGATTTCAACGAGGAAAGTAAAAAACACCTCCAGATCAAAGCCATAAAATGTGGTAATGTCCAGGTGCCTGCCTCCAATCCCCCTAGGACTCCATCTGCCAAGTCTCCACCGCAACTCCACTGCTTTTTTCCCAACATTGAAAGCAAAAAAGTGGTTATGCGGGCCACGGGCGAAACAAAATTTGTAACCAATCCAAAATTGGGCTACGAGCCGCCGCCCGTGGCTCCAAACCCTGTGGGCCAGTCCCCCGACTCGGCAGGACAGGAACAGGCCACTCAGGGGTGTCAAGAGGAGGTGGCCACCCTTTTCAGTCCAGAGGACGGGCATGTATCCTTGGTCTCACCATGTATTATGCCCTGTGATGAAGATCTAGCACGGAAGACTCATTTGGGGGAGCCAATTGCTGACACTCTGTCTTTCTCAGAAACCCCAAAGGACATGAAAGTAATACTTGGATGGGTTAGCAACCCGGATATAAACGGCCTTGCCAGGATTAACAGGTCCTTTTTGATGACTTTATTATTCCAGATTCCATCGCTAAGAAATGTATCATCAAAGGACCTGGACTGGGTAAAGCTTGCTTCCCACAACAACCACAGAGTGTTGTGTAGAGTCCAATAACAGATAATAACGAAATTGATTTTGGACTTCACCGATGACTTTGGATTATTGGGTCTTACTCCTTGTTTGTTTACAGATATGGAGTGTGCCTGGGCTTTTCTGGACTTTGTCATGCCAGTATCTACTGTAAGAACAGAGGGTCCTGTAGTGGCCCCTTTCAAGTCCCACTCCAATCAATTAACTCTGCAACTTGCCTTGCTTACGCAAGCGCTAAGTGGTTTGTCATGGATTGAGCCTATGATCAAAGTGGCAGCATCCATGAAACCTCCACCATTGGAATCATAACACCAGGGGATTGCAATCGCATCCTGGAATTGCTGTGGTGTGTCTAACCTCAAGACATGGCATTGGCAGGTAGAAACACAGTATAGGATCGACATCTTAATGTTGCAGGAACCGATGGAGCTAGAGGCTCTCGTGCTTGATGGGTACACATGTTTTAGTGCCCCCGCACTACGTTCCTGCTCCGGTCGTCCATCTGGTGGTACTGCCGTACTTATTAATAATGCCCTTAAGGTGGCCTCACGCATTTTGGAAAAAACTGAATCATGTATTTTGGTGGAGTTGACCTTTGATGATTGTAAAATTCACTCTTTATTCCTGTTGTCTACATACTGGAATCCAAGTGCTGTTTCTTTGGACCTGGCTTTAGAGGATCTAAATCGAATCTTGGGCCATGTAGCTCTTCAATGCCCTAACCACGAAATTGTAATTGGGGGTGATCTAAACTCGTACTTGCAATTGGAAGGCACTTCTCGGCCCTCCGACCACTCCTCCCCTTATGCACTTCAAGCTTTTCATAGAGGCAATCGATGGGCCAGTTTCTTTGAAGCGTGGGGCATCTATCCCATCCAATTTGCCCCTCATACCACTGATATTTCTTGGAAACGTGCGACCTCGTCGTCTCTTATTGATTACGTGTTTGCATCAGCGGCATGCTCTGGTCTGCTTGACCCCATCACAGTCTTGAGTGTGGGATTGAGTGACCATCAAATGTTGATACACTTGAGGTTTGATGCATATGAAACTTTGGAATCTGCCATTATGGTGGAAAGCGACAGGCACATCTTGTCTGTTAGATGGCATCCCAGTATCTGTCGCAAAATGGTGTTTTTTTGTAAACTGGGATCTCTGTTAAAAACTCAAAAAACAGCGAGTTGCGGAACTTAAGAGGTACTCTCTTGAGCTTAGAAACTTGAAAAGAAAATAACTTTATTGTTGCCCGCTTCAAGTCAAAGCTCAAGTTTTTGCGCTACGCTGCTTACAACCTTGCCAATCAACAAATGATTGAACTGCTAGGTAAGAAAAACACGAGGGATCAATGGTCTATCCTACGAAACCCTTTCGGCAAGGTGGACAACCGCATGGTGGCTACCTTATCGGGCACCGATTGGCAGTCATTTTTCCTCAGGAAATATAACCTGCCGGAAAAACATAGAAGGCTGGAGTCCCTGAATTTACAGTTGAAGTTCCCCTCCGATTGTTTGGGCAATCTCATGCCTGAAATGTTCTAAAGCGGCTGGGCCCGATGGGTTTCCGCCCTGTGTATTCAAGGACGACCCCCATTTTTGGGCCAGGTACTTGCTCTCTTGGTATCAGTTAATATACCAAACTGGGAAAATTCCTCCCTCCTGGCTCATGGCAATTGTAATCTCAATTCACAAAAAGGGTGCTCTAAATGACCCGTCAAACTTTAGGCCAATAGCCTTAATTGACATTTCAGCAAAAATGTTTGCACGGCTGGTCCTGTGTGAATTGGAGTCTTACGTTAACACTGCCAATATTCTTTCAAAAGCCCAGGTCGGCTTCCGTAGAGCTATGGGCATGAGCTCAACGCAGCAATCCTTGACCACTTACTGTCAGCATCACGCGCCCAGCCAAATGGACGATTTACATGGCATCTTTAGATTTATCAGCAGCGTTTGATAGTGTTCTACGAAACCGGCTTTGGCAGAAGATGCTGTCCTATGGCATCCATTCTGAGCTGGTTGCGATAATAGTGGCCCTCCACCAAAACACGTCTTATAGAGTTCGCATCAACTCAGAGGCCTGCTGTCTGACAGTATCCCAACAAGAATTGGCGTGAAGCAGGGCTGCAACTTGGCCGCAATACTTTTTAATCTATATCTGGCCAATATAGAGCAAATATGGGAGGGAACAAACACATTCATGGTAAACCTAGGCAAGTTGCGTCTCCATTGTTGGCATTTGCCGATTACGTCATTCTATTTGATAAAGTACCCTTTGGGCTTCAAAACAAACTAAACATCTTTTATGAGTATTGTATTCAGAACAACTTAACTAAAACTCAGATAAATCTCACATAATAGCTTTTTCACCTAAGAAGAAAAATCTGAGATTTAAGTATGTTTTAATTCCCGTCCCATTATGATGAGGGAAGAGATCACGTACTTGGGGTACTATATGTTTGCTCTTTGTTGAGCCGTAGCGGGATCGAGCGGTCGCCCATAGCCCTGCTGTGAGGCTGCTTCCAGGCCCGTTGGGCCTCAGTTAAATTTTACCAAGCACTGTTGTTTTTGTTGTTCCTTAGCGCTCCGTGCGCGGTTTGTGCTGCCCCCTGCCCCCTCCATCCACCTCACTTCCTGGTCCTCCTCTCCCCTCTCCCTTCCCGCCTCCCTGCCCGCCACACCCCCTCCTCTTCCTCTCCTCCTGCCCTTAAATTCCCACCCCCTGGGCAGCCACCTGCCCGGCAGCCCCCTCGGCTAAGGGCCCTTAGGCAAAGGGCGGCTCCTACGGCTGCGGCTCCCTGTGTGTCTGCAGGTGTCCCGCAGGGGACGCCAGGCACCAGTTTTCACCTTGCTTTCTCCACTTCTGCCGGCCCACCCCACTACATCTTTTCACTTCATTCGCATGGTGTCTACACCTCACTGTGTTCCACAGTTGTGGTAAACTAGGATTTTTCTCCCCTCGCAGGATTCTCAAACTTAGGTGGCCTCTCCACTGGGTACCTAATACGCATTTACTGTTGTTTTTCTGAAATGTGGTAAACTTGGGCTTGCCGCTCACTTCCTGTCCGCGTGCTCTCGTCTCGTCTGTCTTCCCACCACTCCCTCCTATTCCATGGTGCTCTCTATCTCGCCTATCTTCTCTAACTGCTTCTCTATTGACTATCCTGCTCTCCTCACTAAATCTGGTAGGAAAAAGTTTAAAAAAGGACATCCTGGTCTCCAACCAGGCCTCCCTATTGCTGACACCTACACTAGTGCCTGCTCAAAGGAAACTCTCACTGACATCCTCTTTTTCGTGCCTTTCGCCTGACCTATGGACCCTTCATATGGTCTCTGTGCTCTCTCCTTTCTCCTCTTCTCCCATTAATGGTGGCACCCGTTGGGATGTCCTCTTGGCCCCTTCCACTCCTCTAAGCCATCATTAATGTCTACGCTAATGGGACTGTCTTGGTCCAAGGCCCTCAGGCCAACCTTCACCTCTTTGATAGACGCTTCCCACGCCTCATCAACTTCCTTTCCTCTCCTGCTGTCCCCCCTCCTCTGTCCTCGGCTACCTTGCCTCTACCCTCCCTCCCTGCCCCTCTCTTGCTCCTTCTTCACCTCCTTCTTCTTCACCTCTGCAGGGCGTACCTCTGATCTGTACCCCTCCCCGGAAGTCCTTCAAGTATGGCAACCTTCTCCATATTGCCACTCTTAACTCTCGCTCTGCCACCAAAACATTCCTCTGATATCTGTCGCCTTCTTGAGGAACTGGACCTTGACGTCCTCGGTCTCACTGAGACATGGTTCACGGCCAGCTCTGTCACCAGCTTTGACACACTCCTACCTGACGGTTACAAGATCCTCTCCGTGCCCAGGCCCAACCGTTCAGGGGGGGTGTGGCCCTTATCTTCCCTGAGTGGATTCCTGCCACTGTCACTCCTACGCAGACCTACTCCTCTTTTGAATGTCTTGTCTGCCGACTCTCTCTCTCTCCTAGCCATTCCCTTACCGTGGCTACTATCTATCGGCCACCTGGTCAAATTTCCTCCTTCCTCTCTGAGTGGGCTGACCTCTCCTCCTCACTCCTGTCCTCAACCACTCAACTCCTCTTTCTTGGTGACTTCAACATCCACCTGGATGCCTCCTGTCCCCCCTCTGGACTCTTTCGTGACCTCTGCGACTATCTCTCACTCTCTATTCTCCCGTCTGGGCCTACTCATTCTGCAGGACACACTCTTGATGCTCTGATCTCTTCTGACCTTCCCCTCTCCGTCCCTCTCTCCACTCCTCTCTCCTGGAGTGATCACTTTCTCCTGTCCTCCAACCTCTCCCTCCCTACCCCACAGGCAAAGCCACCCTCATCACTGCCACCCACCTTCTCTGTCATCCGACCCATGAAGCGCGTGTCAGTTGAGGCTTTCGCTGCCCCCTTCTCGCCCTCCCTCCCCCTTCGGCTGACTCCCACCCTGACACAGCCCTCTCCACGCTCCACTCTGCTATATCTGATACTCTTGATATCCTTGCCCCTGTCATGAGAATCCGCCTGAAGCCCAAAGCCAAATGTAACTCCTGGTATGACTCGGATCTCGTCACCCTAAAACGCAAGTGCAGGGTGGCAGAGAGGAAATGGCGTGCTTCATGTTCATCCTCTGACAAACTGGCCTGCCGCCTGCTCAAAGGCAATACCGTCTTCCGTTCTCACCAAGAAGAGAGCCCTTATCCAAGCCCGCATCTCTGCGGCATCTAACAATTCGACCGAACTCTTTAAAATCTGCAAGGAGCTTGCCAACCCTGCTGGCAGTCTCTACCTCTCCTGTCCCCTCCCAGGCCCTCTGAACTGCACTGGCCTCTCACTTCATCTCTAAAACTCAGGACATCCTGTCCTCACTCTCCTCCTATCACCTCCCTCCCTCTCTTCCCGGTTCTTCCTCCGGCACTTCTGCAGCCACCCTTCCTCCCTCCTTCTCTGCCTTTCCCCTTTTCTCTGCTGACGAGGTTTCCAGACAAGTCCGATCTATGAAAGTCTTGTCTAAACAGGTTCACCCCTGTTCCTCCAAAACTATCTAGGACCACATCGACTCCCTGGCTCCTGCCCTGGCTGACTTTTGCAACCACTCCTTCGCCTCTGGAGTCTTCCCATCCCCCCTTAAGCACTCCCTTGTGCACCCTCTTCTTAAGAAACCCTCTTCCGACCCCTCCTGCCCGGCTAACTATCGCCCAATCTCCATCACTCCCTTCCTGGGCAAGCTCCTGGAGAAACTGGCCATCTCCCAGCTTAACCTCCATGCTGAATCTGTTGGTAGTCTTCATGACCATCAATCTGGCTTCAGAGCTGCCAGAAGCACGGAAACTGCTCTCCTGAACATCCGTGAGGACCTGCTCTCGAACCTCGACTCCAACACTCTGTGTGTTCTAATTCTGCTCGATCTCTCTTCTGCCTTTGACACTGTCAACCATGCCATCCTGCTCAACCTTCTCCGTGATAACCTGGGTATCACTGGTCAGGCTCTGGCATGGCTGACCTCTTTCCTTTCCAATCGACCCTCCCAGGTCCAACTGGGGTCCTTCCTCTCTGACATCTTTTTCTCTACCTGTGGTGTCCCCAGGGATCTAATCTCTCTCCCTGGCTTTTCAACAGTATCTGGCACTCCTTGCCCACCGCATCGCCGCTCTCTGCCCCAACTTTCAGTGCTATGCGGACGATACCCAGCTCATTTTCAGGCTACCCTCGGCCTCCTCCTCTCCTTCCCTCATCTCTGACTGTCTGTCTGCTATCCAGGAATGGTGTGCCGCCAATGACCTCTGCCTTAATGCCAGTAAGACTGAGATTCTACTCATCTGCACACCCACTCCCTCCTTCCCTGCAGCTCTCTGGCCAGCCTCTCTTGGCCATCTTCCTCCTCCTAATTGCAAGGCAAAAACCTCGGGGTCATCTTCGACTCCACACCTCTCCTTCTCTCCTCATATATCTGACGTCTCTAAGAAGTCACACTACCAGCTGCACCTCCTCAGAGGTATTCTTCCCTTCCTCTCCTTCCCCCAGAAGCTCACTGTCTCCCAAGCCCTGGTTCTCTCGAAGCTGGACTACTGTAACAGCCTCTATCTTAATCTGCCTGCCTCCACTCTCCGCCCTCTGCAACTCATCCAGAACAGGACTGCGAGATTTGTCCTTGGCCTCAAGCCCAGGGACTGTATCTCTCCAGGACTGAAATCTCTACACTGGCTCCAGTGGCTGCGAGGATTAAGTTCAAAACCCCCTGCATTGTCCACAAGGCCTTCTGGGCCTGGGCCTAAATACCTTCAACTCTCTCTTCCTAAATTTTTCCTTCCCGAGCCCTTCGCTCATCCGTCTCCAACTCCCTCAGGATCAGCCGCTTCTCGAAGCAACGAGCTGGGGGTAGATCTCTCTCCGCGGCAGGGGCCTCCCTCTGGAACAGCCTTCCTGCCACCCCTGAAACTTGAGGAGAACCATCTCCGGTTCCGGAAGCACCTCAAAACCTTCCTCTTTGCTTCTGCTTTCTCTCTCCCTCTCCCTGCTAAATTCTTCACTGAACTGCACTGAATCTGCAACTGGGCCACTCTCTCCGACCTTGGTCCTTGGCCCAGCCACTCTCCACTTTGCACTGCCTCCCTGGCAACCCCTGCGCTGCGGGACTGTCTCTGTATCCCCACAGCCCCTACTCCCCAGCACTTGTCTGCACTTACCTTGCACTTGCCACCAGCTGGCCCTATAATTTATTTTTTATTCTACTTACCCTGTACTGCACTTCCCCCCTCCCCTTCCCCTTGCACTTTTCCCTCCCCCCTACCCCTGCACTTGTGCGATCTAAATGACACCTGGCCTAGTAGGATCGTTGTCTGTCTTCCCCTTGTTCCCCCTCCCTGCCTCATCACGCCTTGAAACACTTGTGTATAGGCGCGTTACAAATGCCATATCATATCATATCATATATCAAATGGCATCTCCGTCGGCAAGTGGCGACTTGTGTTGGCGACTAAGCTTGACCAGTTGTCTGCACAAATGAGGATTATCTTCTCTAGGTATTGTAGATACTCATTATTGCCTCTGCTTCACTATTAAACCATGAAAGTAGAACACATCTTACTTTACACCTTGGACGCTTGCTTGGTAAATCTGGGGCCATTATTAAATCTCCTTCAAGGTAGGATTTGGAAAAGGGTATTAGGCCTCCCTGGTTATTTGCACAATCCAATTCTTATACACGAATTAGGACTATATCCTTTAGCAGACAAACACGATTGGCGTATGTTAAACTCCTTTAGCAAAATGATCTCGCCCCCCAGTTAACTCCCTGTATGAGGATTTTAGTTTAATGCTAAATGAAGACCACCCTGCCTCTATGGTTGAATTTAAGTCACATATGCTGGCGATTTTAAGATCTTTGAATATGACGCAACAGGACCTAATTGACTCTCCGCGGAAAGTCAAAGCTAGATTCTTTAGGAATGCATGGGCACGCAATGCAGATTTAATCTCAGGTTATTCATCATTTCATACCTATGCAAAATTCAGGCAGGCTGTCTTGCCCCATTTGCCCTACCTACTGTGTTTTCCTGACCAACATGCTAGAAGGGCATACATGAGATTTCGGATGGACCTTTTACACACGGGTTCTCGCATTGGCAATTGGACAGGATACAAAGAGTTGGGGCAGTGGGACCGTTGTCGGTTTTGCTCTAGGGTTGGGGAATGTGAAACCTTGGAACACCTGACCATGTATTGTACCCACTTCGATCACCACAGGCTCAGTTGTTTGGGACCTTTTTTTGTTTTGCATTCTTGTAATGAGCATCAACTTGTTTTGTCGCGTAGTATGTGGGGCCAGTCAACTCCATCATGCTAGCTATAGTGATACTTGTAAACACGATTGAGAAAGATCTTCTGCCATTAAACAAATCGATGTATATCACAAAGGCTATAGATGCCTCACTGGTGCATATTTAGAACTTACTTATACCAACAAACGTACCACAATTGGCACCAACGAGGGCTATCATTAGAAAAGGAGAGACAAACTTTGTTTGATGGTCCCAATTGATGCACACGAGTGTTACCCTTTTGCAACGCAGATGGGCTTTCTTTCTTAAATTGATGAGTAAACAATATCAAAGGTACCGAGTGCTGTGAGCGGTGCCCTAATTTGCCCTAATTTGCAAGGATCACGAGAAAAAAGATTTGGAAAATAGCCACTGTTTTATTGATCTTTGGTAGTATGTGTTTGATGAATTTTAATTCTAATTTTAAATCTGCTGATTACAAGCTTTGATGGACTTATACCTTGGGTTGTATATAAAGTATATTGTGAATTTTATGAATGATGTTTATGAATTATGTTATGTAATTAGTGATAAAATGTTGTAAAGGTGTAAAATTAATTTTTGCTACCAAAAACAAAACAAAATGGGGATTTCCTGCCAGAATGGCGCACAAATCCCCGTTTTTTTGGCGCAAAAAATCCATGAATCAGTCCCTTTATATTTTAGCAGCAGTAGAATATCTTGTAGACTCAATGGGCCTCATTACACGGTATGCGGTAAGGTATTACCGGCACCGGTAAGGGCACCGGTGACGGTAATCCCTTACGCCATACTACAAGGTCCCTTAGCAGGTCCCTTCCTTAACGCCTGGTTTCACCAGGCGTTAAGGAAGGGACCCGTTGAGGGACCTCAGAGCTCATTATTAGCTCCTTCCCCATTCCCATTGAGCCCTATGGGGGCTCAAATGGGAATGGTGAATGGTTCCCGGAATGGGGACTTACCGGTCCCGCTCAGGTCGGAATGACCTGGTAAGTCCCCATTCCGGGAACACGGACCCGGAATGCGGTAAAGGGGTAGCCATGGCACTAATAGCGCTATGGCTACCGCCTACCGTGTAATGAGGCACAATGTTTGTATTATAAACTATGTGTTAACTAGACATACCTATTGATTTTTAAGTTTAACCTGTGTGGCAAGGTTCTTAATAAGCCATATGGCAATGTAGAAAGGTTTTTAACTTTTATTATCAAAGTATATACAAAAATCGATTTTGGATCTGAGTCTAGGGCTGGACCTTGTATTCTTTACCTTGTCCTTGTAGGGGAGCTCCCACCTCCTTAGCTCATGCTCCTATACTAGCAAGTCTTACCGCTATATACGTTCGCTAGTCGTACCATAGGTGGGCCTAGCGGCTGTTGTCTTATCGCTCTCACAACATTAAGGACTTCCTTGGTGACCTAGTGGAGGTAGTCTGATGGCCCTGGCTTGCTTTCCATCCTAGGGATCCTGGTGATTGTCTCTCACCCTTTTCCTCACTCCCATTTCTCCTCTTCTCGATCCTACACTATGAGCCCCATTACACGGTAGGCGGTAAGGGAAAACTATGCCGGTAAAGGATTACCGGTATCGCTAACCACTCCTGCTAATTACGACTGGTCTATCCGCTATTAGCGGCACCGCTAAGAACGGTGTATCTAATAGCGGCAAGGTTGTGGGCGCGCGACCCCTCATGTCGGCAATAGTGGCATGGCAGAAATAGGAGTCCATCACAAGCCATACAGAAATGCTAATAGTGGCATAGAGTAGGCCCAAAAAGCCCATACCGGCATGGCAGAAATACCGGCATCGCGAACCACCCGTTAAGGGACATGTGCAGTGTTCCCAGCTGCCACAGGTGGCCACAATCAGCACAGGTGAAGGCAATGGAGACTGGGGCAGCACAAAAGGAGCACACCACACACCTTCCCACACCTCTTCCCACACCAAGATGATTCCAATACTAGCAGCATTACATGGGCTGGAGGACATGATTGCATTGTAGCACCAACAAGAACAGGCAGCACAGAGGAGACGCAGGAGGAGGAGGAGGAGGAGGGCGAGACAGGCCCAGCAAGCCCCACCAGTGCACCTAGTCATACCATAGAGGCAGCCACCAATCCCCAGGTATAGAGCCAGTCCATTCAACCTAACCCCTGAGCAGATACACACCCTGTACCGTCTGGACCGGGATACCATCACCACCATTGTGGACATGAAACACAACGACATCGTGAGCTTCATAGACATCCGTACTGCCATCCCCCCTCTACTGAAGGTGGTAACTGTGCTCCACATCCTGGCCACAGGGATCTACCAGCATACGGTAGGGCAGATGCATGCATATCACAACCAGTATTCTCACACACACTGAACCAGGTGCTCAATGCCCTACTGAAGCTCACAAGTGAACACATAACCCTGCCACGGACTACCCAGGAGATCTCCAACACCATAGTTGGCTTCTATTCACTGGCAGGCATCCCAAGTTGCATTGGGGCCATCGACTGTACCCATGTGGAATTGGTGGTCCCACATAACAATGAGGAAGTCTACCGAAACAGAAAGCAATACCACTCCATCAATGTCCAAATGGTATGTGACTCAAACAAGATAATCACACATTGTTGTGCCCGATATTCCGGATCAACCCATGATTCAATAGTCCTGCGGAACTCAACAATACCACGCTACATGGAGCGACATGCTGGACAACGTTCGTGGCTACTTGGTGAGTAGCAGGGCAAGCACATTGCAGTGTGATGTGGTGTGTGATGTGGGGGGAGAGATGAATACTCCAACTGGGTGTGATTGGGGGGGATGCATACTCCAACTGGGTGTGAACACATGTCCGGATAAACAATGGACATACAGATTTACACACTGTCCACCGAGGCAGCCCACAATGGACCTGACACATAACCACATGCAAGTAGTAATCTGCACAACATAGTGATCAATCCATTACGCCATATCCATCCACATGCACATTTCACATCATACCATACCCTCTATAACACAAAGCAGCAACATGCAGCCAAAATGGACATTGGAAATGTACGCTGAAACAACATCACAATGGGTATGCGGCCTTGAGTGCATACAAAGGGATCTCCTGTTGCCATGGTACTGATCCACACCCGTACACCACTACTGAAGTGCCGCATCACAGCATGGGGACATCAACTTCGGAATGGCAGTACACTAGCAGTGTGGTACATACGTTGCCAGGACCAAGAGACACAAATGACCTGACCTCACCCAGTGCATGCCAATAACTGCTGTAGGCATGCACGGTGCATGTCCACTTGCAAGGACTACCTCCCCTTCCCACATTGTAGTTACTCTGTTTGCCTCCATGCACGCAGGGATTTGTGGATGTCATACACAATGCAAAGTTGATTTCTGTGATGTGTACAGGTTCCACTTGATGTAAACACTTACACATACCCATTGTTGCACCCATGCAGGTGATGCTGGCTATCCCCTAAAGATGTGGCTCCTTGCCCCTGTACAGAACCCACAGAACAGGCACGAAGAGGAATACAATTTGTGCACATACCCGTACCCGTGTGGTAATTGAGCAGACATTTGGCCTTTTGAACACACGATTGAGGTGCATTAGCAGGTCGGGTGGCGCTCTCCTGTACGGCCATGAGAAGGTGCCAAGATCACCATGGCATGTGTCATGCTGCACAATATGTGTATCAGACGGAATGTGCCACTGCCCCCTGACATTGAACTGCAACCACCTGCTGAGGATGATGAAGGGGGTGAGGAGGGAGGAGACGGGGCTGCAGGTCATGCAGGTGGCGATGCCCAGGAGGGACGTGCTGTGCGCCAGCTTCTGATCGACCAAATTTTCTAATACACATGGTTGAACTTTGTTGAATGGATGTGGGTATTGGCCACTGAGTTTTGTGGTGAAGTGAACACTGGGCCCTGTCCACCAATAAAGCACTCATACACAATGAAAATGTCCACTCCTGTGATTTATCTTGTCACCAGTGTGTTTTATGTATTATTAGTTAAGAAGTGCATGGACCCAACTACGCAAACACCCTTTCCCCCCCCCCACAACACTCCCAAACACCCTTTCCCCTCCCCCACAACACTCCCAAAACACCCTTTCCCCCTCCCCCCACAACACTCCCAAAACACCCTTTCCCCCCTGCCCCCAACAACACTCCCAAAACACCCTTTCCCCCTCCCCAACAACACCCCCATGAATGGCTTGTACATCAGTGCTGCACAACCGCATGGTGGCTACCATATCGGGCACCGATTGGCAGTCATTTTTCCTCAGGAATATAACCTGCCGGAAAAACATAGAAGGCTGGAGTCCCTGAATTTACAGTTGAAGTTCCCTCCGATTGTTTGGCAATCTCATGCCTGAAATGTTCTAAAGGCGGCTGGGCCCGATGGGTTTCCGCCCTGTGTATTCAAGGACGACCCCCATTTTTGGGCAGGTACTTGCTCTCTTGGTATCAGTTAATATACCAAACTGGGAAAATTCCTCCCTCCTGGCTCATGGCAATTGTAATCTCAATTCACAAAAAGGGTGCTCTAAATGACCCGTCAAACTTTAGGCCAATAGCCTTAATTGACATTTCAGCAAAAATGTTTGCACGGCTGGTCCTGTGTGAATTGGAGTCTTACGTTAACACTGCCAATATTCTTTCAAAAGCCCAGGTCGGCTTCCGTAGAGCTATGGGCATGGAGCTCAACGCAGCAATCCTTGACCACTTACTGTCAGCATCACGCGCCCAGCCAAATGGGACGATTTACATGGCATCTTTAGATTTATCAGCAGCGTTTGATAGTGTTCTACGAAACCGGCTTTGGCAGAAGATGCTGTCCCATGGCATCCATTCTGAGCTGGTTGCGATAATAGTGGCCCTCCACCAAAACACGTCTTATAGAGTCCGCATCAACTCAGAGGGCCTGCTGTCTGACAGTATCCCAACAAGAATTGGCGTGAAGCAGGGCTGCAACTTGGCCGCAATACTTTTTAATCTATATCTGGCCAATATAGAGCAAATATGGGAGGGAACAAACACATTCATGGTAAACCTAGGCAAGTTGCGTCTCCATTGTTGGCATTTGCCGATTACGTCATTCTATTTGATAAAGTACCCTTTGGGCTTCAAAACAAACTAAACATCTTTTATGAGTATTGTATTCAGAACAACTTAACTAAAACTCAGATAAATCTCACATAATAGCTTTTTCACCTAAGAAGAAAAATCTGAGATTTAAGTATGTTGTTAATTCCCGTCCCATTATGATGAGGGAAGAGATCACGTACTTGGGGTACTATATGTTTGCTCTTTGTTGAGCCGTAGCGGGATCGAGCGGTCGCCCATAGCCCTGCTGTGAGGCTGCCTTCCAGGCCCCCGTTGGGCCCTCAGTTAAAATTTTACCAAGCACTGTTGTTTTTGTTGTTCCTTAGCGCTCCGTGCGCGGTTTGTGCTGCCCCCTGCCCCCTCCATCCACCTCACTTCCTGGTCCTCCTCTCCCCCTTCCCCCTTCCCGCCTCCCTGCCCGCCCACAGCCCCCTCCTCTTCCTCTCCTCCTGCCTTAAATTCCCACCCCCCTGGGCAGCCCCCTCGGCTAAGGGCCCCCTTAGGCAAAGGGCGGCTCCTACAGCTGCGGCTCCCTGTGTTTCTGCAGGTGTCCGCAGGGGACGCCAGGCACCAGTTTTCACCTTGCTTTCTCCACTTCTGCCGGCCCACCCCACCTACATCTTTTCACTTCATTCGCATGGTGTCTACACCTCACTGTGTTCCACAGTTGTGGTAAACTAGGATTTTTCTCCCCTCGCAGGATTCTCAAACTTAGGTGGCCTCTCCACTGGGTACCTAATACGCATTTACTGTTGTTTTTCTGAAATGTGGTAAACTTGGGCTTGCCGCTCACTTCCTGTCCGCGTGCTCTCGTCTCGTCTGTCTTCCCACCACTCCCTCCTATTCCATGGTGCTCTCTATCTCGCCTATCTTCTTTAACTGCTTCTCTATTGACTATCCTGCTCTCCTCACTAAATCTGGTAGGAAAAAGTTTAAAAAGGACATCCTGGTCTCCAACCCAGGCCTCCCTATTGCTGACACCTACACTAGTGCCTGCTCAAAGGAAACTCTCACTGACATCCTCTTTTTCGTGCCTTCGCCTGACCTATGGACCCTTCATATGGTCTCTGTGCTCTCTCCTTCCTCCTCTTCTCCCATTAATGGTGGCACCCGTTGGGATGTCCTCTTGGCCCCCTTCCACTCCTCTAAGGCCATCATTAATGTCTACGCTAATGGGACTGTCTTGGTCCAAGGCCCTCAGGCCAACCTTCACCTCTTTGATAGACGCTTCCCACGCCTCATCAACTTCCTTTCCTCTCCTGCTGTCCCCCCTCCTCTGTCCTCGGCTACCTTGCCTCTACCCTCCCTCCCTGCCCCTCTCTTGCTCCTTCTTCACCTCCTTCTTCTTCACCTCTGCAGGGCGTACCTCTGATCTGTACCCCTCCCCGGAAGTCCTTCAAGTATGGCAACCTTCTCCATATTGCCACTCTTAACTCTCGCTCTGCCACCAAACATTCCTCTGATATCTGTCGCCTTCTTGAGGAACTGGACCTTGACGTCCTCGGTCTCACTGAGACATGGTTCACGGCCAGCTCTGTCACCAGCTTTGACACACTCCTACCTGACGGTTACAAGATCCTCTCCGTGCCCAGGCCCAACCGTTCAGGGGGGTGTGGCCCTTATCTTCCCTGAGTGGATTCCTGCCACTGTCACTCCTACGCAGACCTACTCCTCTTTTGAATGTCTTGTCTGCCGACTCTCTCTCTCTCCTAGCCATTCCTTACCGTGGCTACTATCTATCGGCCACCTGGTCAAATTTCCTCCTTCCTCTCTGAGTGGGGCTGACCTCTCCTCCTCACTCCTGTCCTCAACCACTCAACTCCTCTTTCTTGGTGACTTCAACATCCACCTGGATGCCTCCTGTCCCCCTCTGGACTCTTTCGTGACCTCTGCGACTATCTCTCACTCTCTATTCTCCCGTCTGGGCCTACTCATTCTGCAGGACACACTCTTGATGCTCTGATCTCTTCTGACCTTCCCCTCTCCCTCCCTCTCTCCACTCCTCTCTCCTGGAGTGATCACTTTCTCCTGTCCTCCAACCTCTCCCTCCCTACCCCACAGGCAAAGCCACCCTCATCACTGCCACCCACCTTCTCTGTCATCCGACCCATGAAGCGCGTGTCAGTTGAGGCTTTCGCTGCCCCCTTCTCGCCCTCCCTCCCCCTTCGGCTGACTCCCACCCTGACACAGCCCTCTCCACGCTCCACTCTGCTATATCTGATACTCTTATATCCTTGCCCCTGTCATGAGAATCCGCCTGAAGCCCAAAGCCAAATGTAACTCCTGGTATGACTCGGATCTCGTCACCCTAAACGCAAGTGCAGGGTGGCAGAGAGGAAATGGCGTGCTTCATGTTCATCCTCTGACAAACTGGCCTGCCGCCTGCTCCAAAGGCAATACCGTACCTCCGCTCTCACCAAGAAGAGAGCCCTTATCCAAGCCCGCATCTCTGCGGCATCTAACAATTCGACCGAACTCTTTAAAATCTGCAAGGAGCTTGCCAACCCTGCTGCAGTCTCTATCTCGCCTGTCCCCTCCCAGGCCCTCTGAACTGCACTGGCCTCTCACTTCATCTCTAAAACTCAGGACATCCTGTCCTCACTCTCCTCCTATCACCTCCCTCCCTCTCTTCCCGGTTCTTCCTCCGGCACTTCTGCAGCCACCCTTCCTCCCTCCTTCTCTGCCTTTCCCCTTTTCTCTGCTGACGAGGTTTCCAGACAAGTCCGATCTATGAAAGTCTTGTCTAAACAGGTTCACCCCTGTTCCTCCAAAACTATCTAGGACCACATCGACTCCCTGGCTCCTGCCCTGGCTGACTTTTGCAACCACTCCTTCGCCTCTGGAGTCTTCCCATCCCCCTTAAGCACTCCCTTGTGCACCCTCTTCTTAAGAAACCCTCTTCCGACCCCTCCTGCCCGGCTAACTATCGCCCAATCTCCATCACTCCCTTCCTGGGCAAGCTCGGAGAAACTGGCCATCTCCCAGCTTAACCTCCATGCTGAATCTGTTGGTAGTCTTCATGACCATCAATCGGGCTTCAGAGCTGCCAGAAGCACGGAAACTGCTCTCCTGAACATCCGTGAGGACCTGCTCTCGAACCTCGACTCCAACACTCTGTGTGTTCTAATTCTGCTCGATCTCTCTTCTGCCTTTGACACTGTCAACCATGCCATCCTGCTCAACCTTCTCCGTGATAACCTGGGTATCACTGGTCAGGCTCTGGCATGGCTGACCTCTTTCCTTTCCAATCGACCCTCCCAGGTCCAACTGGGGTCCTTCCTCTCTGACATCTTTTTCTCTACCTGTGGTGTCCCCCAGGGATCTAATCTCTCTCCCTGGCTTTTCAACCAGTATCTGGCACTCCTTGCCCACCGCATCGCCGCTCTCTGCCCCAACTTTCAGTGCTATGCGGACGATACCCAGCTCATTTTCAGGCTACCCTCGGCCTCCTCCTCTCCTTCCCTCATCTCTGACTGTCTGTCTGCTATCCAGGAATGGTGTGCCGCCAATGACCTCTGCCTTAATGCCAGTAAGACTGAGATTCTACTCATCTGCACACCCACTCCCTCCTTCCCTGCAGCTCTCTGGCCAGCCTCTCTTGGCCATCTTCCTCCTCCTAATTGCAAGGCAAAAAACCTCGGGGTCATCTTCGACTCCACACTCTCCTTCTCTCCTCATATATCTGACGTCTCTAAGAAGTCACACTACCAGCTGCACCTCCTCAGAGGTATTCTTCCCTTCCTCTCCTTCCCCCAGAAGCTCACTGTCTCCCAAGCCCTGGTTCTCTCGAAGCTGGACTACTGTAACAACCTCTATCTTAATCTGCCTGCCTCCACTCTCCGCCCTCTGCAACTCATCCAGAACAGGACTGCGAGATTTGTCCTTGGCCTCAAGCCCAGGGACTGTATCTCTCCAGGACTGAAATCTCTACACTGGCTCCCAGTGGCTGCGAGGATTAAGTTCAAAACCCCCTGCATTGTCCACAAGGCCTTCTGGGGCCTGGGGCCTAAATACCTTCAACTCTCTCTTCCTAAATATTTTCCTTCCCGAGCCCTTCGCTCATCCGTCTCCAACTCCCTCAGGATCAGCCGCTTCTCGAAGCAACGAGCTGGGGGTAGATCTCTCTCCGCGGCAGGGGCCTCCCTCTGGAACAGCCTTCCTGCCACCCTGAAACTTGAGGAGAACCATCTCCGGTTCCGGAAGCACCTCAAAACCTTCCTCTTTGCTTCTGCTTTCTCTCTCCCTCTCCCTGCTAAATTCTTCACTGAAACTGCACTGAATCTGCAACTGGGCCACTCTCTCCGACCTTGGTCCTTGGCCCAGCCACTCTCCACTTGCACTGCCTCCCTGGCAACCCCTGCGCTGCGGGACTGTCTCTGTATCCCCACAGCCCCTACTCCCCAGCACTTGTCTGCACTTACCTTGCACTTGCCACCAGCTGGCCCTATAATTTATTTTTTATTCTACTTACCCTGTACTGCACTTCCCCCCTCCCCTTCCCCTTGCACTTTTCCCTCCCCCCTACCCCTGCACTTGTGCGATCTAAATGACACCTGGCCTAGTAGGATCGTTGTCTGTCTTCCCCTTGTTCCCCCTCCCTGCCTCATCACGCCTTGAAACACTTGTGTATAGGCGCGTTACAAATGCCATATCATATCATATCATATATCAAATGGCATCTCCGTCGGCAAGTGGCGACTTGGTGTGGGCGACTAAGCTTGACCAGTTGTCTGCACAAATGAGGATTATCTTCTCTAGGTATTGTAGATACTCATTATTGCCTCTGCTTCACTATTAAACCATGAAAGTAGACACATCTTACTTTACACCTTGGACGCTTGCTTGGTAAATCTGGGGCCATTATTAAATCTCCTTCAAGGTAGGATTTGGAAAAGGGTATTAGGCCTCCCTGGTTATTTGCCACAATCCAATTCTTATACACGAATTGGGACTATATCCTTTAGCAGACAAACACGATTTGGCGTATGTTAAACTCCTTTAGCAAAATGATCTCGCCCCCAGTTAACTCCCTGTATGAGGATTTTAGTTTAATGCTAAATGAAGACCACCCTGCCTCTATGGTTGAATTTAAGTCACATATGCTGGCGATTTTAAGATTTTTGAATATGACGCAACAGGACCTAATTGACTCTCCGCGGAAAGTCAAAGCTAGATTCTTTAGGAATGCATGGGCACGCAATGCAGATTTAATCTCAGGTTATTCATCATTTCATACCTATGCAAATTCAGGCAGGCTGTCTCGCCCCGTTTGCCCTATCTACTGTGTTTTCCTGACCAACATGCTAGAAGGGCATACATGAGATTTCGGATGGACCTTTTACACACGGGTTCTCGCATTGGCAATTGGACAGGATACAAAGAGTTGGGGCAGTGGGACCGTTGTCGGTTTTGCTCTAGGGTTGGGGAATGTGAAACCTTGGAACACCTGACCATGTATTGTACCCACTTCGATCACCACAGGCTCAGTTGTTTGGGACCTTTTTTTGTTTTGCATTCTTGTAATGAGCATCAACTTGTTTGGTCGCGTAGTATGTGGGGCCAGTCTAACTCCATCATGCTAGCTATAGTGATACTTGTAAACACGATTGAGAAAGATCTTCTGCCGTTAAACAAATCGATGTATATCACAAAGGCTATAGATGCCTCACTGGTGCATATTTAGAACTTACTTATACCAACAAACGTACCACAATTGGCACCAACGAGGGCTATCATTAGAAAAGGAGAGACAAACTTTGTTTGATGGTCCCAATTGATGCACACGAGTGTTACCCTTTTGCAACGCAGATGGGCTTTCTTTCTTAAATTGACGAGTAAACAATATCAAAGGTAACGAATGCTGTGAGCGGTGCCCTAATTTGCAAGGATCACGAGAAAAAAGATTTGGATATAGCCACTGTTTTATTGATCTTTGGTAGTATGTGTTTGATGAATTTTAATTCTAATTTTAAATCTGCTGATTACAAGCTTTGATGGACTTATACCTTGGGTTGTATATAAAAGTATATTGTGAATTTTATGAATGATGTTTATGAATTATGTTATGTAATTAGTGATAAAATGTTGTAAAGGTGTAAAATTAATTTTTTGCTACCAAAAACAAAACAAAATGGGGATTTCCTGCCAGAATGGCGCACAAATCCCCGTTTTTTGGCGCAAAAAATCCATGAATCAGTCCCTTTATATTTTAGCAGCAGTAGAATATCTTGTAGACTCAATGGGCCTCATTACACGGTATGCGGTAAGGTATTACCGGCACCGGTAAGGGCACCGGTGACGGTAATCCCTTACCGCCATACTACAAGGTCCCTTAGCAGGTCCCTTCCTTAACGCCTGGGTTTCACCAGGCGTTAAGGAAGGGACCCGTTGAGGGACCTCAGAGCTCATTATTAGCTCCTTCCCCATTCCCATTGAGCCCTATGGGGGCTCAAATGGGAATGGTGAATGGTTCCCGGAATGCGGTAAAGGGGTAGCCATGGCACTAATAGCGCTATGGCTACCGCCTACCGTGTAATGAGGCACAATGTTTGTATTATAAACTATGTGTAACTAGACATACCTATTGATTTTTAAGTTTAACCTGTGTGGCAAGGTTCTTAATAAGCCATATGGCAATGTAGAAAGGTTTTTAACTTTTATTATCAAAGTATATACAAAAATCGATTTTGGATCTGAGTCTAGGGCTGGACCTTGTATTCTTTACCTTGTCCTTGTAGGGGAGCTCCCACCTCCTTAGCTCATGCTCCCTATACTAGCAAGTCTTACCGCTATATACGTTCGCTAGTCGTACCATAGGTGGGCCTAGCGGCTGTTGTCTTATCGCTCTCACAACATTAAGGACTTCCTTGGTGACCTAGTGGAGGTAGTCTGATGGCCCTGGCTTGCTTTCCATCCTAGGGATCCTGGTGATTGTCTCTCACCCTTTTCCTCACTCCCATTTCTCCTCTTCTCGATCCTACACTATGAGCCCCATTACACGGTAGGCGGTAAGGGAAAAACTATGCCGGTAAAGGATTACCGGTATCGCTAACCACTCCTGCTAATTACGACTGGTCTATCCGCTATTAGCGGCACCGCTAAGAACGGTGTATCTAATAGCGGCAAGGTTGTGGGCGCGCGACCCCTCATGTCGGCAATAGTGGCATGGCAGAAATAGGAGTCCATCACAAGCCATACAGAAATGCTAATAGTGGCATAGAGTAGGCCCAAAAAGCCCATACCGGCATGGCAGAAATACCGGCATCGCGAACCACCCGTTAAGGGACATGTGCAGTGTTCCCAGCTGCCACAGGTGGCCACAATCAGCACAGGTGAAGGCAATGGAGACTGGGGCAGCACAAAAGGAGCACACCACACACCTTCCCACACCTCTTCCCACACCAAGATGATTCCAATACTAGCAGCATTACATGGGCTGGAGGACATGATTGCATTGTAGCACCAACAAGAACAGGCAGCACAGAGGAGACGCAGGAGGAGGAGGAGGAGGAGGGCGAGACAGGCCCAGCAAGCCCCACCAGTGCACCTAGTCATACCATAGAGGCAGCCACCAATCCCCAGGTATAGAGCCAGTCCATTCAACCTAACCCCTGAGCAGATACACACCCTGTACCGTCTGGACCGGGATACCATCACCACCATTGTGGACATGAAACACAACGACATCGTGAGCTTCATAGACATCCGTACTGCCATCCCCCCTCTACTGAAGGTGGTAACTGTGCTCCACATCCTGGCCACAGGGATCTACCAGCATACGGTAGGGCAGATGCATGCATATCACAACCAGTATTCTCACACACACTGAACCAGGTGCTCAATGCCCTACTGAAGCTCACAAGTGAACACATAACCCTGCCACGGACTACCCAGGAGATCTCCAACACCATAGTTGGCTTCTATTCACTGGCAGGCATCCCAAGTTGCATTGGGGCCATCGACTGTACCCATGTGGAATTGGTGGTCCCACATAACAAATGAGGAAGTCTACCGAAACAGAAAGCAATACCACTCCATCAATGTCCAAATGGTATGTGACTCAAACAAGATAATCACACATTGTTGTGCCCGATATTCCGGATCAACCCATGATTCAATAGTCCTGCGGAACTCAACAATACCACGCTACATGGAGCGACATGCTGGACAACGTTCGTGGCTACTTGGTGAGTAGCAGGGCAAGCACATTGCAGTGTGATGTGGTGTGTGATTGGGGGGGAGAGATGAATACTCCAACTGGGTGTGATTGGGGGGGGATGCATACTCCAACTGGGTGTGAACACATGTCCGGATAAACAATGGACATACAGATTTACACCACTGTCCACCGAGGCAGCCCACAATGGACCTGACACATAACCACATGCAAGTAGTAATCTGCACAACATAGTGATCAATCCATTACGCCATATCCATCCACATGCACATTTCACATCATACCATACCCTCTATAACACAAAGCAGCAACATGCAGCCAAAATGGACATTGGAAATGTACGCTGAACAACATCACAATGGGTATGCGGCCTTGAGTGCATACAAAGGGATCTCCTGTTGCCATGGTACTGATCCACACCCGTACACCACTACTGAAGTGCCGCATCACAGCATGGGGACATCAACTTCGGAATGGCAGTACACTAGCAGTGTGGTACATACGTTGCCAGGACCAAGAGACACAAATGACCTGACCTCACCCAGTGCATGCCAATAACTGCTGTAGGCATGCACGGTGCATGTCCACTTGCAAGGACTACCTCCCCTTCCCACATTGTAGTTACTCTGTTTGCCTCCATGCACGCAGGGATTTGTGGATGTCATACACAATGCAAAGTTGATTTCTGTGATGTGTACAGGTTCCACTTGATGTAAACACTTACACATACCCATTGTTGCACCCATGCAGGTGATGCTGGCTATCCCCTAAAGATGTGGCTCCTTGCCCCTGTACAGAACCCACAGAACAGGCACGAAGAGGAATACAATTGTGCACATACCCGTACCCGTGTGGTAATTGAGCAGACATTTGGCCTTTTGAACACACGATTGAGGTGCATTAGCAGGTCGGGTGGCGCTCTCCTGTACGGCCATGAGAAGGTGGCCAAGATCACCATGGCATGTGTCATGCTGCACAATATGTGTATCAGACGGAATGTGCCACTGCCCCCTGACATTGAACTGCAACCACCTGCTGAGGATGATGAAGGGGGTGAGGAGGGAGGAGACGGGGCTGCAGGTCATGCAGGTGGCGATGCCCAGGAGGGACGTGCTGTGCGCCAGCTTCTGATCGACCAAATTTTCTAATACACATGGTTGAACTTTGTTGAATGGATGTGGTATTGGCCACTGAGTTTTGTGGTGAAGTGAACACTGGGCCCTGTCCACCAATAAAGCACTCATACACAATGAAAATGTCCACTCCTGTGATTTATCTTGTCACCAGTGTGTTTTATGTATTATTAGTTAAAGAAGTGCATGGACCCAACTACGCAAACACCTTTCCCCCCCCCCACAACACTCCCAAAACACCCTTTCCCCCTCCCCCACAACACTCCCAAAACACCCTTTCCCCCTCCCCCCACAAACACTCCCAAAACACCCTTTCCCCCCTGCCCCCACAACACTCCCAAAACACCCTTTCCCCCCTCCCCAACAACACCCCCATGAATGGCTTGTACATCAGTGCTGCATAGCTGTACATGTGTCAGCAACATCTGGCTGGCCCTAGTTCCCATCTCCATTGCCACCGTTGGGGGGTTGCGAGGTTGTTCGCCGCATAGCCCGCAAGGACCTGCGCCGGGGGCTGGTCTGCCTTGAGCTGACAGTGATGAGGTGCACGGTTGTTCCGGTGCTGGTGGGGGGTTCTGCCTGTCCATTGCGTCTGCTATGCGTGTAAGACCCTGCCTCACAAGTGACATTTCCTCACATAGCCTGTTGGTGCTGGCTTCTATGGCCTGTCTGATGTCCCTTGCATGCTCCCTGCCTCATCCACATGCTGGCCAACCAGCGCAGTGATGTCCTCCTGCTGCTGTCTGATGATGGCCATGTCATGGCCACTGTGTCTTGCTTGTGGGGTGGGTGCCGCACCTTGTTCTATTGGTCCAACATCAGGTGATGACACCGGTGGACTCCAGCAACCTGACACTATTTCATCACCAGACTGGCCATGGCTGCTGGATTGTGATGTGGGGCGTGGGCTCGGTTCTTTTGACTGCTGGGGGCTGGGTGTATGTTGTTGTATGGCCAAGTCACAAGTGTCCTCCACATCGGACATGGGTGCTGTGGCTGCTGCCTCGCCGATGGAACTATTGGCAGCAGACAGTGTCCCTTCCACGGGTAGATCGTGCGGGGGGATTACTAGAGTGGGTGCTGCAATTGGTTCAGCGTAGGTTCACGTCTTTGTGACGTGGGTGGCTTGGTGGGTTTGGCCCTCTGTGCGAGTGCACTCTTCCCTGTGCCCCTCGACGTGCTGGCGATGTTGCCTGATTGCTTTCCCCTGGGTTGTTTCTTAGCAGGGGGAGCCTGCGCCGCAGTGTCCTGCTCATTGCTGTCAGTTTGTGAGCCTGTGGTGGACAAAGAGGGGGATGGCATTGGTTATTGGTCAACGTGCTTCATGCAGATGTTGTTATTCATGCTGTTCTCTGTATTCAGACTTCTTTTTTTATTTTTTTTATTTTATTGGTTTAAATTCAAACCATTAAATATTACACAAAACAAAACAATCAACCCCCACACAAAACCCAAAGCACCTCCTCCCTCCCATCCTCCATTATCGTAGAGATCCAGTCTATTCAACATACATGAGTCAACACGGAATTGTTTGGGGTTTATTGTTCTGCTGCTGGGCACACATGTTTAACCTCTCTTCAATTGAGCCCAAAAAGGATGTTAATGGTATAGTTAGTTTCATGTCAGTGCCATTCCACATTCTCATCCACCATTCTTCCGCATACACAGGCCCTCATTACAACCCTGGCGTAGGACCATGGTGCTATTAGCACCATGGTCCATGCCGGATTCCGCCATGGTGGGTGGCGGATTTACCGCCCCATTCCAAGGTTGGCGGGGTGGTAAATCCCCATTCACCATGGCCCCTTCCCCATTCCCATTTTTGCCCCATAGGGCTCAATGGGAATGGAGAAGGCGCTAATTACGGCACCGTAAATTACGGTGCCGTAATTAGCACCAAGGTCGCTTAGCGGCTTGGACTTTAACGCCTGCAAAAAGCAGGTGTTAAAGTGTAAATCGGGCATTAAGGGTTTAACGGCGCCGCAGCCTTTTACGGCGCCGTTAAACCCTTAACGCCAGGGTTGTAATGAGGGCCACAGTCAGATGCTCGTCGTTCTAGTGGCCCAGATTAGTTGATCGTTCATCCTATAGCACTGGGCAAAACAACACAAGATGTTTAAGTGATTCCACTTCTTTATCACAAAACCGGCAAGAAAGATTCAATCCTGTGTTGCATGCCCAATGGCTGTGCCGCTCTTTGCCAGATCTTTACTTTTGCTGTCGTGGGATTTGAATGAAGGGTATCCAGGCTAATGTTATATGGAAGTAGGAGATCTTCACAACGTTTTATCCATGAAGAAACAATATCAGTTCCACTAGAAGAAGGGTTGTGAAGTATGCAGAATTGCAGAATTCCTGCCTGAGCTCTGTATTTCCGAAATAGTGTCAATTGGTTCCAGCTAATCCGAGCATGCAACAAAATTAACGCAAGTTCGTACCTTATACAGGCTGTTGAAATTCCAATTGGTAAGCTTAAAACTTTAAACCAGAACATGTGCTCGAGTGATGCCCAATGATTTGATGAACATCCAAAAGCATTCAGACTTCATGTTTGGGCATGTAGGTCAGGTCGTAATACTGTTGGGTGGGTCATTCATGCATGGGTCTGGGTGACATGTGTCTGTGGTGATGCATGCATGTGTGTGTGTTGGGATGTGAAACACATATGGGCTGGATTGTGTGCATGTATGTTTGATGGCCACATCCATGAGATGATTTAGGGCTCACATTTGGGGAAGTACCTCATCTTTCACAGTGCAGTGTTTTGTGTGAACACACACCTCCATCTGACGATGTGGGCACACCATGCTCCATTCCGCCGACTCCCTCGATTGATTCAAACCCTATGGTGCTTGTACAGGTCTCCTCCCACTCCATTAGTTTTATTGGTGATCCTCCACCGCCTCCTGTGCCCATGGCCAGGTTCCGGTTGGCAGCCAGGATGCTGCGTACACAGAGGCAGAGATCGTCCCACTGCTTCCTGACGTCTTTCACAGTGCGGGGGGTGGTCCCCACCGCACTGACTTTACGGGCCACCTCAGCCCAGATCTCCTTTTTTTTTATTAGGGTGGCACGCCACATGTCATTGGCGAACTCCAGCTCTGCGTTGGCAGCAAGCGTGCCAGTGAGCATTATAAGCTCTTCATTAGAAAAACGCTCCTTGCGCTGCCGCTCTGCTCCTTTTTTAATTGCCTTGGGCATTGTCAGTGGGTCTATGAAGGATTTTGGAAGGCTCTGGTGTGGATGCAGGTCCTGGGGGCAGAGGATCGCAATGGATTGTGTTTTTAAAGATGGCCGCCATGCTATTTCCTGTTCCTGTGCGATGACGCTACTTTCGGTTCCGCTTATTTACGGTGACTGCTAATAGCGGTCACCGCTAATGCCGTGCTGTGGGAGGGCGGAAGTGCTATCAGCGCTTTCGTCGGTGCCGCTAAGGGCCTTTACGGGGTCTTTACCGGCATGGTGGTAGAGTCCTTACCGGCATGGCGCTAAACTCATGCCCGCGTACTCGTGATGCCACGTTATTAGCAGCCTACTAACTACACATACACGTTATTAGCACCATGCCGGTAAAGGCGGTGACTTACCGCTAACCGTATAATGAGGCTCTGTCTCTCTACCTCTCTCTTCTCTATGCTCTGTTTTCTGCGCTTAACTATCTGCCTCTCTCTGTCTCTCTTTCTCCCTCT
>CM030325.1:1027365796-1027402764 GCA_002915635.3 Ambystoma mexicanum | reverse complement strand
GAAGAGCTGGCAGAGATTACCTGGAGCGGGTAACCTGGGAACCCTTGGAAGAGCTGGCAGAGATTACCTGGAGCGGGTAACCTGGGAACCCTTGGAAGAGCTGGCAGAGATTACCTGGAGCGGGTAACCTGGGAACCCTTGGAAGAGCTGGCAGAGATTACCTGGAGCGGGTAACCTGGGAACCCTTGGAAGAGCTGGCAGAGATTACCTGGAGCGGGTAACCTGGGAACCCTTGGAACCCATGGACGAGCTGGCAGAGATTACCTGGAGCGGGTAACCTGGGAACCCTTGGAAGAGCTGGCAGAGATTACCTGGAGCGGGTAACCTCGGAACCCTTGGAAGAGCTGGCAGAGATTACCTGGAGCGGTAACCTTGGGAACCCTTGGAAGAGCTGGCAGAGATTACCTGGAGCGGGTAACCTGGGAACCCTTGGAAGAGCTGGCAGAGATTACCTGGAGCGGGTAACCTGGGAACCCTTGGAAGAGCTGGCAGAGATTACCTGGAGCGGCTAACCTGGGAACCCTTGGAAGAGCTGGCAGAGATTACCTGGAGCGGGTAACCTTGGAACCCTTGGAAGAGCTGGCAGAGATTACCTGGAGCAGGTAACCTCGGAACCCTTGGAAGAGCTGGCAGAGATTACCTGGAGCGGCTAACCTGGGAACCCTTGGAAGAGCTGGCAGAGATTACCTGGAGCGGGTAACCTGGAACCTTGGAAGAGCTGGCAGAGATTACCTGGAGCGGGTAACCTGGGAACCCTTGGAAGAGCTGGCAGAGATTACCTGGAGCGGGTAACCTGGGAACTTTTGGAAGAGCTGGCAGAGATTACCTGGAGCGGGTAACCTCAGAACCCTTGGAAGAGCTGGCAGAGATTACCTGGAGCGGGTAACCTCGGAACCCTTGGAAGAGCTGGCAGAGATTACCTGGAGCGGGTAACCTGGGAACCCTTGGAAGAGCTGGCAGAGATTACCTGGAGAGGCTAACCTGGGAACCCTTGGAAGAGCTGGCAGAGATTACCTGGAGCGGGTAACCTGGAACCCTTGGAAGAGCTGGCAGAGATTACCTGGAGCGGGTAACCTGGGAACCCTTGGAAGAGCTGGCAGAGATTACCTGGAGCGGCTAACCTGGAACCCTTGGAAGAGCTGGCAGAGATTACCTGAGAGGCGTAACCTGGGAACCCTTGGAAGAGCTGGCAGAGATTACCTGGAGCGGGTAACCTGGGAACCCTTGGAAGAGCTGGCAGAGATTACCTGGAGCGGGTAACCTTGGAACCCTTGGAGGAGCTGGCAGAGATTACCTTGAGCGGCTAACCTCGGAACCCTTGGAAGAGCTGGCAGAGATTACCTGGAGCGGGTAACCTGGGAACCCTTGGAAGAGCTGGCAGAGATTACCTGGAGCGGGTAACCTGGGAACCCTTGGAAGAGCTGGCAGAGATTACCTGGAGCGGGTAACCTGGGAACCCTTGGAAGAGCTGGCAGAGATTACCTGGAGCGGGTAACCTGGGAACCCTTGGAAGAGCTGGCAGAGATTACCTGGAGCGGCTAACCTCGGAACCCTTGGAAGAGCTGGCAGAGATTACCTGGAGCGGGTAACCTGGGAACCCTTGGAAGAGCTGGCAGAGATTACCTGGAGCGGGTAACCTGGGAACCCTTGGAAGAGCTGGCAGAGATTACCTGGAGCGGGTAACCTGGGAACCCTTGGAAGAGCTGGCAGAGATTACCTGGAGCGGGTAACCTGGGAACCCTTGGAAGAGCTGGCAGAGATTACCTGGAGCGGGTAACCTGGGACCCCTTGGAACCCATGGACGAGCTGGCAGAGATTACCTGGAGCGGGTAACCACGGCACCCTTGGAACCCTTGGAAGAGCTGGAATAGATGACCTGGAGCGTGTAACCTCGGAACCCTTGGAAGAGCTGGCCGAGATTACCTCGAGCGGGTAACCTTGGAACCCTTGGAAGAGCTGGGAGAGATTACCTGGAGCGGGTAACCTTGGAACCCTTGGAGGAGCTGGCAGAGATTACCTGGAGCGGGTAACCTGGGAACCCTTGGAAGACCTTGCAGAGATTACCTAGAGAGGCTAACCTGGGAACCCTTGGAAGAGCTGGCAGAGATTACCTGGAGCTGGTAACCTTGGAACCCTTGGAGGAGCTGGCAGAGATTACCTGGAGCAGGTAACCTCGGAACCCTTGGAAGAGCTGGCAGAGATGACCTGGAGCGGCTAACCTGGGAACCCTTGGAAGAGCTGGCAGAGATTACCTGGAGCGGGTAACCTGGGAACCCTTGGAGGAGCTGGCAGAGATTACCTGGAGCGGGTAACCTGGGAACCCTTGGAAGAGCTGGCAGAGATTACCTAGAGAGGCTAACCTGGAAACCCTTTCGAAGAGCTGGCATAGATTACCTGGAGCGCGTAACCTGGGAACCCTTGGAAGAGCTGGCAGAGATTACCTTGAGCGGGTAACCTGGGAACCCTTGGAGGAGCTGGCAGAGATTACCTGGATCGGGTAACCTCGGAACCCTTGGAAGAGCTGGCAGAGATTACCTGGAGCGGGTAACCTGGGAACCCTTGGAAGAGCTCGTAGAGATTACCTGGATCGGGTAACCTCGGAACCCTTGGAAGAGCTGGCAGAGATTACCTGGAGCGGCTAACCTGGGAACCCTTGGAAGAGCTGGCAGAGATTACCTGGAGCGGGTAACCTCGGAACCCTTGGAAGAGCTGGCAGAGATTACATGGATCGGGTAACCTCGGAACCCTTGGAAGAGCTGGCAGAGATTACCTGGAGCGGGTAACCTGGGAACCCTTGGAAGAGCTGGCAGAGATTACCTGGACCGGGTAACCTCGGAACCCTTGGAAGAGCTGGCAGAGATTACCTGGAGCGGGTAACCTGGAACCTTGGAAGAGCTGGCAGAGATTACCTGGAGCGGGTAACCTCGGAACCCTTGGAAGAGCTGGCAGAGATTACCTGGAGCGGGTAACCTGGGAACCCTTGGAAGAGCTGGCAGAGATTACCTGGAGCGGGTAACCACGGCACCTTGGAACCCTTGGAAGAGCTGGAATAGATGACCTGGAGCGTGTAACCTCGGAACCCTTGGAAGAGCTGGCCGAGATTACCTCGAGCGGGTAACCTTGGAACCCTTGGAAGAGCTGGCAGAGATTACCTGGAGCGGGTAACCTGGGAACCCTTGGAAGAGCTGGCAGAGATTACCTGGAGCGGGTAACCTGGGAACCCTTGGAAGAGCTTGCAGAGATTACCTAGAGAGGCTAACCTGGGAACCCTTGGAAGAGCTGGCAGAGATTACCTGGAGCGGGTAACCTTGGAACCCTTGGAGGAGCTGGCAGAGATTACCTGGAGCAGGTAACCTCGGAACCCTTGGAAGAGCTGGCAGAGATGACCTGGAGCGGCTAACCTGGGAACCCTTGGAAGAGCTGGCAGAGATTACATGGAGCGGGTAACCTGGGAACCCTTGGAAGAGCTGGCAGAGATTACCTGGAGCGGGTAACCTGGGAACCCTTGGAAGAGCTGGCAGAGATTACCTGGAGCGGGTAACCTGGAACCCTTGAAGAGCTGGCAGAGATTACCTGAGAGGCGTAACCTGGGAACCCTTGGAAGAGCTGGCAGAGATTAACCTGGACGGGTAACCTGGGAACCCTTGGAAGAGCTGGCAAGATTACCTGGAGCGGGTAACCTGGAACCCTTGGAGAGAGCTGGCAGAGATTACCTAGAGAGGCGTAACCTGGGAACCCTTGAAGAGCTGGCAGAGATGACCTGGAGCGGCTAACCTGGGTACCCTTGGAACCCTTGGAAGAGCTGGCAGAGATTACCTGGAGCGTCTAACCTGGGAACCCTTGGAAGAGCTGGCAGAGATTACCTGAGAGGCGTAACCTGGGAACCCTTGGAAGAGCTGGCAGAGATTACCTGTAGCGGGTAACCTCGGAACCCTTGGAAGAGCTGGCAGAGATTACCTGGAGCGGGTAACCTGGGAACCCTTGGAAGAGCTGGCAGAGATTACCTAGAGAGGCTAACCTGGGAACCCTTGGAAGAGCTGGCAGAGATTACCTGGAGCGGGTAACCTGGGAACCCTTGGAAGAGCTGGCAAAGATTACCTGGAGCGGGTAACCTGGGAACCCTTGGAAGAGCTGGCAGAGATTACCTGGAGCGGGTAACCTGGGAACCCTTGGAAGAGCTGGCAGAGATTACCTGGAGCGGTTAACCTGGGAACCCTTGGAAGAGCTGGCAGAGATTACCTGGAGCGGATAAACTGGGAACCCTTGGAAGAGCTGGCAGAGATTACCTAGAGAGGCTAACCTGCAAACCCTTGGAAGAGCTGGCAGAGATTACCTGGAGTGGGTAACCTGGGAACCCTTGGAAGAGCTGGCAGAGATTACCTGGAGCGGATGAACTGGGAACCCTTGGAAGAGCTGGCAGAGATTACCTAGAGAGGCTAACCTGGGAACCCTTGGAAGAGCTGGCAGAGATTACCTGGAGTGGGTAACCTGGAACCCTTGGAAGAGCTGGCAGAGATTACCTGGAGCGGGTAACCTCGGAACCCTTGGAAGAGCTGGCAGAGATTACCTGGAGCGGGTAACCTGGGAACCCTTGGAAGAGCTGGCAGAGATTACCTGGATGGGTAACCTCGGAACCCTTGGAAGAGCTGGCAGAGATTACCTGGAGCGGTAACCTGGAACCCTTGGAGAGCTGGCAGAGATTACCTGGAGCGGGTAACCTGGGAACCCTTGGAAGAGCTGGCAAAGATTACCTGGAGCGGGTAACCTGGGAACCCTTGGAAGAGCTGGCAGAGATTACCTGGAGCGGGTAATCTTGGAACCCTTGGAAGAGCTGGCAGAGATTACCTGGAGCGTTTAACCTGGGAACCCTTGGAAGAGCTGGCAGAGATTACCTGGAGCGGATAAACTGGGAACCCTTGGAAGAGCTGGCAGAGATTACCTAGAGAGGCTAACCTGCAAACCCTTGGAAGAGCTGGCAGAGATTACCTGGAGTGGGTAACCTGGGAACCCTTGGAAGAGCTGGCAGAGATTACCTGGAGCGGATGAACTGGGAACCCTTGGAAGAGCTGGCAGAGATTACCTAGAGAGGCTAACCTGCAAACCCTTGGAAGAGCTGGCAGAGATTACCTGGAGTGGGTAACCTGGGAACCCTTGGAGGAGCTGGCAGAGATTACCTGGATCGGGTAACCTCGGAACCCTTGGAAGAGCTGGCAGAGATTACCTGGAGCGGGTAACCTGGGAACCCTTGGAAGAGCTGGTAGAGATTACCTGGATCGGGTAACCTCGGAACCCTTGGAAGAGCTGGCAGAGATTACCTGGAGCGGCTAACCTGGGAACCCTTGGAAGAGCTGGCAGAGATTACCTGGAGCGGGTAACCTGGGAACCCTTGGAGGAGCTGGCAGAGATTACCTAGAGCGGCTAACCTGGGAACCCTTGGAAGAGTTGGCAGAGATTACCTGGAGTGGGTAACCTCAGAACCCTTGGAAGAGCTGGCAGAGATTACCTAGAGAGGCTAACCTGGGAACCCTTGGAAGAGCTGGCAGAGATTACCTGGATTGGGTAAGCTCAGAACCCTTGGAAGAGCTGGCAGAGATTACCTGGATCGGGTAACCTCGGACCCCTTGGAAGAGCTGGCAGAGATTACCTGGAGCGGGTAACCTGGGTACCCTGGGAAGAGCTGGCAGAGATTACCTGGAGCGGGTAACCTCAGAACCCTTGGAAGAGCTGGCAGAGATTACCTAGAGAGGCTAACCTGGGAACCTTTGGAAGAGCTGGCAGAGATTACCTGGAGCGGGTAACCTCAGAACCCTTGGAAGAGCTGGCAGAGATTACCTGGAGCGGGTAACCTGGGAACCCTTGGAAGAGCTTGCAGAGATTACCTGGAGCGGGTAACCTCGGAACCCTTGGAAGAGCTGGCAGAGATTACCTGGTGCGGGTAACCTCGGAATCCTTGGAAGAGCTGACATAGATGACCTGGAGCGGCTAACCTGGGACCCCTTGGAAGAGCTGGCAGAGATTACCTGGTGTGGCTAACCTGGGAACCCTTGGAAGAGCTGGCAGAGATTACCTGGAGCGGGTAACCTGGGAACCCTTGGAAGAGCTGGCAGAGATTACCTGGATTGGGTAACCTCAGAACCCTTGGAAGAGCTGGCAGAGATGACCTGGAGCGGCTAACCTGGGAACCCTTGGAAGAGCTGGCAGAGATTACCTGGAGTGGCTAACCTGGGAACCCTTGGAAGAGCTGGCAAAGATTACCTGGAGCGGGTAACCTGGGAACCCTTGGAAGAGCTGGCAGAGATTACCTGGATCGGGTAACCTCGGAACCCTTGGATAGCTGGCAGAGATGACCTGGAGCGGGTAACCTCGGAACCCTTGGAAAAGCTGGCAGAGATTACCTAGAGAGGCTAACCTGGGAACCCTTGGAACCCTTGGAAGAGCTGGCAGAGATGACCTGTAGCGGCTAACCTGGGAACCTTGGAACCTTGGAAGAGCTGGCAGAGATTACCTGGAGCGTCTAACCTGGGAACCCTTGGAAGAGCTGGCAGAGATTACCTAGAGAGGCTAACCTGGGAACCCTTGGAAGAGCTGGTAGAGATTACCTGGAGCGTTTAACCTGGGAACCCTTGGAAGAGCTGGCAGAGATTAACTGGAGCGGGTAACCTGGGAACCCTTGGAAGAGCTGGCAGAGATTACCTGGAGCGGGTAATCTGGGAACCCTTGGAAGAGCTGGCCGAGATGACCTGGAGCGGCTAACCTCGGAACCCTTGGAAGAGCTGGCAGAGATTACCTAGAGAGGCTAACCTGGGAACCCTTGGAAGAGCTGGCAGAGATTACCTGTTGCGGGTAACCTCGGAACCCTTGGAAGAGCTGGCCGAGATTACCTGGAGCGGGTAACCTCGCAACCTTTCATATTACACAAGGGAGAAACAGATTCATTGTAAAACCTGACAATGCTGTTTTGATTTTGTCTTAATATAAGGAGAACGTTGCCAGTGGTAAATCCGGTTTGGATTATGAACCTTTGGAAGAGCTGGCAGAGATTACCGGGAGCGGGTAACCTCGGAACCCTTGGAAGAGCTGGCAGAGATTACCTGGAGCGGGTAACCTCGTACCCCTTGGAAGAGCTGGCAGAGATTACCTGGAGCGGGTAACCTGGGTACCCTGGGAAGAGCTGGCAGAGATTACCTGGAGCTGGTAACCTCAGAACCCTTGGAAGAGCTGGCAGAGATTACCTAGAGAGGCTAACCTGGGAACCTTTGGAAGAGCTGGCAGAGATTACCTGGAGCGGGTAACCTCAGAACCCTTGGAAGAGCTGGCAGAGATTACCTGGAGCGGGTAACCTGGGAACCCTTGGAAGAGCTTGCAGAGATTACCTGGAGCGGGTAACCTCGGAACCCTTGGAAGAGCTGGCAGAGATTACCTGGTGCGGGTAACCTCGGAATCTTTGGAAGAGCTGACATAGATGACCTGGAGCGGCTAACCTGGGACCCCTTGGAAGAGCTGGCAGAGATTATCTGGTGTGGCTAACCTGGGAACCCTTGGAAGAGCTGGCAGAGATTACCTGGAGCGGGTAACCTGGGAACCCTTGGAAGAGCTGGCAGAGATTACCTGGATTGGGTAACCTCAGAACCCTTGGAAGAGCTGGCAGAGATGACCTAGAGCGACTAACCTGGGAACCCTTGGAAGAGCTGGCAGAGATTACCTGGAGTGGCTAACCTGGGAACCCTTGGAAGAGCTGGCAAAGATTACCTGGAGCGGGTAACCTGGGAACCCTTGGAAGAGCTGGCAGAGATTACCTGGATCTGGTAACCTCGGAACCCTTGGATAGCTGGCAGAGATGACCTGGAGCGGGTAACCTCGGAACCCTTGGAAAAGCTGGCAGAGATTACCTAGAGAGGCTAACCTGGGAACCCTTGGAACCCTTGGAAGAGCTGGCAGAGATGACCTGGAGCGGCTAACCTGGGAACCCTTGGAACCCTTGGAAGAGCTGGCAGAGATTACCTGGAGCGGCTAACCTGGGAACCCTTGGAAGAGCTGGCAGAGATTACCTAGAGAGGCTAACCTGGGAACCCTTGGAAGAGCTGGCAGAGATTACCTGGAGCGGGTAACCTCAGAACCCTTGGAAGAGCTGGCAGAGATTACCTAGAGCGGCTAACCTGGGAACCCTTGGAAGAGCTGGCAGAGATTACCTAGAGAGGCTAACCTGGGAACCCTTGGAAGAGCTGGCAGAGATTACCGGGAGCGGGTAACCTCGGAACCCTTGGAAGAGCTGGCAGAGATTACCTGGAGCATGTAACCTGGGAACCCTTGGAAGAGCTGGCAGAGATTACCCAGAGAGGCTAACCTGGGACCCCTTGGAAGAGCTGGCAAAGATTACCTGGATCGGGTAACCTGGGAACCCCTGGAAGAGCTGGCAGAGATTACCTGGAGCGTTTAACCTGGGAACCCTTGGAAGAGCTGGCAGAGATTAACTGGAGCGGGTAACCTGGGAACCCTTGGAAGAGCTGGCAGAGATTACCCAGAGAGGCTAACCTGGGACCCCTTGGAAGAGCTGGCAGAGATTACCTGGATCGGGTAACCTGGGAACCCTTGGAAGAGCTGGTAGAGATTACCTGGAGCGTTTAACCTGGGAACCCTTGGAAGAGCTGGCAGAGATTAACTGGAGCGGGTAACCTGGGAACCCTTGGAAGAGCTGGCAGAGATTACCTGGAGCGGGTAATCTGGGAACCCTTGGAAGAGCTGGCAGAGATGACCTGGAGCGGCTAACCTCGGAACCCTTGGAAGAGCTGGCAGAGATTACCTAGAGAGGCTAACCTGGGAACCCTTGGAAGAGCTGGCAGAGATTACCTGGAGCGGGTAACCTGGGAACCCTTGGAAGAGCTGGCCGAGATTACCTGGAGCGGGTAACCTCGCAACCTTTCATATTACACAAGGGAGAAACAGATTCATTGTAAAACCTGACAATGCTGTTTTGATTTTGTCTTAATATAAGGAGAACTTTGCCAGTGGTAAATCCGGTTTGGATTATGAACCTTTGGAAGAGCTGGCAGAGATTACCTAGAGCGTCTAACCTGGGAACCCATGGAAGAGCTGGCAGAGATTACCGGGAGCGGGTAACCTCGGAACCCTTGGAAGAGCTGGCAGAGATTACCTGGAGCGGGTAACCTGGGAACCCTTGGAAGAGCTGGCAGAGATTACCTATAGAGGCTAACCTGGGACCCCTTGGAAGAGCTGGCAGAGATTACCTGGATTGGGTAACCTGGGAACCCTTGGAAGAGCTGGCAAAGATTACCTGGAGCGGGTAAACTGGGAACCCTTGGAAGAGCTGGCAGAGATTACCTGGAGCGGGTAACCTCGGAACCCTTGGAAGAGCTGGCAGAGATTACCTGGAGCGGTTAACCTGGGAACCCTTGGAAGAGCTGGCAGAGATTACCTGGAGCGGGTAACCTGGGAACCCTTGGAGGAGCTGGCAGAGATACCTGGATCGGGTAACTTCGGAACCCTTGGAAGAGCTGGCAGAGATTACCTGGAGCGGGTAACCTGGGAACCCTTGGAAGAGCTGGTAGAGATTACCTGGATCGGGTAACCTCGGAACCCTTGGAAGAGCTGGCAGAGATTACCTGGAGCGGCTAACCTGGGAGCCCTTGTAAGAGCTGGCAGAGATTACCTGGAGCGAGTAACCTGGGAACCCTTGGAGGAGCTGGCAGAGATTACCTGGAGCGGCTAACCTGGCAACCCTTGGAAGAGTTGGCAGAGATTACCTGGAATGGGTAACCTCAGAACCCTTGGAAGAGCTGGCAGAGATTACCTAGAGAGGCTAACCTGGAAACCCTTGGAAGAGCTGGCAGAGATTACCTGGAGCGGGTAACCTCAGAACCCTTGGAAGAGCTGGCAGAGATTACCTGGATCGGGTAACCTCGGAACCCTTGGAAGAGCTGGCAGAGATTACCTGGAGCGGGTAACCTGGGAACCCTTGGAAGAGCTGGCAGAGATTACCTGGAGCGGGTAACCTCAGAACCCTTGGAAGAGCTGGCAGAGATTACCTAGAGAGGCTAACCTGGGAACCCTTGGAAGAGCTGGCAGAGATTACCTGGAGCGGGTAACCTCGGAACCCTTGGAAGAGCTGGCAGAGATTACCTGGAGCGGGTAACCTGGGAACCCTTGGAAGAGCTGGCAGAGATTACCTGGAGCGGGTAACTCGGAACCCTTGGAAGAGCTGGCAGAGATTACCTGGTGCGGGTAACCTCGGAATCCTTGGAAGAGCTGGCAGAGATGACCTGGAGCGGCTAACCTGGGACCCCCGGAAGAGCTGGCAGAGATTACTGGTGTGGCTAACCTGGGAACCCTTGGAAGAGCTGGCAGAGATTACCTGGAGCGGGTAACCTGGGAACCCTTGGAAGAGCTGGCAGAGATTACCTGGAGTGGGTAACCTGGGAACCCTTGGAAGAGCTGGCAGAGATGACCTGGAGCGGCTAATCCGGAACCCTTGGAAGAGCTGGCAGAGATTACCTAGAGAGGCTAACCTGGGAACCCTTGGAAGAGCTGGCAGAGATTACCTGGAGCGGGTAACCTGGGAACCCTTGGAAGAGCTGGCCGAGATTACCTGGAGCGGGTAACCTCGCAACCCTTCATATTACACAAGGGAGAAACAGATTCATTGTAAAACCTGACAATGCTGTTTTGATCTTGTTTTAATATAAGGAGAACGTTGCCAGTGGTAAATCCGGTTTGGATTATGAACCCTTGGAAGAGCTGGCAGAGATTACCTAGAGCGTCTAACCTGGGAACCCTTGGAAGAGCTGGCAGAGATTACCGGGAGCGGGTAACCTCGGAACCCTTGGAAGAGCTGGCAGAGATTACCTGGAGCGGGTAACCTGGAAACCCTTGGAAGAGCTGGCAGAGATTACCTGGAGCGGGTAACCTCAGAACCCTTGGAAGAGCTGGCAGAGATTACCTGGATCGGGTAACCGCGGAACCCTTGGAAGAGCTGGCAGAGGTTACCTGGAGCGGGTAACCTGGGAACCCTTGGAAGAGCTGGCAGAGATTACCTGGAGCGGGTAACCTCAGAACCCTTGGAAGAGCTGGCAGAGATTACCTAGAGAGGCTAACCTGGGAACCTTTGGAAGAGCTGGCAGAGATTACCTGGAGCGGGTAACCTCGGAACCCTTGGAAGAGCTGGCAGAGATTACCTGGAGCGGGTAACCTGGGAACCCTTGGAAGAGCTTGCAGAGATTACCTGGAGCGGGTAACCTCGGAACCCTTGGAAGAGCTGGCAGAGATTACCTGGTGCGGGTAACCTCGGAATCCTTGGAAGAGCTGGCAGAGATGACCTGGAGCGGCTAACCTGGGACCCCTCGGAAGAGCTGGCAGAGATTACCTGGTGTGGCTAACCTGGGAACCCTTGGAAGAGCTGGCAGAGATTACCTGGAGCGGGTAACCTGGGAACCCTTGGAAGAGCTGGCAGAGATTACCTGGAGTGGGTAACCTGGGAACCCTTGGAAGAGCTGGCAGAGATGACCTGGAGCGGCTAATCCCGGAACCCTTGGAAGAGCTGGCAGAGATTACCTAGAGAGGCTAACCTGGGAACCCTTGGAAGAGCTGGCAGAGATTACCTGGAGCGGGTAACCTGGGAACCCTTGGAAGAGCTGGCCGAGATTACCTGGAGCGGGTAACCTCGCAACCCTTCATATTACACAAGGGAGAAACAGATTCATTGTAAAACCTGACAATGCTGTTTTGATCTTGTTTTAATATAAGGAGAACGTTGCCAGTGGTAAATCCGGTTTGGATTATGAACCCTTGGAAGAGCTGGCAGAGATTACCTAGAGCGTCTAACCTGGGAACCCTTGGAAGAGCTGGCAGAGATTACCGGGAGCGGGTAACCTCGGAACCCTTGGAAGAGCTGGCAGAGATTACCTGGAGCGGGTAACCTGGGAATCCTTGGAAGAGCTGGCAGAGATTACCTAGAGAGGCTAACCTGGGACCCCTTGGAAGAGCTGGCAGAGATTACCTGGATCGGGTAACCTTGGAACCCTTGGAAGAGCTGGCAAAGATCACCTGGAGCGGGTAACCTGGGGACCTTTGGAAGAGCTGGCAGAGATTACCTGGAGCGGGTAACCTCGGAACTCTTGGAAGAGCTGGCAGAGATTACCTGGAGCGTTTAACCTGGGAATCCTTGGAAGACCTGGCAGAGATTACCTGGAGCGGATAACCTGGGAACCCTTGGAAGAGCTGGCAGAGATTACCTAGAGAGGCTAACCTGGAAACCCTTGGAAGAGCTGGCAGAGATTACCTGGAGTGGGTAACCGCGGAACCCTTGGAAGAGCTGGCAGAGATTACCTGGTGCGGGTAACCTCGGAATCCTTGGAAGAGCTGGCAGAGATGACCTGGAGCGGCTAACCTGGGACCCCTTCGAAGGGCTCGCAGAGATTACCTGGTGTGGCTAACCTGGGAACCCTTGGAAGAGCTGGCAGAGATTACCTGGAGCGGGTAACCTGGGAACCCTTGGAAGAGCTGGCAGAGATTACCTGGATCAGGTAACCTCGGAACCCTTGGAAGAGCTGGCAGAGATGACCTGGAGCGGGTAACCTCGGAACCCTTGGAAGAGCTGGCAGAGATTACCTAGAGAGGCTAACCTGGGAACCCTTGGAAGAGCTGGCAGAGATGACCTGGAGCGGCTAACCTGGTACCCTTGGAACCCTTGGAAGAGCTGGCAGAGATTACCTGGAGCGGCTAACCTGGGAACCCTTGGAAGAGTTGGCAGAGATTACCTAGAGAGGCTAACCTGGGAACCCTTGGAAGAGCTGGCAGAGATTACCTGGAGCGGGTAACCTCGGAACCCTTGGAAGAGCTGGCAGAGATTACCTAGAGCGGCTAACCTGGGAACCCTTGGAAGAGCTGGCAGAGATTACCTAGAGAGGCTAACCTGGGAACCCTTGGAAGAGCTGGCAGAGATTACCGGGAGCGGGTAACCTCGGAACCCTTGGAAGAGCTGGCAGAGATTACCTGGAGCGGGTAACCTGGGAACCCTTGGAAGAGCTGGCAGAGATTACCCAGAGAGGCTAACCTAGGACCCCTTGGAAGAGCTGGCAGAGATTACCTGGATCGGGTAACCTGGGAACCCTTGGAAGAGCTGGCAGAGATTACCTGGAGCGGGTAACCTGGGAATCCTTGGAAGAGCTGGCAGAGATTACCTGGAGCGGGTAACCTGGGAACCCTTGGAAGAGCTGGCAGAGATTACCTGGAGCGTTTAACCTGGAAACCCTTGTAAGAGCTGGCAGAGATTACCTGGAGCGGATAACCTGGGAACCCTTGGAAGAGCTGGCAGAGATTACCTGGAGCGGGTAACCTCAGAATCCTTGGAAGAGCTGGAAGAGATTACCTGGAGCTGGTAACCTGGGAACCCTTGGAAGAGCTGGCAGAGATTACCTGGAGCGGGTAACCTGGGAACCCTTGGAAGAGCTGGCAGAGATTACCTGGAGCGGGTAACCTGGGAACCCTTGGAAGAGCTGGCAGAGATTACCTGGAGCGGGTAACCTGGGAACCCTTGGAAGAGCTGGCAGAGATTACCTGGAGCGGGTAACCTGGGAACCCTTGGAAGAGCTGGCAGAGATTACCTGGAGCGGCTAACCTCGGAACCCTTGGAAGAGCTGGCAGAGATTACCTAGAGAGGCTAACCTGGGAACCCTTGGAAGAGCTGGCAGAGATTACCTGGAGCGGGTAACCTGGGAACCCTTGGAAGAGCTGGCAGAGATTACCTGGAGCGGGTAACCTCAGAACCCTTGGAAGAGCTGGCAGAGATTACCTGGAGCGGGTAACCTGGGAACCCTTGGAAGAGCTGGCAGAGATTACCTGGAGCGGGTAACCTGGGAACCCTTGGAAGAGCTCGCAGAGATTACCTGTAGCGGGTAACCTGGAAACCCTTGGAAGAGCTGGCAGAGATTACCTGGAGCGGGTAACCTTGGAGGAGCTGGCAGAGATGACCTGGAGCGGCTAACCTCAGAACCCTTGGAAGAGCTGGCAGAGATTACCTAGAGAGGCTAACCTGGGAACCCTTGGAAGAGCTGGCAGAGATTACCTGGAGCGGGTAACCTGGGAACCCTTGGAAGAGCTGGCCGAGATTACCTGGAGCGGGTATCCTCAGAACCCTTGGAAGAGCTGGCAGAGATTACCTGGAGCGGGTAACCTGGGAACCCTTGGAAGAGCTGGCAGAGATTACCTGGAGCGGGTAACCTGGGAACCCTTGGAAGAGCTCGCAGAGATTACCTGTAGCGGGTAACCTGGAAACCCTTGGAAGAGCTGGCAGAGATTACCTGGAGCGGGTAACCTGGGAACCCTTGGAAGAGCTGGCAGAGATGACCTGGAGCGGGTAACCTGGGTACCCTGGGAAGAGCTGGCAGAGATTACCTGGAGCGGGTAACCTGGGAACCCTTGGAAGAGCTGGCAGAGATTACCTGGAGCGGGTAACCTTGGAACCCTTGGAAGAGCTGGCAGAGATTACCTGGAGCGGGTAACCTGGGAACCCTTGGAAGAGCTGGCAGAGATTACCTGGAGCGGGTAACCTGGGAACCCTTGGAAGAGCTCGCAGAGATTACCTTGAGCGGGTAACCTGGAAACCCTTGGAAGAGCTGGCAGAGATTACCTGGAGCGGGTAACCTGGGAACCCTTGGAAGAGCTGGCAGAGATTACCTGGAGCGGCTAACCTCAGAACCCTTGGAAGAGCTGGCAGAGATTACCTGGAGAGGCTAACCTGGGAACCCTTGGAAGAGCTGGCAGAGATTACCTGGAGCGGGTAACCTGGGAACCCTTGGAAGAGCTGGCAGAGATTACCTGGAGCGGGTAACCTCGGAACCCTTGGAAGAGCTGGCAGAGATTACCTGGAGCGGGTAACCTGGGAACCCTTGGAAGAGCTGGCAGAGATTACCTGGAGCGGGTAACCTGGGAACCCTTGGAAGAGCTGGCAGAGATTACCTGGAGCGGGTAACCTGGGAACCCTTGGAAGAGCTGGCAGAGATTACCTGGAGCGGGTAACCTCGGAACCCTTGGAAGAGCTGGCAGAGATTACCTGGAGCGGGTAACCTGGGAACCCTTGGAAGAGCTGGCAGAGATTACCTGGAGCGGGTAACCTGGGAACCCTTGGAAGAGCTGGCAGAGATTACCTGGAGCGGGTAACCTGGGAACCCTTGGAAGAGCTGGCAGAGATTACCTGGAGCGGGTAACCTCGCAACCCTTCATATTACACAAGGGAGAAACAGATTCATTGTAAAACCTGACAATGCTGTTTTGATCTTGTCTAAATATAAGGAGAACGTTGCCAGTGGTAAATCCGGTTTGGATTATGAACCTATTCTCTCCCTTTTTTTAGAGGTAAATGGGAGACAGAGTAAACACGATTTCTGCCCCAAGCTCGTTGATAACAAGAACTTGGTTAAACAAAGGAAACTCATGTGTGCTGATGTTAGAAATGTAAGGTGACGTTCGGCGGGGTCAGCAAATCTCCAAATACGAGCAGGGAAACAGAATTATAGACATAGGCTAATCTTGTTTGAAATGACAAGATGTCAACCGGAGTTGGAATTGATGCTTATGCAATTTGCAAAATAAATGCACAACTTACCTGGGATCTAATTAATAATAATGCATCTTTCCAAACCTCCCTATTGATTGATGGGCTGTCTGAAGTTTGTTGGGTTCACCATTTTACAGCTTTGTTTGCTCCTATTGGTTCCAATAACAAGAGAGAGGACATGGACTATATTGGTGACTGGTCCATTTCGTTTGAAAGAGATGATATCAAATGCTTAATTATAAAACAAAGCTCTTCCGTTCACCAGGCCCTGCCAGGCTTTCTAATAGTATGCTTAAAGTAGGACCTGGGTTGTGGACAAGCTTTATTTTCAAATTATTCCAACAGGATTTGAAGGCAAAGGAGATTCCCACTTCTTGGAAGTGTGCAATAGTAATTCCAACTTTCAAGAAAAGCGAATCCAAAAAACTATCGCCCAATAGCGTTGCTGGAAATTTTTGGTAAACTTTTTTCCTCCATGCTATTATGACACTTGACTAGCTGGGCAAGGGAAATAGGCTGTTTTGACCCACGTCAAGTGGGTTTTGTCAAGGGAGTTGGAAGTAACCTGAACTTCTACTTGTTGAATGTATTAAAGTTACAAGCTATCAAAGGCGGTACACAATAGTTTTTACGCTAGACTTGGAGCAAACCTTTGTTAGCGTGAATAGAGACCGGTTATGGAGGAAAGTGGCCTCCTGGAATTGTCCTAGAGACTTGCTACATGCAATTAAAGGGCTGTATTCAAATTCCATGATGCAGGTCAGATTACATTCATTGGGTTGCTCTCTAAAGAATCTGAGCTTATAGAGGATTGAATCAAGGGCGCCCTTCAGCATCTGCGTTATTTAATGTATACTTATTGGACTTGAATGTTCTAAAGCAAATGCTTTCCCGCCTAAAATGAATGGGAAATGAATGCCTTGGATGCTCTATGTGGATGAATTAGTCCATATAGACCGAATACCCATAGGACTGCAGCGCAGATTGGCACAATTACAAGACTATATGATAGCTAATGATCTAAGGATAAGCATAAAGACATCCAAAAATATTGATTTTTAAGCTCATTGAGGGGAATGCAAAACATCAATTTTAAATGGTATGTGGGTGTTCAGTACCTTCAGTACCTGGAACATGTTAACACAATGCTTTATCTGGCGATTCGTTGCCCATTCTGACTTTCTATAAACACAAGGTGGTTGCGATTTTAACTTATGGGGTGGAGGCAAGTCTAAATTTTCTATGGCAAACCGGGGAATTTCTGCAAGGTGCTTTCTGAAGGAAGGTGCTTGGTCTTCCTAAGGGAGTACCGATCGTGTCAGTTAGATTGGAATTTGGCCTGCAGTCCCTATATTCAATGACCTTTGGAAGTCTCTGTCCCTTGCTCGGAAAGCTGCCATGACATTCTTTCCTCCACCATAAAACATTTTAAGAACCACAGACAACAAAGAGGATGTTTGGCCTATTGGTCCATGGTAATTGAAATGCATTAACTGTTTAAAGGCTTTGGAAACCTCAATGGAGACATTGATAACCAACCCTGGAGCGGTTAAACAACAAATGTGATGCCAAAACTGGATTGACGATCAATTAAAGAGAGAACGTTTTAAAATGTCTCTGGATCTTGTAACAGAGAGCTGAGCTATGAATAATTTACCAAAACACTTGGTCAAATTTCCTAGTTCTTACCGTCGGAACCAGATTCTGCGTTCATGCCTGAACTTATACCCAAATAAGGAGCTATTGTTCAGTTGGCAACAAGGTGACTGGAAAGATTCTGGGTGTAGGTTTTGTTTAGGAGCGGGAATAACTAACACATTGAAGCACATAATAACTCGCTGGTCCACTTTGACTTCTTTGAGAGCGTGGCATCTGGGAGGATTTGTTGAGAACTTTAACTCATTGACGGTTGATGAATGGTGGATTCTGTTTTAGCGGGTGAAAATGTGCCTTTGATTTTTGTGGGTATAACATCTTTAGAGGACGTTTTTAAATCGCAATAAGGATATGTATGGTCCCATGTGATGAAATCATGACTTTTGTAGAGGATCCAGGAACTTCTTTGTGTTACTGTTGTAAAGGATAGGTGGAATTTATTTAAAGATGTATATATATAAAAGGTTTGTAATAAACCTAACATAATAAAAGAAAGGAAAACAAGACAATTGAACATAACATCATCGTTTACCTCTCCAAGTGATACATTCTAACTACTCAGAGCCTATCACCCGGCATGAGCAAATAACATTCTATGATCAATGGAATCCAATAGATTGTTTAGTTTATTAAAGGTTCAGCATCTTCAAACAAGATTCTCGGGAGGCAAATAACCCCAGTAGGAACAATAATATTACAACTGATGAGGTGTATGTCAGCTCACTGAAAAGTTGTCAGGCCTAGGACTACTTTACATTTAAAATTTAATAAAACTTTGTCCAAACCAGAAGTACAATATTATTCGCTTTTGAGCTCTGGTGTGCTCAGTAGGCCTTAGTTATCTGTCTTGTGTTTGATGATAGCATTTTTTCGTCATTAGTACGTATAGTTAAGGGTAAGACCACAGGAGGACCTTGTCACTATTAGAGAGCAGAGTTAAGGGTAATAGCATAGGAACACCTTTAAAGAAACGTGTGCAGTGATTTACTTGCATAACTTACAGGAACAATGCCAGTGTCTCATCTGCACCTAATTCCCCTTGTTGTGGCATTTCTTACAGTACTTTTTCTTTAGTGGTCTGTCCGTCAGAAAAGGACAATATATATTTGCACATCTGGATGCATGTTCATTTGTTTTAATGTTATATTTGCAACGAGGCTGTTAGCCAATGTTTCTGTAGGAAAATGGGTGGTAGTCTGGGCCATTTCAAGTTGTGAACTATGGGACAGGGTTCGACAACTTTCTTTTAATTTTGATTGATGAGGGAGTTGGCTTTCCAGAGACATGTCAAAGGTTCTTTTTGTAAAGCTGTATTTAGTGATAAATGTCTAAGTGCTACCCACCTATTTGTTTTTTTATTGAACTTGTTAAAGGGTTAAGCACAATGCAAGGGGAATTACTCAAGCCTACTGTGTTAATGGAGGGCATGGGTGACATGATTTGTCAGTAACTTTTGTAAATACTGTCTCTTTCATGTGCGAGTACTGGGAAGTAACTGTGAGTATTTCCCCTTATTGATGGTGTTTTGGATTTTACAATATATTTTCTAAAATCGTGATCTGCCTTGCTGTGTCTTCCGCTGATGAGGTGCAGCTGCTGTGTTTCAAATGGGACACTTTGGGCCTCATTACGGGTTTGGAGGCAGCTATTAGCTCCATGGCTGCCTCCAATCCGGGCTCCATTACCGGGTTCCTGCAATGAGGAATAACCGGGTCATTCTGACATTGGAGGACCCGGTAATTCCTCCTTGCAGGAACCATTCCCCATTCCCATTTGAGTCCCCATAGGTCTCAATGGGAATGGGTATGGAGGTAACAACAGGCAGATTACAAGTGTCCCGTTGTTACCTCCCTCTTCCCCTTGCGGGACTGGCAAAAACATCTGGTTTTACCAGGCGTCTGATCCGGGACCCGCAAAGGGAACCTCGTAATCGGCCCTGGCGGAATGAAGGGGGCCGGTCCCGTATCGGCCCCCTTCATTCCGTCAGCGCCAGGGTCGTAATGAGGCCCTTTAGCTCTCATTATGAGGTTGCTGGTAGGCGCTGGTACCGGAAACCTCAGGATACCGTTTCCGCTACTCAATATCCTGCTAATATTAGGATATTACGGGCAGGGCAGAACTGTAAGTACCCATTCCTGTGGAGTCCCAGAGTACTCCAAGGGAATGGGAACACTGAAGCCCCAGCACTGTTATTAAAGGAGCCGCTACTTCAGTGAATTATTTGCTGGTCGGGGCCTGAACTACCGGCAAGTCAGGCCTGCTGGAAGGTCACAGCCCCTACCGGCAGGCTCGGAGTGAGCCTGTCCGGACCGGCTCCTTCATAATGAGGGCCTAATTATGTTATTTTATTTTAGCACATTTCTCAACAAACTTCCCTTCATTGTCATTCGCTGTGTCTTCCGTGCTGCAACACTTTCTGCATTGTTCATCTGGCAATCCACTGGTACAGCCTCATTATGATTAGGTGTGTTGAGAATGGCACAATCCACTGTGTAATACACATGGGCTTCATATTATTATTTATTTAAACTCAGTTTGGTGCATTGTTCATTGAGCTGTCAAACTGTGTCATATGTGTTTTGCAGATTGCATTAAGTGCACGATGTGTGCAGCATTTACAGCACAACCCGAAACATGAATGTACTGATGTGTCAAAGTAGTAAATTGTCTGAGAGAGCATGCAGAAGATTAATTTGATATTGCTCAACTTTAAAGACATATGTCAGTGTTGTGCTTCATATTTGAAAACATAAATAACACGGACCATCTTATGTGCAACTTGTTAGACATATGTAACAGTTGTGCAGTATGTTAAAGAAAACCCACACAAGATGGATGTGCTTATGTGGAACTTGTTGGAGACATACGTTGCGGTTCAAAATTGTCATAGAAATTGGACCAAAAGTTTAATTTGATATTGTGCGATTTTAAAGACATGTGTCACTGTTGGACATCATATTAAAGTAGTAAGGAATATACTAAAAGATGGATACAATGTATTGCTTGACCTATGTCACATTTGTACATGTTATCAGACAACATGCTGTAGACCTGTGATGCATGTCTGTAAAGATTGCACATTCGTAAATCCAACCATGCTTCCAGTTGATGTGTTTGGAGCCATGCTTCCAGTTGATGTGTTTGGGGCCGTGCTTCCAGTTGATGTGTTTGGGTCCATGCTTCCAGTTGATGTGTTTGGATCCATGTTCCAGTTCATGTGTGTTGGGTCCATGCTTCCAGTTCATGTGTTTGGGTCCATGTTTCCAGTTCATGTGTTTGGAGCCATGCTTCCAGTTGATGCGCTTGGATCCATGCTTCTAGTTGATCCGTTTGGATCCATGCTTCTAGTTGATGCGTTTGGATCCATTCTTCCAGTTGATGCATTTGGATCCGTTCTTCCAGTTGATGCCATTTGGATCCATGCTTCCAGTGGATGCGTTTGGATCCATGCTTCCAGTTGATGTGTTCGGATCAATGCTTCTAGTTGATGCGTTTGGATCCATGCTTCCAGTTGATGCCATTTGGATCCATGCTTCCAGTTGATGCGTTTGGATCCATGCTTCCAGTTGATGCCATTTGGATCCATGCTTCCAGTGGATGCGTTCGGATCCATGCTTCCAGTTGATGCCATTTGGATCCATGCTTCCAGTTGATGCGTTTGGATCCATTCTTCCAGTTGATGCATTTGGATCCGTGCTTCCAGTTTATGCGTTTGGATCCATGCTTCCAGTTTATGAGTTTGGATGGAGTGTGTGTAAATACGTGAGGGGTTTCAGGATTCCCTATTCTTTGGTTTATCTTGTAAAATTTTTGGGTTATGGGTTTGACTGCTCTGTGAAAGCACGCTTGGGAGTGGCTGAACAGATTCTCTGTCATTGGGTTTACAGTGTTGGGATGTTTCAGGTGGTGCCTGTATTTCGCTGTTGGCCTATATAGTGGTAACGTTGTGCACGCAGCCACATATGGTCTACCATCAAAATGCCTTATAAGCTCGGAAATGAGGTTTTCATCATAAATATTGCATCCAAAGTAAGCCTTAAAACTTGTGTAAATTTGATTATCATATTAGGAAGTGGTGCAAAGTGGTGCTTGTGGTGAGAGGAGGGGACCCTGTGCTGTGCTGCTGAACTACTCATTGTATGTGCTGTTCCTTTAACCAGCCTACCCCACATTCAAAGCCTTCAAAAAGGCCATCCCCCGTAAATCGGAGCAAAGTGGTGTTGGCGGTTGGAGGATTGGATCCCATGCTGTGCTCTGCTGCTGAACTACTCATCGTGTGTGCTGTTCCTTTAGCCGGCCTACTCAGCGTTCAAAGCGTTCTAAAAGGCCATTCCCCGTGAAGGGGAGTGAAATGGTGCAAAGTGGTTTTGGCAGTGTTGGCGAGATGTGCTGGGGGCTCAGAGCCTCCACTTGGTCTTCACAAAGGTGTTTCTCTGGTTCATTGGTCCAGTGAACATCTTCCATCTCTACAGACCGCCTCCAGCGGCCGCAACAAGTTAGTAGGCTGTATCTTAAAATGCAGGAAGCAGCGGGTAGCAGCTTTAACAACTTTTCACTTCTAACCAACCTTAATTGCGGTAAGAAGTGTGTTGCGTTTTACAGGTCAGCCACCTGTTAGCCACCAATAGGCAAACACAGGAGGTTTAATGCTTAAGACTTGCTGATCAATGTTCGGTGTGGGATAAACTTCAGTTGTTGGTGTTTTCAGGCAGCTTGTCATCGCATCTGGGAGTCTGCTGTCAGTCTGTCAGTATGTAGGTCCTCTCCCATTTAGGCACAGAAACTGCGGGGCCAGGCCTTTGATCTGTGTCCCTGTAGGAGACATCACCTAGATACATTGTTCAATTAGGGGTGGCTTGTATAAGGGCATAACAGTGTTGCAACAAAAAACACTTGGGTCTTATGCCCAGACCTCGTATTGCAGAGACTGCGGTCAGAGGCCTGTGATCCGCATGAGGAATACAGAAAGTAAGTCTCGAAATGTCCTGACAGGGGCTGAGAAGTCAGTCAAGTGTGGAGGGCGTTGAAGTGTACACCCGAAAATGTCCTCTAGCTCTGTGAAAAACCCTCCATCTACAGAGGATGGGGTGACTCAGCTGCAGGAAGATCACCGGGTAGATCAGATTGCTGAATCACTGACAGTTAACCTGGGGGAAATCCATGGAGCGTCGCTGCCAACCAAGAAAAAGCAAAAAAGTCCCCAAGACTGGGCCTCCCCTATTTTGTACACAGTCCCGGAAGTAGTTCAAACAACACTGCACAGCGCTGATGATGGGTAAACGAAGAACCATGTCGGGTGGTCCAGGATGTGGAATGGGAAAGGGTCCCTGGACTCCAGCTGCTCAGTGGGGCTCAGCATTGATTACACATTTTTGTTCCTGGAACTTCAGTGGCGCCAATGCGGCTGCAAAGATTGGGGGCGGATGGCCTCAGTAATCACCCCACTGCGGCCGGGGCTGGTGCTGGGGCAAGTTGTGGATGAGAAAGGATGAGATGAAGGGCCATCCCACCTTCAGAATATGGAGATGGTGGATTCCCTCATTATGAATGACCTAAGTCTGATTGAATACGCAGGCTCAGTACTCTGCGATACGAAGCAACTGACCCCACAGGATATGAATGTAAAGAAGGATGACCCGAAAGTTGTGGAGTTTGTGGTGGAGATTCATGGAGGGACGAGGATCATCGGTGTCCCTGTTTAGGATCGGTAACAAAACCTGCACCAAGTGTAAGTGCGCGTGTAGAGACTGCAAGCTTGATTGAGAGCGTCACAGTCATGAACGCACCTAAGGAAAGTGTAAAGTGTGTACAGAGATAAGAATGTCATATGGGTAATTCAACAAACCGGCAATGCCTCTTTTTGGGTTCACCTACCTACCACTAAAATCATTGATAAGGAGTTGCCACGGGGTTCAAGAGGAGATATCCCAAACATTCCATCACCCCAAGCACGATTATACTTGGGCGAGTCCGACCGATCAGATGTACATCATACATTGAGAGAAGATGACGAAAGAATCCGACTGACTCACCCGACAGTTTCGCCTTGAAAGTAGTCCTTAGCTCATTTGTGACACTGTATGATAACATTTGGTCAGAAGTTAAAGCCCACACTCTGATGCTATCGGACATTAACTTTAAAGTTAAAGACCTGGAGGGAGGAGGTGGGGCGTTTTACACAAGCTCAGAAGGCAAAAGAAGGTCAGAGATTGACAAAAGAAGTAACGAGTGGTGGAGGCCTAAGGGTGCAAGAGAGTATTTTGGAACAGAGTGTTGTGATGAATCGACTGTAAATTCAGCAGTGAAAGGGGCAGAAATGACTGCATCAATGACAAACGTGGACTTGATTGTCTTTGAAGAACCAGGGAGGGGAGAGAGCAATCGACAAGAGTTTGAAGTCGATATGGGGCGAGGAGAGGGGCGGAAAGCCACGAGTAACCTTGCTAAAATTAATCAGCAGAGGATAACAAAAAACAAAAAAGCACAGCAAGAAAATACATCATCTTGAGCTTTTATGATGGGTCAGGGGGTTCAAAAGGTTGTAAGTGTGAGTGAAAAGGGGGACTATAGGGAAAAGGGTCTGGGGATTGGAATCCACACGATGAACGAGGCATGTGGGGGAAGGGAACAGGCAGGAATGGCATCCAGTGAAGGGAAAAAAGGGAATTGGGAAAAAGAGAATACTGACTCACAGTTAAATGTAAAGGCGCAAACTGTTGAGGCGGCCACAGAGCTCGGCCATGGAGATTTGGAGGTTAGCCTACCTCCATCTGATAAACAAGAGCAGCTGACTTTGCCTTCAAATATGAATGTTGTGCAGGCAAACCTGCTTGGGAAGAATGGCTTGGAGGACAGTGCAATCTTGACAATTGAAACACAGGCAGATAGCCGGCCCGTATGCTCAGGGAGGATTGGGATGATGAACAGAGAAAAGGCGCGAGTTATGGATGCTGAACGAGAAAGTGGGACGAGGGAGAGTGAGACTGTGAGGGCCCCAGTGGGTAGTTAGAAGGAATGTAAAAGACCTCAGTGGGTACGTGAGCCCGCACAGGGGGCTCAGGATGTCTGGGTCGGAAATGGCACCTGGATTGGAAAACTATATGTGCCAGAGGATTACAGGGAAGACAGTAAGAACAGGGAGTTAAGGTCGTCTGGGTTACAACAGATGAGGGCGTATGGTAGCGAGTTTGAAGGGGCCTCAGAGGGTCTTTGCCAGAGGAAAATAGAAGGTTTGCCAAAGCGGGAAACTAAATGCACCTTGAAGGGAGCAAGGAATATGAATGGGGCGGGAGTAGAGGTACTGAGGTTGAATGACGGATGTCCCCAGAAGGGGGGCAGGGATAGGAAATCGGAGAGAAAGGGTGGAGGAGGGAAGACATACAAGGCAGAGCTGAAGAGTCAGTGCGGTGCCAATCTTGACACCTGCCTCAGTAGAAGCAATATATTAACAATATTTGCAGAGATTCTGCCGCTAAGTCTATTATCCTCCTTCGATAATGATGGAGTGGAGTTCCCTCATTGGGAAGTGGTGGATTGTTGTAACCTATACTTTGGGTCCAGACTGGTGTTAGACACTGTTCTAGCAGAAAGTGTGAAACTTAAAACCATGGGCTTTGACATAATGCAGGTCGAAGATACAGTAGTGACAGGGAAGTAATTTGGTGAGACAGACAATCGAAAAATGTCTCAATTGGGTGGTAAGCGACAATTATGTGAAGGAAATGAAGAGGGGGTGGGAGGGGATCACGTCTTGCCTATGGGCAAAGGATCTGGCATACTGACTACTATGATGAGCAAGATTTTAAGAGAGCCCGAAGGGATAAGGCATTGCTTAAAAATAGTGTAGAGCAGGGAACTCTAAAGCTCATATGTTGGAACTCTAGGGGTCATGGGCAGTTGCAAGCGAATGTTGTTTTGGTCACAATACTGAGGGAGGCGGATTTAATTCTCCTACAAGAAACCTGACTAATGAAGGCCCATCTATTGGATGGGTAGGAGGTAGACTTCCAGTCGGCCAAGCCTAGTTGTGGAAGGCAGCCATCGGGGTAGTGCTAGTTGCAGGTCGGTCTTCATTGGTTCTGACGAAGGTGGATAAACTGACACTTCCGTTTGGGGCCATGGCAGTTGCCTCGTATAGTAAAGAACTAAACAGCAACCTACTCCTGATAAATGTATATTGGCCCTCTGGGACAGCCAATTTAGAGGTTTTCTTTACCCAAATTTCGTATTGCATCACACCGTGGCAGGAGAGGAAGGAGGGAGGTAATGTCATAGTCGCAGGTGACATGAATGCAAATTGTCTAGCTGTGATACATGATCGGGTAGGTGGGCATAGAAATGACCCTAAAGCAATTTCTGGTAGAAAATGGGTGAGGATGTTGAAAGCAGTAGGTTTGGTAGTGTTGAATGATTCCTTTGATTGGGGGAAGAGAGGAACGTACACATGGCATGGGGCTCTCTAACCTCTACCATCGATTATGTTGGCACAGATTTCGATTTTTTAGAAAAATTCAGTGATTTTAAAATTATTGAGAGTGAATTTAGTGACCACTGCATATTAAGGGCAGAATTTGCGGTAAGAAGGGCTGCAAACAGAATAAGGGGAAGGGAGTTAATCTCAAATGATAATGGCAACATACAGGGAGTGATACAGAACCATATAAGTTATCTGCGGACCCTGAATGGACCATTGGATCTGCAGTGGAAAATGAAAGTCTTTTGTACAGAAGCATTTGATGGGCTCCTGAATACTTTGAACAAGGGGCAGTATATAACGGGGGAAAGGAAAACAGTCAGACGAAGAGCAGTCCTAAACATGTGTTTCATGAGGAACTGGGGGAGGCAAAAAGGAGGATGAGAGGGAGTTGAGAATGGCTAGAAATCGACATCTTGAGGGGGATGCATATTCCAAAACTGTTAAGAGTATAAAACAAACATATAGAAATTACTGAAAGAGAAGGAGAGCAATTATGCTGCCGAGGGACACAGAACCAATGCTGGGTGTCTTTATCAGGAAGATGCTGAGTATTCTGGCAGTTGGTAAACTCAGGGACATGGAGCATTCTCTTAAACAACTAAATGCAGTGTCAAAGCAGCAATGGGTGGCCTTTTTTGAAGAGCTGTATGGGAGCAGGGAGGAGGTAATAGGAGGGACCCAGGAAGCAGTAGCCGAAGGATGGGTGGACGAGAGATCACTGCCAAAGGAGATGGAGGAGATCACAGCCTTCATTAGGGCATGCAGTAACTCTCAAGCAGCAAGTCCGAATGGGCTGTCCAATGCCCTATTCAAGTCCGAACCAGAAATCTGGGGGAAGATGTTGATAATCAGATTCAGAGATTTTGTAAGATCCGGGGGTTAGGGGGTTCCCATCTTCATGGGAACTGGCTAATGTAGTTCCTATTTACAAGTGGGGGACAAGAAACAATCCCAAGAACTTTAGAGCGATCTCACTGATTGATGCAGATTGTAAACTGTTTTCATTAGTGCTCTTGGGCCATCTAAATGAATGGGTCAGGGACACAAAGAGGCTCTCAATGCTTCAAACAGGTTTTAGAAAGGGGCACTCAACATCCCTGAATGCAGTAGTGCTAGGAATCTTCCAGCAGTTTGTGTGGGCATTGAAGGAAGGGTTGATTGTTGTAGTCTCCATAGACCTATCAAATACGTTAGATAGGGTTGATCGAAAAATACTATGGACTAAATTGCATGAATCGGGGCTCCCTGGTGACTTATTGAAGATCTTGATGAAAATGCATTGTAACTCAGCAATCCAAATAAGATTAAATAAAGAAGGTGACTAATCTAGGCATATAAAAGTAAAAAAGGGTGTACAGCATTTAGCTCTGTGCATCTTCAACTTGTACGTTTCTGGCGCTTGGGAATATCTTGTGAAGTGTGGTTTTGTGTCACCTCAAATGGGCAATTTGAGAGTACCTGGGTCATCGTATGTGGGTGACTTCAAGCTATTCAATGTCACAAAAAGGGTCTGCAATAACCTTTGAAGGCTTTACTCGGGTATGCTGTTAAAAACGGGCTAAAGATCAATGCTGCAAAGACAAAAATGTTTTAATTCTCTAGAGGAGAGAAATGGGAGGATATGTCATGATTCGTAGAGGAGTGCAAACATGGATGTTCTGATCACATGACTTATTTGGGTTTCGAAATGTTTGCACGCCCATCAAGTGGACCAATCTGTGCGGGGTTATAAGCAAAGGTGGAAGCGTTGTCCATACAACTAACAAAACTGGATGTAAGATTTGGTAAGTTCTTAATCAAACCGGTCCTCAAGTTCTATGAGGGGAAAATTGAACCTAAATTGTTGTACAATGGGGAATGGTTCGGGCCACCCTTATTGAAGGGTGGGAGTCCCTGGAAGCCTTGATTTGGAGGCGCTGCTTGAAACTACCGAATGCAACCCGATGCCAGCAAAACGGTTTGAACTACGGCTGCTATCACTCAAGGCTCGAGTTTGCTGGAAAAAAGTGTCACTGTTAGCAAAACTTGTTGGCCCTATGGAAGACACGCTCTATGAACAACTAAAAAAACATTAACAGGCCGATTCATGGAATAAATGTGCGCCGAAAATCCCGGCGCAGAGGGGCCAATACGTGCGCTGCGCCTAAAATCAGCGCAAAGCGCAGGGAAACCAGCGCACGTCGATTCATGGAAGTCCCTGCGCAAGAAAAGCAGAGGACGTGTGCGTAAAAAACGCGCGGCGCAGGCCGGCGCACAGGTCAACCAACGTCGTGCGCCACGGCCACTGCGCCATCACTCCGAGCGCAGCGCACAGCTCTAAAGTAGGCGGGACACAGGGCGGGACACTCGGAATGGGGAATAAAATGGGGCACAACACTCGGAATGGGGAAGAATGTGGGCGGCACGGGGAAAGTTAAGGAGGCAAGTGCGCGGAACGCCCACACGCTCGCATACAACACGTATTCATGGAATAGAATAGGGCAAAAAAGCGCACGCTCAAAGCAGCGCACAGGCACAAACAGGCACAAACACGACCGCCACAAGAAAGCAGGCGGTAGCGTCTCTGCGCCTGCAAGAAATGTGCGCTAAAAGGTGCGCCAACAAATAGCACCTATATACAGACATGATCAATGTCCAATACTGTGGCCCGCCAGGACAAATGACGTACAAAGGGGTACCCACAAACACAGACACGCGCAGAGAGAAAAAATAAACGTGTGCGTGCATACCGGGGTGCGCGGGAAGTTCCACACGCGAAATGGCCGGCTACGTGGATTCCAGGGGTGCGCGGGAAGTTCCACACGCGATATGGCAGGGTACGTGGATTGCAGGGGTGCGCGGGAAGTTCCACACGCGAAATGGCCGGCTACGTGGATTACAGGGGTGCGCGGGAAGTTGCACACGCGATATGGCCGGCTACGTGGATTCCAGGGGTGCGCGGGAAGTTCCACACGCGATATGGCAGGGTACGTGGATTGCAGGGGTGCGCGGGAAGTTCCACACGCGAAATGGCGGCTACGTGGATTTCAGGGGTGCGCGGGAAGTTCCACACGCGATATGGCCGGCTACGTGGATTCCAGGGGTGCGCGGGAAGTTCCACACGCGATATGGCAGGGTACGTGGATTCCAGGGGTGCGCGGGAAGTTGCACACGCGATATGGCAGGGTACGTGGATTCCAGGGGTGCGCGGGAAGTTCCACACGCGAAATGGCCGGCTACGTGGATTCCAGGGGTGCGCGGGAAGTTCCACACGCGATATGGCCGGCTACGTGGATTCCAGGGGTGCGCGGGAAGTTCCACACGCGATATGGCAGGGTACGTGGATTCCAGGGGTGCGCGGGAAGTTGCACACGCGAAATGGCCGGCTACGTGGATTTCAGGGGTGCGCGGGAAGTTCAACACGCGATATGGCAGGGAACGTGGATTTCAGGGGTGCGCGGGAAGTTCCACACGCGATATGGCCGGCTACGTGGATTCCAGGGGTGCGCGGGAAGTTCCACACGCGATATGGCAGGGTACGTGGATTTCAGGGGTGCGCGGGAAGTTGCACACGCGAAATGGCCGGCTACGTGGATTTCAGGGGTGCGCGGGAAGTTCCACACGCGAAATGGCCGGCTACGTGGATTCCAGGGGTGCGCGGGAAGTTCCACACGCGATATGGCAGGGTACGTGGATTGCAGGGGTGCGCGGGAAGTTCCACACGCGAAATGGCCGGCTACGTGGATTACAGGGGTGCGCGGGAAGTTCAACACGCGATATGGCAGGGTACGTGGATTTCAGGGGTGCGCGGGAAGTTCCACACGCGAAATGGCCGGCTACGTGGATTTCAGGGGTGCGCGGGAAGTTCAACACGCGATATGGCAGGGAACGTGGATTTCAGGGGTGCGCGGGAAGTTCCACACGCGATATGGCCGGCTACGTGGATTCCAGGGGTGCGCGGGAAGTTCCACACGCGATATGGCAGGGTACGTGGATTGCAGGGGTGCGCGGGAAGTTCCACACGCGAAATGGCCGGCTACGTGGATTACAGGGGTGCGCGGGAAGTTCAACACGCGATATGGCAGGGTACGTGGATTCCAGGGGTGCGCGGGAAGTTGCACACGCGAAATGGCCGGCTACGTGGATTACAGGGGTGCGCGGGAAGTTCAACACGCGATATGGCAGGGTACGTGGATTCCAGGGGTGCGCGGGAAGTTCCACACGCGAAATGGCCGGCTACGTGGATTCCAGGGGTGCGCGGGAAGTTCCACACGCGATATGGCAGGGTACGTGGATTGCAGGGGTGCGCGGGAAGTTCCACACGCGAAATGGCCGGCTACGCGGATTACAGGGGTGCGCGGGAAGTTCAACACGCGATATGGCGGGCTACGTGGATTTCAGGGGTGCGCGGGAAGTTCCACACGCGATATGGCCGGCTACGTGGATTGCAGGGGTGCGCGGGAAGTTCCACACGCGAATTGGCTGTGTGCTCCCAGGCATTACCTGTACACCCTCCACGGCCCCTGCAGGCAGCACACACAACAGGGAACTACCCTGCACACCTGCTCATGTCTCCCACCACCCCCACCCCCCATCCACCAGGGACACCCTCCACCAGGCCCCCACCCATGTCTCCCACCACCCCCACCCCCAGCACTGTGGGGAACCTGCCAGCAGGCCCCCACCCATGTCCAACCCATGTCTCCACCACCCCCAACCCCCATCCACCAGGGGCACCCTCCACCAGGCCCCCACCCATGTCTCCCACCACCCCACCCCCAGCACTGTGGGGAACCTGCCAGCAGCCCCACCCATGTCCAACCCATGTCTCCACCACCCCCACCCCCATCCACCAGGGACACCCTCCACCAGGCCCCACCCATGTCTCCCCCACCCCAACCCCCATCCACCAGGGACACCCTCACCAGCCCCCACCCATGTCTCCCACCACCCCCACCCCAGCACTGTGGGGAACCTGCCAGCAGGCCCCACCCATGTCCAACCCATGTTCTCCACCACCCCCACCCCCCATCCACCAGGGACAGCCTCCACCAGGCCCCACCCATGTCTCCACCACCAACCCCCATCCACCAGGGACACCTCCACCAGGCCCCCACCCATGTCTCCCACCACCCCCAGCACTGTGGGGAACCTGCCAGCAGGCCCCACCCATGTCCAACCCATGTCTCCCACCACCCCACCCCCCATCCACCAGGGACACCCTCCACCAGGCCCCCCCCATGTCTCCCACCACCCCCAACCCCCATCCCCAGGGACACCCTCCACCAGGCCCCACCCATGTCTCCCACCACCCCACCACTGTGGGGAACCTGTCAGCAGGCCCCCCATGTCAACCCATGTCTCCCACCACCCCAACCCCATCCACCAGGGACACCCTCCACCAGGCCCCCACCCATGTCTCCCACCACCCCAACCCCCATCCACCAGGGGCACCCTCCACCAGGCCCCCACCCATGTCTCCCACCACCCCCACCCCAGCACTGTGGGGAACCTGCCAGCAGGCTCCCACCCATGTCCAACCCATGTCTCCCACCACCCCAACCCCCATCCACCAGGGACACCCTCCACCAGGCCCCACCCATGTCTCCCACCACCCCAACCCCCCATCCACCAGGGGCACCCTCCACCAGGCCCCCACCCATGTCTCCACCACCCCACCACTGTGGGGAACCTGTCAGCAGGCCCCACCCATGTCCAACCCATGTCTCCCACCACCCCCAACCCCATCCACCAGGGACACCTTCCACCAGGCCCCACCCATGTCTCCCACCACCCCCAACCCCCCATCCACCAGGGGCACCCTCCACCAGGCCCCCACCCATGTCTCCCACCACCCCACCCCCAGCACTGTGGGGAACCTGCCAGCAGGCCCCCACCCATGTCCAACCCATGTCTCCACCACCCCAACCCCATCCACCAGGGACACCCTCCACCAGGCCCCCACATGTCTCCCACCACCCCAACCCCCCATCCACCAGGGGCACCCTCCACCAGGCCCCACCCATGTCTCCCACCACCCCCACCACTGTGGGAACCTGTCAGCAGGCCCCACCCATGTCCAACCCATGTCTCCAACCACCCCCAACCCCCATCCACCAGGGACACCCTCCACCAGGCCCCCACCCATGTCTCCCACCACCCCCAACCCCCCATCCACCAGGGGCACCCTCCACAGGCCCCCACCCATGTCTCGCCACCACCCCACCCCCAAGCACTGTGGGAACCTGCCAGCAGGCCCCCACCCATGTCCACCCATGTCTCCCACCACCCCCAACCCCCATCCACCAGGGACACCCTCCACCAGGCCCCCACCCATGTCTCCCACCACCCCAACCCCCATCCACCAGGGCACCCTCCACCAGCCCCCACCCATGTCTCCACACCCCCCACCCCAGCACTGTGGGGAACCTGCCAGCAGGCCCCACCCATGTCCAACCCATGTCTCCACCACCCCCAACCCCCATCCACCAGGGACACCCTCCACCAGGCCCCCACCCATGTCTCCACACCCCCCAACCCTCCATCCACCAGGGACACCCTCCACCAGGCCCCACCCATGTCTCCCACCACCCCCACCCCCAGCACTGTGGGAACCTGCCAGCAGGCCCCACCCATGTCCAACCATGTCTCCCACCACCCCCAACCCCCATCCACCAGGGGCACCCTCCACCAGGCCCCCACCCATGTCTCCCACCACCCCCCCCCCAGCACTGTGGGGAACCTGCCAGCAGGCCCCCACCCATGTCCAACCCATGTCTCCCACCACCCCACCCCCATCCACCAGGGGACACCCTCCACCAGCCCCCACCCATGTCCCCCACCACCCCACCCCCAGCACTGTGGGGAACCTGCCAGCCAGGCCCCCACCCATGTCCAACCCATGTCTCCCACCACCCCAACCCCCATGCCACCAGGGACAACCTCCACCAGGCCCCCACCCATGTCTCCCACCACCCCCAAACCCCCATCCACCAGGGACACCCTCCACCAGGCCCCCACCCATGTCTCCCACCACCCCCACCCCCAGCACTGTGGGGAACCTGCCAGCAGGCCCCCACCCATGTCCAACCCATGTCTCCCACCACCCCCAACCCCCATCCACCAGGGACACCCTCCACCAGGCCCCCACCCATGTCTCCCACCACCCCCACCACTGTGGGGAACCTGTCAGCAGGCCCCCACCCATGTCCAACCCATGTCTCCCACCACCCCCAACCCCATTCCACCAGGGACACCCTCCACCAGGCCCCACCCATGTCTCCCACCACCCCCAACCCCCATCCACCAGGGGCACCCTCCACCAGGCCCCCACCCATGTCTCCCACCACCCCACCCCAGCACTGTGGGGAACCTGCCAGCAGGCCCCCACCCATGTCCAACCCATGTCTCCACCCACCCCCACCCCATCCACCAGGGACACCCTCCACCAGGCCCCACCCTTGTCTCCCACCACCCCCAACCCCATCCACCAGGGCACCCTCCACCAGGCCCCCCCATGTCTCCCACCACCCCCCACCCCAGCACTGTGGGGAACCTGCCAGCAGGCCCCCACCCATGTCCAACCCATGTCTCCACCACCCCCAACCCCCATCCACAGGGACACCTCCACCAGCCCCCACCCATGTCTCCCACCACCCCAACCCCCATCCACCAGGGACACCCTCCCACCAGGCCCCCACCCATGTCTCCCACCACCCCACCCCCCAGCACTGTGGCGAACCTGCCAGCAGGCCCACACATGTCCAACCCATGTCTTCCCACCACCCCAACCCCCATCCACCAGGGGCACCCTCCACCAGGCCCCACCCATGTCTCCCACCATCCCACCCCCAGCACTGTGGGAACCTGCCAGCAGGCCCCACCATTATCCAACCCATGTCTCCCACCACCCCCACCCCCCATCCACCAGGGACACCTCCACCAGGCCCCCACCCATGTCTCCCATCCACCCCACACCCAGCACTGTGGGGAACCTGCCAGCAGGCCCCCACCCATGCCCAACCAATGTCTCCCACCACCCCAACCCCATCACTTCCACGAGGCACCCTCCACCAGGCCCCCACCCATGTCTCCCACCACCCCCAACCCCCCATCCACCAGGGACACCCTCCACCAGGCCCCCACCCATGTCTCCCACCACCCCCACCCCCAGCACTGTGGGGAACCTGCTGCCACAGGCCCCACCCATGTCAACCATGTCTCCCACCACCCCCCACCCCCATCCACCAGGGGACACCCTCACCAGGCCCCCACCCATGTCTCCCACCACCCCCACCACTGTGGGGAACCTGTCAGCAGGCCCCCACCCATGTCCAACCCATGTCTCCCACCACCCCAACCCCCAGTCCACCAGGTGACACCTCCACCAGGCCCCCACCCATAGTCTCCCACCACCCCAACCCCCCATCCACCAGGGGCAACCCTCACCAGGCCCCACCCATGTCTCCCACCACCCCACCCCAGCACTGTGGGGAACCTGCCAGCAGGCCCCCACCCATGTCCAACCCATGTCTCCCACCACCCCCAACCCCCATCCACCAGGGACACCTCCACCAGGCCCCACCCATGTCATCCCCACCACCCCCACCCCCCATCCACCAGCGGCACCCTCCACCAGGCCCCCACCCATGTCTCCCACCACCCCACCCCAGCACTGTGGGGAACCTGCCAGCAGGCCCCCACCCATGTCCAACCCATGTCTCCCACCACCCACAACCCCCATCCACCAGGGACACCCTCCACCAGGCCCCACCCATGTCTCCCACCACCCCCAACCCCCATCCACCAGGGACACCCTCCACCAGGCCCCCACCCATGTCTCCCACCACCCCACCCCCAGCACTGTGGGGGAACCTTCCAGCAGGCCCCCACCATGTCCAACCCATGTCTCCCACCACCCCCAACCCCCATCCACCAGGGGCACCATCCACCAGGCCCCCAACCCATGTCTCCCACCAACCCCCCCCCAGCACTGTGGGGAACCTGCCAGCAGGCCCCACCCATGTCCAACCCATGTCTCCCACCACCCCCACCCCATCCACCAGCGGACACCCTCCACAGGCCCCCACCATGTCTCCCACCAACTCCACCCCCAGCACTGTGGGGAACCTGCCAGCAGGCCCCCACCCATGTCCAACCCATGTCTCCCACCACCCCCAACCCCCATCCACCAGGGACACCTCCACCAGGCCCCCACCCATGTCCCCACACCCCCAACCCCCCATCCACCAGGGACACCCTCCACCAGGCCCCCACCCACTGTCTCACCACACCCCCACCCCCAGCACTGTGGGGAACCTGCCAGCAGGCCCCCACCCATGTCCAACCCATGTCTCCCACCACCCCAACCCCCCATCCACCAGGGACACCCTCCACAGGCCCCACCCATGTCTCCCACCACCCCCAGCACTGTGGGGAACCTGCCAGCAGGCCCCACCCATGTCCAACCCATGTCTCCCACCACCCCAACCCCCATCCACCAGGGACACCCTCCACCAGCCCCCACCATGTCTCCCACCACCCCCCAGCACTGTGGGGAACCTGCAGCAGGCCCCCACCCATGTCCCCCTGGCCCAGGTCCTGACGATACCAAATCATGGCAGTAATGGCCAGCATACCCAGCACAAACACCCAGGCAAGGATTGCATGCACCCACATAGTGAAATGCAATCACATGACACAACCCAAAGCAAGTAATGCAAAAGAACACATGTCCGCCAACACACACATACACAATGGGTGCAGTGAATGTCAAAACCCATATCATGACATTGTAGAAAACCAAAGAAAAAATGACACAAGTGTAAGATAATATAAAAATGTATTAAATAAAATAAGTAAACTAATACAACTATCTGGCAAAGCAAATAAAAGGTCCATGTCCGGGACAAAAAATGTAAACCAAAAAACCAAGGATTAAAAATCAATAGAATTTGTCCAAAGCAAAACATGTAGTAGGAAATCAAAGAAAAACCATTACGACATGGTGTAAAAATATGAAATTAAAAAATGTACTCCAAAAATAACAATATATACAGGAATGTTCAAGGGTCCATGAACGCCAACACCACTATGAAACCTAATACTAACTAGTTAAAAAAATCATGCTACAAAAAAAGTGCCATTGTCCCAACGCGGTCCAAAATATAAAAAGAAATTAAGGAAACCTAGCCTAACTAACTAAAAAACATATACAAAGGCAGCGGGCTAGGTCCTGCGGCTCACTTGGTGATGCTGGCCAGGCATCCTCGGAAACTCCATGTCAATGTCCTGGAGGCCGGGACTCTGTCCTGCCCCCGAGGTCTCGCAGGGACAACCCCATGTGCTCACCAAATCCCTGCGAGCCTCCTCGAGGCACTCAGCCGCGCCTCAAATCCGCCGACGCATGGAGATCTCGCCCTGGCCATGGCGAGCCGCCCCTCTTCCGCCCGCTGCCGCTCCGCACCTATCGCTGGCCAAACTCCTCCACACGGAACACCACGCCACCGCCAGGGTTGCCCTGCCCTCCGGCCGATGCCTGCCCTCTGATCTTGATGGCCCTGAGCCATGATGCCTCCCACGTCGAGCCCGCTGCTGCCTCGACGCCACTTGCCTCTGCCAGCACGGACGCATCCAGGCCTGATGGTAACACCGACGCCGTCGTGCCAGTGCCCTGCCCGATGATGCCGGCACATCTCCATCTGCTGGGGTCCACTTGGCTGTGTCGTCCAAACCCTGCTGGACCTCCGACTCCCAAAACTGCGGCACCGAGATGGATCCCCACCAGAGCTGGCTGCATTGGTCGGAGGCAGGTCCACAGGGGGCCATGGTGGCATCTGGGCCGGAAGACGGCAAGGAGAACGACCCGGGGATAGCCTGCACACGAGGAGGACGAGGGCCGTCAGATTGGCCATCACATGCAGGAACCCCCGAACATGGCCGATCCCCAATTGGGCCATGTCGCACGGTGGCACTTACGTTGATGGACCGTGCGTGCTCTCTCCGGGAAGCACGCACGGCATCACGAATCACAGCCGTGCGCATCGCGACCCAATCAGGACCTGCTCCACGCGGCCAGGGTTCCCACGGCCGCAGGTGGAGGGGAGTCAGTTGACATGGACATCCCCTCCTACACTGCGGACGGCGCCTGGGACGGGGCATCCCTGCTGGTGCATGGTGGGTGCACTCACAGGGTCAGGCGACAGCGACATGCACAGGCCCCTCCACGGTGACCTGTGCTGCCTCCTGCCCCCTGGCCCTGGACTGCACCACTTGCACAGCGAGATGCTC
>CM030325.1:1027350949-1027365776 GCA_002915635.3 Ambystoma mexicanum | reverse complement strand
CTGTGTACTTCACTGTCACTTGCACACCCTGCAAGCCCATGGAAACGGGAGCAGGAGGGGTGTGTGTGATCTGCTACCCAAGCATCTGAACCCAAATTCATGACAGCCTGCATGTGCCCAGCCACAATGCAGCGTATGCCCAGACCCACAAGGGCACACTGTTGCAAATAGAATAAATGAGAAAAACTTGCTATGAAAGTGCCGCGGGGGGGGGGGGCACCATGAGGTCCGAGACAGGATGCACGCCAGAATCACCTGTGTGGTCTGGGAATAAAACACCCATGGGCTCGTGGCCACACGGCTACTCTGTTGTGGGAGATTAGTGCTTGCTCTGGGCTGATCACCTCGCAGCTGACTGCTGAGGTGGGGGAGCTGCCTCAGAAGATGGGTGTGACTAATGGGAGGGCAGCCCACGCAAGAGCCACGAGTTTGCTCCTGCCATGCTGGCAAGCAGGGGGTCTGGTAGTTCTGGTTCTGGGTTATAGATGCATGCGAGGTCCCCATGCAAGTAACATCCCTGGATGACCTGACCTCCGCACGAGTTGCCTGCATCTTCGTCGAGAGCGTCCGTGTCAGACGCTCCAGCTTTCTTCTCTGTCCTTCTATGGGATGAAGCCTCAGCTCTAACAGCGGTCGTACTGAGGTGACGGAGTTTCTTCCCTCAGGCCTTCCCTGTGGCGCTGGGACTCCATGGAGTGGATTCCTCGGAGTCGCCGAGTGCCGCCCGCCTTGTCCATGTTGGACGCCAACATGTCCTCCCTGTGTGACCTGGCAGATGGGACTCGTGTAGCCTGCTCCAGTCGCTCCATCAGCCTTCTGGGGGAGCAATGGGAAGTGGCCACCCTATCCATGGCCTGATGCAATCATCTCGGAGATGTGCCTGTTGGGTGGCCATACCGTAGATGGATTGCTCCCAAGCGGTATTGCCAGTGTGGCATACGGCCCCCACGTCTGACGGGCACCACACTGCCTGGGGCAAGGCGGACTGCGCCTTGCTGTGCCGGCACGGCCTCAGGCTGGCAGGACTGCATTCCCTCTCTTGATCTGCAGGCCCAGGAACAGGATCAGAGATTGGGTTGTGTGGCCCTGCCATCCGTAACCACCGGAGTGCTGATTGCCGACACTGACATCCCCATTGAGGCATTGGCCCGGCTGCAGGTGGGTCGGACAGAGGAGATTTCTCTCGCCAAGAACACTCACCTGCGACTGCAGATAGGTGTCATCCTCCGAGTCTACACTGAGTATCTGCTGGGGGAGAACCCCGAGGACACCCCTTGAGCAGCACGACCTGCAGCAAATTGTGGGTTTTCACCCACAACACACACGGTCCCTCACTTGTGGTAGGTCGGCCCGGGTTGCCCTCCTGGGACGGCTCAACCATCCACATCCCAGCATCAACAAGTGCTTCGTCCCCTGCAAAGACATGAAAGAGAAAATGGAAACAGGCATTAGCACCATGGCATGCACAAGGGCTGATGAACAACAGAGGCCGTAGTTCTTACGGACACATGTCCCACATGACTGTGGAGCCTCCATGCATTCACCATCACTGCGTGCTGTAGGGGAGGCTCAGGGCATTACAATGTTACGGGATGGGAGAAGCACGCCGCTGCTCACTCATGCTGCTAGGCACTGGCCATCAGCACATTTGGCTGGTGATTGCCATGTCACAGGCACATGCTCACCACGATGGATGGACATAGCACCAAGTGAAAGGGGGGGGGCGAGTTTTTGGATTTCAACACTCTGGTCTGACATTGCATCGTCACTTCGAATAAGTATACCCTGTTTGTACATGGATTTTGCTAGTCCAAATAGGCACGATGCGACAGTGCCTTGTCTTACATCACAAAATGCAGTTAAACAATGTGATTCCACCTCCCCATCACCTGTAAAGGATTCATATTGCACTTCGTGAAGCACCGGTCCAGAAATGTATGAAGGGTACAGCGGAGCACTGAGGGTGGTGGGCAGAAGGGGATGCCAGTCAACAATCCTACTGGTGCTGGTGTTCATTCATGTCACGCAGTTTGCAGGGGTGGGTGGCACAATGAAGTTGCAAGGGGAGTGGGCGGCTGCAAGTGCTGTCGAAGGTAAGTAGGACTTGACGTCAAGGGCAGATGGTTGTTAGGCGCAGACAGTGCTGGGGGGTGGCCTATAGGGGTACAGAGTCCAGTCATGCAGTGCTGTGGGCTCGGAGGGGACAGGGGAGGTACACACTGCATCTGGCTCGGCAAGGTCCTTGCAGTTTCTTGTGTCCTGCAGAGTTGTCACATGCCGCAGATAATGTGCCCCTTGGATTGGGGATCTCATCTTGGTGAAAAGGGTGAGGCGCTATTGCCTTTGGAGCATGTGGCAGGCCAGTTTGCCAGAGGATGGCCTGATGCAGGACATTCCCTTCTCTGCGCACCCGGCACCTGTGGTTTTGGGTTCACAAGATTCCAAGTCATGCCAAGGACTCTGCATTGGCATGGGGCTTCAGACAGTGGTCATGACCGTGGCAAAGACATCCAGTTGTAGCTGACATGGAGTGGAGCATGGAGTGGGCCCTGTCAGGATGGGAGTGAGCCTTAAGGGGGAGCTGGATGGGGGGGAGATTTGGCAGCAATGAGCCTCGACTGACACACACTTCATGGGTCCGGAATACCAGAAGGTGTTGTGACAGTGGTGAAGTGTGGCTTTGCCTGTGGGGTGGTGAGGGTGAGCTGGGAGGAGGGAGAATGTGATCACTCCAGGAGAGAGGAAGTGCAGAGATGGAACGGAGAGGGGAAAGCAGATGAGATCAGAGCATCAAGAGTGTGCCCTGCAGGAATGAGTAGGGACAGACGGGAGTCTAGAGGTGAGAGGGAGTTGCTGAGGTCACAGAAAGGTCACGTGGGGGCGTCAAACAAGCATGCAGTGTGATGCGTACAGCACCAAGGATGAGGGATTTCTGTGTCTGGGGACATGAGTGAGGAGGAGAGGTGAGGACACTCAGAAAGGAAGTAGTACATTTGACCATTTTTCCCAGACACAGTACGGCACTGTTTGAAGATGTCAAGGTGTGGTGGAGAGAGACGTCACACAAGCCATTCCAGAGTGGAGTAGGTCTAAGTGGAGTGACAGTGGCAGGAATAAACCTCAGGGAAGCCAAGGGCACACCCCCCCGCTGCACAGTAGTGGCGGGCCAAGGAGAGGGTCTCCTGAACATCAGGTAGGAGTGTGTGAAGGATGCAGACAGAGCTGGCCGTCAGACATGTTTCCATGAGACCAAGGATTGTTCAAGGTGCATAACCTCATGTAAGTGACAGATATCGGAGGAATGCCTGATGCAGCCGCAGTGAAAGGAGTGTAATTGTGGAGGAGTTGACAGCCTTTGTAGGACTTACGGGGGAGTGGCTAGAGATCAGGGGTGCAGCATGTGTAGGAGTTGGGAGTGGGAGCGCGAGAAGGTTCATAGGGAGGGTGCAGGGGAAGTGCAGGATTTGATGAGGAGAGAGGAGGGGGACAGCAGGAGAGGTAAGGAAGTTGATGAAGATGTGGCGTAGAGCATTTCTCAAGGAGATTGAGGTTGGACCTAAAGGACTTGGACTGGGATGCCCTCGCATTACATACACATCAATAAGTGGCCTCTGAGGATTGAAGGAGGCCAGGAGTACACCCCAACCGGGTCCCACCATTGATGGTGGAAGAGGGACAAAGGAGAGAGGACAGGGACCATGTGAAGGGTCTATGGGACAGGCAAAGGCATGTATGAGCAGATGTCAGTGAGAGTTAGCTTGAGTAGGCTCAGAATGCACTGGTCAGGCAATAGGTGGGTCGCATTGGGAGGCAGGGTGCCCCATTTGACTTTTGGCAAGCAGGTGTCGTGAGTAGGGCACGATGGTCTGAACTGTAGAAGTCATGGAAGATAGACCATGAAGAGCAGCATGGAGTGTGAGGAATGGGCTCGAAACCAGACGGTTACCAAGCCCACAGGTAGGAGGTGGAATGTCAAGGCAACATCCACAGTATGACAGCATGTTGGTTGGCATTTATATACAGAGGACGACATTAGCATGTGGTATCATTTGCATGTCAGGCATGGTGAAGATGAAAACTTGAATGGCTGGGGGAAAGTATAGGAATGGTATGTAAGACATCAGATGAATAGACAGGGGTATGAGCAACATGTAGTGACAAAATGACAATTCAGGGGCAACTTTCATGGTGTCGGGCCATATGTGGCACTGTTGCCAGTAGGGGATAAGTGCTGTGGGCAGATGGTGTTGCACTGAACATACTGGATGGGGCACATGGTGCCACTATCAACTCTGCCACACACCCCCTTGACAAGGCACCCAACATGAATGCTTCACACACACACCATGCACATGGATAATACACACATGCATGTGCACTCACCGGATGATGCCTCGTTAATCAGGGAGGTCTCCCACACCTTGGAGTTGTCCCTCGGTGACGTAGGATCCAGCTACGGACTCGTGTGGTGTGAGTTCTATTTCCTGTGCTGGGGACCCACCTCCAGTCACCAAGGTTGCGGCATGACTTGAGGCAGCTTTATCCTTTGCCCTGCGCTTAAGGTCATTCCAGCGCTTCTGGCAATCACTAGCTATGCGCCTCACTACTCCAAGGGCACTTATTCTGTCAGCAATGGTCTGCAGTGTTGCCTGGCGTCTGGCATGTGTGGTCTTGGACCCTGCAACGATGACCATTTCCCTATCATGATCTGACACATACTGAACAAGTGCATTCAGTTCCGGCGTCTGTGAAGCTTGGCTTCCTTGATGGGCCGGACTGTGCAGCCGTGCCTGGTGCATCAGCCTGTGCCGGACGTGCACTCTTCCTCTTGCGCTTGGAAGGGGGTGGGGATCCAGAGTGTCCTACGCCGCTGTGGACACTAGGGCAGGAGCCGTGGTGGACTCAGTACTGGGTGTGTGGGATTGCCCACTCAGCATGGAGTAGGTGCAGGCATTGGGGGTAGTGGGATGGGGTCAGGCCTGATCTGAGGTGCATGAACTAGGACCGACCACAGTCTTGGCAGGGTGTATGAGAGGTGGGGTGGATGAGCCACACCCTGGCTATGGGGGCCAGCAGATGACCTATCTGGCATAGATGCGCGTGCCCTGATGACACCAATGTGCACCGGTGCACGTGCAGTGGACCTGCTGACCTGGATGTCAGCGATGGGATCACCCTCGGACAGGTCTGGTGCCACAATGGCCTGGTCCGACAAGGGCTGATCAGGGTTGGTATCAGCCACATGACTCTCAACTGGGGGGGGGGGCATTGGGTGTCCCTGACTGGTCCTCCAGACTGGGGGGAGAGGGGCACCCTGCAAGTCACAACCACGTCCCCTAGTGGATCCTCCACGGCCACACGTGTGGCTCGGCCACCTTTGCCACCCTTACGGCTTGCACGCCTCCAACCATGGCACTGATGGTATTGTGCGTATGGGAGTCGGTGTGCACAATTGTCCTGGGCAATTGGGTGTCAAAGGGTTGGGTACCAGATGGTATTCCGTACCCTAGTGCAGTGGCAAGGCTATATGACACCCCTGGGAAAGATGACGGGTCAACGCAACGCACAGGCACCCCAAAAAGTTAAGGAACGTGCACAATACCCCTCCTAGACCACGTGTGCTGATGGAAAACCCTGCACTACGCTGTGGCATCCAGTAACACAATGAACGTATGCGTGTCACACGCAGCCTAGAATGACCTCTGAAGGGGTAGGCTACACACGGGGCAAGCACAGAAGTTAGATACGTGCGTTGACTCACCGTCTGCCAGGTAAAAAGCGTGAAAAATGAGCGCGTTTGGTTGCAACACCCCCGCCAAAAGAAGATGTGTACGCTGTCTGAGGAGACAGGACAACAGTAGAAGGGGACACTGTTTGAGGGAACAGGCCCAGGTAAACCAGTACTAGAGGAAAAAGAGAAAAAGCTGTCAGAGGTAACAGGGAGTACGAACTGGAAACGCCGTGAAGTCAATCGCGTGTGAAACGACAAGAAGTACAGAATTCACCCACTCGCTCTCCACGAAAAGCACGTACAAGGAAATGGTGTTCAACACTACCTTTTATACAGGCCCACACGTACAGCGTCACTTACGGCGTGTACGTGCTTGGCCCATGTTCACCAATCACACGCTTTGTCACTTCTGCGTGTGGATCCTTTTTCACCAATCACACGCTTTGACACTCCTGCGTGTAGCTCACTTTTCACCAATCACACGCTTTGTCACTCCTGCGTGTAGATCCTTTTTCACCAATCACACGCTTTGACACTGCACGTGCAGGTAACTATTGACGCACATATGCTGGGGACGGCTTTTCGCGCGATTCGCTGAGTGTGGGGTTTTCACGTGCAAAATCACTCCCTATCAGGCTGTCCACGCGTTCAAACACGAAAGACCACGCTCCTGGCCAGGCGGCCAAATTAAAGTCCCCCAGAGCCCTGAGCACGCTCCCACCTGCCATCTGCTGCTGCCTGACTGCCTGCTGGCCACGTGCCCACAGTGCTGGTGGGGGGTGGTGGGAGACATGGGTGGGGGCCTGGTGGAGGGTGCCCCTGGTGGATGGGGGGTGGGGGGTGGTGGAGACATGGGTGGGGGCCTGATGGCAGGTGCCCTGCACTGCTGGGGGGTGGGGTGGTGGGAGACATGGGTGGGGGCCTGGTGGAGGGTGCCCCTGGTGGATGGGGGTGCAGGGGACATGATCAGGTGTTGCAGGGTAGTCCACTGTTTTGTGGGCTGCCTGCAGGGGCCGTGGAGGGTGTACAGGGTACACCTGTGAGGGCCCACCCAGCCTATTCGCGTGTGATAATTCCCGCGTACCCCTGTGATACACGTTCCCTGGCCTATCGCGTGTTCTACTTCACGCGTCCCCCTGTAATACACGTTCCCTGGCCAATCGCGTGTTGAACTTCCCGCTACCCTGTAATACACGCACCCTGGCTGTTCGCATGTGATAATTCCCGCGTACCCCTGTCATACACGTTCCTGGCCTATCGCGTGTTCTACTTCACGCGTACCCCTGTAATACACGTACCCTGGCAATCGCGTGTTGGACTTCCCGCTACCCTGTGATACACGCACCCTGGCTGTTCGCGTGTGATAATTCCCGCGTACCCCTGTAATACACGTTCCCTGGCCTATCGCGTGTTCTACTTCACGCGTACCCTGTAATACACGTACCCTGGCCAATCGCGTGTTGGACTTCCCGCTACCCCTGTAATACACGCACCCTGGCTGTTCGCGTGTGATGATTCCCGCGTACCCCTGTAATACACGTTCCCTGGCCTATCGCGTGTTCTACTTCACGCGTACCCCTGTAATACACGTACCCTGGCTGTTCGCGTGTGGTGATTCCCGCGTACCCCTGTAATACACGTTCCCTGGCCTATCGCGTGTTCTACTTCACGCGTACCCCTGTAATACACGCACCCTGGCTGTTCGCGTGTGGTGATTCCCGCGTACCCCTGTAATTCACGTTCCCTGCCTAGTCGCGTGTAGTACTTCCCGCGTACTCATGATTTGAAGATTGCCCGCTTTGCTTTCCTTGTTTGCCTGCCCTGTGAAGTGGTCCAGGGTTAGCGCAGCCCTTAGCGATGATTTAGCGATTTTGATGGCTTTTCCTTGCGCGAGGGCGTTCTTGGGGGCGTTACTGGCGCTGCTGCAGGCTCGCTGCGATTCTCTGCGCCACGGCTGGTTTGGGAGCTTGAAATCCATGAATACGCTGTGCGCGGAAATCTGTTTTAGCGCACGTGCCTGGCGCAGACTATCGCAGGCGCACGCTGTGCGCCAGCCGCGTGCGCTACTTGTGCGCTGGATTCTATGAATTAGCCTGTGTGTAACAATGAAGACATTGGGTAAGTAGGCGGATGTCCTATTTGTCTTGGAAAAGGAGTGCGAGCAAGTCATGGAGGAGCTGGGACTGGACATGGAACTGTTGTTAAATAATCTGGGAAAAGTTAAGAAATCCCCCTTTGACAAAGATTGGTGTGACACACTGGAATGTTTCCATGCTTACCTTTCCTGTGCGTGTTCTGTCAACAGAACATACGTCCAGGGGAACTATTTTCTATATATGTTTCAATTCCCGAATAAATGAATGCGCAATCAACTTCTTAGGTTGAGGTGGAATATATTAGACTCCAAGGAAGTTCCCCTGAAGCGGGGAGGGCTAGGGGAGAATGAAGGGGAATGCAGCTTCTGTGGAACTGATGGCATGGTTGAAACAAGCAGACATATGGTCTTGGACTGTTTGGCCTTGGAAGAGGCAAGAAAGACACATATGAGCGAATTGTGTAGCAAATGGATGGCGCTGCTGGTCGATCAAGTATGTCAACGACGTGTCTGTATCAATAGTACCAAAGACAGACTTGAAATTGCATCCAACCTTAAATATTAAGAGTTAACAAAGGGGACATCTGCCTGAAATATGATAGGATGAGGGGCATTAAGGAAAATGGAGAAGGCAAATGAAAAGCCTAAGATTACTAATTGGATATTTAATGATTTTTAACATTGTTTGTTTCAAAACGTTGAGATTTGTTGCTTCTTTCAGAAATTGTATTGTGATTTCTACCGTCTTTTTGTATGGAAATGTAAAGGTTTTATTTTAAAGCAAAACAATGAAACAAAAAACAAAAAGTAAGGAAGGCAAATGCCTTTACTTTTAATTCTCTTTTTGAGCCTGAGGCAACGTGTGTTTCAAATTAGCTCAATGCTTTTTCAAGGGTTCACATGTGATTAAAATTAATACAAAATGAAAGATAAATACACTGATATATACAATTATGAAATACACAGTATCTTATGGTACGTTATGTTAAAGAGGTTTAATAGAGTGTAACAACTTCCCACAAGATGCTTTGGTGCTGTAGGGCTTGAAGGCCACCATCACAAGTTAGGAACAAAGTTCAAGATGAATTCATCGAAAAAAGAAGGGTTTAAGATATGGCAGAAAGATCAGCAAATTTGGTTCCTTGTGAAGTCATACTGGGAGTGAGGTCTAGATTCTGGTCCATTGACCACAAGGGTACAACCACCTCGCCTTTCTTTCCAAAATCGAGAGCTGTATAGGCTGCCATCCTGATTCCATCTCAAAAGACGAGGAGAAGAGTAAAGGCTTAATTTCGAGGCCTTGAAAGGTGGAAGTAGGGTATTGGAGACTATTATGAAATAGGCCCATGCTTTTATAAATATCTGGTGTCTTACCAGGAGGCGGTGCAAGGTACACGTGCCCAGAGTTACACAGTCATGTTTTATAAGTTTACATAAGAGTCTGGCTGTGTCATTCTGCACTTTTGCTGGGCGCAGTATCTGATATTTAGGAAGTCCCAGGTAGAGGCTATCCCCAAAGACCAGACGTGAGGACATGAGAGAAGGATGGGACAACGAAAGAAAAGGAAGATTGGGCTTCATTTTCCTCATCAGAAAAAAGAAAAAAAAAGGATTACTAACAGTTGTTATTTGACTGTTTAATCACAATTTATTATCTGTGATACTACCTAAATTCTTGACTCCGGGTTTTGGTTCAGTATTTTGTCAATATTATATGAGCAGCACTTATCTCCTGCATGACTAAGACCCACTGTACCTTTGCTCTTCAGCAATTAAGGTAGAGAAAACACTGACACATCAGATCGTATTACAGAATCAACACACACTAGTAGAACTCTAATTCGGTTAGGCTAATATTCGTCTTCTTACTCTGATTAACATAAAAGCATATGTCTTTGGTAGCCATTGGCTACAGGCAGGGCATTACACTGATTAATATAACAGCATGTGTCTTTGGTATCCATTGGCTGTAGGCAGGGCATTACACTGATTAATATAACAGCATGTGTCTTTGGTAGCCATTGTGCTACAGGCAGGACATTACACTGATTAATATAACAGCATGTGTCTTGGTAGCCACTGTGCAAAAGGCATGACATTACACTGATTATGTCTTTGGTAGCACTGATTAATACTGATTAATATAACAGCATGTGTCTTTGGTAGCCATTGGCTACAGGTAGGGCATTACACTGATTAATATAACAACATATGTCTTTGGTAGCCACTGTGCTACAGGCAGGGCATTACACTGATTAATATAACAGCATGTGTCTTTGGTAGCCATTGGCTGTAGGCAGGGCATTACACGGATTAAAATAACAGCATGTGTATTTGGTAGCCATTGGCTGTAGGCAGGGCATTACACGGATTAATATAACAGCATATGTCTTTGGTAGCCATAGGCTACAGGCAGGGCATTACACGGATTAATATAACAACATATGTCTTTGGTAGCCACTGTGCTACAGGCAGGGCATTACACAGATTAATATAACAGCATCTGTCTTTGGTAGCCATTGGCTGTAGGCAGGGCATTACACTGATTAATATAACAGCATGTGTCTTTGGTAGCCATTGGCTGTAGGCAGGGCATTACACTGATTAATATAACAGCATGTGTCTTTGGTAGCCATTGGCTGTAGGCAGGGCATTACACTGATTAATATAACAGCATGTGTCTTTGGTAGCCATTGGCAGTAGGCAGGGCATTACACTGATTAATATAGCAGCATGTGTCTTTGGTAGCCATTGGCTGTAGGCAGGGCATTACACGGATTAATATAACAGCATGTGTCTTTGGTAGCCATTGGCTGTAGGCAGGGCATTACACGGATTAATATAACAGCATGTGTCTTTGGTAGCCATTGGCTGTAGGCAGGGCATTACACGGATTAATATAACAGCATGTGTCTTTGGTAGCCATTGGCTGTAGGCAGGGCATTACACTGATTAATATAACAGCATGTGTCTTTGGTAGCCATTGGCTGTAGGCAGGGCATTACACGGATTAATATAACAGCATGTGTCTTTGGTAGCCATTGGCTGTAGGCAGGGCATTACACGGATTAATATAACAGCATGTGTCTTTGGTAGCCATTGGCTGTAGGCAGGGCATTACACTGATTAATATAACAGCATGTGTCTTTGGTAGCCACTGTGCTACAGGCAGGGCATTACACTGATTAATATAACAGCATGTGTCTTTGGTAGCCATTGGCTGTAGGCAGGGCATTACACTGATTGATATAACAGCATGTGTCTTTGGTAGCCATTGTGCTACAGGCAGGACATTACACTGATTAATGTAACAGCATGTGTCTTGGTAGCCACTGTGCAAAAGGCATGACATTACACTGATTATGTCTTTGGTAGCACTGATTAATACTGATTAATATAACAGCATGTGTCTTTGGTAGCCATTGGCTGTAGGCAGGGCATTACACGGATTAATATAACAGCATGTGTCTTTGGTAGCCATTGTGCTACAGGAAGGACATTACACTGATTAATATAACAGCATGTGTCTTGGTAGCCACTGTGCAAAAGGCATGACATTACACTGATTATGTCTTTGGTAGCACTGATTAATACTGATTAATATAACAGCATATGTCTTTGGTAGCCATTGGCTACAGGCAGGGCATTACACTGATTAATATAACAACATATGTCTTTGGTAGCCACTGTGCTACAGGCAGGGCATTACACTGATTAATATAACAGCATGTGTCTTTGGTAGCCATTGGCTGTAGGCAGGGCATTACACGGATTAATATAACAGCATGTGTCTTTGGTAGCCATTGGCTGTAGGCAGGGCATTACACTGATTAATATAACAGCATGTGTCTTTGGTAGCCATTGGCTGTAGGCAGGGCATTACACTGATTAATATAACAGCATGTGTCTTTGGTAGCCATTGGCTGTAGGCAGGGCATTACACTGATTAATATAACAGCATGTGTCTTTTTGGTAGCCACTTGCTACAGGCAGGGCATTACACTGATTAATATAACAGCATGTGTCTTTGGTAGCCATTGGCTGTAGGCAGGGCATTACACTGATTAATATAACAGCATGTGTCTTTGGTAGCCATTGGCTGTAGGCAGGGCATTACACGGATTAATATAACAGCATGTGTCTTTGGTAGCCATTGTGCTACAGGCAGGACATTACACTGATTAATATAACAGCATGTGTCTTGGTAGCCACTGTGCAAAAGGCATGACATTACACTGATTATGTCTTTGTAGCACTGATTAATACTGATTAATATAACAGCATATGTCTTTGGTAGCCATTGGCTACAGGCAGGCATTACACTGATTAATATAACAACATATGTCTTTGGTAGCCACTGTGCTACAGGCAGGGCATTACACTGATTAATATAACAGCATGTGTCTTTGGTAGCCATTGGCTGTAGGCAGGGCATTACACTGATTAATATAACAGCATGTGTCTTTGGTAGCCATTGTGCTACAGGCAGGGCATTACACTGATTAATATAACAGCATGTGTCTTGGTAGCCACTGTGCAAAAGGCATGACATTATAACAGCATGTGTCTTTGGTAGCCATTGGCTATAGGCAGGGCATTACACTGATTAATATAACAGCATGTGTCTTTGGTAGCCATTGGCTGTAGGCAGGGCATTACACTGATTAATATAACAGCATGTGTTTGGTAGCCATTGTGCTGCAGGCAGGACATTACACTGATTAATATAACAGCATGTGTCTTGGTAGCCACTGTGCAAAAGGCATGACATTACACTGATTATGTCTTTGGTAGCACTGATTAATACTGATTAATATAACAGCATATGTCTTTGGTAGCCACTGTGCTACAGGCAGGCATTACACTGATTAATATAACAGCATGTGTCTTTGGTAGCCATTGGCTCTAGGCAGGGCAATACACTGATTAATATAACAGCATGTGTCTTTGGTAGCCATGTGCTACAGGCAGGACATTACACTGATTAATATAACAGCATGTGTCTTTGGTAGCCACTGTTAAGAGGCATTACTAATATAACAGCATGTGTCTTTGGTAGCCATTGGCTGTAGGCAGGGCATTACACTGATTAATATAACACATGTGTCTTGGTAGCCATTGGCTGTAGGCAGGGCATTACACTGATTAATATAACAGCATGTGTCTTTGGTAGCCATTGGCTGTAGGCAGGGCATTACACTGATTAATATAACAGCATGTGTCTTTGGTAGCCATTGTGCTACAGGCAGGACATTACACTGATTAATATAACAGCATGTGTCTTGGTAGCCACTGTGCAAAAGGCATGACATTACACTGATTATGTCTTTGGTAGCACTGATTAATACTGATTAATATAACAGCATGTGTCTTTGGTAGCCATTGGCTGTAGGCAGGGCATTACACTGATTAATATAACAGCATGTGTCTTTGGTAGCCATTGTGCTACAGGCAGGACATTACACTGATTAATAATACAGCCAGCATGTGTCTTGGTAGCCACTGTGCAAAAGGCATGACATTACACTGATTATGTCTTTGGTAGCACTGATTAATACTGATTAATATAACAGCATATGTCTTTGGTAGCCATTGGCTACAGGCAGGGCATTACACTGATTAATATAACAACATATGTCTTTGGTAGCCATGTGCTACAGGCAGGGCATTACACTGATTAATATAACAGCATGTGTCTTTGGTAGCCATTGGCTGTAGGCAGGGCATTACACTGATTAATATAACAGCATGTGTCTTTGGTAGCCACTGTGCTACAGGCAGGGCATTACACTGATTAATATAACAACATGTGTCTTTGGTAGCCATTGGCTGTAGGCAGGGCATTACACTGATTAATATAACAGCATGTGTCTTGGTAGCCATGGCTGTAGGCAGGGCATTACACTGATTAATATAACAGCATGTGTCTTTGGTAGCCATTGGCGTAGCAGGGCATTACACTGATTAATATAACAGCATGTGTCTTTGGTAGCCATTGGCTACAGGCAGGGCATTACACTGATTAATATAACAACATATGTCTTTGGTGGCCACTGTGCTACAGGCAGGGCATTACACTGATTAATATAAAAGCATGTGTCTTTGGTAGCCATTGGCTGTAGGCAGGGCATTACACTGATTAATATAACAGCATGTGTCTTGGTAGCCACTGTGCAAAAGGCATGACATTACACTGATTATGTCTTTGGTAGCACTGATTAATACTGATTAATATAACAGCATATGTCTTTGGTAGCCATTGGCTACAGGCAGGGCATTACACTGATTAATATAACAACATATGTCTTTGGTAGCCACTGTGCTACAGGCAGGGCATTACACTGATTAATATAACAGCATGTGTCTTTGGTAGCCATTGGCTGTAGGCAGGGCATTACACTGATTAATATAACAGCATGTGTCTTTGGTAGCCATTGTGCTTAGGCAGGCATTACACTGATTAATATAACAGCATGTGTCTTGGTAGCCACTGTGCAAAAGGCATGACATTACACTGATTATGTCTTTGGTAGCAACTGATTAATACTGATTAATATAACAGCATGTGTCTTTGGTAGCCATTGGCTGTAGGCAGGGCATTACACTGATTAATATAACAGCATGTGTCTTTGGTAGCCATTGTGCTACAGGCAGGGCATTACACTGATTAATATAACAGCATGTGTCTTTGGTAGCCATTGGCTGTAGGCAGGGCATTACACTGATTAATATAACAGCATGTGTCTTGGTAGCCATTGGCTACAGGCAGGGCATTACACTGATTAATATAACACATATGTCTTTGGTAGCCACTGTGCTACAGCAGGCATTACACTGATTAATATAACAGCATGTGTCTTTGGTAGCCATTGCTGTAGGCAGGGCATTACACGATTAATATAACAGCATGTGTCTTTGGTAGCCACTGTGCAAAAGGCATGACATTACACTGATTATGTCTTTGGTAGCACTGATTAATACTGATTAATATAACAGCATAT
>CM030325.1:1027179390-1027350929 GCA_002915635.3 Ambystoma mexicanum | reverse complement strand
CATGTGTCTTTGTAGCCATTGGCTGTAGGCAGGGCATTACACTGATTAATATAACAGCATGTGTCTTTGGTAGCCATTGGCTGTAGGCAGGGCATTACACTGATTAATATAACAGCATGTGTCTTGGTAGCCATTGTGCTACAGGCAGGGCATTACACTGATAATATAACAGCATGTGTCTTTGGTAGCCATTGTGCTACAGGCAGGGCATTACACTGATTAATATAACAGCATGTGTCTTTGGTAGCCATTGTGCTATAGGCAGGACATTACACTGATTATATAACAGCATGTGTCTTGGTAGCCACTGTGCAAAAGGCATGACATTACACTGATTATGTCTTTGGTAGCACTGATTAATACTGATTAATATAACAGCATATGTCTTTGGTAGCCATTGGCTACAGGCAGGGCATTACACTGATTAATATAACAACATATGTCTTTGGTAGCCACTGTGCTACAGCAGGCATTACACTGATTAATATAACAGCATGTGTCTTTGGTAGCCATTGGCTGTAGGCAGGGCATTACACTGATTAATATAACAGCATGTGTCTTTGGTAGCCATTGTGCTACAGGCAGGACATTACACTGATTAATATAACAACATATGTCTTTGGTAGCCACTGTGGCTACAGGCAGGGCATTACACTGATTAATATAACAGCATGTGTCTTTGGTAGCCATTGGCTGTAGGCAGGGCATTACACTGATTAATATAACAGCATGTGTCTTTGGTAGCCATGTGCTACAGGCAGGGCATTACACTGATTAAATAACAGCATGTGTCTTTGGTAGCCATTGGCTGTAGGCAGGGCATTACACTGATTAATATAACAGCATGTGTCTTTGGTAGCCACTGTGCTACAGGCAGGGCATTACACTGATTAATATAACAGCATGTGTCTTTGGTAGCCATTGGCTGTAGGCAGGGCATTACACTGATTAATATAACAGCATGTGTCTTTGGTAGCCATTGGCTACAGGCAGGACATACACTGATTAATATAACAGCATGTGTCTTGGTAGCCACTGTGCAAAGGCATGACATTACACTGATTATGTCTTTGGTAGCACTGATTAACTGATTAATATAACAGCATAGTGTCTTTGGTAGCCATTGGCTGTAGGCAGGGCATTACACTGATTAATATAACAGCATGTGTCTTTGGTAGCCATGTGCTACAGGCAGGACATTACACTGATTATATAACAGCATGTGTCTTGGTAGCCACTGTGCAAAAGGCATGACAATTACACTGATTATGTCTTTGGTAGCACTGATTATACTGATTAATATAACAGCATGTGTCTTTGGTAGCCACTTGCTACAGGCAGGGCATTACACTGATTAATATAACAGCATGTGTCTTTGGTAGCCATTGGCTGTAGGCAGGGCATTACACTGATTAATATAACAGCATGTGTCTTTGGTAGCCATTGGCTGTAGGCAGGGCATTACACTGATTAATATAACAGCATGTGTCTTTGGTAGCCATTGCTGTAGGCAGGGCATTACACTGATTAACATGATTATGTCTTTGGTAGCACTGATTAATACTGATTAATATAACAGCATGTGTCTTTGGTAGCCATTGGCTGTAGGCAGGGCATTACACTGATTAATATAACAGCATGTGTCTTTGGTAGCCATTGGCTGTAGGCAGGGCATTACACTGATTAATATAACAGCATGTGTCTTTGGTAGCCATTGGCTGTAGGCAGGGCATTACACTGATTAATATAACAGCATGTGTCTTTGGTAGCCATTGGCTGTAGGCAGGGCATTACACTGATTAATATAACAGCATGTGTCTTTGGTAGCCATTGGCTGTAGGCAGGGCATTACACTGATTAATATAACAGCATGTGTCTTGGTAGCCATTGGCTACAGGCAGGGCATTACACTGGATTAATATAACAGCATGTGTTTTGGTAGCCATTGGCTACAGGCAGGGCATTACACTGATTAATATAACAGCATGTGTCTTTGGTAGCCATTGGCTGTAGGCAGGGCATTACACTGATTAATATAACAGCATGTGTCTTTGGTAGCCATTGGCTGTAGGCAGGGCATTACACTGATTAATATAACAGCATGTGTCTTTGGTAGCCATTGTGCTACAGGCAGGACATTACACTGATTAATATAACAGCATGTGTCTTGGTAGCCACTGTGCAAAAGGCATGACATTACACTGATTATGTCTTTGGTAGCACTGATTAATACTGATTAATATAACAGCATGTGTCTTGGTAGCCATTGGCTACAGGCAGGGCATTACACTGATTAATATAACAACATAGTGTCTTTGGTAGCCATGTGCTACAGGCAGGGCATTACACTGATTAATATAACAGCATGTGTCTTTGGTAGCCATTGGCTGTAGGCAGGGCATTACACTGATTAATATAACACATGTGTCTTTGGTAGCCATTGGCTACAGGCAGGGCATTACACTGATTAATATAACAACAATGTGTCTTTGGTAGCCATTGTGCTACAGGCAGGGCATTACACTGATTAATATAACAGCATGTGTCTTTGGTAGCCATTGGCTGTAGGCAGGGCATTACACTGATTAATATAACAGCATGTGTCTTTGGTAGCCATTGTGCTGTAGGCAGGGCATTACACTGATTAATATAACAGCATGTGTCTTTGGTAGCCATTGGCTGTAGGCAGGGCATTACACTGATTAATATAACAGCATGTGTCTTTGGTAGCCACTGTGCTACAGGCAGGGCATTACACTGATTAATATAACAACATGTGTCTTTGGTAGCCATTGGCTGTAGGCAGGGCATTACACTGATTAATATAACAGCATGTGTCTTTGGTAGCCACTGTGCTACAGGCAGGCATTACACTGATTAATATAACAGCATGTGTCTTTGGTAGCCATTGGCTGTAGGCAGGGCATTACACTGATTAATATAACAGCATGTGTCTTTGGTAGCCATTGTGCTACAGGCAGGACATTACACTGATTAATATAACAGCATGTGTCTTGGTAAGCCACTGTGCAAAAGGCATGACATTACACTGATTATGTCTTTGGTAGCACTGATTAATACTGATTAATATAACAGCATGTGTCTTTGGTAGCCACTGTGCTACAGGCAGGGCATTACACTGATTAATATAACAGCATGTGTCTTTGGTAGCCATGGCTGTAGGCAGGGCATTACACTGATTAATATAACAGCATGTGTCTTTGGTAGCCATTGTGCTACAGGCAGGCATTACACGATTAATATAACAGCATGTGTCTTGGTAGCCACTGTGCAAAAGGCATGACATTACACTGATTATGTCTTGGTAGCACTGATTAATACTGATTAATATAACAGCATATGTCTTTGGTAGCCATTGGCTACAGGCAGGGCATTACACTGATTAATATAACAACATATGTCTTTGGTAGCCACTGTGCTACAGGCAGGGCATTACACCTGATTAATATAACAGCATGTGTCTTTGGTAGCCATTGGCTGTAGGCAGGGCATTACACTGATTAATATAACAGCATGTGTCTTTGGTAGCCGTAGCCATTGGCTACAGGCAGGGCATTACACTGATTAATATACAAGCATGTGTCTTTGGTAGCCATGTGCTACAGGCAGGGCATTACACTGATTAATATAACAGAATGTGTCTTTGGTAGCCATTGGCTGTAGGGAGGGCATTACACTGATTAATATAACAGCATGTGTCTTTGGTAGCCATTGGCTGTAGGCAGGACATTACACTGATTAATATAACAGCATGTGTCTTGGTAGCCACTGTGCAAAAGGCATGACATTACACTGATTATGTCTTTGGTAGCACTGATTAATACTGATTAATATAACAGCATATGTCTTTGGTAGCCATTGGCTACAGGCAGGGCATTACACTGATTAATATAACAACATATGTCTTTGGTAGCCACTGTGCTACAGGCAGGGCATTACACTGATTAATATAACAGCATGTGTCTTTGGTAGCCATTGGCTGTAGGCAGGGCATTACACTGATTAATATAACAGCATGTGTCTTTGGTAGCCATTGGCTACAGGCAGGGCATTACACTGATTAATATAACAGCAATGTGTCTTTGGTAGCCACTGTGCTACAGGCAGGGCATTACACTGATTAATATAACAGCATGTGTCTTTGGTAGCCATTGGCTGTAGGCAGGGCATTACACTGATTAATATAACAGCATGTGTCTTTGGTAGCCATTGGCTGTAGGCAGGGCATTACACGGATTAATATAAGAGCATGTGTCTTTGGTAGCCATTGGCTGTAGGCAGGGCATTACACTGATTAATATAACAGCATGTGTCTTTGGTAGCCATTGGCTGTAGGCAGGGCATTACACTGATTAATATAACAGCATGTGTCTTTGGTAGCCATTGGCTGTAGGCAGGGCATTACACTGATTAATATAACAGCATGTGTCTTTGGTAGCCATTGGCTGTAGGCAGGGCATTACACGGATTAATATAACAGCATGTGTCTTTGGTAGCCATTGTGCTACAGGCAGGACATTACACTGATTAATATAACAGCATGTGTCTTGGTAGCTACTGTGCAAAAGGCATGACATTACACTGATTATGTCTTTGGTAGCACTGATTAATACTGATTAATATAACAGCATATGTCTTTGGTAGCCATTGGCTACAGGCAGGGCATTACACTGATTAATATAACAACATATGTCTTTGGTAGCCAGTGTGCTACAGGCAGGGCATTACACTGATTAATATAACAGCATGTGTCTTTGGTAGCCATTGGCTGTAGGCAGGGCATTACACTGATCAATATAACAGCATGTGTCTTTGGTAGCCATTGGCTGTAGGCAGGGCATTACACAGATTAATATAACAGCAGGTGTCTTTGGTAGCCATTGTGCTGCAGGCAGGACATTACACTGATTAATATAACAGCATGTGACTTGGTAGCCACTGTGCAAAAGGCATGACATTACACTGATTATGTCTTTGGTAGCACTGATTAATACTGATTAATATAACAGCATATGTCTTTGGTAGCCATTGGCTACAGGCAGGGCATTACACTGATTAATATAACAACATATGTCTTTGGTAGCCACTGTGCTACAGGCATGGCATTACACTGATTAATATAACAGCATGTGTCTTTGGTAGCCATTGGCTCTAGGCAGGGCATTACACGGATTAATATAACAGCATGTGTCTTTGGTAGCCATTGGCTGTAGGCAGGGCATTACACGGATTAATATAACAGCATGTGTCTTTGGTAGCCATTGGCTGTAGGCAGGGCATTACACTGATTAATATAACAGCATGTGTCTTTGGTAGCCACTGTGCTACAGGCAGGACATTACACTGATTAATATAACAGCATGTGTCTTTGGTAGCCATTGGCTGTAGGCAGGGCATTACACTGATTAATATAACAGCATGTGTCTTTGGTAGCCATTGTGCTACAGGCAGGACATTACACTGATTAATGTAACAGCATGTGTCTTGGTAGCCACTGTGCAAAAGGCATGACATTACACTGATTATGTCTTTGGTAGCACTGATTAATACTGATTAATATAACAGCATGTGTCTTTGGGAGCCATTGGCTGTAGGCAGGGCATTACACGGATTAATATAACCGCATGTGTCTTTGGTAGCCATTGTGCTACAGGCAGGACATTACACTGATTAATGTAACAGCATGTGTCTTGATAGCCACTGTGCAAAAGGCATGACATTACACTGATTATGTCTTTGGTAGCACTGATTAATACTGATTAATATAACAGCATATGTCTTTGGTAGCCATTGGCTACAGGCAGGGCATTACACTGATTAATATAACAACATATGTCTTTGGTAGCCACTGTGCTACAGGCAGGGCATTACACTGATTAATATAACAGCATGTGTCTTTGGTAGCCATTGGCTGTAGGCAGGGCATTACACTGATTAATATAACAGCATGTGTCTTTGGTAGCCACTGTGCTACAGGCAGGGCATTACACTGATTAATATAACAACATGTGTCTTTGGTAGCCATTGGCTGTAGGCAGGGCATTACACTGATTAATATAACAGCATGTGTCTTTGGTAGCCACTGTGCTACAGGCAGGGCATTACACTGATTAATATAACAGCATGTGTCTTTGGTAGCCATTGTGCTACAGGCAGGACATTACACTGATTTATATAACAGTATGTGTCTTGGTAGCCACTGTGCAAAAGGCATGACATTACACTGATTATGTCTTTGGTAGCACTGATTAATACTGATTAATATAACAGCATATGTCTTTGGTAGCCATTGGCTACAGGCAAGGCATTACACTGATTAATATAACAACATATGTCTTTGGTAGCCACTGTGCTACAGGCAGGGCATTACACTGATTAATATAACAGCATGTGTCTTTGGTAGCCATTGGCTGTAGGCAGGGCATTACACTGATTAATATAACAGAATGTGTCTTTGGTTGCCATTGTGCTACAGGCAGGACATTACACTAATTAATATAACAGCATGTGTCTTGGTAGCCACTGTGCAAAAGGCATGACATTACACTGATTATGTCTTTGGTAGCACTGATTAATACTGATTAATATAACAGCATATGTCTTTGGTAGCCATTTGCTACAGGCAGGGCATTACACTGATTAATATAACAACATATGTCTTAGGTAGCCACTGTGCTACAGGCAGGGCATTACACTGATTAATATAACAGCATGTGTCTTTGGTAGCTATTGGCTGTAGGCAGGGCATTACACTGATTAATATAACAGCATGTGTCTATGGTAGCCATTGGCTACAGGCAGGGCATTACACTGATTAATATAACAACATATGTCTTTGGTAGCCACTGTGCTACAGGCAGGGCATTACACTGATTAATATAACAGCATGTGTCTTTGGTAGCCATTGGCTGTAGGCAGGGCATTACACGGATTAATATAACAGCATATGTCTTTGGTAGCCATTGGCTGTAGGCAGGGCATACACTTATTAATATAACAGCATGTGTCTTTGGTAGCCATTGGCTGTAGGCAGGGCATTACACTGATTAATATAACAGCATGTGTCTTTGGTAGCCACTGTGCTACAGGCAGGGCATTACACTGATTAATATAACAGCATGTGTCTTTGGTAGCCATTGGCTGTAGGCAGGGCATTACACTGATTAATATAACAGCATGTGTCTTTGGTAGCCACTGTGCTACAGGCAGGACATTACACTGATTAATATAACAGCATGTGTCTTTGGTAGCCATTGGCTGTAGGCAGGGCATTACACTGATTAATATAACAGCATGTGTCTTTGGTAGCCATTGTGCTACAGGCAGGACATTACACTGATTAATGTAACAGCATGTGTCTTGGTAGCCACTGTGCAAAAGGCATGACATTACACTGATTATGTCTTTGGTAGCACTGATTAATACTGATTAATATAACAGCATGTGTCTTTGGTAGCCACTGTGCTACAGGCAGGGCATTACACTGATTAATATAACAGCATGTGTCTTTGGTAGCCATTGGCTGTAGGCAGGGCATTACACTGATTAATATAACAGCATGTGTCTTTGGTAGCCATTGTGCTACAGGCAGGACATTACACTGATTAATATAACAGCATGTGTCTTGGTAGCCACTGTGCAAAAGGCATGACATTACACTGATTAAGTCTTTGGTAGCACTGATTAATACTGATTAATATTACAGCATATGTCTTTGGTAGCCATTGGCTACAGGCAGGGCATTACACTGATTAATATAACAACATATGTCTTTGGTAGCCACTGTGCTACAGGCAGGGCATTACACTGATTAATATAACAGCATGTGTTTTTGGTAGCCATTGGCTGTAGGCAGGGCATTACACTGATTAATATAACAGCAATGTGTCTTTGGTAGCCATTGGCTACAGGCAGGCATTACACTGATTAATATAAAACATATGTCTTTGGTAGCCACTGTGCTACATGCAGGGCATTACACTGATTAATATAACAGAATGTGTCTTTGGTAGCCATTGGCTGTAGGGAGGGCATTAACACTGATTAATATAACAGCATGTGTCTTTGGTAGCCATTGGCTGTAGGCAGGGCATTACACTGATTAATATAACAGCATGTGTCTTTGGTAGCCATTGGCTGTAGGCAGGGAATTACACTGATTAATATAACAGCATGTGTCTTGCTAGCCACTGTGCTACAGGCAGGGCATTACACTGATTAATATAACAGCATGTGTTTTGGTAGCCATTGGCTGTAGGCAGGGCATTACACTGATTAATATAACAGCATGTGTCTTTGGTAGCCACTGTGCTACAGGCAGGACATTACACTGATTAATATAACAGCATGTGTCTTTGGTAGCCATTGGCTGTAGGAAGGACATTACACTGATTAATATAACAGCATGTGTCTTTGGTAGCCATTGGCTGTAGGCAGGGCATTACACTGATTAATATAACAGCATGTGTCTTTGGTAGCCATTGACTGTAGGCACGGCATTACACTGATTAATATAACAGCATGTGTCATTTTAGCCACTGTGCTACAGGCAGGACATTACACTGATTAATATAACAGCATGTGTCTTTGGTAGCCATTGGCTGTAGGCAGGGCATTACACTGATTAATATAACAGAATGTGTCTTTGGTAGCCACTGTGCTACAGGTAGGACATTACACTGATTAATATAACAGCATGTGTCTTTGGTAGCCATTGGCTGTAGGCAGGGCATTACACTGATTAATATAACAGCATGTGTCTTTGGTAGCCACTGTGCTACAGGCAGGACATTACACTGATTAATATAACAGCATGTGTCTTTGGTAGCCATTGGCTGTAGGCAGGGCATTACACGGATTAATATAACAGCATGTGTCTTTGGCAGCCATTGTGCTACAGGCAGGACATTACACTGATTAATATAACAGCATGTGTCTTGGTAGCCACTGTGCAAAAGGCATGACATTACACTGATTATGTCTTTGGTAGCACTGATTAATACTGATTAATATAACAGCATGTGTCTTTGGTAGCCATTGGCTGTAGGCAGGGCATTACACTGATTAATATAACAGCATGTGTCTTTGGTAGCCATTGGCTGTAGGCAGGGCATTACACGGATTAATATAACAGCATGTGTCTTTGGTAGCCATTGTGCTACAGGCAGGACATTACACGGATTAATATAACAGCATGTGTCTTGGTAGCCACTGTGCAAAAGGCATGACATTACACTGATTATGTCTTTGGTAGCACTGATTAATACTGATTAATATAACAGCATGTGTCTTTGGTAGCCATTGGCTGTAGGCAGGGCATTACACGGATTAATATAACAGCATGTGTCTTTGGTAGCCATTGTGCTACAGGCAGGACATTACACTGATTAATATAACAGCATGTGTCTTGGTAGCCACTGTGCAAAAGGCATGACATTACACTGATTATGTCTTTGGTAGCACTGATTAATACTGATTAATATAACAGCATATGTCTTTGGTAGCCATTGGCTACAGGCAGGGCATTACACTGATTAATATAACAACATATGTCTTTGGTAGCCACTGTGCTACAGGCAGGGCATTACACTGATTAATATAACAGCATGTGTTTTTGGTAGCCATTGGCTGTAGACAGGGCATTACACTGATTAATATAACAGCATGTGTCTTTGGTAGCCATTGGCTACAGGCAGGGCATTACACTGATTAATATAACAACATATGTCTTTGGTAGCCACTGTGCTACATGCAGGGCATTACACTGATTAATATAACAGAATGTGTCTTTGGTAGCCATTGGCTGTAGGGAGGGCATTACACTGATTAATATAACAGCATGTGTCTTTGGTAGCCATTGGCTGTAGGCAGGGCATTACACTGATTAATATAACAGCATGTGTCTTTGGTAGCCATTGGCTGTAGGCAGGGAATTACACTGATTAATATAACAGCATGTGTCTTTGCTAGCCACTGTGCTACAGGCAGGGCATTACACTGATTAATATAACAGCATGTGTTTTGGTAGCCATTGGCTGTAGGCAGGGCATTACACTGATTAATATAACAGCATGTGTCTTTGGTAGCCACTGTGCTACAGGCAGGACATTACACTGATTAATATAGCAGCATGTGTCTTTGGTAGCCATTGGCTGTAGGAAGGACATTACACTGATTAATATAACAGCATGTGTCTTTGGTAGCCATTGGCTGTAGGCAGGGCATTACACTGATTAATATAACAGCATGTGTCTTTGGTAGCCATTGACTGTAGGCACGGCATTACACTGATTAATATAACAGCATGTGTCATTGGTAGCCACTGTGCTACAGGCAGGACATTACACTGATTAATATAACAGCATGTGTCTTTGGTAGCCATTGGCTGTAGGCAGGGCATTACACTGATTAATATAACAGCATGTGTCTTTGGTAGCCACTGTGCTACAGGTAGGACATTACACTGATTAATATAACAGCATGTGTCTTTGGTAGCCATTGGCTGTAGGCAGGGCATTACACTGATTAATATAACAGCATGTGTCTTTGGTAGCCACTGTGCTACAGGCAGGGACATTACACTGATTAATATAACAGCATGTGTCTTTGGTAGCCATTGGCTGTAGGCAGGCATTACACGGATTAATATAACAGCATTGTCTTTGGCAGCCATTGTGCTACAGGCAGGACATTACACTGATTAATATAACAGCATGTGTCTTGGTAGCCACTGTGCAAAAGGCATGACATTACACTGATTATGTCTTTGGTAGCACTGATTAATACTGATTAATATAACAGCATGTGTCTTTGGTAGCCATTGGCTGTAGGCAGGGCATTACACTGATTAATATAACAGCATGTGTCTTTGGTAGCCATTGGCTGTAGGCAGGGCATTACACGGATTAATATAACAGCATGTGTCTTTGGTAGCCATTGTGCTACAGGCAGGACATTACACGGATTAATATAACAGCATGTGTCTTGGTAGCCACTGTGCAAAAGGCATGACATTACACTGATTATGTCTTTGGTAGCACTGATTAATACTGATTAATATAACAGCATGTGTCTTTGGTAGCCATTGGCTGTAGGCAGGGCATTACACGGATTAATATAACAGCATGTGTCTTTGGTAGCCACTGTGCTACAGGCAGGACATTACACTGATTAATATAACAGCATGTGTCTTTGGTAGCCATTGGCTGTAGGCAGGGCATTAAACTGATTAATGTAACAGCATGTGTCTTTGGTAGCCATTGTGTTACAAGCAGGACATTACACTGATTAATGTAACAGCATGTGTCTTTGGTAGCCATTGTGTTACAAGCAGGCCATTGATGCTTTGTACCTGGAGCATTTTTGAAAACAACTTTAATTAGATGATGTAAGAGAAACCGTAGTCTTTTACTGTTGTCTTGCGCAAAAAATATACTCATATGGTTAAAATATGAATGTGGAAAGAGAAACACGCCTGTCATAAATTCTTGCTAATCGTTTGCATAACTATGTAGCTATAGAAAAAAGGAACCAAAGGTCAATTCTGTCTGATTTATCTTACACCATAATAAAGAGGATGATAGAAGCTATTAATTCCAAGTTCTGGCCATCACACTTGATGAGTCAACTATCAGCGTCACAGCGTGCTAACCTATAAGATGACCATATTAAAAGCATGGAGATATGATTGGTCTATGGCCGCATATTAATTTACCAGAACATTTATTTGTGTTGCGTGTCGACTTGCTTACCCTGTGCTCAGAGCTCTCAAGTTTCCCATGGCCATGTGTGGGAAAGTCACCCAGTCCTCTTTTTCCCGTTTGAATTCTGGGACTTGTAGTTTTTTCTTTAACATTTGAAATGAGATCAAACTAAAAGGCAAATACAGGACTGGCCGCCTTCTCAGGTGACCAACATGTGTAGAGTATATGTGATCTGATACTGGAATCCTGCCCCAGATCACTGCCTTGCAGAGAGGATGTGTGATGTGGCAGCAGGAATCCTGTCCTGGGATCACTGCTCTGCAGAGTGCTCATGTGATCTGATACTGGAATCCCGCCCCAGATCACTGCCACGCTGGGCATGTGACATGGCATCAGACATTCTGCCCACAGATCATTGCTGTGTGGAGAGCTCATGCGATCTGGCACTGGAATCCTGCCACGGATCACTGCCATGCAGAGAGCTCATGAGATGTGGCATCAGACATCCTGCCCACACATCTCTGCCAATAGGAGAGGTTATGTGATCTGGAACCTGGAATCCTGCCTTCAGATCACCACCATGTAGAGAGCTCATGCGATCTGGCACCAGGAATCCTGTCCTCACATCACTGCCGATAGGAGAGTTTTTGCGACCTGGCACCAGGAATCCTGCAATCAGATCACCGCCAATAAGAGAGGTTATGTGATCAGGAAACAGGAATCCTGCAATGAGATCAATAGGAGAGGTGATGTGATGATCTGGAACCTGGAATCCGGCCCTCTGATCACTGCCATGCAGAGAGGTTATGGGATCTGGCAGTAGGGATCCTGCCCCCAGATCGCCGCCCTGCACGCACATGTCTTGCCTGATTCTCACTCACTTCACTCTGGATTCCGAGTCACCGCTGGTGCGCTTTGCATTTCTGCACCTCATGGTTTGCGAGAGCGCTCTAAAGCGCCCAGAAGAGTGCACGGCGGAGCTATTTTGCCGCACATATAAAAGCAGACATCTCGCATGACGGATGTTCACCTCTTACTCCTGAGGGACTTTCTGTAAACTCTAAGAGGCAGCGATGGATGGCGAAGCCCAGAGACCAGGGAAGTAAATGGAGGTCAGGCGGAGTGAGCTGCGGGCCTGCTTCATTTAGCCACCTCCCAGAAGCCTCGCAGCAGTGCCCATCAGCGGGTAAAAACACATTATCTTTCGCAGAGCAGAGGATCCCTCCCGGGGGAATAAGGGAGAAGGCTGCCCATCTCCCCCCCGCTCAGGAGCTGTGAATGAGGGATACCCGCGGGCCGGCTGCCGGCTCAGGAAGATGGACGCCTGCTTGCTTTTTCCTTAACCATCTGTAATGAACAATAACAGCCTTGCGACTGCCTCCTCTGCCGACCCTGCGCTCTCGCAACCTTCCATGCGGTGTCCTCTAGAAAGACCACCACAGTGCCACGGATCTCCCGAGAGGTCTCAGCTTTCTAACCAGATGTGCAAGCTCTACCAGGCGCCCCCTGCAGCAGCGACCACCGGGCAAGGCTGACAGTGAGGTGGGACTCAGCAGGACAGGACAGCTCCTGCAATAGTGAGACAGGCACCTGCCAGGCTCTGCCCCATCTTCTGAAAAGGAAACCATGGATGGATGAGACCACCGAGGGCATCACAGCTTTAAGCACAGAATTTTCTAAACACCACACTTAGTGCAGGGATAATCACACCGCCATGGAATTGCCACACTTGTCTTGCGTTTGCCCCTTGGAACATGAAATAGTTTCATTGCATATGATTGACACTGCCCCAGCCCCACCACCTTCTCAGAGGCGTTGACTTGCCGGTCTCAAACTCTTTGGCATCACCTCTACCGAGTACCATCGTGGCCTGCCAAGCCAAGAACACACCGTTTTTTTTCCCAAGAGAAGGAGCCGTGGACTGAAAACATGGCACCGACCAGTACACTCCACCCAAACCCCCAATATAAGACAAGCAGAAGACAGGAGAAGAACAGCCATTTAACAGGAAAAGCACATGAGGAATAGGACAGAATAAGCAGGAAGCACTACCCCAATCCGGCCAGTGACTAATCTATGTCCTCCCAAGTCAGTGCAGTCAGTGCAGTCTGGAAGACTGTACATTTCCTTCTTAGAATGCTGCGCAGCGTGCTGCCTTTTCTGCCAGAGCGTCTGCGACCACTGGTAGTGGCTTCTTGAATTACCAGTTGGATCGATTATTGCAATGTACTCTGTCGGGCACAACACCTTGGGTTGACATACCGCTTACAATGGCTGAAAAATCTTGCAGCTACGGTAGCCACTGCCTCCCCTTACGGAGCTCATTTAAGCCCGGTGCTCCGGTTGCTGCACTGGCTCCCAGAGGCTCAGAGGATTAAGTTTAAGGCCTTGTGCTTGGCACACCGTGCCTTTTGTAGGCAGGGACCGGAATATCGGGAGGACACATTTTCCCCCTGCATTCCGGGCAGGCTGCTGCGCTCAGGTGATGCCAATTTAGTGGTTATCCCGAAAGTCCATCTGGCTCATGTGGGTGGCCCTGCTTTCCATTACGCTGCCAGTAGACTATGGAATGGGCTTCCATCCAGCCTTAGAAGTTTGGTGAACCATCTTCAGTTTAGAAGGGTGCTGAAAACCTTTTTGTTTTTGGACCATATCCTGGACCGGTATCTCTTCTTTTCCTCACGCCAAGATGTCTCTGGCCAAAAGTGCGCGCTGTAAGTGCTCATAACATAACATAACATAACATAACATAACATAACACATGAACAAACACAAAGAAGAGAAATGGCCACAAAAGAACCAATAGCAGTGCTTGGATAGTGATCAGAGCCACTGCCTATTTACACTAATAGCTGGAAGTGCCAGAGTTTCTTACCACTAATCGTCATTACATCAAGTCCTACTCATCCGTGTCTCAGTTCTAAAAATCATTTGAACTGCGCTGACGTGACAGGCAGCTGTTGCTTTAAATGCACCCTTTCCTAGCGGTCTAAGGGATGTCACTTGCAGTCTACCATGCAATCTAAATACACCTAAACTCTCCCAGCATGGGAGGCTGTAGGGCTGGGACGAGGAAGAGAGGGGCTAGGTGTAATGAGGATTACCAGGAAGTAATCCAGGCATTACCTGTATGCTTCTCTTCCTCAGCCAACTACCTAAAAAAAGAGGAGCTATCAACCCGAGTCTAGGTATTAGCACCATGACTGCCTCAAAATCGTGTCCGGGTTCCCTGAATGGGGAAATACCGGGCCATTCCGACATCAGAGGGCCCGGTATTTCCTCCTTCAGGGAACCCGGGCCTGGTCCTTCCCCCTTCCCATTCGAGCACCCATAGGGCTCAATGGGAATGGGGAGGGAGCTAACAACGGGCACGGTAATTACGGGCCCATTGTTAGCTCCTTGGTTCCCTCGCGGGACCCACTATGGATGTCTGGAAAAATCAGATGTCCAGAGCGGGTCCCGCGAGGGGACCTCGTAATAGTGCGGAGTGGGTTTAACGGCGCCGTCACCATTACCGGCGCTGTTAAACCCATTCCGCAATAGTCGTAATGAGGCCCATAGATTATAGATCACCCCGTCACGGACCCACCAGCCACAAGGTAAATATTAGTGACGCTGGCAGGAACCCCAAGCCTAGGAAATGGGGTGTTTCTAGTGAAAAGGTTTTATGCACATTGTTACAAATACTGAGTGACATGGCACCCTTTCATGGTTGCATTCAAAGTGTTCACGTCATCCCACAGGGAAGAACCAGGGTATTGAGGGAACGTCTTCCTGAATGTAAGTGCTGCACTGGTTATTTGTCCTGATATGATTCTTATGCAACTGAATGCAAACGCAAAAGTCTTTGAAGCTGATCTGCAGCATCAACCAGTTTTGTGTTTCCAAAAATAGCTTTTGGCAAAGGAATGGTTTTTGTAAACATGAAACCGATATCTGGGATATAGAAAATGAACCATTCACTGTTGCGGATTTCGATGTGTACATACTTTTCCAATCCCTTACAAGTTGAAGAGGTGAGTGGCAGGGTACCTGTTGTATAATAATCAGGCAACAAGTAGCTTGTAGCAACATGCAGTAACAAGCATCACTGGAAAGAGAGGCCAATAGGTGTCATGGGCTGGTGGTGGCAAGGATGCAGTCCCTGGGGCCCCAGGCTTGTCCTGGAGGCCTTGTGGCAGTCTAAGGTCCCTTAAATAAGAGGAGTGCCAAGAGCGCGTCTGCTCTGTGTCATTGGTGCCTTGGAATGCAGGTGTGTCGCGTTGCGCGGCGCTGTGCGTGCTTCTGGACAGAACCTCGCAAGACTACGGTAGTGCCGCGTCTCGCGAGCTCTCTACAGTACCCAAACTTGCGAGCCAGTTCTTAAATAGTTTGCACTTGCTCCTGTGTGTTTATAAAGTATTGATTAGTCTGCAACTTCCCATGACAGTGAGTAAGCATTTTCAATGTGGACGCAGTCCATTGAGGGCAAATTCTGCGGTTCCTGGAGAAGGGGCTGCCTTTGGAAGGTCAGTGCTGCTGCTCGAGCCCGCTGAAAGCATTGCAACTACTGCCCCAATCTGTGAAAGGTTTATTTAGTTGCCTTTTGAAAGCGCTGGCCAATGGGCTGGCTCTTGTCGGATCTGAGATCCGGCATCAGATGTCTATCTGGATCTCAGGACCCGGCCTGCATGATAATCATGCCGGCTCCCCTCCCCAGGCCACTGACGCGTCTTAGACCCTCGGCGAACCTGGGGGCTCGGAGATATAAACTGCTCTGCAGGGCACAGAGCAGATTAAATCACCCAGCTTCGCCAACGTACAAAGACGCCTTGGTCTCGGTGATCAAATCTGCTCAGTGCGACCTTACCCAGAGCACATTACATCACTGAGCCCCCAGCTTGGTGTCTAGCCACCCCCCAGCTTCGCCTAGGGACCAGGTTAACACACGCAAAGCTGGGCGCTCGCTTGGTGATCATTTCCTTTTCCTTGAAATGGATTCTGGTGTTTGTAGTCCTTTAAGATGGCGGGATGTCAGAATTGAACACAATATGCCTAACATATTTCTATGTTTATAAAAGATGGCTTGAAAAGTACACAAACCACCGAGAGGTAGGAACAGAAATATAAAAATCCCTTCATTTATATATTTGTGTGCGTACCTTGCTATGGTATGTGGACTTTTCCAGCCATCTTTTATAAAGAAGAGCATCGTTGAAAGCCAAACAGGGGTTTCAGGAAGGGAGATGATGGCAAGTGAGTCGTGAATATTTGCCCGGGATGTGATGTGGCAAGACTTCTTGCAAACCTGGAGACTGCACCTCATCAGATGATGGGATCCCAAAGTGATTTTAAAGTGGCAATGATGACATATTTCGGGGTGCACCACTGCCATGGAAGCGATTTAAGTGGAATTGATGTACAATGAGGAGTTTGGAAAAGAAGCAGCATAAAAGAAATTTCATTTATAAACTTTTATTTTGAACATTTCCCTTGAGCTCAGTTCAACTGCCAGCTCTGACCCCTTGGAACTCCACCTCCTCCAAACTCCGCCCCTTCCTCCAAACTCCGCCCACCCCCCAGCCCTTTCAACCACTCCCTTTGCACCATTGTCAGGAACTGCCATTTTAATGCTGAGGCTTATGACGCTGCACAGTATGTTTAGCAGGGGCACTCCATGCCACTATCTGAACAAGCTGTGGCACTTTAAGACCACTACAGTGGTGATGGGGGCAGTAGAAAAGATTTTTAACATACAATAACTTGCACTACTGTACAAATTGTGGTTCACACGCAAAAGCACATCCATGAATATGTATGAGGTGGCACACACGCACCTCACTACAAGTGGCACATGTGCTCTGTTCTGGTTTAGTGCATCATCCGTAAAGTTCTGGCTGAGCCACGGTGCGGCCATGGGTGGCGCCAGCCTCGGAATTGGGAGGGTTAAAGGCTTAAGTCCTTCACTTTGATGCAGAAAGCATCACTCTGATGTGATGCCCAGCTCATGGTTTTAACCTTCTCACCTCGCGGAGCAGCTTATTTCTTTATTATAAACAATCATTAGCGTGGTGACAGCGGAAGCAGCGTACAGTGGTAGAAGAACAAATCTGGCACTATGAGGAAGCTAAAGGTTAAACTGTTGTGACGAGTGTCGGAAGCGGCCAGTTCTGTGCTCTGTTACGCGAGCGAGCGTTGGAACGTGGTGCGGCTTGACGTATGACGCGTATCGACGGGTCCGTTACTCTAACCGCGAAGGCTGCGGGAGAGAACAGCGTTGCGGAAGCTCACGATCCCCTGCTACCCCCGTATACTGTACGCCTACAGCAGCGACCGTAGCCCACAGCAGCGGCCGCAACCCAGGGATTGGGGTCACGGTGGGCAAGCGGTGAGCAAGCGGCTGCTACACGCGAGATCGCGGCCTGGGATTACGGCGGTCCTTGAGCAGTGGCTGCGGAGATTACACGGGTGGCTTAAGGACCTGCAGGGAAGCGGAGTGCGGCCCGGAGCTGTGAAAACCTGCCTACCAGCAGAAGCGCCCATGTGAGGGCAAGGGCTGGGCACTTGGTAAGATTTATTTTAAGAAAACCCGGCTACTTTTTCTTTTCGTTTCTGGGCCGTTTGACTTGGCCCTTGCTAGGTCCTATTTTGAAGGACCTAATATGTACTTTGCCCTGGGTCTGGAGGCTGCAGTGCCATACGTCGACCTCAGTAGGAGACTGTAGGTCACCCTTGGATCTGGCCTTCATACTTTATACGCAATCAGCTCCCTGTGACTACCTGAATTCCATTTGGACAATGGTGATCAGTTGCTTGCAACCAAGCTTATAGGCATACTTAGCCGAGGTAACTGCTAATACACTGCTCTAAACTGTGTCTCTATACACGTGACACTGAGTTTTTAGAGATTATTAAAGAAGCATTTCAAGACTTAATATGCTATCAGTTAGGAAACGCTCTGCGACGAGATATAATCTACGTAATCAGAAGAGCAGAACCCCGACAATAAAAGCAAATAGAAACAAAGGATCCAAAGAAGCACCTGTGGAGAAAGGAGCAATCACTGATTTTTTCTTGCTTCCTGATACTGCTAATATTACAACACCAACACTCCTGATGGATAAATCTATAGGGGGTTCTGGTATGAATACCTCTATGGAGGCACTTGGTGAAAGTGTAATAGATAATAATTCGCTATTGGACTTGTGTTTATCTATGCAGAGATCTATGACTCCTTACCCAGTAAGCAATTCGGCTATCCAGAATGATAGCTATCAACATCTGCCTACTCACACACAGCGGGAAACATACAACAGTCTATCTGCTTCTCCAAATTTGGATGTACATTTGGAATCTTCAGAACCTGATTGCGGTAGGGATCAAGGGGAAAGTCAGATAACCCTGGGCGACTTGCAATCTTCAGTTGCATCTTTGCAATTTGCTCTGAACATCCTTTTAAAGATGTGTGGGAGGATATTGGAAGTCACTCTTACCATCAGCAAATAATGGTAAAAGTGATCTGCCTCACAAGGAAGAGAAGACCATCCTGCCAGATTGCCCGGAGATTGAAGACATCGACCCTAACACCACAATGAATGTGGATGTCTTCTACTCACGTAAACAGCGACGACTGGTGAAAAGAGCCCTTGCGAGGAAAAAGCGCCAAATGGCAACCTTAAGACCACCGGACACAGTGGACCAGGAAGAAGAAATATCAACTCCTACCGAAGGCAGCACCCCTAAACAAGATAAGAAAAAACCCAAATGCAAGGTACCTCGAGAGAATAAAGGCACTGCTAGCAGGGAGAATAAACTGACCAGTTGGCTTATTCTTGAGAAGAGCACTATCAACAATACAGTTGAGGAGATTGTGTCTAATAAGAGTATTATTGTACCTCAAGCAGATGAGAGAGATTCAGATCATTCAACATGTCTTGATGAGCTGAAGGATAACCCCGCAGTTGACATTACAAATGCCATACCAACTAATCCAGCTCGAACAGATATAGGATCTGTTCCATTAGGGGAACTCTAAAACAACGACAAAGGCAACAATATACCATATCAAGGTGGAAGGATATGTATTATTAAAAACCTGTACCAAAACAGCGATCACGATTGGCTCTTTAGATCGGCGCTGTTGACTAGACTGTATTCTATACCACAGATTAGGGTGCTGAGATCAGAAGACTTCGAATATGTGGAGCCCTTGAAAGCAAAGAATTCTAATACCTCGGCATTACATTGTAAATTTTTAGCCACTGCCAATCTTATTCGCAGCTGTAAAGCAAGCTTACGGGAAGTGGATATTGAAGTAGATGCTGATCCAAATATAATCGAACCACAATGGCCAATACATATACCTAGCACCAAAGCGGTTGAAATTATAGCACCGAAATTACCTAAAGGCAACGCAGTACAACTAGCGGATGTGCAAAATGTGCTTAAATGGCTTGCTGAATCCTTGCCGTCACTTTCCTTATTCCAATGAGATCAAAGTCTAATCACATGGAATTGTCGGGGATTTAGCCACTTATTATCGGCAGTAGGCTCCTCTTCTCTGCTAGTGGGGAAAACATGTATTTGTCTACAAGAGACGTGGATCACCACCCAGGCACTTCTCAATGGATATTCAATTCATCAGGAATTAGCTAAAAAGGGTCCCAAGGGAAGACCATATGGGGGCCTTATAACAGGAATCATACACCCACTAAAATCATTGAGGATCCATTCGAACTTTGACGAATATGTATTAGCAGTTGAGATTGAACTCACCGGTAAAGATAAAATGGAGAAGATGTTAGTGATTAATCTCTACAATCCACCTGAATCCCCACATAGAGACCTCATTCGGGATGCATGCCATTCGTTACTGATTGATTGGATGGTAGATGCTGACCATAATCTAGTAACAATTGTAGGTGACTTCAACTGTCATATTGTGGGTCCAATGAGTAAGACCAATAACCCTTTGCTGAAGAATACAGGCACGATGTGGCATAAGGAGGCAAATTCGGAGGGACTACTGTGGTTCAATTTTTTTAATGCTTGGGATTTTGAAATCTTGAATGGTAGAACTCCCAGTGACTATCCAGGTCAATCTACTTGGAGAAATACCAGAGCCCGCAGTACTCTAGATTATATCTTTGTAAGTCCATCAATGGCTAATCTGACTGCGGATATGAAGGTTAGTGACAACGATTGGAGCGACCATTCCTCTCTATTGTTAACATTTAATTTTGTTCTTCAGCATATCTGCCCTCGATCGATCGGCGATTTGAGAACGAACCACACCTCTTCAAATATTCGCTGGTCAGACAAAAATATCACAAAAGCTGCAGAAGCTATGAATAAAACGCCAAATATTGGTCATGCTGCTTTTCTCAGAATGTCAGGCAACGATATTGAAAAGTGGATAACTTCCTTCTCACACAAGTATGCCGCTGTGAATGTCAACATAATTGCTCCTGATGCTAAAATAATTAATACATTTGATGTTGAAATCAGAGACGCTAAAAGAATCTTAAGAGCAGAACTTAGGATGCTACAGAAAAACCACCTGGGATAGTTATCTGATTTCCAGTAAGAAACGCAAGAACGCCTTTAGATCTTGGCTTAGACAAAAACGCTATGCATCAAAATTAGCTAAATGGCAAAAGACAGTTCAAATATTATGCACAAGAAATTCCCGCTCCATATGGAGTCTATTGAGACAGGCCAGAGGCGAAACAAATAGTAGTCTTAACAATCCTATTGACAAAGGCCACTGGGAGGAATTTTTGAGAAGTCGCAACAACCAGCTATCTGATTTGACTATGGTGCCGACAGTCTGGAACAGCTCTGCCCCTCCTTTCAAGGTGTCGATCGATTCATTGATAATCATGATCAATAAACTCAAATCATCGAGAGCGCCCGGGCCCAATGGCCTAGTGAATGTTATATTAAAAAGCAACCCTAAATATTGGGCAGAGGTTCTGAAAATACTGTTTGAAAAAACTTTGAAAAACGGCCTTATACCGGACTCCTGGCGAACTGCAATCTTGGTCCCCATATACAAGAGGGGAAGTCCATCCTTCCTCATCGTGGGGCGAGGGCAGGAGCCCCCCCAGCACCACCAGCCCAGCAGAGGAACCACGCGCCGAGCGGGGAACTCGGACAGGGCCTGCCTGACCCTGTCCCCACACGGCGCCTGACTCGCCCATGCCGGGCGCAGCGCGGCGTGAAACCGAGGCTGAGCCTCAATTTCATCAGCTGGAACCGCCGGCAGGCGGATTACGCCGGCGGCCAGCTCGAAGGCCATTCTAAGGCCTGTTGGGTGCCTGCTAACCCCCATTCCATCCTTCCTCATCGTGGGGCGAGGGCAGGAGCCCCCCCAGCACCACCAGCCCAGCAGAGGAACCACGCGCCGAGCGGGGAACTCGGACAGGGCCTGCCTGACCCTGTCCCACACGGCGCCTGACTCGCCCATGCCGGGCGCAGCGCGGCGTGAAACCGAGGCTGAGCCTCAATTTCATCAGCTGGAACCGCCGGCAGGCGGATTACGCCGGCGGCCAGCTCGAAGGCCATTCTAAGGCCTGTTGGGTGCCTGCTAACCCCCCATTCCATCCTTCCTCATCATGGGGCGAGGGCAGGAGCCCCCCCAGCACCACCAGCCCAGCAGAGGAACCACGCGCCGAGCGGGGAACTCGGACAGGGCCTGCCTGACCCTGTCCCCACACGGCGCCTGACTCGCCCATGCCGGGCGCAGCGCGGCGTGAAACCGAGGCTGAGCCTCAATTTCATCAGCTGGAACCGCCGGCAGGCGGATTACGCCGGCGGCCAGCTCGAAGGCCAGGGCCAGAAACTCTGCCCTTACCAATCCAGAGCCACCATGAGCAGGAGCTCCTTCCATCTACTGCTGGAGCTGCTGGCACCAGGTATGTCACGAGTCCCTAGCTACAGCACGAGCGTGCGTCTTGAAGGCAACACGCGGCAAATTATTTAGTAATATCCGCACTGCTCCAGCGTTGCCCAGTGCTGTCCGCCGCATCTTTAGCCCTCCATCCGGCCCCGCAACCCTGCAAACATCGTGATTGGCCCCTCTCCTCTATTGGGAGCCAACCACAAGCCAGCAGGTTCCGAACCGGCCCACCTCGAAGGCACTGTGCACTGTGCCTATCTCTAGCCTGTATACACCACCGAGCATAGGGCTAGATCCCCTGCCCATCTCCTCTGGGGTAAACATACCGCCCCTTACAGCAACCTTTTTTCAACTGTTCCAGCCAGCAACCTGAACTGTTTCAAGCCTTCACTGAACCCTGTTCTCGCAGTACGGTATAACACAGACTACTGCTCACATTGTGTAGTGCCTTATGGTCGCTTAGAGACCACTGTGACCACTTGTGTAGTGCCTTATGGTCGCTTAGAGACCACTGTAACATTGTGTAGTGCCTTATGGTCGCGTAGAGACCACTGTGACCACTTGTGTTGTGCCTTATGGTCGCTTAGAGACTACTGTGACATTGTGTAGTGCCTTATGGTCGCTTAGAGACTACTGTGACATTGTGTAAGTGCCTTATGGTCGCTTAGAGACTACTGTGACATTGTGTAATGCCTTATGGTCGCCTAGAGTACACTGTGTATTAGTACTGGGTATCAGCACTGTGCACTAGCATTTCTCCGATTCTCTGCGCTAGTACCCTCACTGCAGCACCATTGTGTACTAACATTGCGCACTAGCTTCTCTCTGACGATTTTGTGCGTCAGTTCCCTCTAAACTCAGACATGATAACCTGGACCTTCCTCATTATGTTCCCATTCTGCCTGGTCCCCCATGACACCCCTTGTACAGGGTCACACTTTCGCTTACACCCCAACGGCCTCAGCAGACTAGCCTGCCCCAGACATTATCCCATACCCTGCCCCACCCCCTTCCTACCCAACATCAACCCCTTCCAGCCTACCTCCTCCATTGACTCTCATCGCATAGCAGACACCCCCAGCCCCCAAGAAGCATCACAAACTACTCCCATCGGCCAACCCACTATCACGAACCTCACTACCAGCAGATCCTATCCCTGCTCAGGATTATCGAGATTCACCCGACTCAGATCCAGAACACACACACCCGCATCCTTCCCCAATCTAGGCAACAAACAAAACATAACCTTAACCAAATCTGCCCCTCACTGCACACGCCCTACACTTCCGACAGACCAGATATCACACGGCCTGATCGCACCCTCCCCCGCACCCACACCAAAAAATCATGCATCACCACCGAAACCATTAAAGGTGCACTCATCAATGCGAGATCTGTAGTCGCCCATGCCTTAGACATTGCCGACATTATTACCGTCAATGATCTCGACTTCATAGCTATTACAGAGACCTGGCTCCACCCAGCATCTGGCCCTCTCTATCACTTGCTATCCCAATGACTATACCATCTACCGTGCAGACAGACAAACAGCTAAAGGTGGTGGAGTAGCCGTTATTGCAAAAAGTTCCATCAACATTAGACACATACAAAACCAATCACTGACATCAGCGGAATTACTCACCCTCAAACTATCCACAACGCACACAAGCACTATCACCATCCACCTCATCTACAGACCGCCAGGCCCCATACTATCCTTTAATGACGACATAGCCCTTCTACTCTCTAACAATATCAAACCTAACTCTCGACTACTCATTCTAGGAGACTTTAATCTAGGTCTCAATGATGAGAAAGATGACAAAGCTCACACTATCGCCAACACTATTTCAGAATTAGGACTCACCCACCATATCGCACAACCCACACACAACAAAGGCCGCATCCTTGACTGGATAGCTGACCTCAATTGCAACACTACCATCCTCTCCAACACTCCATGCGCCTGGACCGATCACCACCTTATTACCTTCACCATCAACAAAGGCACTCAAACACCAGTGCCCTCCTCCAATGCCCCACCCACACTCACAAGAAACAACAAAAATATCACACTAGAGAAACTCCTCCCGCTACTCCAACCCATCATCGACTTCTCACCCACCATGACCAACCCTACTGAATTAGTAGATTTATACAACACAACTATCCTTAAGGCCATAAACACCATAGCACCACTCAAGCTTCGGAAAGCCAAACCACGAGCACACCTCAATTCCTGGTTCACCCCCAAACTAAAAACACTCCGCAAAGCCAAAAGACAAGCTGAATTAGCATGGAAACAGTCACCATCCACTATTAATAAGACATCCTACGCACTAGCATCGAACATCTATAAATCAGCCATCATCCAGTCTAAAAAAAACATGTACAATGAAAGAATCAGCAACGCCAAATCTAATACCAAAGAGCTCTTCAATATCCTGAGAGAACTCGAATCACCCTCCCCCATTCCAGACACTTGCAACAAAGACATCCACTGGTGCACGAACATCCAGGAAGCACTCCTAGGCAAAATTGCCACGCTACAAGCCAAAATCCTGACAAAGAAAGAAAGCCTCACCCTCTCCGATAACATCACCCCCTCTACACACACCCACACCACCCCCCAAAATGATGACAATAACCTCTTTGAGTTTTCCACCATAACCATTAAAGAGGTTTAAGAAATAATCTACTCTCTTAAACCGTCCAAATGCCAAGGCGACACTTGCCCAGCCCTATCATTAAAGATGCTGCCAAAACAACTTGCTCCCTTCATCACCTCCCTCATCAACGCATCTTTCACCTCCAACATAGTGCCCAACAACCTCAAGGACTCCTGGGTTCTTCCTTTACTTAAGAAGCCCACCCTTGACCCTAATGTCCCCACCAACTACAGACCCATAACGACTGTACCCTTCCTACTAAAAATCCTCGACAGAGCTGCCTATCTCCAGATACAGAACCACCTCGAGAAAAATAACTTACTAGGACTCAGACAATCAGGATTCCGCCCCAAACACGGCACTGAGACCGCCCTGATTGACCTTAAGACACAGATGGACAACATTAAAGACAATGGTAAACTAGCCCTCCTTCTCCTCCTTGACTTATCGGCCGCCTTCGACCTGGTCAACCACGACATCCTCTGCAAACATCTATCCTCAGCAGCCAAATTTTCAGATAACGCCAACGCATGGATCCATTCCTTCCTTAACAACAGATCCATGAGAGTCTTCGCACCCACAGCCTCTGCCATCCCAGCCCCAGTCACTTGCGGTGTCCCCAGGGCTCCTGCGTCTCCCCACTCTATACAATGTATTCACGAAACCCCTCTTTGACATACTGGACCGTTTGGGTGTCATCTACACCAACTACGCAGATGACACCCAAATACTGATCCCTTTAACAGGCGACTACTCCACTGACCTCACTGCTCTCAACAACATTTATTCCATTATCCAAGAATGGATGGCCAAGCATGGCCTATGCCTTAATGACGACAAGACCGAGCTTCTTCTCCTAGGTTCCCAACCCAGACTCAATAAACTCGACAAACTCTATCAAGCATTCACTATAGACGGCAATAACATCATCGTCTCTAACAGCGTCAAAACCCTAGGAATCTACCTCGACTCCTCCCTCACACTGACAAGACAGATCAATTCCATCTCATCAGCCACTGCTTACACCTGTAAACTTATCAATGCCAGCAGACCTTACCTCTCACCATCCAACTGCATCACCTTAGCCAGAGCGCTAGTCCTTTCAAAGTTGACTACTGCAATGCGCTATACTTGGGAACCAGTCAGAAAAACATCAACAAACTACAAGTCATACAAAACAACGCCTTGCGAGCAGCCCTGAACATACCCAAACATGAACACATCTCGGACGCCAGACGCACCTGCCATTGGCTATCCATACCACAAAGAATTGAATATAAAACCATCTCACTCACACACAAATGCCTAGCTAACCAAGCACCCATATACCTATCCGACAACCTCAAGCACCACACCCCAGCGCGCCCTACCAGATCAGCTCAAACACACTGCTTAAATATCCCAAGATTTAAGCTCCAAAAAGCAGGTGGCTCCAGCTTCCCCGTGCTTGCCTCCAAACTTTGGAATTCACTTCCACTCGAGCTGAGATCAGAACCGTCCTTTCACAGATTTAGACACAACACCAAAACTTGGCTTCTATCCAAAGAAACTGCCTAGCCCTACCGCACTAGCATGCACCAAGACTGTAAATTTGTAAATATGTAATCGATTTGTACATTTCTGCTGCATTATTCTTGTTGTATTCATTATTCTTGTTGTATTCATCGCAAGCGCCTGGATGCCCTAGGGCCAAGCGGCGCTATACAAATAATAAACTAAACTAAACTAGACCCCTTAAACTATCGATTATTATCTATGTTGGATTCCACTGGCAAATTATTTTCGACATATTTACTTCAAGAGCTCCACACATGGATGGACAGAGAAAAGATCTTGGACCAATTCCAATGTGGCTTCAGGAGTGGATATTCTACGGTACACAACCTTATTATAATGGATATACTCCGGAATAAGGCCAGATCTCCGGAAGTCATCCATTATACATATTATTAATTGATTTCAAGGCTGCCTTTGATCTAGTGCCGAGAGACTTGTTGTGGACCAAATTAGAAAATCTAGGTTGCCCGAAGGGAATATTATATTACCTCAAACAGTTACATTGGGATACCACAGTCTCTCTAAAATTAGATGCAAAGGGTAACAGGACCAATAAGATCGACCAATTGCGAGGTATCAAGCAAGGCTGCGTGACAGCACCAACATTGTATAATCTCTTTGTTCATGACATTCCAAAAGCCTTATCTGAAGTCCATAACTGTCCACCTAAGATTGGCCTAGCTCACTGTGCAGTTCTAGCATATGCAGATGATATAGTTATTATGGACCATACTATCAAAGGTCTCCGAAATTCTGCAGAGGCATTATGGAGCTATGCCAATAGGAATGGCCTTACTATCAATTTAGACAAAACCCAGATGATGGTCATCAGCAATAAGAAAATCGCCAGAGTGTGTCTACAAATACAAGGGTCCGGAATTCAATACACTCCCTTTTATAGATACTTGTGAATTGAAATAGAGCCAAAGGGTCAATATGCGATGTGTAAGCAGGTCAGAATCACGAGAGCGGCACAAATCAGTGCTCTAATATATCGTTTCTCTACTTCTCACTGTGGATACACAGTCTGGGCTGCACGACAATTGTATCTACAGGTACTAACTCCTATGATTACTTATGGATTAGAAGCTCTGCAGCTCATGGATTTGGGGTGGCTCCAGATATTAGAAGGAAAATTCTGGAAGAAATTACTTGGCCTCCCAAATTGTATACCAATGGCTATTCTAAGACTTGAACTGGGCCTGATATCTTTAAAAGCACAAGTTCTCAGAAAAAGAGCTGAACTATATTAGAAGATGTCACTAGTTACAGAAAATCCTCTTTTGAACACATTACATAAGGAAATAAATAAATCGTCTTCATTTCCTCTCATGAAAAAACAAATGGAGGAATATTTGGAAAAGATTGGCTGGTCAAATAGGCATAACAGCATTCGAACTTCTACCTTATGTGCCTTATCTAAAAAATCAGAATTATACGATTGGATTGAAAACTATGCACACCTGGAAGAATTGAAACAATATAAATTTGTCCAACATATGAGTTACATATTTAAGAAACCGGTTCCCTATCTCTCTCTGTGCCCCTCTCCGCGATTAAGACGTTTTATTATATTATTGCGGACGGACCAACTGCCGGTATTGGCCATCAGCGGAATTATGAGTAATCTCACCAATATAGAACGATCCTGTCGATTATGCATGAATAATATGGTGATTGAAACAGGAAAACATGTATTAACTAGATGCTCGGCCATGCAAAAAACCTATGCAACTTGTTATGGGGACTTTGTCCACCATTTGGACTATATTTGCAGCGAAGATTTTTGGCTTAGAGCGCTTAATGGCTCAGGAATGAAGCTCTATATTGCTGTATATAATGTATGGCTAACAATTGAAAAATTATTAGAAATAGCTATATAGAGACATTTTACCTATTTTTTATTATTGTGACTACAACTAGTCTTATGGCTGTTTGTACCAGTTAAGGTTTATACGAGCTATTGACATGCAAGTCTTATAATATAGCTTGAATGCCTATTTTATAAGTTACATTATTATTACTATTAGATATGAATGAACGATATTATCTTTGTTTTATCTAAATAGAATTTCATTCTACAAAATGTTTTATTGATTTATATGTGAAAAGCTTATTTTAAGCTGTTAACACATTAATAAATAAATAAACTGTTGGGCTCAGCTTTCAGATGGCCCACACCTCCAATGATTAGCATCTTTGTGAAACTAAATAGACTCTGAATGTGTGAGAAAGGCACATCAAATAGGGCAAAGGAAGGCAAATAGCTATTCAGCCTCCTGGGCTCACAGGAAGGTAGATGCAAAGTCAAGAGTGCAATGGGATTAATGGCCCCACTCACTTAGTTGAGGGGCCTTTAGTTGGGGTCTCACCCTAAGTAACTCAGGACCCCTTGCTCGCTGTGCTTTAGGGTGGTCAGTCATAATTTCGAAAAAAAAGTCGAAAGACAATAATGTCGAAAAAATAATATAAAAAAAAATCGAATTCTCTTTTTTTTATTATATATTTATTTTGGGGACCGGGAATAAAAAGAAAATGGGTAAAAAAAAAGGGGGGTTGGGGGAGGAACCCCCATTTCGAATAAAAAACATAATAAAAAAAAATTAGACTTTTTTTTCGATATTATTTTTTCGAAAAAATGACTTTTGACATTTTTGTATTAGAAAAAATGACTATAAACCGTGCTTTAGAGAGGATCAGCATCAACTCGCTTAGCAGGCCCAACAAGGTTGAAACACATCTCTGGGTTTGCTTATACTCTTGTTCAGAGGAGAATTGCCTAATAGTTTGGTGCTGGACTGCCCTTATGACCCTCCTTTAAAGCCAAATGGGCCATAGTGATTGGTGTAGGCTAAGCCTACATTAATGAACCAATACTGCGGTGCCTACCAACAATCTCCTGTTTGCCTGCGATCATAACCAGAGTGCTTGCCACAGGAAAGGTAAAGGGATGAAAACATGTCATACTAAGCCCCAACCATTTTATAAATCAAACAAGTTATATGTTTAGGGACTTGGGGTTTCACCCTAAGTTACCCAGGGTAATCCAAACGTGGACCCCTTGCTCACTGTGTATTAGAGAGACACAGCTTCACTTCACTGATGAAGCCCGACAGGCCAGAAGCATGTGACTGGGTTTGTTGTTAGTACTATTGTTCAGAAGAGAATGGCCTAGCATTTTGGTGCTGGCTGGCCCAAGTGGGTGGGATCTGAGTGATAGGCAAATGGATATTTCTCCTCTGTGAAAGGTACAGTGAGCTAAAACGTGGTTGCAGGCCTTCGCAAGTAGGAACCTACTCAGAGAACAGGTTATGTGGCCGTGTCATTTTCAGTAGAGGGGGCCCAGACCATTTTTCTATATGTTAAGGGACTTTGGGTTTCACCCTGAGTTACCCAGGGTAATCCAGACGTGGACCCCTTGCTCACTGTGCTTAGAGAGGCACAGCTTCACCTCACTGATGAGGCCCGACTAGGCCGAAACACATGTCTGGAATCTATGTTGGTACAGTGAGCTGTAAGGTGGCTGTGGACACTCCTGAGTGGGAACCTTCTCAGAGAACAAGTTAATTGGCTGTGTTCATTCCATGTAGAGGAGCTCATAGAGTAACATGGGTTTCCACAAAATGTACCTTGTACATGTAATGCCTTCCAGGAGTAGTTCCTTACTACATCAGATTTTTTCTCAATCTTAAAACAGCTGCCTTTAGTGGGAGCCTTTGTTTTTCATGGAAAAACATTGCTTTTGCAAAATGTTTTCATACAGCTAAGGTAAGGGTTAAAGATGCCCACCATATTACAGTTAGAGCCAATCAGTAGGGGTTTCATAACAGTGAGACATCTGACAAGGCACTTTATTCTTCTATGTGGTCAGATTTGCTATAGAACCCATTCTCAATAATAAAGTTAACATGGATTGCGTACAAATTTGAAATATTCAACAAATGCTCATGTTACAATCTTCCAAGGAAGTGTACCTTCACAGAATTTAAAGACAGGTTGTACACATTATTCTGAAGCCACCATATGCAGTGTATATGTTCAATTAGCACCCGGTGCGGGGGACGCAACCAATCAGGTTGCTTGGATTGCAGGCTGAATATACCTATCCAAGTCTGTGTTCCAAGCTACCTGACGGCTGCTTCCCCTACCCCATCTTCTACCTCCAGCCTCCCATCCCTTCCCTTCTTATTATCAATCCCCCCCCCACTTACCTGATTACTCAGCGGGATGCTGCCGCTGATGCTGCTGCTGCTTCTGCTCCATTATCCTTGCTGGCTGCCATAGAAATGGAAGAGGGGCTTCATATGGAGCCCCGCCTTCTTGTTCATGCCAGCCATCTTTAGTGAGTATTTTGTTTGAAACAAAACACTTTGCTCTTACCACCCAGGGTTTCCGTATTGGAAACCTTGGGTGCTAATAGCCATAACCACCCAATCCGTGAGCTGGAACATGTGGTAATGGTGCTGGGACCTTCGTTAATGTCCCTCGCTGCACTCGGGCCTATTAAATCAGGCCCCTGGCCGGTGCCACCCGTTCCAGCCTGTGGAATGGTCGTTATGGCTAAAAAAACACATTTTGTTTCACAATTATAATTTGCTACATTTTGATTCTGTGGGCCAATTCTCAAAACCTTTTTGGGTGCAAGTGTTGGCATCTTCTCACTTACAACCAAAAAAAGCGGCTGCCCCTTTCACAAAGGGCATCTGAATGAGCGCATCTTTTTTTTTAATCAATACTTGTAATAGTCCCTTGGTGAAAAACACTTTGGTGATGTTAAGGCGCCTGTTTAATGCAAGAATTCCCTGAAATTCATCAGTGATATCATCACTGTAGCCTAGATTCCAGTGTTTTCCTTACTGATGTCATAAGTGACATCATAAGTGATATCATAAGTGATGTCACATGTGATTTTGTCAGTGATGTTAACTGTGATGTGCCCAGTGTGCTCCTAGGCTGTAAAAAACGTGGACTAGAAGTAAAGGTGGCGTAGCATCCAACACTGTCCAATTCTTGGGGTTACATTGCATTAAAATGATGTCCCAATGTCTCCTCAACTGAAGATCTTTCACCAAATTTCGATGGTCTGTTTACCTTGAGCTTATGCACCTTAAATATCTTATCTAAGTTTTTTTTCCACTGAATTTCTAATTGTTTCAGTTTTTAACCAGCAGTGGCACTAGCCTTCACATCCCATGATAATTGTCAAATACTTCTAAAGTCTTTTTTGAATTACGAAGCTGCACTATTGAAAGTAAGCCATTAACAAACTTATCTATGTTCCAACTTCTAATTCTACAAAAAACAACTGTTTGCACAGCTACTAACATAAAGCACATTTACATTCTATTCTTGAGAGAAAATGTTACAACATCACGTTATACAAAGGTGAACACTGTTTACCCACACTTGTTTTTTTTTAACGTGTGAATAAACATTGCAGTATATCGATTACAGTGGCATTTTTAAAGAACACAATATAAACAGACTAATTACAAATGTATGAATAGATAATCTGCCACTCAAGAATTGCGCCACACTTGTTAGTTCAATATTTTCAAAAGAACATTTCTTTTTATTCCTTATTTGCCCTTTGAATTCTTGTTGACACGTGTTTCGGCTACTCAAGAGCCTTTCTCAAAACAGAACAGGGCTTGATTAGGTACATATCTTATTCTATTAGCACAATTATTATATAATGTTCAAAAACATTTATGTATTCAAAAAGGTTTGGGTAAGGAAAGGAAGGTAACGAAGAAAAGAAAGAAATAGGAAAGGGGGGGGGTTTATGCAATATTAAATCACATATATTTTGGAAAATAAATAAAAGTAATAGATAATTCACAAATGCAGTACATCGCAATACAAATAATTACATCAAAATGTCCATCAAATTCATAATAAATACAAAACAATATAAGTGATAAGAGATAAGAGATAAGAGATGATTCTATCATGTATTACAGACTACAGTAAGGTTAGAATTTATGGCCATACGAAAGGTTGAGCTTAACCAAAACCTTTGGAGAATTAATAGATTTAATTCCTGTGTGTGAACAACAATTGGATTGGAAATATTTCTTTCTGCCTTATTTTCACTATAGGGATTTACCCGGGATTTATGGAATTAACGGGTAAGAGATTTCTACTGTTCTATGTATTACGCTCAAACATGAATATATTATTGTGTGTCGAATGTAGATTTACTACAACCCATTAGAGGGAACAATACTGTAGTCTGTAATACATGATAGAATCACTATAGAAATAATACAAATGAGAATTTGTGTTTAATATTGAAACCTTAAATATAAAATGTGGATTTATGTATGAGGAATTATTTTAAAAAATATATTTTTTCTGTTTCTCTGTTTGTTATTTTACTTATTATCCACTATTATTATTTTTTATCTTTTATTGTTCTCTTATCACTTATATTGTTTGTATTTATTATGAATTTGATGGACATTTTGATGTAATTATTTGTATTGCGATGTACTGCATTTGTGAATTATCTATTACTTTTATTTATTTTCCAAAATATATGTGATTTAATATTGCATAAACCCCCCCTTTCCTATTTCTTTCTTTTCTTCGTTACCTTCCTTTCCTTACCCAAACCTTTTTGAATACAAAAATGTTTTGAACATTATATAATAATTGTGCTAATGAATAAGATATGTACCAATCAAGCCCTGTTCTGTTTGAGAAAGGCTCTTGAGTAGCCGAAACACGTGTCAACAAGAATTCAAAGGGCAAATAAGGAATAAAAAGAAATGTTCTTTTGAAAATATTGAACTAACAAGTGTGGCGCAATTCTTGAGTGGCAGATTATCTATTCATATTAGTAACCAAGGAGGTAGGGGATTGGTTCCTCCAACGAATGCCACATAGGATGCGACACGGCTGAGAGGCCAAATCAAACCCATCTTGGTCGCCAACAGAAGAAGTTGTACCGACACATATCCCAAAACACTAATCTAATTACAAATGTAGACGTCTTTGAACATTTCTGCTGGTTCTGTAAAGAACATTTGCATGCAGGAGGAGACAAGAGGGAGAAGCGGATCAACAGTATGAATAGATTATCAATTTTTAACTGGGGGTCCTGCTTCCTTTCTTTCATCAAGCACCAGGCATCTAGGAACACTTCATTGTCCAGACAGAGTCAATAGAAATTAGACGACTGGGAGGATTTTCATCATGGTATTTATTTGCTGGAATAACAGAACACACAAAGACATTTTTGCCTCTAACCTGCTTTATAGTCGTTTAAGATTATGCAACATTTCTATGTAAATGACCAACTTGTACAGGGTATGCTTTTGATAGGTCACATTAGTCAAAGAAAAATACATTCCTTCAGTATCTTTGGATAGCTTATTTTATGTGTACAACAAGCCTACATTAGCATAGCTGGCATTCACAATTTTTTTCTGACGCACAAAACTGATATGCTTATTTTAGACTTGGCTGGACACAACTATGACAAGGTTCAACTCCTGCCAAGAACATTTTCACACACCAATATCTAATCCTTATCTGATTGCTGATGTCCTGGCAAGTTAGTTAGTGCTTTATACTGATGGAGAACTATATATACTCTATTTTATGGTTGCCAAAATAATACAGATGGTCTCTCAGAATAGTTTGCATGGCACACGCTGTGCCCTCTTCCATAAGAACATGGTAAATGTTTCTAGGCTTCCCTTACTTATCTGGCCTTATCACAATCGTGTCTACCTTTTCTGGCAATTTCCATTTTTAACCTACCAAACCTAATTATCTCACTGTGAGGTGCTGCCAAAGACTGTCTCCAAATGCATCAGCCTCTGTTGCTTGCCTGAAAAGTCTTTGCCTGTTTCATAGTCCTCCATGCCTGGCTTAGGACTGGAAAACATTTTGCACTTGAGTATACATTTTGAAATATATTTTTGTCTGACAATGTATTTTTCTTCAGGGAACTATTCTTTATTTAATTGAACATCTCTCACTTTGTATCCTTTATTCATAATATATCCGTATACACTTATGGTATGTTTGTGATATTTAAAGCACCCTTTATTTCCTGGGCCATCCCAACCCAAATATGTGCAGCGACATGTGCACTTTTTACTTTTAATAAAGGCAATTTAACCCTGAGGGGGTGGCACATCCTATACAATTTCATTTTTTTAATTGTATGTTTTTAATGTGGATGTAAAAACAAACATGAAAAAAGTCTCAAGCTTAAACACAGTGTAAAAAACAAATTAAAACTTTGGCCGGTAGTCTTCTGGTGCAACCCACTCCTCGGCCAAGTCGCAAAACATACCCTACCAATCGAGTCTATCTGGTTGCAAGTGTGGCACACCAGTAATGCCACAGCTGCCCAGTGCTTTTACCAGTGCAGGTGCTGCTGAAGGTGACGACCCATCTGTGCCGGCCAAAAGATGAATCAGTCACATGCGATGCGGCAGCAACCCATGGTGGAGGGGCTTCTGCTCACAATGAAGCAGATCATGTGGTTGATGCAGGCACAACAATGGGTGGGGCTGCCTTAGCCTTTTTCTCTCTACGATGCAGACAGCAGGCTCTATAAAGGTGCTCCGAAGTTCTAATGCACATATTGCTAGCACCACTGTATACATGTTGCATAACGGGCATGGTCACCAAATGAGGTACCCACACTCTGGAGTGTGGCCCACTCAGCACTTGCCCTCAGGAAATACTGGGTCACAGCTCAATCTCCAAACAATTTCTGTGCCCAGCACATTGCAGTAATCCGAGCACGGAGTATACAGTGGTACCTACTCTGGCAGCACCAGCGGGTGGTCGAGCCTGGAACACCCAAGTCACTTGCTCTGGCTGCTCATCTGACACAGTTACCAAGTGAAACTCCTGCTGCTGCATTCCTCCTCTTCATTGGACCCCCACCTGTTCCTCCTCGTCCTCCTCTTGCAGGTAGACTTGTGGCTTTTCTGCACCCATCACTGGATTAAAGGAAAAACGCAAAATCAAAAGAAAACACGAACATTTACAATCAAGTTCATAATACGTGTCCTTCAGAAAAAACACCAAATAAAAAAAATACAAATAAACAAATCTCAAAAAAAATGAACACAACCACAAAAATATACTGTACACTAACGTGTAAATGTGAGAAGGAAAGCGAAGACAAATGATGTCAGGTAAAGCTCTTTGGAACCCCAAAGCAGTTATTTTTAATTACAGAGCAAACCTTTGAGCATCACACTGCTTCCCCGGGAGTCAATGATGTGTTCACTTGGTCGGTGTCACAAAATATATCCGCCCCTGCACGGACTCTCGCACTGGTGATTTCATTTCCCAATACATTCTCCACCAGGGACTTTATTCTGAGATAGAACCTCTGGAAAAGGAATACCTTCACGCCCCCTGTAAAATAAATTCATACATTCTCCTGGGGAGACTTTATTCTTTCAGAATAAAGTCAGATTTGGTAATATTTGCTGAGACAGTTTGTTGTTATGTCTGCACGGGTACTGCTAGCACACCAAACCTTATCAGTTGACATCATTTGCCCATACACCTCTCTCCCCTTCCTGCTTCTTGAGGTTAATAGCAACATTACTATATGCTGTTTACCTGGCATACACATGAACATCGCAACACTACATCAGAACTCGAAGCAAGGCTGAACGCGCGCATCTTACTGCAAACAATTGCACAGCATGCAGCCATATTCCTGGAGGGGAGAAGGCTTTTTATGTGTGGATTTGGAGGAAGCCAAAGCGCAGGTGGGTCTGAGCAGGGGGTGGAGTTAATGAAGAGGGGAGGGGCTTGGGAGAGCGATCAGCTCACTGCCTGGCTTCTTTGCTGTCCCTCCTAGCATCCGCGTCTGGCCTGCTGATGGAGATGGCTCTGAAGTCTGTCTGCTCTCACTTTGTGCTCATTGCTCTGAACCTAACAGCCCTTTATGATGCCATCGCGACCAATACTCTAACTGCAGAGTACGGTGTAGGCCATATGGGATCCTAGGTATGGCCCAGTGGACTGGGGGTAGGCTTGTGTAATGAATATTGTATTTCTGGACTCAGCAGTCAGTGTCACTGTGTAATTACTGAGCGCTGGTGATGGCAGGGGCACTTTGCGGGGTTTCATCTTTGACTTAGGCCGTTTCTGTGTGTGGCTGTGTTGCTGGTGTGCTGTTCTCTGGTGTAGCGCTTGCGTTGGGTGTGCCCCTTGCCTGGTTCTGCTCTGGGGTGGTTGAGGCATTGTCGTTCGTGCGCTGTGTGGTTTCTGTGGACCTCGGCACGTGCTTGTGGTCGCCTGGATTGCTTTGTGCCGCTCCTTCTTCATGACGGAGTAGCATTGTGTTTCTTGGTATGTTGTGTTATTTAAAATATTAAAAAAGGAAGCATGAATCATCAGGATACTTGTATTAAATTCATTTGTGCGGAGGCACGTAGCTGGGTCTACCTGCTGCCTGAGTCTCGGGGCATTCTGACATGCATGTATTTCCATATACAAGATCCATGGCCAGACATTTTTAATGACAATGAATACGAGTGACATAATGGTAGGACTAGATGATTATTAAGGTTGAAACTCTATTGTCTGGGAATTTGTGGTGTCTGCATGTTTTAACCTACGATTATGGTCTTGAGGTACTGCATTTATGGAGACCTAGTACTAGTAGAGCTGCTTTACGGGTGTTGTCCACTATAGGATTGACATTGATGGGATTGACTGGTGAGACTGCGTTGACATTGTAAACCCGGCTGCTTAGTTGTCTATGTGTGGAGCTGGGTATTGTGACTAGTGCAGTGACATCTATGAAGTGCTGTAGGGTGAAGCAGAATAAGATTAACATCTCTAAATGAATAAGATACCATGCTGCTTATATCCATTTCCTTCGCTCACTTGGGGGCCGCTCTGGTATTGTACGGCTTATCGCTTTGGAAACCTATTCTTATTTAATGGCGTGGCCATGGGATCTGGATGTAGCTAGTGCTAAGCATAGATGCAATGTGAGTCACTTTGTTCAGATACTCTTTTTTGGACATTAGGTTGTTTGCTAATGTTAGATCGATGTGTTTATTACTGCTGTCACTCACATTTTGCAACTGATATGTCTTATTAATAGGTTGACTCCCCGGTTGATTATGGTATACACCCCATAGATGATGTTGTATTAAAATAAGGGGTGTATTGAGGACACCAATTCTTCTTATACATTGGTGTCAGCTAATGGATACATCTACAGGGAGCAGGTAGAGGGGCTGGATTGGTGACTTTATTTGTGCAATTGTTTGCCAACATTACTGTATTTTTTACACTACCTGAGTGTTACATCTGAGCAGTGTGACATCTATTTGTAACAAATACCAGCGTTATCTGGTTGACTCATGCCCAGGTGGGGTGTGGGTTCTTTCCTTTCTCCTTTCCTCTTTCTGATCTTTTTTCTCTTCTCACTATCCTGTTCTGATCACACTTTCTTTTAAACTTTAAGATTGGCAACATGGATTCTAGATCTGTGAACCATCTTAACATTGTTTCATGGAATGTAAATGGACTAAAAACTGTTGGAAAACAGACAGAAAGGTTATCCTATTTGAGATGAACTTCTTGTGACATCGCTTTCCTCCAGTAGACACATCTGGACTGTAAAGAGGTGGGTTGGCCAGACCTTTTTTCAACATATTCGACCAGTTAAAAGAGGCGTTTCAATACTCATTAAGAACAATTTACCTTTATCAGTCCTCTCAAGAAAAACGGACAAAGATGGAAGAATTGTCTGTGTTTTGATTGAAGTACAAGATACAACAATGCTTTTATGCAATGTGTATGCACCCTATTTAGATGATCCCCTTTTCTTCCATGAGCCTGCACAATTGCTTCAAACCTATGAGGTCATTGCAATTGTGTTAGCTGTTGATTTGAACCAAGTGTTGGATCCAGCATTGGACCACTCAAATGGGGACTGCATGCATATCCCGAAGAAAAGCAGGAGATCTTTGGAAAGTCTGATGAATTAATTCAATCTAGCGGACATATGGCACTTAGAACACCCGTCTGAAAGAGACTAGGGGCCTCATTATGACTTTGGAGGTAGCCATGTCCTTAAAAAGGGCATGTCTACCTCCAAAGTCGGGTCCGGGTTCCTTGAATGAGGAATTACCGGGCCATTCCAACCTTGGAGGACCCGGTAATTCCTCATTCAATTTACCCATCCCCTTTCCCATTTGAGGCCCCATAGGGCTCAATGGGAATGGGGAGGGAGCTAACAACGGGCCCGTTAACAACGGGCCCATTGTTAGCTCCCTGGTACGCTCGTGGGACTCGCAAAGGACGTCTCGTCTGACCAGACGTCCAGAGCAGATCCCGCAAGGGGACCTTGTAATAGAGCAGAATGGGTTTAATGGCTCCGGCACCTTTACCAGCGTAAATGAAGTCCTATAGCTTTCATTCATTGGGCCTCATTACGACTTTGGAGGTAGCCATGCCCTTAGTAAGGGCATGCATGGCTGCCTCCAAAATCGGGTCCGGGTTCCCTGAATGGGCAAATACAGGGCCATTCCGAGTTTGGAGGGCCCGGTAATTCCTCCTTTAGGGAACCCGGGCCCGGTCCTTCCCCATTCCCATTCGAGCCCTCAAAGGGCTCAATGGGAATGGGAGGGAGCTAACAACGGGCCCATTGCGAACAGGACTGTTGTTAGCTCCCTGGTCCCCTCGCGGGACCCGCTATGGACGTCTGGAAAAACCACGAGGAGACCTTGTAATAGTGCGGAGTGGGTTTAACGGCGCCGGTAATGGTAAAACCCATTCTGCACAACTCATAATGATGCCCATTGTGTCATGATACCTATTCCCGCATTGACTTCTTTTTGACCTCAGGACAAGTGACTCCCAGTTGTTTTGAATCAAGTATCGGGCTCATTGACTTGTCAGACCATGCACGTGTATCTCTACATCTTTCCCTAAAACATACTCTTATTAAATCATCTAGATGGAGAACACATTCTAACATTCTGCAAAATGAACAGATTAGAGATGAAATTGTGGAAGAAATAAACGACTTCATTGAAATTAATAGGACTGATTATGTCGCAGTCTCTACAGTCTGGGAAGCACTGAAATGTTTTGTCTGCGGTGTATTAATGTCAAAAATTGTCAAGCAAAGGAAATTAAAGACTGAGGAAATTCAGAGGCTGTCTGCAGAGGCTAAGCGTCTAGATAATTGCTTTGCTGCTAGCCGAGATGAGGAGACTAAATCTCAATTGAGGAAGGCAAAATTTGAAGTGAATAAACTAATATCCAACCAGGTAGACTATGCCTTATTCAGGCAGAGAATCAACTACTTTGAGAACGGGGAGAAAGCAGGCAAACTCCTTGCACACAGACTGAAAGTAGCTGAAAGTGATTGCTTTATCAATGCAATTAGAGATCCAAGTAATATATTGAAAACCCAACAAAAAGAGATAAATATGATGTTCCATGACTTCTATGAAAAACTCTACAAATAGGAACTGACTTGAGAGAATGGGCCTCATTACGACCCGGGTGGTAAGTGAACAACGATGCCGGTAAAGTATTACCGGCATCGCTTACCACTCCGGCCGATTAGGACACGATAACCCGCTATTAGCGGCACCATAATTAACGGTGCCGTTAATAGCGCCAGGAGCGCGGGCACGCAACCATCCATGCCGCCAATACCGGCATGGCGCAAACAGGGGAACATCACAAGTCAGGCGGACATGCAAACAACGCCCTACTGAAGCCCGAAAAGTACCTTACCGGCATGGAGCTAATTCCGCCATTGCGGACCACCCGTAAACGGCCATGTGCAGTGTTCCCACCTGCCACAGGTGCACCCAATCAGCACAGGTGGAGGCAATATAGACTGGTCCAGCACAAAAGGAGCACACCCCACCCCTTCCCACACCCAGTCACACTCCACAATGATTCCAATACTACTAGCAATGCTGGGGCTGGAGGACATGATTGCAGTGGAACTGCTGCAACAACAACAACAACAACAACTGGCAGCACAGAGGAGACGCAGGAGGAGAAGGAGGGTGAGGCAGGGCCAGCATGCCCCACCAGTGCAGCCACTGGCACCACGCAGGCAGCCCCCAATCCCTCGCATCAGAGCCAGTCCATTCAACCTAACCCCTGAGCAGATCCACACCCTGTACCATCTGGACCGGGACACCATCACCACCATTGTGGATATGATACATCACAACATTGTCAGCCTGATTGAATCACGCACAACCATCCCACCCCTACTGAAGGTAATGTCTGTGCTCCACTTCCTGGCCACAGGCACATACCAGCACAATGGGGCACATGCATGGCATATCACAACTATTATTCTCACGTACGCTGAACCAAGTGCTTGATGCCCTTCCGAAGCACACAGGCGACCACATTTCCTTACCACGGTCTTCCCAGGAGATCTCAAACACCAAAGCTGGTTTCCATTCACTGGCCGGCATCCCTGGTTGCACTGGCGCCATCGACTGCACCCATGTGGAATTGGTGGTCCCACATGCCATGGAGGTAGCATACCGCAACCGTAAGCTATACCACTCAATCAATGTGCAAATGGTATGTGACTCAAACAAGATCATCACACATTGCTGTGCCCGATAACCCGGATCAACCCATGATTCAATGGTCCTGCGGTACTCCACGATACCACGCTACGTGGAGCGACATGCAGGGCAGAGATCCTGGCTTCTCAGTGAGTCGCATGTTAGGCCCATGGAAATGTGATGTGGATAGGTGATTGGGGTAGAGAAGCATACTTAACCTGGCTGAGATTGGGGGGGAGAGATGCATACTTCACCTGGCTGAGATGGGGGGGAGAGATGCATACTTCACCTGGCTGAGATGGGGGGGATGCATACTTCACCTGGCTGAGATTAGGGGGGAGGGTGCATACTTCACCTGGCTGCGAGTGCCTGAGAGAATGGACCATGCTCATACCCCAAAGCAGCCCAGACTGGACCTGACACCTGACCACATAATGCAAGATGAAAGCTGCCCTACCATGTAAATGATGCAGTGTCACAATCATTCCATAGCCATCTACATGTGCACTGTACCTAATCAGACCGTATCCCCCTCAACACAATGCAGCTACAAGCAATTACGATGGCCAATACACAGCACCAAATACCATCAACTGAAAGGACAGTCCCCCATTACTGCGTACACAGGAGTCACATGAGTGCCAAATACAGTAATACACCACTACACCGACACAGAGGTCCAACAAAAGTGCATTTCACCATTTGTTGTGCATAGTGACATCATCATGAGGCTGACATCAACGTTGCCAGGATGAAAGTATACAAATTACTGGACATCAGCCAGATCATGGAAACAACTGGCGTGGACTAACACAGTGCATGAGCACTCACAAGGAACTGGACCCCCCTGCACCCACTAGTCAATGGCACGCAACCCAGTCCATAAGAGGAATACACACATAGCAGTCACATCGTGTGTCTCCATTCATGCATGGGAATGTGGTTGCAATCAGGAAATCAATGCTTGCTATGGTGTCATTGTTCGAGGTCCCATATGATGTGATGACTTACACTTATGCATTGTTGCCCACATGCAGGTGATGCAGGCTATCCCTTGAAGAGGTGGCTCCTTACCCCAGTCCGGAACACACAGAACAGGCACGAGGAGGACTACAATCGTGCACATACACGTACCCGTGTGGTGATTGAGCAGACATTTGGCCTCTTGAAGGCACGGTTTCGCGGCCTCAGCAGGTCTGGTGGGGCACTCCTGTACTGCTGTGAGAAGGTGGCCAAGATCATCATGGCATGTGTCATGCTACACAATATGTGCATCAGACGGAATGTGCCCCTGTCCCCTGACACTGAAATGCAACCACCTGACGATGAGGATGAGGAGGGTGGGGATGGGGCAGCACCTCAGGGAGGCAGCGATGCACAGGAGGGACGTGCCATGCATCAGACTCTGATCAAGCAATGTTTATAGCACACATGGACGGGGAGTGTGACATGGATGTGGCACTCGGGGCACTGGGTGTGTCAGGGACATGGACACTGTAGACTGTTCACCAATAAAGCACACTTACGCAATAAGCAATGTCCACACATGTGAATCATGAATTACCCAAATGTGTATTAAATAATCATAACAAAGTGAACAAGCCCTCCACCCCACACACCCTCTCTCCCTCCCCCCTCAACTCCCACACACACACTCTCTCCCCCCTCAACTCCCCCACACACCCTCGCCCCCCTCCCTCTCTCCTACCCCAAAAACCCTCTCCCCCCTCCCCTTCAACTCCCCCAAACAACCTCTCCCTCCTCCTCCTCAACTACCTCAAACAACCTCTCCCCCTCCCCCCTTGACTTCCCCACACATGGTGTGCAGTAGCGTGCACCAGTAGTCCACATGGCACCAGTATGCATGGCTGTGCCTACTGCCATCCCTCTCTTCCAGCACCAGGTGCCCCCCTGTCCGATCTGCGCAGGTCCCTGCCAGAACTACGCACAGGGCTGGTCCTAGTAGAGCTGGCATTAGATGATGGTCCAGATTGTCCTGGCAACTGTGGTGGATGCATGTCCCGCATTGCTGCCACCATTTCCGAAAGGACATGCCGCACTACTGCCAATTCGGCGAAAATGTCCTTTGAGGTGGACTTGATGGCTGTTTTTAGGGATGCAGCACAATCCCTTATGTCATCCCTTGCACGGGTACATTCGGTTATATGCTGCGTCAACAGCCCTGTGAGTTCCTCCTGGCGCCTCTGGATAGCCATGATCCCCTCTTGGCTGGTTGTCACTGGGGTGGAAGTGTGAGGCGTTTCCACCATGCTTTGGTCATCAGTCACAGTTGGCGTGGGGCTGAAACTTGCCGGCCATGAATCTCCAGGTGACAGCCCGTGCATGCTGCCGTCCAGCATGCTGCATGGGGATAGTTGTGGTGAGTGCAGGGGACCTGTGGCGGGTGTTGCGCCATGCAGCTGTATGTCTGCCTCATCGTCCGATATGGCTGCTGTAGCAGCTGTCTCACCGACTGCGCTGCTGGCAGCCGATGGTGTGCACTTTGCCAATGCCTCCTGGGTGATGGTGGCTGGTGTGGGTGTTGTTGTGGGAGCCGTGGTGCACACTGGTGCTGTGGCCTCTGTGGTTTTCTTGGCCTTCCGCGGTGGTGCAGGTTGGCCTCTGCCCCTTGAGGTTGAGGGGCGGTGTTCTCCCTCCTCGGCCCTGGCCTTCTTCTGTGGTGTGTCATCTTTCTCTCTGGTGTCCTCATCACCGCTGTCAGAATGTGTGCTGTGGGGGACCAATAGAGGGAGAGGGTTAGTGATGGGTCTATGGGCATCGGGCATGCATTGGGGTGGCTGCATTGATATGGAATGGTAGATGATTAACATTGGGGGAGTGACATACGGGTTGCTTCTCTCTTGGGTGGGTGATGCATGGAGGCATCTGGGTTGCAACACATATGGGGTGCATTATGCATGTGGACAAGGTGATGCTCTGCACTGCCTGTAGGCAGTCTTGTACCTATGTGTCTGGTGGACCCTGCTCTACATCATTGCACTGCCAGTTCAAGTGGACATCATCGTGGTGGTATTAGCATTGTTTCATTTGAGACACCTACCTGCATCGGCTGATGGCGGGGCTCCTCGCTCCATGTCCCCGACTCCCTCTATTGCCTCGGTGCCTATGGTGGTGGCGCATATCTCCTCCCATGGTTACAGTTTGATGGGGGACTCCGCACCTCCGCCTGTCGCCATCCCCAGGTTGTGGTTGGCTCAGAGTATGCTCCGCACACATAGATGCAGGTCATCCCAGCACTTATGGCATTGTGTGGGTGTGCGGGGTGTGGTGCCAACGGCACTGACTCTCTGGGCGACCTCTGCCCAAATCTGCTTTTTGCGCTGCAGTGCTGGACGGGACATGTCGTTTGAGAACACCACATTTGCATGTTCCAGCAGTGTCTCCGCTAGCATGGTGAGCTCCTCTCTGGAGAAGCGCTCCTTGCGCAGGCGATCTCCTGTTTTTTTCACTGCTTTTGGCATAGTAAAATGCAACAGGTAGTGGTGGAGGTGTGTTGGAGTTCTGGGGGTCAGATGGCTCCTGGTTGTGTTGGATGGCAATGGATTGTGTTTTTAAAGATGGCCGCCGTGCTCTTTCCCGTTCCTGTGCGATGCCGCTACTTCCGGTTCCGCGTATTTACGGTCACCGCTAATAGCTGTTACCGCTATTAGAGGTGACCGCTATTAGTGGTCACCGCTAATGCCGATGGCTTGGATGCCGGAGGAGCTATTTCCACTAAAAACGGTGCCGGAAAGGGGGATTTTTTGGCCTTTTATGGCATGGCGGTGCGGTCATTACCGGCATGGTGCATAGCTTGTGCCCGCAAACTCGTAATGGGCCGCTTTTAGCGGTTGATTGCCAGCACGGACAGGGTACTTGCGCCATGTCGGTAATGACCGGTACTTACCAGCCGGGTCGCAATGAGGCCCAATGTTGTGATAGAAAACTTCCTGGATTCATTAGACATTTCTCAGCTGTCAAATGACCAAATGGCAAGTCTTGAATGGAGAATGGAAGTTGAAGATATTCGTATGGCCATCTCTAAACTTACTGTGGGCAAATCACCAGGTACGGATGGATTGCCTGTGGAGTTTTATAAGATCCTACCTGATTCCGCTCTACAACTTCTTAGTGATGTTTACAACAAGGCTTTTGGACTGACTCTATGCCAGACACGATGTGGCACGCTTTAATAACGAGCTTGAAGAAGAAAGATAGATCTATTACAAGGTGTAAAATCTACAGGCCTATCAGTCTGATTAATACTGACTGCAAAATTCTGGCAAAGTCTTTAGCTATGAGATTGGAAACAGTTATATCATTGTTAATCCATGGGAACCAGGTTGGGTTTGTCACTGGGAGGGCTGTGGCCGACAATATGAGACGCCTGTTGTTATCAATTGAGCAAGGTCATAGGCAACCAGTTGCCGCAGCAGAAATCTCACTGGATGCCGAGAAGACGTTTGATCACGTGGAGTGGGCCTTCCTGTTCTCGGTCCTGAACAAGATTACATTTGGTGAGGACTTTAAGCGTTGGGTACGGCTATTATACATGAATCCATCTGCAAGTGTACTTACAAATGGCCTCATTTCAGATGCTTTCCAGCTTCATGGGGGTACCAGGCAGGGTTGCCCGCTCTTGCCATTATTATTCATCTTGTCGAAGGAGCCATTGGCAGTGTTATTGCGAGCTGATGACAGTCTTCAACCAATAATTGGGAATGATCATGAGAATCTATTTTGGCTCTATGCAGATGATCTACTGGTGGTTCTACAGGATCCTACAACTTGCATACCTTACATGATGCGAGATATCCAACAATTCTCCATAGTTTCTGGTTATAAGATAAACTGGAGTAAGTCTGAAATCCTCCCAGTGAACAATATCTGCCTGTGACATACCTGTGCTCAATTCCAGTTCACCTGGTGTTCCGAAAAGATGAAATATCTGGGTATTTGAATTGGTCTTGAGGTGGTCAAGTTGCCAACAATGAATTTTACAACGATCTTACCGAAACTCAAATCTGATCTAGGTAGATGGGTACTTTTGAAACTGTCCACACGGGTGAAGATCAATTGTATAAAAATGAATTTTGCACCACGGGTAAATTATATTTTATTAATGCTTCGAATCAAAACCTCAGGACATCTTTTTAAGGAAATTGACAGAATCATGCAAAAATTCATTTGGGACGGAAAACTACCAAGACTTGCAGCACCCCTTAAAGCAGGGGGGAATTAATTTACCGAACTTCGTCGACTACCATCTGTCATTTACAACTTGTCATCAGTGCATGATCATTGAAACAGCTGAGGAACTAGCACATAACTTGACTTGAGAGTGCAATCCTTTGTCGCAGTTGGATCCGAAAGCTCTACTGACGACCAAGAAAGAAACATCCAAAGGGATTAATTAACTGACTGAGTTCTTACAGGACTTTTGGCCTAATATTTCTAAACTCTTGAGTACTGAGCCTTACTTCTTCCCTGAGGCCTCCATCTGGATTAACCCGGCTTTGAAATCAAAAGGAAACGTCCTGTTTTGGCCAGGTTTGTTTTTAGCAGGTATAAAATATCTTAAAGATCTGATTGATGGTGACAAATGGTTACCATATGCACAATTAAGCCAGTCTTTTGACATGTGTGATTGCACATACATAGAATATAGGCGGTTAACGTGCATTATTTCTGCAAGTTTGGATGTGTCTCAATTGACGGTTCATAACGTAGCTTGGTCAACTTTACAGATCTGCAAAAGAGCATCTCATCCTGCAGCTGCTATGTATGGAGTCTTAAAGGCTTGCCGTAAAGGAGATCCATGGTTGCCAGACATTTGGGCTGAAGAACTGGGGGAAAATGTAGCTCTGAATTGCTGGCAACGATGCTGGGGAAATACACGCCTAATGAGTATGGACTGGGGCCTCAGAGCCTCACAGACAAAGCTCCTTTTTAGGTCCTACTGGATGCCCGAATGAACGTTGTTGGAAGTGTAAAAACGGGAGGGGCGCCCTCTGTCATTGGATTTGGTTCTGCCCGAAGACTAAAATGTTTTGGGAGGGTGTCAGTGAGAGGTTGGGTTTGGTTCTATGTTGTACAGTCCCTATGGCAGCCTCACCGCTGATACCGGGAGATGTGTCTCTGATGGAGGAAATTTCATTCAGCAAAAAGATCTGGCTTCTCCGCGCTTGCATGATTGCAAAGAAAATGATATTAAGATCTTGGGAATCGAGTGCTTCCTTTTGTATCAACAACTGGGTGGAGGAACTGCTCACCATTTCCACCTATGAGGAAGCTATCCACAACAAGTGGGAGACATTTACAAGTTTTGGGACATATGGGGAAGCTTCCTTGATAGATATGGATGATGTGTGGGTTAAGTTTATGTAATTTTATTTCCTGGAGTTCTCAACGATATTGTTTTATGAGTTAGTATGCTTTTTCCATGTACATTACATGGATCTCATGTCCTTATTAATGTGTGATGCTTTCCATGTTTCATGCATTCTGGCTGTTGAAATTGTTTGGGTTCACTATCTTCTACGTTTTACTGGCTTTCCTTCTTCTTCTTTTATTCCTTCTTTTCTTTTCTTTCCCTTGCCTTCATTAGTTGTATTTTATTAGCTAATTTATTGTTGCTGTCCAGTTGTATCGCATGATTCTATTCAATTTTGCTGCTGGCCATTTTACTGGTTATTGTTGTATTTTATTTGTTTATATTTAAAAAATAAAAAGGTATATAGTTGAAGAACTCGATGTGTAATCCCTACATGCCCATAACATTACATGCACACATCATGATACTTTATTACATATTCTGATGTTTGCTTTTGAAAACTACAAACAGATTAATGTAAGATTTACAGTGCTCGTTTGTTCTTTACAATATGTAAGGTGGTTCTGAAACAAACTTTAGAGTTAAAGGAGAGACCGGGGAACCAAGAAACAGAAAGCATTAAGGTAACAACAAAACCTTTTGTCTTGCTTCTTGGTGGATTTTTTTTGTTTTGTAATTGGTGATCAATAAAAGAAACAAAAACCACAAACTTCAAAAAGACCAAAAACAACCAAAAATGATAATCCTAAAAAAGACTAAAACAACTGTAGAGGAGCAGACTCTCTCTCTCCCTCTGGTGACAGACGGGTGAGTTGTCATTCAAGGGCATGTGTCCTGCCCTCCTGTCCAACATTGTAAAAGTCAAAAGCATTGTTTATTGTGGCAGCAGGGCTGGCACATTAGGACATAGGTGACACTGCACACTTATTTAGGGCAAACTAAGCAAAGGAATCCTTACATTGCGCACAACATCTTTAACACAGAATATAGATTATTGATATAGAATATAGGTCAGTAAAAGGCAGCCATTTTCCGTTAAATGAATGTCACTCATGTATTACAAATAAACTGCAGGCCTAAACATGTAGAAGTGCTGGAAGCACAAAAATATAGTGCTGTGTGAAAAACTCAGAAATTGAGCTCTTGGGTAGAAGCCACAGTACAGTGATGTAGCAGAATCAAATAGCAGAATATATGAATTTCATGGTGTTGCTCGCAAAACAAAACTGGCATACAGTCAAACATCGATGAGAAAGGGGGATTAGCCATTAAGAAACTAGACAGCTTAATTTGCAAACTTGGCAATTGTCTGAAACATGCGTCATTTGCAAAACATGTTCTGTCCAGTTATAAAGCTGCAATATATGTCTTGTGATCTAGAACATATGGAAAATAGTAAGTCATGCTGATTAGCATACAATCATGCATCTCAGGAAGTGTTTATGTCCAATAGAAAACGAGTGATGATTGACCTTTAATTAATTGACCAATCAAAGCCTATCAAAATATAAGGTTTATATTAGCATAACATGATTGCGTAATCTATTGCTATTGGATAAAACCATAATGTATGCAGAACAAGATTGAGAGATTCCTTTTTTCAGCTTGTAAGAAAATGATTAACCGAAACTGCTCTCAACTGACTGTCTTTGTCCTCCTCTCTTGTATGATGTATGCTTCCAAGATGTGGCTGACTGCATGAATGTATGTCATAGGAGGGACACCTTGTTATCACAACCAAAGGAAAGGAAGGGCATTTGGCCTGATGCACCACACGTGCATAATCCCCTTCCCCAGAACTAATGCCACCAATGATCACAGTGAGGGGGCAGGTAATTTAGACCATTAGTGCACCCTCCATATCAGTGGGTGAGGAACCTTCAGCAGCAGGCACAGATTCCTCAGTCTGGGAGGGAGTAACTGCTGCTGACAGAGGCACTGTGCCACCTGAGGCAAGGGGAGAATGGCTTGCAGCTGCTGGAGGTAGTGGTGTTCCTGTGGACACCGCGGCACAGGGACTGGAAATGCTGGAAGAGGGCTCCTCCCAATTTGCTTGATCAACTCTCTCTATTGGCGGTCCCCAAAGTCCTGGCAGGCCTGATGCCAGTGACAGCAAATTAGAAGCTATACACATTGTGATTCAACCAGAGTACCTTGGACCATGGAATGCCCCCACCCTACGTCATGGCCACAGAATGGGAAGAATGCCTCCACAACCTCTGACGGCACCCTGTCCTTTGGCACACAGTGATACTCCCAGCACAGAGATGGGGCCCTGCTTGCAATTGGATGATATCAGTGTGGAGGATGACCGCAGCCCACCCATCCTGTCCTTCACCAAACGCCACCATCTCAGGATTGTCCTGGTGCTCTTCACCCCTGACTTTTTTTCCAGGCCTCCTTTTCCTGTACATGCCCATTGGTTGTTAACCATCCACACTGCAGAAAATGAAATGTAAAATGCAAAAGAAACAATGTAAAAATAAAATTTATAAAAAGAATCCCAAAAAATAGAAAAATGAAAAAATGAAAATCCCAAAAAGCAACAAAAACACTTAGACAAAACTACACCTGCACACTAAAGCAAAGGGGGAAAGGGAAAGAGAGCCCCACAATAGCCACTAAATAAAAATATATGGACATTTCTGCCAAAAACCGTCCACCTGTGCTCACCCTCAAAAAGCAGTACCCCACTTTTACACCATGTGACATTGGGAGACTGCCAAGCCAAACAAAACACAGAGGTTCCTCATTCAAGCTCCCATGCATAGACACATCAACTGTGATGATGTGGCGCCGTGCTGCACTCTTGATATCGTAGACCAACCAATTTACCCTATCCCATGAAAGTCACAATGCTGCGAATGGCATAAAGAGGTGAACTAGTATGAAATTATTACTCCAAAAACATATGCAAAACATAGCAAACATTATTAATTAGGATTGCACATCCCCTTTTAACATCTACTCTGGCCCCCAATGAGCTTTAGATGTTTGCACTGTACGTATTATTTCATACATAGCTTACATGTACTCTAAGGATGGACCCAGGAGTAACAGACAGTCACTGCACTCAATATTCTTTGCACATTTTACTGACTACAATACCCGAAAAAGGTACTTCTTCCCTTCCCCCTTGAGAGTATAAACATCGTCCAAAGCCATCCATCCAGCAACAGGTACAAGGAGAGATGAGGTGACATCATTGCAATATTTCTTCCTCAAAATGCGTTTTACGTAGTTAGAGGGTGTTTAAGGCGTGCCTACCAGATAGGGGGCAGCCAATGATGATACTGACCTTTTTATGAACTATAGGTATGTATGTTTCCTTAACCCCCTACACCCAATAGGTTTTTACTGTTTGCCAAGTAGAATGACATCATAGCTGATGTATAATGAGGTATAAGACCCTTTCCGTAATGGAAATGTGCTGAGAGTGTATGAGCTACACTCTGTTCACCAGATTTCCCTGCTTTATTGAACTGATAATAAAGGAGTATGTTGTCATATTCTTTGAGTCTGTCTGGTTATTTGGGTCTGAGATCATTTATCAAGCTCTGAAACACTTATGTACGAACGCGATATGGATACAATATCATATCATATCGAATCATATTTGGTAATCCCATTTGGCATGTGGAGTGCTCCAGGTGCTACTGCACTCTGCTCCTCCAGTCTCCTCCTCTAGTCTCCAATCCCCTACCTCAGTACTTCCTCTTCTCCTCCAGCCTCCTCCTCCAGTCTCCACTCCCTTACTTCAGTATGCTTGCCACTTCTCTCTAAACACAGTGCTTCCTCTACTCCTCCAGTCTCCTCTCCAGTCTCCACTCCCCTACCCCTCCAATCTCCTCCTCTAGTCTCCACTCCCTTACCTCAGTATGCTTGCCGCCTCTCTTTAAACACAGTGCTTCCTCTGCTCCTCCAGTCTCCTCCTCTAGTCTCCACTCCCTTACCTCAGTATGCTTGCCACCTCTCTCTAAAGATGGTGCTTCCTCTGCTCATCCAGTCTCCTCCTCTAGTCTCCACTCCCCTACCTCGGTATGCTTGCCACCTCTCTCTAAACACAGTGCTTCCTCTGCTTCTCAACTCCCCTACCTACATCAGTATGCTTGCCACCTCTCTCTAAACAAGGTGCTTCCGCTGCTCCGCCAAACTCCTCCTCTAGTCTCCACGCCCCCACCTCAGTATGCTTGCAACCTCTCTTTAAACACAGTGCTTCCTCTGCTCCCCCAGCCTCCTCCAATAGTCTCCACTCCCCTAGCTCAGTACGCCTGCCACCTCTCTTTAAACACGGTGGTTCTTCTGCTCCTCCAGCCTCCTCCTCTAGTCTCCAATTCCCTACCTCAGTATGCTTGCAAGCTCTCTCTAAACACAGAGCTTCCTCTGCTCCTCCAGTCTCCTATCCAGTCTCCACTCCCCTACTTCAGTATGCTTGCCACCTCTCTCTAAACACGGTGCTTCCTCTGCTCCTCCAGTCTCCTCCTATAGTCTACAATCCCCTACCTTAGTATGCTTGCCACCGCGCTCTAAACACAGTGCTTCCTCTGCTCCTCTAGTCTCCACTCCCATACCTCAGTATGCTTACCTCTTCTCTCTAAACACGGTGCTTCCTCTGCTCATCCAGCCTCCTCCTCTATTCTCCCCCCTACTTCAGTATGCTTGCCACCTCTCTCTAAACACAGTGCTTCCTCTGCTCCTCCAGTCTTCTACTGTAGTCTCCAATCCCCTACCTCAGTATGCTTGCCACCTCTCTCTAAAGACGGTGCTTCCTCTGCTCCTCCAGTCTCCACTCCCATACCTCAGTATGCTTGCCACCTCTCTCTAAACACAGTGCTTCCTCTGCTCCTCCAGTCTCATCCTATAGTCTCCAATCCCCTACCTCAGTATGCTTGCCACCTCTCTTCTAAACACAGTGCTTTCTCTGCTCCTCCAGGCTCCTCTCCAGTCTCCACCCCCCTACTCCTCCAGTGTCCTCCTCCGGTCTTCACCCGCCTACCTCAGTATGCTTGCCACCTCTCTCTGAACACAGTGCTTCCTCTGCTCCTCCAGCCTCCTCTCCAGTCTCCACTCCTCTACCTCAGTATGCTTGCCACCTCTCTCTAAAGAAGGAACTTCCTCTGCTCCTCCAGTCTCCTGCTCTAGTCTCCACTCCCCTACCTCGGTATGCTTGCCACCTCTCTCTAAACACAGAGCTTCCTCTGCTTCTCAACTCCCCTACCTACATCAGTATGTTTGCCACCTCTCTCTAAACAAGGTGCTTCCGCTGCTCCTCCAAACTCCTCCTCTAGTCTCCACGCCCCCACCTCAGTATGCTTACCACTTCTCTCTAAACACGGTGCTTCCTCTGCTCCTCCAGCCTCCTCCTCTAGTATCCCCCCTACTTCAGTATGCTTGCCACCTCTCTCTAAACACAGTGCTTCCTCTGCTCCTCCAGTCTTCTTCTATAGTCTCCAATCCCCTACCTCAGTATGCTTGCCACCTCTCTCTAAAAACGGTGCTTCCTCTGCTCCTCTAGTCTCCACTCCCATACCTCAGTATGCTTGCCACCTCTCTCTAAACACAGTGCTTCCTCTGCTCCTCCAGTCTCATCCTATAGTCTCCAATCCCCTACCTCAGTATGCTTGCCACCTCTCTCTAAACACAGTGCTTCTCTGCTCTTCCCGCTCTCTCTAACACAGTCGCTTCCCTACTCCTCCAGTCTCCTCCTCTAGTCTCCACTCGCCTACCTCAGTATGCTTGCCACCTCTCTCTGAACACAGTGCTTCCCTCTGCTCCTCCAGTCCTCCTCTCCAGTCTCCACTCCTCTACCTCAGTATGCTTGCCACCTCTCTCTAAAGAAGGAACTTCCTCTGCTCCTCCAGTCTCCTGCTCTAGTCTCCACTCCCCTACCTCGGTATGCTTGCCACCTCTCTCTAAACACAGAGCTTCCTCTGCTTCTCAACTCCCCTACCTACATCAGTATGCTTGCCACCTCTCTCTAAACAAGGTGCTTCCGCTGCTCCTCCAAACTCCTCCTCTAGTCTCCACGCCCCCACCTCAGTTTGCTTGCCACCTCTCTTTAAACACAGTGCTTCCTCTGCTCCCCCAGCCTCCTCAAATAGTCTCCACTCCCCTAGCTCTGTACGCCTGCCACCTCTCTTTAAACACGGTGGTTCTTCTGCTCCTCCAGCCTCCTCCTCTGGTCTCCACTTCCCTACCTCAGTATGCTTGCAAGCTCTCTCTAAACACAGTGCTTCCTCTGCTCCTCCAGTCTCCTATCCAGTCTCCACTCCCCTACTTCAGTATGCTTGCCACCTCTCTCTAAACACGGTGCTTCCTCTGCTCCTCCAGTCTCCTCCTAAAGTCTCCAATCCCCTACCTTAGTATGCTTGCCACCACTCTCTAAACACAGTGCTTCCTCTGCTCCTCTAGTCTCCACTCCCATAGCTCAGTATGCTTACCACTTCTCTCTAAACACGGTGCTTCCTCTGCTCCTCCAGCCTCCTCCTCTAGTCTCCCCCCTACTTCAGTATGCTTGCCACCTCTCTCTAAACACAGTGCTTCCTCTGATCCTCCAGTCTTCTCCTATATTCTCCAATCCCCTACCTCAGTATGCTTGCCACCTCTGTCTAAAGACGGTGCTTCCTCTGCTCCTCTAGTCTCCACTCCCATACCTCAGTATGCTTGCCACCTCTCTTTAAACACAGTGCTTCCTCTGCTCCCCCAGCCTCCTCCAATAGTCTCCACTCCCCTAGCTCAGTATGCCTGTCACCTCCTTCTAAACATGGTGCTTCCTCTGCTCCTCCAGCCTCCTCCTCTAGTCTCCACTTCCCTACCTCAGTATGCTTGCCACCTCTCTCTAAACACTGTGCTTCCTCTGCTCCTCCAGTCTCCTCTCCAGTCTCCACTCCCCTACTTCAGTATGCTTGCCACCTCTCTCTAAACACAGCTTCCTCTGCTCCTCCAGTCTCCTTTCCAGTCTCCATCCCCTACCGCTCCAGTCTCCTCCTCCGGTCTCCACCCGCCTACCTCAGTATGCTTGCCACTTCTCTCTAAACACAGTGCTTCCTCTGCTCCTCCAGTCTCCTCCTCCAGGCTCCACTCCATACCTCACTATGCTTGTTGCCTCTTTCTAAACACAGTGCTTCCTCTGCTCCTCCAGTCTCCTGCTCCAGTCTCCATTCCCCTACCACTCAAGTCTCCTCATCTAGTCTCCACTCCCCTACCTCAGTATGCTTGCCTCCTCTCTCTAAACACAGTGCTTCCTCTGCTCCTCCATTCGCCACTCCCCTACCTCTTTATGCTTGCCACCACTCTATAAACATGGTGGTTCCTCTGCTCCTCCAGTCTCCTCCTCCAGTCTCCACTCCCCTACCTCAGTATACTTGCTGCCTCTCTCTAAACACAGTACTTCCTCTGCTCCTCTAGTCTCCACTCCCATACCTCAGTTTGCTTGCCGCTTCTCTCTAAACACGGTGGTTCCTATGCTCCTCCAGTCTCCTCCTCTTGTCTCCACTCTCCTCCCTCAGTATGCTTGCCACTTCTCTCTAAACACAGTATTTCCTCTGCTCCTCCAGTCTCCTCCTCCAGTCTCCACCCACCTACCTCAGTATGCTTGCCGCCTCTCTATAAACACAATACTTCCTCTGCTTCTCCAATCTCCTCCTCCAGTCTCCACTCCCCTACCTCAGTAAGCTTGCCGCCTCTCTCTAAACACAGTGCTTCCTCTGCTTCTCCAGCCTCCTCCTCCAATCTCCACTCCCCTACCTCATTATGCTTGCCGCCTCTCTCTAAACACGGTGCTTTCTCTGCTCCTCTAGTCTTCTTCTCTAGTCTCCACTTCCCTACCTCAGTATGCTTGCCACCTCTCTCTAAAGACGTTGCTTCCTCTGCTCCTCCAGTCTCCTCCTCTTGTCTCCACTCCCCTACCTCAGTATGTTTGCAGCTACTCTCTAAACACAGTATTTCATCTGCTCCTCCAGTCTCCTCCTCCAGTCTCCACCCGCCTATCTCAGTATGCTTGCCGCCTCTCTAAAAACACAGTACTTCCTCTGCTCCTCCAGTCTCCTCCTCCAATCTCCACTCCCCTACCTCAGTATGCTTGTGGCCTCTCTCTAAACACAGTGCTTCCTCTGCTCCTCCAGTCTCCTCCTCCAGGCTCCACTCCCCTACCTCAGTATGCTTGCCACCTCTCTCTAAACACAGTGCCTCCTCTGTTCCTCCAGTCTCTTTCTCCAGTCTCCACTCCATACCTCACTATGCTTGCTGCCTCTCTCTAAACACAGTGCTTCCTCTGCTCCTCCAGTCTCCTGCTCCAGTCTCCACTCCCCTACCCCTCAAGTCTCCTCGTCTAGTCTCCACTCCCCTACCTCAGTATGCTTGCCTCCTCTCTCTAAACACAGTGCTTCCTCTGCTCCTTCATTTGCCACTCGCCTACCTCATTATGCTTGCCACCACTCTATAAACATGGTGGTCCTCTGCTCCTCCAGTCTCCTCCTCCAGTCTCCACTCCCCTACCTCAGTATGCTTGCTGCCCCTCTCTAAACACAGTACATCCTCTGCTCCTCTAGTCTCCACTCCCATACCTCAGTATGCTTGCCGCTTCTCTCTAAACACGGTGGTTCCTATGCTCCTCCAGTCTCCTCCTCTTGTCTCCACTCTCCTACCTCAGTATGCTTGTCACTTCTCTCTAAACACAATGCTTCCTCTGCTTCTCAACTCCCCTACCTACCTCAGTATGCTTGCCACCTCTCTTTAAACACAGTGCTTCCTCTGCTTCCCCAGCCTCCTCCAATAGTCTCCACTCCCCTAGCTCAGTACGCCTGCCACCTCTCTTTAAACACGGTGGTTCTTCTGCTCCTCCAGCCTCCTCCTCTAGTCTCCACTTCCCTACCTCAGTATGCTAGCCGCCTCTCTCTAAACACGGTGCTTCCTCTGCTCCTCTAGTCTTCTTCTCTAGTCTCCACTTCCCTACCTCAGTATGCTTGCCACCTCTCTCTAAAGACGGTGCTTCCTCTGCTCCTCCAGTCTCCTCTTCTTGTCTCCACTCCCCTACCTCAGTATGTTTGCAGCTACTCTCTAAACACAGTATTTCATCTGCTCCTCCAGTCCCCTCCTCCAGTCTCCACCCGCCTATCTCAGTATGCTTGCCGCCTCTCTAAAAACACAGTACTTCCTCTGCTCCTCCAGTCTCCTCCTCCAGGCTCCACTCCCCTACCTCAGTATGCTTGCCACCTCTCTCTAAACACAGTGCCTCCTCTGTTCCTCCAGTCTCTTTCTCCAGTCTCCACTCCATACCTCACTATGCTTGCTGCCTCTCTCTAAACACAGTGCTTCCTCTGCTCCTCCAGTCTCCTGCTCCAGTCTCCACTCCCCTACCCCTCAAGTCTCCTCGTCTAGTCTCCACTCCCCTACCTCAGTATGCTTGCCTCCTCTCTCTAAACACAGTGCTTCCTCTGCTCCTTCATTTGCCACTCGCCTACCTCGTTATGCTTGCCACCACTCTATAAACATGGTGGTTCCTCTGCTCCTCCAGTCTCCTCCTCCAGACTCCACTCCCCTACCTCAGTATGCTTGCTGCCCCTCTCTAAACACAGTACATCCTCTGCTCCTCTAGTCTCCACTCCCATACCTCAGTATGCTTGCCGCTTCTCTCTAAACACGGTGGTTCCTATGCTCCTCCAGTCTCCTCCTCTTGTCTCCACTCTCCTACCTCAGTATGCTTGTCACTTCTCTCTAAACACAGTGCTTCCTCTGCTTCTCAACTCCCCTACCTACCTCAGTATGCTTGCCACCTCTCTTTAAACACAGTGCTTCCTCTGCTCCCCCAGCCTCCTCCAATAGTCTCCACTCCCCTAGCTCAGTACGCCTGCCACCTCTCTTTAAACACGGTGGTTCTTCTGCTCCTCCAGCCTCCTCCTCTAGTCTCCACTTCCCTACCTCAGTATGCTTGCAAGCTCTCTCTAACCACAGTGCTTCCTCTGCTCCTCCAGTCTCCTATGCAGTCTCCACTCCCCTACTTCAGTATGCTTGCCACCTCTCTCTAAACACGGTGCTTCCTCTGCTCCTCCAGTCTCCTCCTCTAGTCTCCACTCCCCTACCTTAGTATGCTTGCCACCGCGCTCTAAACACAGTGCTTCCTCTGCTCCTCCAGTCTCCTCTCTCTAGTCTCCACTCCCTACCTCAGTATGCTTGCCACTTCTCTCTAAACACGGTGCTTCCTCTGCTCATCCAGCCTCCTCCTCTATTCTCCCCCCTACTTCAGTATGCTTGCCACCTCTCTCTAAACACAGTGCTTCCTCTGCTCCTCCAGTCTTCTCCTATAGTCTCCAATCCCCTACCTCAGTATGCTTGCCACCTCTCTCTAAAGACGGTGCTTCCTCTGCTCCTCTAGTCTCCACTCCCATACTTCAGTATGCTGGCCACCTCTCTCTAAACACAGTGCTTCCTCTGCTCCTCCAGTCTCATCCTATAGTCTCCAATCCCCTACCTCAGTATGCTTGCCACCTCTCTCTAAACACAGTGCTTTCTCTGCTCCTCCAGGCTCCTCTCCAGTCTCCACCCCCCTACTCCTCCAGTGTCCTCCTCCGGTCTTCACCCGCCTACCTCAGTATGCTTGCCACCTCTTTTTGAACACAGTGCTTCCTCTGCTCCTCCAGCCTCCTCTCCAGTCTCCACTCCCCTACCTCAGCATGCTTGCCACCTCTCTCTAAAGAAGGAACTTCCTCTGCTCCTCCAGTCTCCTGCTCTAGTCTCTACTCCCTTACTTCAGTATGCTTGCCACCTCTCTTTAAACACAGTGTTTCCTCTGCTCCCCCAGCCTCCTCCAATAGTCTCCACTCCCATAGCTCTGTATGCCTGTCACCTCCTTCTAAACATGGTGCTTCCTCTGCTCCTCCAGCCTCCTCCTCTAGTCTCCACTTCCCTACCTCAGTATGCTTGCCACCTCTCTCTAAACACTGTGCTTCCTCTGCTCCTCCAGTCTCCTCTCCAGTCTCAACTCCCCTACTTCAGTATGCTTCCCACCTCTCTCTAAACACAGTGCTTCCTCTGCTCCTCGTCTCCTCCTATAGTCTCTAATCCCCTACCTCAGTATGCTTGCCACCTCTCTCTAAACACAGTGCTTCCTCTGCTCCTCCAGTCTCCTCTCCAGTCTCCATCCCCTACTGCTCCAGTCTCCTCCTCCGGTCTCCACCCGCCTACCTCAGTATGCTTGCCACCTCTCTCTGAACTCAGTGCTTTCTCCGCTCCTCCAGCCTACTCTCCAGTCTCCACTCCCCTACCTCAGTATGCTTGTGGCCTCTCTCTAAACACAGTGCTTCCCCTGCTCTTCCAGTCTCCTCCTCCAGGCTCCACTCCCCTACCACAGTATGCTTGCCACCTCTCTCTAAACACAGTGCTTCCTCTGCTCCTCCAGTCTCCTTCTCCAGTCTCCACTCCATACCTCACTATGCTTGCTGCCTCTTTCTAAACACAGTGCTTCCTCTGCTCCTCCAGTCTCCTGCTCCAGTCTCCACTCCATACCTCACTATGCTTGCTGCCTCTTTCTAAACACAGTGCTTCCTCTGCTCCTCCAGTCTCCTGCTCCAGTCTCCACTCCCCTACCCCTCAAGACTCCTCGTCTAGTCTCCACTCCCCTACCTCAGTATGCTTGCCTCCTCTCTCTAAACACAGTGCTTCCTCTGCTCTTCCATTCGCCACTCCCCTACCTCATTATGCTTGCCGCCACTCTATAAACATGGTGGTTCCTCTGCTCCTCCACTCTCCTCCTCCAGTCTCCACTCCCCTACCTCAGTAAGCTTGCTGCCTCTCTCTAAACACAGTACTTCCTCTGCTCCTCTAGTCTCCACTCCCATACCTCAGGTTGCTTGCCGCTTCTCTCTAAACACGGTGGTTCCTATGCTCCTCCCGTCTCCTCCTCTTGTCTCCACTCTCCTACCTCAGTATGCTTGCCACTTCTCTCTAAACACAGTATTTCCTCTGCTCCTCCAGTCTCCTCCTCCAGTCTCCACCCACCTACCTCAGTATGCTTGCCGCCTCTCTATAAGCACAATACTTCCTCTGCTTCTCCAATCTCCTCCTTCAGTCTCCACTCCCCTACCTCAGTAAGCTTGCCGCCTCTCTCTAAACACGGTGCTTCCTCTGCTTCTCCAGCCTCCTCCTCCAATCTCCACTCCCCTACCTCATTATGCTTGCTGCCTCTCTCTAAACATGGTGCTTCCTCTGCTCCTCTAGTCTCCTTCTCTAGTCTCCACTTCCCTACCTCAGTATGCTTGCCACCTCTCTCTAAAGACGGTGCTTCCTCTGCTCCTCCAGTCTCCTCTTCTTGTCTCCACTCCCCTACCTCAGTATGTTTGCAGCTACTCTCTAAACACAGTATTTCATCTGCTCCTCCAGTCTCCTCCTCCAGTCTCCACCCGCCTACCTCAGTATGCTTGCCACCTCTCTAAAAACACAGTACTTCCTCTGCTCCTCCAGTCTCCTCCTCCAATCTCCACTCCCCTACCTAAGTATGCTTGTGGCCTCTCTCTAAACACAGTGCTTCCTCTGCTCCTCCAGTCTCCTCCTCCAGGCTCCACTCCCCTACCTCAGTATGCTTGCCACCTCTCTCTAAACACAGTGCTTCCTCTGTTCCTCCAGTCTCTTTCTCCAGTCTCCACTCCATACCTCACTATGCTTGCTGCCTCTCTCTAAACACAGTGCTTCCTCTGCTCCTCCAGTCTCCTGCTCCAGTCTCCACTCCCCTACCCCTCAAGCCTCCTCGTCTAGTCTCCACTCCCCTACCTCAGTATGCTTGCCTCCTCTCTCTAAACACAGTGCTTCCTCTGCTCCTCCATTCGCCACTCGCCTACCTCATTATGCTTGCCACCACTCTATAAACATGGTGGTTCCTCTGCTCCTCCAGTCTCCTCCTCCAGTCTCCACTCCCCTACCTCAGTATGCTTGCTGCCCCTCTCTAAACACAGTACTTCCTCTGCTCCTCTAGTCTCCACTCCCATACCTCAGTATGCTTGCCGCTTCTCTCTAAACACGGTGGTTCCTATGCTCCTCCAGTCTCCTCCTCTTGTCTCCACTCTCCTACCTCAGTATGCTTGTCACTTCTCTCTACACACAGTATTTCCTCTGCTCCTCCAGTCTCCTCCTTCAGTCTCCACCCACCTACCTCAGTATGCTTGCCACCTCTCTATAAACACAATACTTCCTCTGCTTCTCCAATCTCCTCCTCCAGTCTCCACTCCCCTACCACAGTAAGCTTGCCGCCTCTCTCTAAACACGGTGATTCCTCTGCTTCTCCCGCCTCCTCCTCCAATCTCCACTCCCCTACCTCATTATGCTTTCCGCCTCTCTCTAAACACGGTGCTTCCTCTGCTCTTCTAGTCTCCTTCTCTAGTCTCCACTTCCCTACCTCAGTATGCTTGCCACCTCTCTCTAAACACTGTGATTCCTCTGCTTCTCCCGCCTCCTCCTCCAATCTCCACACCCCTACCTCATTATGCTTTCTGCCTCTCTCTAAACACGGTGCTTCCTCTGCTTCTCCAGTCTCCTACTCCAATCTCCACTCCCGTACCTCAGTATGCTTGCTGTCTGTTTCTAAACCCGGTGCTTCCCCTACTCCTCCAGCCTTCACCTCCAGTCTCCACTCCCTTACCTCAGTATGCTTGCCGCCTCTTTCTAAACACAGTGCTTCCTCTGCTCCTCCAGCCTCCTCCTCCAGTCTCCACTCCCCTACCTCAGTATGCTTGCCACCTCTATCTCAATACTGTGCTTCCTCTGCTCCTCCAGCCTCCTCCTCCTATCTCCACTCCCCTACCTCAGTATGCTTGCCGCCTGTCTCTAAACACTGTGCTTCCCCTACTCCTCCAGCCTCCACCTCCAGTCTCCACTCCCTTACCTCAGTATGCTTACCACCTCTGTCTAAACACAGTGCTTCCTCCGCTCCTTCAGTCTCCTCCTCTAGTCTCCACTTCCTACCTCAGTATGCTTGCCACCTCTCTTTAAAGATGGTGCTTCCTCTGCTCCTCCAGTCTCCTCTTCTAGCCTCCACTCCCCTACCTCAGTATGCTTGCCACCTCTCTCTAAACATCTTACTTCCTCTGCTCCTCAAGTCTCCTCCTCTAGTCCCCACTCCCCTAACTCAGTATGCTTGCCATCTCTGTCTAAACACAGTGCTTCCTCTGCTCCTCCAGTCTCCTCCTTTAGTCTCCACTCCCCTACCTCAGTATGCTTGCCACCTCTCTCTAAACACAGTGCTTCCTCTGTTTCTCCACTCCCCTACCTGAGTATGCTAGCCACCTCTCTCTAAACATGGTGCTTCTGCTGCTCCTCCAGCCTCCTCCTGTAATTTTCCACCCTCAACCTTAGTCTGCTTGCCACCTCACTCTAAAGACTGTGCTTCGGCTGCTCCTCCAGCCTCCTCCTCTAGTCTCCACTCCCCTAGCTCAGTATGATTGCCGCTTCTCTCTAAACACAGTATTTCATCTGCTCCTCCAGTCTCCTCTCCAGTCTCCACTCCCCTTCCTCAGTATGCTTGCCGCCCCTCTCTAAACACGGTGCTTCCTCTGCTCCTCCAGCCTCCTCCTGTAGTTTTCCAGCCCCCTACCATAGTATGCTTGCCACCTCTCTTTAAACACGGTGCTTCCGCTACTCCTCCAGCCTCCTCCTCCGGTCTCCACTCCCCTAGCTCAGTATGCTTGCCACCTCTCTCTAAACACAGTGCTTCCGCTGCTCCTCCAGCTTCCTCCTCTATTCTCCACTCCCCTAGCTCAGTATGCTTGCCACCTCTGTCTAAACACGGTGCTTCCTCTGCTCCTCCAGCCTCCTCCTCCGGTCTCCACTCCCCTAGCTCAGTAGGCTTGCCACCTCTCTCTAAACACAATGCTTCCTCTGTTTCTCCACTCCCCTACCTGAGTATGCTAGCCACCTCTCTCTAAACACGGTGCTTCCTCTGCTCCTCCAGCCTCCTCCTCTAGTCTCCACTCCCCTAGCTCAATATGCTTGCCGCTTCTCTCTAAACACTGTATTTTATCTGCTCCTCCAGTCTCCTCTCCAGTCTCCACTCCCCTACTTCAGTATGCTTGCCGTCTCTCTCTAAACACGGTGCTTCCTCTGCTCCTCCAGCTTCCTCCTGTAGTTTCCCACCCCCCTACCTCAGTATGCTTGCCACCTCTCTCTAAACACGGTACTTCGTCTGCTCCTCCAGCCTCCTCCTCCGGTCTTCACTCCCCTACCTCAGTATGCTTGCCACAGCTCTCTAAACATGGTGCTTCCGATGCTCCTCCAGCCTCCTCCTCTAGTCTCCACTCCCTTAGCTCAGTATCCTTGCCACCTCTGTCTAAACACGGTGCTTCCTCTGCTCCTCCAGCCTCCTCCTCCGATCTCCACTCCCAGACCTCAGTATGCTTGCCACCTCTCTCTAAAGACGGTACTTCGTCTGCTCCAGCCCAATCCTGGACACTAATTGTGGGCCTTTTTGTAATCCTTTAGTCCCTCCACTGGCTAGCTCTGATTATTGGTCTGCACTTGAACTCACCTCTTTGTGACATAACCAGGCTGTGATTGGCGACCCCTGGTGACTCCCCATGGGGTTTACCTGGCAGAGAGTATAAAACAAGGGGTGGCATCATGGATTTCATTGGACCAGTCTGCTTTTTTTTTACTTGAGTAGTTATTGTAGTTCAGCAGGGTGATTTTGTGGTTATGGGTAATGGGTTTTCTTCTCAAGATGCTGTGGAATTTAGGCTTGGCGCCTTCTCTCCCCATTTTCTGGGCTAATTTCATAAATGACAAAACCGGGAAGTCATATCAATTCAAATGCATACACATTTCAAATACACTGATGGGGGCATGAAAAGACATTGGGGGTCATTACGATTATGGAGGTAGCCATGCCGTAATTCCCCTTCCCATTCCCAGGACCCAGTACATCCCCATTCCCATTTGAGCCCCCATAGGGCTCAATGGGAAAGGGGAGGATGTTAACATCGGGCCCGTTAATAACCGGTCCGTTGTTAGCATCCAGGTCTGCTAGCGGGTCCCACTAAGCATGCCTAGTCTGACCAGGCGTTCCAGAGCAGGACCCGCTGCAGACCTCATAATGGGGTGGCCGTAATGAGGCCTGTTATGTTTTCAAGATTCGGTATCCCAATTATCGAACTCCAATACTTTTCATCAATAGAGATACACGGATCAGAACATTCAATACAGACCTGACACATCCATTTTTCCAAAGCCTTTACTGGCATCTGACCTCCACTGCACCAGCCCCACCAGCCTCTCCAAGGCAATGGTGCATTGATTGCCAGACTCTCTCCACCCCATCCCTGTCAGCCCTCATAAATCCCCATCCCAAAAACTCCCAGAGTCCTGGAGAGCCTCTGTGGCATGCCAGACCCCGCCCTTTAATCATGATTGTGATGTAACACAATCCCAATACAGTATTTGACACAAAGATACAACACTGGGCTCCACGATTCAACATCCTGATGCCTGAATGTGTATGCATTCTCCCTCCCGGCCTGCAAAAGCGGGATATGTGGATGTTTGTCCCACTACTGATCTTGCAAACGGACCGCCTTGACATTCCGAGTTTCAACTGGACTGCACCTACAATGACTGACACTACCCCATCCCCTCCTGCCCTCTAGAATGCACTCTACCAATACTCTAACAGGGTGGGCTGGGTGGTGCTGTGCATGTTTTCATTCTATTCTCTTACATTCCTGCCCCACTTTGCACAGTCAGACCTTGCGGGGGGGGGGGGGGGGGGGGGGGGGGGGTGTGTGTGTGTGTGTGTGTGTGTGTGTGTGTGTGTGTGTGTGTGTGTGTGTGTGTGTGTGTGTGTGTGTGTGTGTGTGTGTGTGTGTGTGTGTGTGTGTGTGTGTGTGTGTGTGGTGTGTGTGTGTGTGTGTGTGTGTGTGTGTGTGTGTGTGCGTGTGTGTGTGCGCGGGCGCGGCGCGGGCGCGCGTGTGTGTGTGCGCGTGCGTGCGTGCGTGCGTGCGTGCGTGCGTGCGAGAGAGAGAGAGAGAGAGAGAGAGAGAGAGAGAGAGAGAGAGAGAGAGAAAGGGGAAACAATTTAATACATGCCTCGCTGATCAAACTACAAATCAGGAAAACTGACGGGCACGGGTAAGGGCAAAGGACATCCCAGGAGGCGCTATTTATTCTGTAATGTTGCAATGTTTGTCAAATGCTTCATTTCACCCCTTTCTGTGGAAGGGGAGGAGACCGCTAAGGATTCGATTTGCGCATGTATAAAACCATCCTCTTTGCATACCGACACTCTTATGGAAACGAGCTGCACACTTACAGTTCTATCTGGCCAGGTCCTGCACATTTTCCAGCCTTTAAGGACAAGCCTTGTGCATACCGGATCGTTTCCTTGGCACATTGCCCTCAAACACTGAGAGCAAATTTTCCACTCGATAGATGAATGAGGCAGAAATTGCAAACTGCTAACTTTGCTCCATTTTATGATCAGAAGTAATTTCTTTTATGAGCTTTTTCAGCGTTCCAGAAAGAGCTCTGCATTTTATAGCTTGGCAGTCAGGGGTGTCCAACAGCGGGGCGGTTGGGGACACGCGTCCTGTAGTGTGCTGTTTCAAGAAGCGGTGGAGGTCAGGCACCAAAACACACAATACTAAAGAACGCTGTTCAGTGACCTACCCTTGATTTCCACTACATGTACAACTTTTAGTAATACCATGTATGTACCTTATATGACTCACTCAATTTTTATGTGACTCACTCAATTTCAGCTTGCTACTCAAATGGACGGTGGTATTATTTCCCAACCCTACAGTACTTGACCTTGGAGGATGACACGCTGGGTCTGCTCTTGTAATGCATGACACTTGGTGGGCGACACCCCATGAGTTCACTTCAGAATGTAGATAACCTCCTCCAAGGGACTCAGAAGTGGTGAGGAGCACAAGGAAGAGCTTGCAGTGGGAAACTCAAAAAAGAAGTTGGACATTGGGCCATACTCTGTTGGACATTGCACCATACTCTGTTGGACAGTGGACCATATTCTGTTGGACATTGCTGGACACTGCAGCATACTCTGTTGAACATTGGACCATACTCTGTTGGACATTGCAACATACTCTGTTGTACATTGGACCATACTCTGTTGGATATTGCTGGACATTGCACCATACTCTGTTGGACATTGGACCACACATAGTTGGGCATTGCACCATACTCTGTTGTACATTGGACCATCCTCTGTTGGATATTGCTGGACATTGCACCATACTCTGTTGGACATTGCACCATACTCTGTTGGACATTGCACCATACTTTGTTGGATATTGCCCCATATTCTGTTGTATATTGGATCATACTCTGTTGGACATTGCTGGACATTGCACCATAGTCTGTTGGACATTGGACCATACTCTGTTGGACATTGCACCACACTCAGTTGGACATTGCACCATACTCTGTTGACATTGGTCCCTACTCTGTTGGACATTGCTGGACATTGCACCATACTCTGTTGGACATTGGACCATACTCTCCTGGACAATGCACCATACTCTGTTGGACATTGGACCATACTCAGTTGGACATTGTCGGACATTGCACCATTCTCTGTTGGACATTGGACCATACTCTGTTGGACATTGCACCATGCTCTGCTGGACATTGGACCATACTCTGTTGGACATTCAAGCATTCTCTCTGTAGTCCGCTTTATCAGACCTGCTGTGTTTCGAACCTTCGGCCACAGATCACACATTGCTTTCTAGAGTGAGCCAAATATTCAATATCGGGTAATTGGTGTCTTGTACTGACTCTTGTTTAATATTGGTCCAATATGACATTTCCGAAGATATGCATCTGAAATCTGTTCTTCAAATAAAGAAGCTGCGCTTTCCAAAACATAGACGAATGTTACTGGCAAGACAAGTTTGCATTTTACTGTAGTTCACACTAACGTGTGTTTTGCCAAATAGAAGGGACAATGACACGGTGACCATCGTGTCATGCAACCAGCTGGTTTAGCTTCACTTTCTTACTAGCCATAACATTTTGGAAAGTTGAGAACAATTAAGTTGTCACACATAAAAATGAGAAAGTGGAAAAATTAACTTTAAACCGCATGGCCCTGAATTCCTGGTATGGCAGCTTGCGTTGTACCCTGCTGAAGTTTGCCCGGGCTCGACAAATCGTTCCATATGCAAGTCTCCCTGTTTTGTCTGCTCTGGGTGGTGACTCGGTTTCTGACAAACCTGTAGGTGCTAAAGAAAGAACGCGTTGTTCAGTGTAAGGACACTTTTCGTATTTGCACCTGAGCCTATTACCTAAGCTCATATGTGAGTTTGCAGACATTAGCGCTGCCTGTCAACTTTGCAATGGTTGCACCCTCCTCGCCTTACCGCTTGGCAATAGCACCGGCAGTCACCGTTTTAGGAGTAAGGATTTCTGTCAGGGTATTCTCCTTGCAGACCTAATTTTTTGTAATTTTGAGGTCATGTAAGTTTTAAGATTTGCGAAATGCAAAGATTGTGTTTGGGACACAGAAAAGTATTGAATACATGCTTCCTACGTTCATGAGTTGCTCAGAAAATTAACAATGCATGTTCCTGCATTTGGTACAGCAGATGTTGTGGCAATGCCATCTGTATGCCAATCATATGGTCAAAGGAAAAACCTGGGTGGGTGAAGAAGCGGGAGATCTCATTGCAATGGAACAAGGGGTAATCATAAAGGGGTGGTTCGCTCCGAAATGTTATTGTCTCAAACAATCGGGCATTTTCGATTATACATCGATCCATCTTTAAAAAAAATCCTATGCATTTTATCTTAGTTTTCCTCACTTTTATACAAAAACGCCTGCCTGGGCACTGCCATCTTGTGGAAATCTTATCCTTTGGTTTATCACCCTAAGTTGAAGTGCCCTCACGTCAGTAGCATAGATCACCTGCCCCTAAAGCCAACATCATTAGACGCTTACACCCCTGTTCACAACGCCAATGCACGTCTCATGTGAACGTCCTCTGAGTGCCATCTATTGACGTGTCTCCATGGAAAGGCCAAGATGCCGCTTTCCTCGACAAACCATTACTCATCACATAACGCAGGAGTTTCTTTTTCCTTTGCATCAGGGTATTTCTTTTCAAGTTTCCCTGACTTGTTTCTGCTCTGTTCAGCGATCTGCCAAGTACGAAAAACATTGCAACAGGTACTTTTGCAGGCGATTATTAATTAACTCAGTAGTTGCTTTTTATGTTACCATTTCTTATATTATTATACAAAGGTCTTTACCAAACCATATTTAAATTCTACTTCAACATGGCATGTTCTGTACATGTGTCCTTGCGAACATTTAAAGTGTGTCACTATTAACCTTGTGTTTGCACGATTGGTTTTTCGAACATGGCTGTTTTTTTGCTTGTTTTTCATTTACATTGAATTTTAATGTGAAACCTCATTTCGTTACTGTATACAAACAAAAACATTTCTGTTTATCTCACTGTACTTCTTCAATATTCAGGAACTATGGCCACTATTCAGCCCGATATGTACGAGCCAGAATATTCAGAAGAGGAAATCAGTGAAAGAGAAAAAACAAGACCATGGGCAATCAGAGGCTAGTTGTGACAATCTATCATCGGAGCGTGAACCCAGTCGCATGGAAGACATTTCTACCTGGTCTACATGCCATTGTTGTGAGTTTATGCCAGCTGTGGTGGAGAACTGCTATTGCAGAGAAAACTCTGCTTGGCCTACATTGCTGACGAAGCCACACCACTGCTATGCATTACAGAGCTGTATGAGTTCAGGACAACCTGCCTTACAAGATCTGTGTTGCGAGTGCTGATGGTCCTTATGCACAAACTTCGATCTACAGTTCGCCCTCGTAATCCAAGTAATGAGTAAGTTAACTCGAGATATGTCGTTTATTTGACAACTGAGATTGCTAACAGTACATGCTGTTCCCCTATATCATTGTAACTTGTTTGGGTCACTGACAAAAGCATTTTTATGTAAATTGAATACATTTCTTTTTCTAATCTCAAACCCTAATATTCATCTTTAGAATCAATGTCTGAACACTTACCTTTCTTTCAATTTGAAGGTAAAAACTATATTTCCCCCCAACTCCCAAAATACTTTTTGATCGCATGGGTGTTCATATTTTCAATTGATCCCCAATTGATATCCCAAGCACTGTCAGTACTTTCCACGAAAAGGGACTTTTTAAAGAATCACAATGCCTTACATTTAAAATTTGAAAAGGTATTCCAACATAATATATGTAAATATCGGGTTCATTTAAATAAACTATTTCTGTATCTCTTGCATAGGTAGTACAGGCTTGTGGCATATGTGCGTTTATATGGTGGATTCATGGAAGACTTGGATTCCCCGATCAACGAATGATACCTGCCTGTGTGGATCAACGAATTTGTGAGAAATTCCCCAGTGACAATACCCAGATTTATGCACACAGTACGCCGACCACAGCAGTACAATTTGTAGTTTGTCATTGCCATCCACTTTACAAAACAAAATAAAAATACATAAAAAATGCGTCAACACATACAAACATCTAAGAGGATTGCGAAAGATTGGTGTGATTCAACAAGGTTATTGGCCTATTGCGCTCGCCTCATCCACAACCATCTATCCCCCCTCCGCCATCAATGGCAATTTGCCCCTGTGGCCATGTGCTCGCAAGGGGGCTGGGTGGGAGGAAGGCTCAATCTGCCGAACACCATGTACACAGCAAAGTACTCTATGGCACGCAGACCCTTGACCACATGGCCAGCCCAGAAACAGTGTCTCCAGAATCCCCTTTGAAGACCCTGTTCCTGCAATCAACATATCGCTGTGTCCTTTGACTGTGCTCCGGGCCTATTGCAATCGCCTTATCCACATCCATCCCCATCTGGTATAAATGGTAGTTTGCAATTGTGGCGCTCTCGCATGGGGGCTGTACGGGTTTGTTTCCACTCAAGCTGCCAAACTCCATGTACATCTAAAATGACTCTTTGCCACATGGACTATTGACCACATGGCTATCCCAGACCCAGTGTCTCCAGCCTCACCTTTGAAGACCCTGTTCCTGCAATCAACATATCTCTGTGTCCATTGACTGTGTCCCGGGCCTATGGCGCTTGCATCATCCACATCCATCCCCCTCTGGTGTCAATAGCAGTTCGCACCTGTGGCCGGGTGCTCCCAAGTTGGCTGGGTGGGTGGGAAGTCTCAAGCTGCCGAAAACCATATACACCTCAAATTAGTTTTTGGCACAGGGAACATTGACCCCATGGCCAACCCAGACCTGGTGTCTCCAGCCTCACCTTTGAAGACCCCGTCCATGCAATCAACATATCTCTGTGTCCTATGACTGTGTTCCGGGCCTATTGCGTTTGCCTCATTCTCATACACCCCCCCTCGTTTTAATGGCAGTTTGCACTTGTGGCTGCATGCTGGCATGGGGGCTGGGTGGGTGGAAAGGCTCAAGCTGCCGAACACCATGTACACCTCAAAGGACTCTTTGGTACGGGGACCATTGACCACATGTACAGCCTAGACTTGGTGTCTCCAGACTCCCCTTTGAAGACCCCATCCCTGAAATCAACATATCTTTGTGTCCCTTGACTGTGCTCTGGGCCTCTTGCCCTCACCTCATCTACATCCATCTATCCACCCTCCACCATCGATGGCAATTTGCATCTGTGGCTGGGGGCTGGCAAGGGGGTTACAATGGCAGCATGCAGGAGGTCCACATTTGTCATATAGGTCTGGTGGGTGTGAATGAACACGTCAGACATTCACATACACACCCACTTCGGGAAACCTTTATAAACACTGTGGAAGTTACCAAGAAAACATCTCTGTAATAGACTAGGAATATCGCCATCCATCCACTTTTCTGTGCTTGCTGAATCGGCTCATCTAACTAACGGTTAGTCAACTTCTACTAGTGTTTTCTTTAGTGTCAATGCTATAAGGTCTGACACTTTCTATTGCTTTATACTCAATGTACAACCTATTCTCAATGCAATATATTCAAAAAGTCTACACCATTATCAACCATCCTACATACTTTTATCTCTGCAACTAGCACATGGCCCATTTGATCTATACCTTCTCTTCTAACTTTCAGTGTTATGTGGGGGGGACACAGCTCTCATTTAGGCTCCCCTCAGCTTCCTCACCTCCCTCTCTCATTCCTGAGTGTGTATCCATGATTTAGGATTAGTGCGCCTCAAACAATCTCTGCCTTAGTGCCAGTAAGACTGAGATCCTTCTCATTGGTATCCATGCTCCCACTTTCCATTTCTCACTCTGGCCGCCCTCCTTGGGCGCTCTACCTTCGCCTTTCTATGAGGCAAAAAATCTAGGTGTCTTCGTCTCCACTCTCCCCTCCTTTCCTCACGTCCCAGAGCTTGTCAAGAAGGATCACTCCAGCTGCACCTCCTCAGAGGTAGTCTACCTTTTGTCACTTTCTCCCACAAGCTCACTGCCTCCAGATCCCTGGTTCTGTCCAGGCTGGACTATTGCAATATCCTCGTTGTCAGTCTGCTTACCTCTACACTTCGCCTTGTGCAACCAATCCAGAACCGGTCTGCGAGACTTATCCTTGGCCTCAAGCCCAAGCACCGTATCTCTTCAGCCCTGAAATCTATCCACTGGCTCCCAGTGACTGAGAAAACCAAGTTCAAGGCCCTCTGCATCATCCACAAGGCTTCCTGGGGCTAGGGCCCACACTACATCCAACTCTCTCTTCCAAGATACCTTACTTCCTGAGCTGTTAGCTCAGCTACATCCCACTCGCTAAGGGTCAGACGCTTCTCCAGGCAGAGTGGGGGGGTATATCTCTCTCCTCTGCTGGTGTCTCCTGCCGTGAGATACAAAGTGCCATATTTGCTTATTATGGCCTTAGATGGCTGCATTAACAGCTAAAACCAATAGCTTATTCAAAGTATGTGCTAAATGCTGAAAGTAATGTTTTGATAGCGCCTACATTAAGCATTAGTGAGCTGCAAGGAATGTGCAAGCCTAGGAGGGGTGGAAGGTTACATTATGCATTGTGCATAGAAAGGCAGGGCCGAGGCCCCAGTTTGGTAGATAATAGAGACCTGTATTTGAGTATTTGGAGCATTAGGACACCTATATAGTGCCTAGATAGCCAATCTTTGAAGCACTATAGATGCTAGCTAGCAGAGTGCAGACCTGGTAAAGGTTTCTCACTAGGGGTTAATTGATTTCAGCTTCTCCTAGAATATTCTATCTTTGCAACTGTGGCTCTGCATGGCTTTGTAAACAAATCCTATTTTGCCTGAGAAGGCCTGGTACTGCCGCGTACTCACTGATAACAAACATTCCTGAGCTTTTGCAGATGGGCTCCAAGTACTGTGGGGCAGAGAAGGGAGCACGTTGGAAATTTACTGAGCTGGGTTTTTTCAATAAGTAAACTTGTTTTTTGCACTCAGTATGTGCGGGGATAGTGTGTCACAGTGACTGACAGCACAAGATTACAAAAATGCATGCCTACATGACCCAGGTGGGAGATTCATCCACAGACCGAGTGTGCCCGGAACCTGATGCCACGTGCGGCACTTTGCAGCACTGTTATCTGAAGGAGTGGGGCTGGCAGCAGTTAGCTTAAGATGACCAGGGTCTCCTAGCGCTGATTAATGATACCATGTCAAGGGGCGTAATACTGTGTTTCTCTAAGTTATGTGATTTCTCTAACTGACATGTCCATCATTGCTAAATTGCTGCTATATTTACTGTTATGTTATATTATGCTATATGTCTAATAAATGCTAAATTTATACTGAAGGTGTTATTTCTCAGGCATGAGTTCATTGCTCAACACAAGCGAACCTGTAATTGGTTGGAATTGGGTAATTTATGCTAATAAGGGCTGGTACCTGGGAAGAAATACCCCTTTTCAAGACATCTCCATCTGGAATGGCTTCCTTGCACAACTCAGATTTGAGCCGGACTACCAGAATTTCCTGAAGCAGCTCAAGACCTAACATTTTTCCTCTGCCTTATCTCTCTCGCTTCCTTGCTAAGTTACCTGTCTGCGGTGTCGACTGGTTGCTTGGTTACCTTAAGATTCTCACTGGGTACCAGGCCCTTTCATGAACAGTCTTCATTGCACTGCCTCCTGGCCTATCGTGCACGTATGGGCTGTAACTGTAACTCGTACAGCCCCCCTGCCTCCTTGCACTTACTCAGTGCCGTTCTGCTCTGGCTGCACTTACTCAGAGCCATGCTGCCCTGATCCCACTTCACCTTATATTCTCCCTTGCACTCCGCCGTCTCCCTTCCCCCTGCACTTTGCGTTGTCGCACTTGCACGATCCAAATGACACAAGTCCTAGTAGGATCATTTTGTCTCATCTTCCCCTATCTTCACTCCCTTATCTTGTGGCGTCTAGAAACAGTTGTAAACAGGAGCGTTATAATTGTCATATCATATCAGATCAGATAACATTACAGAGAATTGCTTCCAAATATAATTTTTCATGGTGCATGTTTTCAATGCATGTTTGGCTTAGGTGCCATTTTTTTAAATGCACCTTTATGATCAATGCAATGTGATGTTTGATGTACTCACTGTGATTTTTTTTATAGACATTTTGTGTAGTTGTTTTTATGAACAGATCATAAGGAAAATCCAAAAATGCCTTAATGTATCGTTTTTTGGTTGCATCAATGTCAGCCATGTCAAAAGTGAAAAAAAACTTCCAGCATGGCTTTCGAAGGATATAAGTTAAGTTAAAAAAAATGGCTGTAGTACTGTGGATTTCCAGTGTCCGAGATTGAAGGCAGAGCCAACGATGTCTTGGCTGATGCGAGGGGCAATCTTTTGCATGTAAATTCTGTTTTTGATTTTGTTTTTACATCTTTATTATTAGAATTACTTTGATATAGGGGAAGGCTGGAACTTCAACAACGTACTATTCTTGTACTGCAACTGGTATGGAGTATGAGGTATGTCAACCGAGAATTTATTGAATTATATTAATCGTTTTTTTTATAATTTGCAATTCTGTCATTAAATTTTGAAGTATTAGATCAATAAACCTTGATGTATTTCTCATTGAAACAAGGCCGCAATGAAAGTGTATGCAATTATAACTGTAGACTACTTTGTGTATTCCTAGTTTGGGGATACACTCATAGTTCGGTTTAATGTGAGCTTTCTCGAAAAATGTACATTGCATCATTTACAAATATGTAATTTTGCAAAATGTGTTGTTTGCCATGTCTGTGTTTACGTAAAATACACTGATGGAAGTACAGGCAGTTAACATGGAGGAAACCACAGGCACCTCCAACATACACCTGGTGAGGCTGAGTGACTTCCACATAAACTTACTTTATTGCTCTTGATGTGGTCTCATTTATAATACGAATGTACATTTTCTATTCCACACTGGTATCAATATATGTATCAATTAAAGGACCGATATTGTACATCTACCGCTATTCCAGAGCCAACAGCAACCACACTCACCATTCAAGGATTTTTTTTAAAACAATCCTTCAGATGCAACTATACTAAATATTTGTTTAAGTTCAACCAAAATAATATTGATTGTTATGTACAATTTTCGCCTTTGAAACAAAGTTAAAATGCAAAGAGGCCACTTTTTTTGTCTCCAGATGCTCAGGTGGACCTGTAATGCAAGGGGGAAGGGTGGGTGGTTAGTAGAGTTGAACGTGAAAAGAGCAAGATAGCGCAATGCAGTGCTGTGGAGGTAGTTTGAGAGGTGTATGCAGATGAGGGACATTATTAGTACAGATTGGTGTTGCAATAGCTAGAAATCCAACCAAGTGCATAGCAATCCAGAAATCTGTCTAAGTAGCATTTAGGCTTCTATGTAAATATCAACCACATATTGCGTGCATGTTTCTTTAAATTTACCTTTTACATTGTTATTATTGATTTTACTTTGACATAGGAAGAGCTGGAACCTCTACAATGTACTACTCTTCTACTGCAACCGGTCCGGTTCCTGAGGCATAGCAACTGAGAATGTATTGTATTATATTAATCGTTTAAAAAAAAAAAAATTGAAATAATGTCTGAAAATGGCAAAGCATTAGATCAACAACCTTGGTGTAGTTCTTGCAGAAACAAATGCCACAATGAAAGAAACACTTAATAAAAGCCTACTTTGTTAGTGAATTACATACACTTTCATTAAGTATATGACTGGAGTATGGTTTTGTTAATAAACTTTAGCTGGTTACTAAAAATTGTTATTGTTATAAAGATAATGTCAAGGCATTGTTTAATGACTACATTATGATCACACACCAACTCCCGGTGATATCTCTGAAGGTTATCAGATACACTTTAAAACCTGTCTTTTTAAAATGTTACAAATAGTACAGAAATTCTGAAATACAGGAGCACACCTGATGTTTAGTGTAATATACGATGTTATTTGTGGTAGTAGTTGAGTGCGGGGGAGAAAAACACTCTTGGCACTTGTATGTACAATGAGAATAGAGAATATCGGTGTCCACTGTCTGTGGAACACTTGCGTCCCCTGCACGCCAAATATTTGTAAAACAGACAATGATTGAATTATAAATGTATTACATACTATTGAAAAAATAAGACTGTAGTTTAAGGGAAAAAAAACCCTTCAAATTCATTACATAATTAGTGTCAAACATGTACATTCCAATACAGAGCCATTCCAAATTAATGATTGTTCCAAAGTATAAAGCTCAACGTGTTTTGGGATTTCTATCGCTTCCTCGAAAACCTTGAAAGCATGCACAAATAAAAAGAGCCCCTGGGTGTACACCAAGAAATTCACCCCTTAATGAGTTTAGATGATTTTGGATCTCACATTGTCATTATTGTCATAACAATTGTCAAGCATTCCACCACTAATTGAATTGACTAAATACATAAACAAATATTGTGAATCAATGGTTTTTCAAATAGGGTATCTTTATACAAAATGAGAGGACTTTTCGCTTCCCTGGAGTGAGCAGTGTTTTTTCTGTGTCCATTCTCAGTTGGAGGCTGCACCTGCAAGCTTCCTGCCTTACCTGGTTTTCACCCGTAAAGCGGGCCACAAAGTGGCGAGTTAAGTGGTCTGTCTGCAGTGTCTGCAGAGGACTTTTTGCTTCCTTGGAGTGAGCAGTGTTTTTTCTGTGTCCATTCTCTGTTGGTGGCTCCACCTGCAAGCTTCCTGCCTTACCTGATTTTCACCCGCGAAGCAGGCCGCGAAGTGGTGAGTTAAGTGGCCACTCTGCAGACCGCCGTCTCATTGCTGCGGCATGGCCACAAGGCACTGGTCGCTTCCCCCACTCCGGCGGAAGGTTTTGGCCCCCCTGCATACTTGCAGCGGTAAATGGCAGTGCTACATTATTTTTGCCTGATAGCACACACCAGAAACTGAGGTGTCTCATGATTCTCTGAACTTGGCCCTCCCAGAGACTGCGGGATACTATTTCCCTTTCATCTGGGGTTTCTCTACGGGGTGAATTCTTCTGCCGTGCTGGTAAAGGGATCATGCTTCACAGTATACCCAGAGACTGAAGGGATATTGTCTCCCTTTGATCTGGGACAGCTGCCTCCAAACTTGGTTGGTTTATAAGGCACATCTGAATCTGTCTGTTTGCTCCGGTCATAACTCCTGACTGTGCACTTCGTGTTCTCTGTTTATCTTGACTTTTATCAAACCATCTGATTACGCTCCACTATCTCACAGTTGTTACATTCCGCAGTGAGCTGTTATCGAGCTTTGCTGGGCTCTATTAGCTGGACCTCTAAACTACCATGCGATCGGGCCTGCAAAGCCAGTCAGGACTCTGAAATTTCTTTGGTCCGGCTGAATAGCACGATAATGGTCCCCCCTCCGGCCATAATAGCTTGCTGCTTCAAACCCCACAGGTGTCTTCATCGCTGTGTTGGTTTTCTCCTCCTATCAGCATGGAGACACCACGGTAGGTGCTCTGTGGAGGAAATACAGGGCACACAGTACCTCAAGTAATGCTAAACCTGGATGATCAATTCAACCTAGCCAAGCTGCTTAGTAAGGAGACAGTTCTTTCTGCTAATGCTCAACCTGAAACAAGCGAGAAGAACCTTACTAAACCTTTAGCTCCATATAAGACCCCTCAAGCTAACTCTGCTTTGCTGGACAACACTTCTGGACCATTCCTTTGTGAAAATTGCGGCAACAAGTACTGAACTGAAAACTTTACCAACGGTCAGAGGTAAGGTGATGTTGGATCATTCAGTCATGTCTCTCCAGGACAATCTTGGTGGCCAAAAAGACCTCACAGACATTAGTATCATCGAATTTGCTGACCAAGCTGTGGAACATTATGCTATCCGGGGGTCAATGCTGTTTGACAATGCAGACAGCGTCATTCAGAAAATGTGTGACGCATTGCTGCCAGGCTCTCCATCAGACCTTACTAATATAATCAATAAGTATTCGATCATCAATGAACCCGATGATTATGCCAGGGCCCATGCTGACCTCTCTCTGAGGTTGGTGATCAATATAAAACCCTGCTATGCATCACACACTCAGAGAAGTTGACGAAAGAATCTGCCTGACCCATCTGACGTCTCTGCCCTTAATATGGTTTTGAGCTCTTTTGTATCTCTTTCTGATACCATCTGGGCTGAGCTAAAGTCAACAAACTCTCTGATGACAGAGGTGAATGGCAAACTGGACTTTATTGGATCTTAGCTATGTTTCCAACCAATAGTTTTCGGCCAGAGTGTTTTGGGAATTCCCCCTGAGGGACCACATATGAAGCCTGTTAATGTGGAGGATATAATTGACATTTTTGATGTTATAAATCCATTGGTTACTGAACAGGCCCCCATTAATGGTGTTCCTACTGTCCCAAAGTAGTGACCTTCCTTGGATAATTTGCTCCAGCAAGATACCATCAGGGCTGTTCCAATGATTGACCTGATGGATGAACCCTCCGCACCTGTGCAAGATCCCCTGGATTCTGGGGTAGCTGCTGAGGATCCGCCCACTAACAAACTGCCCCAAGGGAAATCAACTAAACCCATTAAGAACCTTGCAACAAAGGACTCGGCAAAGTACTTTAAGACTGAACTACAAACCCCTCTTCCGAACGATCATGCCTATGCTTTTGGAAGAGGGTGCACCACTTGTTTCGGTGACAATTAAGATCTCAACTATGAATTCCATTGCACAAACTGACCCAGTTTCGTGTGACCGTTTTGTGCCTGTCTGCTTACCCCCTTCAAACGGGTTGATGGGCCTGTCTGTTCTAACAAGTATGAGGGTGGGAACACCTTCAGTGGCTGACTGCACAATGTTAGGTCATTCACCTGCAGTGGGCCATTCTGGGAATTTTGTCCATACTGCAGCCTCTATGTTGTTGTCTATCACCCTGGCCAAGCAGCCGCATACTTTACCCCCCATTTCCATTAATCGGGTAGGGGGCCCCTGTATGACTGATAATCAAACTGCGGAAAGTAGGGTGAGTCTGTCTGGACCACGTCTGATTGTAAATCATCTTGAGGGTAGCGAGGGGATCCTGCCCACCCACTAGACGGGTCTCGCTGCTAAGATCCATCTGTCTCCCAACTATGGTGGCGATCGAGGTAGCATCAAAACCAGCTGACCCAGGCCCAGGATGCTGTGTTTCGGGACTCGAAACTCGGGCTGGGGGAGTTGAGACTCTGAACAATGTGTCATCAAATCTATACCCAACTGAACAGCGCGTGTGGCCGACCTGCTGCAACGGTTGCATGTACCAACCACCTCTCTGCCTCGTGATCGCTCTCCAGAGTGGCCCGCCCCACAACAACGTAAATCATACAGTAACTTGCAGCATGTAACAGGGTCTGATGCTACGGGGGGAGGCCTAAAGGGAACTCAGAGGGGAGGATGAATAAATCATGGGTGGGCAAAAGGTAGCTTCTACTTAAAATGTCGAGTGTCCTTGGCACTAACTTCCTAGTTTGCCTTAATCGATCCAATATCCTGCTGATTTTTGCTAAACTTCTATCCCTGGGTCTTTGCCGCTCCTCAGACATTGATAGAGTGGCTTTGCCAGATAGGAGTCATCTGGATTCCAGCATTATCTACCTTGACTCCCCTCTGGTAAAAGAACATGTCCTTTCCCAACGATCCAGCCGTTTAGACCGGGGCTTTGAAATTAGCTTTATTCATTTGGAAGAAGGGGGTATCTTGGGGTCGCGAGAAAGTTTACGCATTGTGATCCGACCATCTGGGGAGGAGACTAGAAGAGCTAATATGGTCGCTGAACGGGAGCATGTGATTAAAATTGACTGGGCAGCAGTTACGTCAACTTTGTGGTGAAAGCCATTTCCATAATCTACCGAGAGCTTTGGGCATGGGATGTAGAGATATAACCCTCTGCCTTAAATCCTGGAAAACACGTGGGAGTAGACACCTATTCACTAACCCCTCTTCTATGGCTAATTTAAGAGAGGCACATTGTATATGTTTACAGGAGACTTGGTTGACCAGTGCACCTGTTCTGGAAGTCTTGCAAGTGTTAATTCAACCGGAGAGACCTAGTAATGGAGGGAAAGGATATGGAGGTTTGCTAATTGCAGTAGAAACCACCTTGGGTCTGACCAGGACTTTTCTTGAAAATCTATTCTTTGGTGCCATGGGGGTGACCTTATGTTCCTCTGACTGTATTTATTTATCTATTTATTTATTTATTTATTCACATTTGTTAAGCGCACAGCAGCCTGTGGGCATTGTGGCGCTGTGTATTGAAGTTGCTGTTAATTAACATATACTGGCATACAGAAATCCTAGAGATTTCCCTTTTTTGAAGTCAGTGAGTGAATGCATAGCGAGTAATTTTAATGCTGACTGCCTGTTCCAAAACTCTGCTTGGGAATTGTGCGACTCGTTAGTGGACAGTGTGCCATTGACCAACAAACATCAAGCTGGAAGATCTTGGTATCTGGGTCTAGGCGCGCTTGGGTTGCAGCCTCTTGTGAGTAGGATATTTAGTCAGTTACACGAGACGGATTGACACACCTGGCATAGAGGGATCAGCTCCTCTCTATTGGACTACATTTACATTGCTGATAACTTGTCTGAATGCTGTGCTTCGTACTCTGTGTTTAAGAACAACTGGAGTGAGCATTGTATTCTTACGGTGGGCTTTGACATTGTAATAATCACTGGAGAATCTAAAAGTCAGTTGCACTTAACCACTAATTCATCATGCAATGCAATCCACTGGTCCGATTCTAATATTCACCTCTTAAATTAAAACCTTAATGTTATTATGAACACCACTACCCTGGACTGGAAAATTGATCATTTCAATGTGGGTTTTTCTTGCGATCTGGTACCTAGGGTACGCTCTCAACCGGGATTCAAGCAAAGTAGACCACCCAGCCCCATACAATGCTATACTGACGACCTAGCTACTACTAAAACTAAAATGAGGAGGGAGATTAGACAACTCTGTGGCTCTATTGAGTATGGTTTTACCTGTTCTGGTCTCATTAAAAAGATGAAGCAGAAGTATAAAAATGACTGTAAATCAACAAAAGGCTTGAGAGTTTAGCAGGAAGCTGAGACTATGCTTGGGCTACTGTTTAACTCCCATGTGGGGGCCTTTTGGTCACTTATAAAGCCAGGACCCTAACTTAGTTGTCTCAAAATTAAATCCCATCCCAGAGCTGGAATGGATCTCTTTCATTAAAAATATATTTGGGACTCCTAAGAGTACCACCGTTGGAGATCCGGTCCCTAATCTTCCTACATGTAATTACATGTGGCAACCGGAGTTGAAATTACAACTATCCTCTCCGTTATAAAAAAAGATATAAAATATCTCGAGCCCCTGGCCTGAATGGCCTAACTAACAATAGCTTTAAGGGGGATCAATCTAATTGGGCCAAACTGCCTTACCTCCAATTTGCAGACATCATCCGTACGGGAATCACACCTCCCTCATGGAGCACCGTGCATGTGGTTCTGATTATTAAATGCGGTAGCAGGACCTATCCTAAAAACAATCGACCAATCTCCTTAATAGAGGCAGATGGCAACATTTTCTCTGCATTTCCCCTGACCAATCTGGAACAATGGGCTTCGTCATCACACTGTCTAAACAAACTGCAAACGGGCTTCCATAAGGGTCATTCCACCAACATTAATGGCCTAGCGGTTAAATGTATTCAAGAAGCCGCCTGACTGATGCCCAAGAGCTGTACTTACATGGTCTCAGTTGATTTGTCAGCTGCTTTCGAATGGGTGGATCGGAGTCGGCTAGAGGCCAAATTGGCTGGATGGGGCCTGCCGGCAGGACCCTTGAGGCTTGTAAATGGAGTTTATGAAAATTGTGGTATACAGGTTCGGCTCAGCCAAAAAGGTGATCTCACTAGGAGAATCTGCTCATACCGGGGGGTCAGGAAGGATTGTGTACTGGCACCCTGGCTCTTCAATCAATATACGTCTGACGTTGCTGACTGTCTGTGTGATGGCGGTCTTATTTCCATGAAGGTTGGTCAGTTGAAAATTGCATGGCTGGCCTATGCCGACGACTTCTTGATCTTCGCTCAAGCTAGGGTCAGCTTTCAGAGATCGCTAAAGGCATTTGCTGGGTATGCCAAAGACAATGGTTTAATTATCAATCCTAGGAAAACTAATAAAATCTTGGCACTCACAAGGAAAGGCAAGCAGAGTAGCAATACCTCTTGGGGGTTACTGTCAAGAATAGTCTCAGTGTTGTCTATTTGGGGTTCTATTTTGGGGCCCACAAAGGCCCAGAAACTGGTTTGGATATCCTGCTGAAAAACACAGCTCAGCTGCAATGCCTGATTATGAAAGTTGACTGTATGTTTGGCAGATTCTCCGTTAAACCTGCCCTAATTATTTTTTAAGGGAAAATTGTACCAAAAATAACCTTTGGTCTCGAACTACAAAATGATACAATAGTCAAGTCATTAGATAGGATTGAGGGTAGGCTGTGGGGAAAGATCCTCTGCATTCCAAATGCTGTACCATTATTTGGGGATCAGGTTTGAGGTTGGGGTCACTGTTCTAAGGGCCCGGGTGGAGTGGCGGCTATTGACGCTATTCCCAGAATCTGCCGTACCTATCCCTGATTCCCTTTACCAGACCCTCGGCGCTGCCATTAACGGTGGAATTGAGCCCCAGGTAGCTCTAACTATTTGGTACTATTTAGGAAGAGATGCAAAGCAATCCTTGTAAGATTTGGTTCTGACTTGGAAACCCTAATTGACAACCCACTGGAGACCAAATGGGCCCTGTTGGACTCTGATTGGGTATTGACAACTGATGTATTTTATTCCTATGCATCTATGATCCATTTGTCACACGGGCATAAAGGCTGATGAACTTTATCTGCCATACTTACCCAATGTCCTAATTGCTACTACAGGGGCTATTACTTAGGCTGCGCTGGAACTTGCTCCCGAACAAAGCCATTCTCCTCAATAGAAGCTTAATCTCAGATGCTGAGAGTTGCTGCAGATTCTGCCATTCTGATCTGGAAACTATAAAGCATCTGGTCTTAGAATCCGCAGCATTAATTCCACGGAGGTCCACATATTTGATGCCATTTGTAAAATATGGAGTAGGTTGTAGTGGGGACACCATATGGAAACGATGCCTAAGAATTCACAATGTACATGAAGGTTTAGCATTATCTGACTTCATTAAAAGCATTCATTTGTTCTGGAGCCTGATGAGTTCACCCATGCAGATATCATCTCTCAGGATGTCCATCTAGTAGGATGTTTTGCTGGAATGAAGAACTTTGGACTTTGGATTTCGGGTTCCTTTCCTTTACTCTTTAATACATCTCGTGCGAAGGTGTATGCTCTGGAAGGAGAATTGTATAAGTCTATGGCCCTCATTACGAGTCCGGCGGCGGCAGCCGTGCCGTTAAAACCAGCAGGCTGCTTCCGCACCCGTAGGGATTTACCAGCTCCCCACTTTGCACAGCTCCATGAATCAGGGTGTGTGTTGCCAGTGCAAAAAGACTTTGTAGCAGGACAAAGTCACTTTGCACTGTGCTACAAATTCCACGCATCGAGCCCTAAATGTTTTGTAACAAACGAAGTAGATCAATCCGATTGTGTAATTGTGCTCCCTGTACTCCCAATAATAAGCAGCGGTACCTAATATTCTCCAGCTTTTCAAATGTGAAATATAGCATTAAGAGCCTCATTAGGAGTTTGGCGGTATTCCATCGGATTTAAAGGCAGAATGCCACCAAACTATATTACCACTGCATTTCCGCCGATTTTTCCTACACTGAGCAACTCATAATGAGGCCCAGACTGAAAAGGAAATAATTGCATCCATTCTTTATAAAGTAAACTACAAGAAAATGGGGAATTTGTGATTTCTCCTTTTGTGTCTTAAAAGGTCGCTCGCTAGAGCTATCGTGCAACGTCCTTTATAACTAAAGCATCAATGAAGGGTGCTGGTATGGGGGCTAGACCCCAGATCTCGCTTTCACGTGTGTTAGATGAATTAATGTGAGATCGAAACATATGCAGTGTACATCGATGAAAATAAAAAATAAATATTGAAAAGACATCTTTTAAAAGTAATGCTAAGGAGGAAGAAAGGCCACTGCTATAACAAACACCCTGTGGCTCGACTGGTCTCTGGAGGAGCTGGGGTGGGCGCGTTCCTGCCACTCGGCGCCTTCGGATCAATTGCCCATTTCTGAAGTCGGGGTGACATGAACAATTACCGACGTGAACCGGACCGCCACAGGTTGCGCCCCCTGGCAACCTTCCGGGGACCCGCAGGCACTGCATCTTCCTGGGCCCGAGATGGCTAAACTTGGCCTGCCTGTTTTCTGACAGTGACAGATGACCAGGCGGTGCACCCGCTCCGCCCCCACCACATACACACACACAGAGCATCATCCCTTGAGATGGCGAAGGCTCACATCAAGTGTAGGGCACTCCCCCTGCCGTGCCCTATCTGCCATCCAGGGATGGGGGAAGGATGAGCAGTGAAAGTGAGGGTCCAATGGAGCCACCATCACAACAAAGGCACAATTAGTAAACACAGCCACAAACAGCAAACACGGCCACACACAGCAAACACAGCCACACAAAACAAACACGGCCACACACAGCAAACACGGCCACAAACAGCAAACAAAGCCACAAACAGCAAACACGGCCTCAAACAGCAAACACGGCCTCAAACAGCAAACACGGCCACACACAGCAAACACAGCCACACAAAACAAACACGGCCACACACAGCAAACACGGCCACACACAGCAAACACGGCCACAAACAGCAAACAAAGCCACAAACAGCAAACACGGCCTCAAATAGCAAACACGGCCACACACAGCAAACACAGCCACACAAAACAAACACGGCCACACACAGCAAACACGGCCACAAACAGCAAACACGGCCTCAAACAGCAAACACGGCCACACACAGCAAACACAGCCACACACAGCAAACACAGCCACACACAGCAAACACAGCCACACACAGCAAACACAGCCCACAAAAACAAACACGGCCACACACAGCAAACACGGCCACAAACAGCAAACACGGCCTCAAACAGCAAACACGGCCACACACAGCAAACACAGCCACACACAGCAAACACAGCCACACACAGCAAACACAGCCACAAACAGCAAACAGCAAAAAAAAAACACAAACAGCAAACGCAACCATTGAGACTCATCCTAGTCTGAACGTTCAGCTTTGATCACCAATAATAATACTAACAGAAAACTAACACATATTATTTTTTTGTGTTTTTGGCTCACGTTTGATGATATTCAGAGACTGTTGTGAAGAGCAGGGAAAAGGTCTGACGTCAGTAATGTTTGTTATTGCATTATATTCGGCCACATAGAAAACTACGGGGCAGATTTTCAAACACATGTGCATCTCAAACTGATGCGCAACAGCGCCTATATGCGATTGCACCGTCGTGCATCTCACCGTGACACATGCATTCTCCCAAAAAAAAAATCGATGTGTGCAAGGGAGGGAGGGACCGATTCATAGAAAAGTGCGCATTTCTCCGGTATTTGCCACATGCCAAGAATGATATTGCGAAAGCCTGCGTGCAGAATAAAAAATGCACGCACCACGTATTCATGTAATTTACTGTGCAAAGTAACCGTCTTCGCAAGTCACAACGGGTGCAACCCTGATACGCCCCCACGCAAAGCATAAACAACCAGAGCAGCTGCATTTGCGCACTGACCCTAGTGTGAATACACTCACCCTTCAAACAGAGCGTGGGGTCTCCCGCAAGCAGGCCTGCATCTCGTGGACCCTGCACAGGGTACCCCATAACTGTTGCTGGCACCTCGACAACATGCGTATGTACTTCCTAACTCGGGTATAGTTCGGAATATCTGCATACGAACCCCGGTAAACCGGCCCAGCACCCCACTACGCTGGATACACACACCCCTAAGACCGATTGGAACCCTGTCTGCATGCACACATACCTGAATCTGACATGCAAACTCACCTCCGTGCAGTGAATCCTATTCACAAGTTTACTTATGCCTGGCCTCGGGTGGCAGAGAAATCGAGGGTTTTGCCTGGGCCTTTCTCCGAGTTCCGCCCCCTACTGCGCCTTCTGCACAGGCCTCAGCCACACTCTGCATGGAGTTTCGCGCATGGTACTCGGCCACTCGCAGAGATGTGCCTAGCCTGTGCGAAATCCACACAAGTCAAAGGAATTTCCCACACATTCGGTTCCATGAATCGACAGTCGGGATTTCACACGCAATTTGGCGTACAAGTACCCTTTTTTCTGCTAAACATTTCCATGAAACGGGCCCTGAGAGTGCAAATTGTTGCGCAAAAGAAGTACAAATAATTGGCCATATAATGGTGTATCTGACGTGATGTGCCTGTTTCTGGCTTATCTGCCAGATGCACACGTTTTATGTGCAATTGCCTTCATGACCATCACTTTGCACCAAAAATTGTGTAACCACCATAAAAAATAAGAAATAAGCAAAGAAATAGGCAAAGTAATGAGCAAAGTATGTCAGCGTATTTGTTTATAGTTCTTTCTCTTTTTATTAAATCTGAAAATAAGACAATGATGTGTATTGTTTAACATCAGATGTGTGGGGGGTCTACTTTGTAATGTGGATCACTTCCAATTGTGCTCGGAACATACCATTTAGATGTCTCCGGTGGTAGTGACGCAATGACATCTAGGAATGTTGCTATGCATTTTCTATCACTGTGTTGGTGCAGAAGGGCATATGCATTAAATTCACATAATGTGTAAATACTGTGTGTGTGATTGATAGACAGCCACATGGAAAGTGTTCTACCTCCTAACGTCCTCTCATTGTTCTGACAGTAGATATAGCCTGATGTTGAGCCTCTGAAATAAGGCCAGGATTTGCGATGGAATTGTGTATCTCCAGAGCACCTCTGAGCACAGGGGCATGTCGTGTACACTCACTGGCCAGTGACCTGATAAAGTAGCAACCATCTATTGGCTTACCATCATGACTCAAATGATTGTGCTGTAGAATAGTGCACAAAGAGATGTAGATGCAGTGTGTTGCATGCATCACACAGGATCTGTACATGCAAGGAATGACAGTCTCTCCTGTTCCTGTACAAGTGTTCTATGGGTGGAGGGGTATAAAGGCCATATGGGTGCAATGAGTGGCACCACGCATGCACCCAACCCAGCTATAACATAGAATACCCTCACTATTCATGCGCTGGTACATGGATAATGTAGGGTGCCTATATGTACCCTGGCGGATGCAAGGACCACATTGAAACACTTGCATAGGGCTCATGATACTGTTGATCTATCTGGAAGGAGTCTCTGGCAAAGAAATGTTGCGGTATGGCATGGGTGCCATGTGTGTGGTAAGGACCCCCTCTCACCGCCTCACCATCTCCAGAATGATAGAGTGTGGGAAGTGGTAACTCTGGGTGACCTCTTCATCAGCCAGTTGAAATACGGTGAGCCCTTCCCCTATATATCACTTCCCTCCTCATCAGCCGTGTAGCAGCACAATTCCTTCTGGATCAGTCATTCTGGGGATGTGCAGCTGTCTCTCTGTACTGTGCTTTTATACTGTGCTGTTGGTTGTGATTGCGTCACAGACTTGCACTCTTTTCTGGCCCAACCGCTCCACATTTCAATGGTGCACGTGTTGAAGAACATTTTTCTGAGCATATCAAAAATGTTTGTGAATCAGGATTTTGGTGCATCCGTTTTTGGGGTCAGTCCCCCTTTGCATGATTGCTGTGGTGTATTCTTTGCTCACATATGGGAGCCGTTTATGAACTGGCACATCTCTGAGCATCTCTGTGAATGAGGCGCATCTATTTCTGCTGCATTTGTGGAGCATTTGTCTCTAGCCCTATATGTATAGGTACTTGTGTAGTGCTTGCTGCTTAACATAAAGTAATTGATTCTTGGCGCTAGCAAAATGGTGCAGTTCCTTTCACAAGGGAGGAGGACATTTAATTGATTTAACCTGTTTCCATACTGTTTGCCGTCCCCTTGATGTCACTAGACTTATTTTCATATATGTCGATTTCTATTGTCGTTATAAAGAGTACCTTAACACCCACTGGAAGTTATGTTATGTTAATTAATTGTATAAAGCGCACGCCTGCCGAAGTATCTTGGCGCTAAGAATGATACAGGGAGTTTTACAAACTAGCTGGCAACAAGAACTATTAGAACAGATGTGTTTTTAAAAACCGACGAAAGGTAAGGTGGTTTTTAGTAGCCCATAATGAGAGAGGCAGGGAGTTCCACAATTTAACGGCCACAACGGAAAAAGAGCGGCCACCCACCCGAGCGGGGGATCGAGAGAAGACAAGAGCCTTTAGAGTGTAACTCCCGAGAAGGCAGATAGGGAGAGAACTTTTGCTGCAAATATTCAGCGCCAGATCCATAAAAAGGCCGGTGAACTATCACCAGCGATTTAAGGCATACCTGCTGAAGGACACAAAGCCAATGCAATGACCGGGGAATGGGAGAAACATGGGCACCATATGGAGTACCTGTGCAGATGCGAGCCGCATCGTTTTGGAGGAGCTGCAAGTGATGGGGACGATAGAAAGGTTGGGCCAGAAAACGAGAGTTTCAATAATCAAGACTGCTCAACTCCAAGGAGGCTGTGACCATGGGAGAAACGGCAAGACCGTATGAAGAACTCAGAGTTGGAATAATCCTGCCTTGCAGATAGTTCCAACTTGGGAGTCCATGGACAGGGAAGTTGAGATACCTACTCCCAGGCTTTTTACCTCCTCCACCGCAGAGTGGCAGGAGCCAAGTTCAATCGGCCAGAATACCTAAGACAAAGTCGAAGCAGACGAAGAGGCGACCGAGTGAGGGCCATGTGGGGATTACATCACCATGACCTCCGTCTTGTCTCCGTTAAGCCTCAGCAGTTCCTGCCCATCCACGTACTCATGGCCGACAGGCACCCCCTAAACTGAGATGCTAAACCCGGTTGGGTAGAAGCTTACCGGATGATTTGCATATCATCAGCATAAGAGTAGCTCCTAAGGCCGTGAGAGCAGATGAGCAAAACAAGAGGCTGAATATAGATGTTAAAAAGAACCGGGGACAAGGCGGATCACTGGGGGACCCCACACAGCAAGACAGAGGCAGCTGATAAGAAGGAGGCAAACGTCAATGATTGGCTGCGGTGGGCCAGAAAGGAGGCAAATAAAGCCAAAACCTGACCTGAAAGGCCAGTTACTGATAGATGAACCAATAGTATGTGATGGTCCACTGTATCGAATGCAGCGATGAGCCTAGCAAAATAAAAGCTCCTGCTTAGCCTCCATCAGCCACTAGGCATAGATCATCATGGACTGAGACCAAGACGCTTTCTGTCCCCAGACCTGGGCGAAAAACCAGACTGGAACGAGTTTAAGAAACAAAAATGGTCCAAAAAAGAGGTAAGCAGACGTGAGACAAGAGATTCCAGTTCCTTCATAAAGAAGGGTAGCAAAGAGACAGGACGAACAATCTCCGGCAGAGAGGGTTCCAGAGAAGGCTTTTTCAAAAGAGAAATAACAATTTCTTGTTTAAGCTCTAGTGAAATGGATCCAGTTTGGCAACAGTCATTAACAGCTTCTGTCAGCCATATAGAAATATGCAGAGTGCTGTCTTAAGATTCTCAAAGGAATAGCATCAGAAGGCGAGGAAGACTTAAGGTTGCCAATCGCAAACTCCACCTCCTGAATTGAGAATATAGGAAATACCGACCAACTATGGTCAGATGGGCAAGGGGGAGACTGCTGCTCATTAGTAGGGGAGCAAGATAGGCAAATCTGCTCACGTATCAAATTAACTTTGTTAATGAAAAAAAAAACGCCAGGTCATCGCAAAGAGCTTGAGAATGACTGACCTGCGACCTGTGACCGAACTACAGAGAACAGTTCTCTGGGCTGATTGAGAGCAGTTTCAACCTTGTGAGCATAGAAGGTACTTTCAGCCACCTGAATGGCGTGATGATAAGAATTGCAGATCAGGTTTAAAGCAGATTTAGCACTGGTGGAATAAGTACTCCACCATTTCTGCTCAGCCTGCGGTTTTTTTGCCCTTAGGACCTTGAGTTCATCCGTAAACCAGGGCTGAAAGGGACGGCCCCTCAGCTTATGAAGGATGAGCGGAGCTAAAGTATCGGCAACACAGGTGAAAATCTTTGCTAACATGGAAAAGGTAATTGCACCTGCTGCCTGTCATTATGCCTGAATATTGGAAACAATATCCTCATTGGAGGTTTTAAAACAATTTCGGAATAACTGACATTTGCCTTCCGTTGATGCTATCAAACTCATTTACCATAATAGGCTGGACCAATCCCCGGTAGAGGTCAGAAGAAACCTTTGTACGCAGAGTTGAGAGGCTTGCAAAACTGGGTCACCTCCTGATGATCACCTGGGATTTCCAATCAATGTCAAAATCCTATTGATTATGTCGGCTTCACATGAGGTGGTGTGAAACGACGCATAGAAGCTGTTCCTTTCTCTCCTTTCCTGTTTGTGATGAAGGTGTCACATGAGGGGAAGTTTAAGGGTTAACATAGTAATATGGAAAAAGAGCGTTCTGCTTTGTTGGTTCCCTTTAAGTGATTGTCCTGTATTGTGATGAGTCAAACTATTCAATAAAGATAATGATTGATAAATTAAACAGGCTTTATTTTAAAAATAATGTACATCATTTTAGAAAAACATTACATGTTGGAGGAAAAGAATAAACGTAGATGAAAGTGAAGGCATTAAAACAAGAACAAAGAGCGCCTGGGGACCAAAGTGATAAAAAGATACACGTATCATGTGTATGTCTGTGGCGGGTGTTGCACCTAAGCACTGGGGAACCAAACCAGAACACAAGGCTAAATCTTAACCATTTCTGTTTCATTATTGACATATTTTGGTTAAAATCACCCCCCCCCCAACTTAGATTGCCTCAGGGTTTTCCGACAAACATTCGTTCCACTTTTAGAAAAGGCACTGCTGGACACATTCGAGAAGGTTCTGGGTGTGGTGGGTGTACGATGAGAAGGGGAAGCTTAATGATTGGATAAGCTTTCCATGATGGCAGACATACAAAATCCGCTCACCTGACCCCTGATTTCTCTGGACACATGCTCCCAGTGCTGTGCAGGGGCACTTACCTTGACAGGCGATCTTCCCGCATTCTGAGGGGAGATACTGAGGGCCTGATTCATGGGCGCGTTTTATAATGGCACAATCCCATAGGAAAATGGTCTGTGAATCAGGCCCTTAAGGTGGACATTTTGCAAAGAGTATAAAGTCTGTTCGGGGTCCTTGGCGTGGACAAGTGTCAGACTAACACGTGCCAGCTCTATTTAAGGCTAATAAGTCTCTCTCTTCAATGCAACTGAAAGCAACTTTGTGTAGCGGGCATGCAATTAAAGGGATAGGCATCTTTAAAGACGTTGCTATTTCTGAAACTCCACTACAACTGTACTGTTCATTGATGAGTGAACCACCAGCAAGGGGAGGGGGGGCAGATTTCAGAAACGCTGCACTGGTGCAAGTGCAAAGGTGCACAGAATTAGCACTAGGGCAAACACTGAGCATACAGTGGCATACAAAGTGTTGGGACAGAGGGTGCAGCTTACCCCCCCAGAGTGGCTCTATTAATAGCCTTACCAGGACAACGAGGGTGCTGAGCAGGATGTTCCCGCTCAGCACCCTCGTTGGCCTGTCAGTTTCCTTAGATCTTCGGACAGCAGAGTGGCTCTCCCAGGGAACTTCCACACTGCTCTCCATCAACAGAGCATTACAATGGGAGACATTAAGCATGTATGGGAGGAAGGGGGGGCTATTAGCAGGGGCTTTTGTCCCTTAAGAAATGTTAACAGGGATGATCAGTAGTGAACCTGGGGGGGGTCCTTATATCAGTAACACCTCATACTCGGGAGGGGATGCAGAATAACTCTTACACCAAATGAGTAGACCGACTCAGGAAATTGGCAACACGTCTCCTCCAACTGTTTTATTATCAATTGTCTAAAACAGGAAGTTACAACAGATATCAACGGACGTTCAATCATGCTCTTTCCATGCAAATCACATGAAAATACATTTATATAACAAAGATGTGTCATACATGATGTCATACTATGTGGCAAACAAGAAAAACCTGTTGGGGGTTGTTATACGCTCAAAGGGAACAATTATTTATACTGTCTATATAGGGACGAGTTGTGATTGGGTCTCTACAGTCAGGTGGGCAACTTTTGCCCGCCTCTAGTGCAAGTCATCCTCATTAGCTATTAGGTACACAGCATACTATTGGTTCTCAGACTATAAGGTCCCTTGTTATATGGCCCTCTACAAGTGGTTGACACATGTGTACCCTTCTGGAATATCCGGTTCATTAGCAGCATGTAAGCTGCGACCCCAGGTGCTAGCGGGTGGACTTGACCATGTATCCCCAATCAATTACCCCAACATCTCTCATCGCTCATGCCTTCTGCCATTCAGATTGTCTGTGTACTTGGCCTTGAAAAGTATTCTTGCTACTGGGAATGAAAGGGAGTATAGGCACACGCTATCTCAAGTCAGAGCAGCATGCATACCTTCTATTTTCATACCTAGCTCACGCGACAGGAGACAGTGTTTCGGCTTATTTTGCAGCATTTAATTGTTTTTTATTAACAAGCTTGATACTCATAATGTTCTTTCCTTGTACCTTAACACGAGACGATTCAGCGTCTTATGGTTGCTCTTCTTTTCAGATAGATACACAGTTCTTGGCTACTTCATCTTTTGACACCAGGTAGGACAGCTCTTCCAGGCCTTCACTCGATCTTCAGCTGCTTTTCTTACTGTGACACAGCTTCAGCTCTTGATCCTTCTCTCTTTACGGGTCCGAGCTTACTAAACATGTGCCACTGATGTCCAGAATTCTATATAATGGCTGAACCGCATACAGCCTATTCACTACATATAGCTAGCCTTTAAAATTACTTAGTCTACTTGCGTTGCTGCATCTGTACAGTTTTTCTGCAATGCTCTTCACACAAGCAATCTTCATTCCGCATATGAACGTTCACTCGAATCTGTATTTCGTCATCAGATTCCATAACGTCTATATATATTCTTGTTAGCCACAATTCTCAGTGCATCATACTCGCGTCTTGTGACATCACAAACATCTCTTTCTCTCATCTTCATGTCCCTTTCGGGGACCTCCTCCAAGAGATTGTCATCTCTACCGGGATAGATTATATAGGGTTTTCTCAAAAGATACCTTTTCTCGAAGGCTCTCCGTGGAATAGACACAATGACTGGTGTCGTGCATGTCGCAATTTTTGGCTCCCAACATATAAGAAGAATGGGGGCAGGACTTCCTGCAGAGGCATTCAGCTGCTCCTCTACACTCCCCCCTTCGGTTGATTCATCGACCACTCCTTCATCACTCTTCACATCTTGGTGTCTTCTCTTGAAAAAGTGCTTCTTTGGAGTTCAAATCTTCATCACTCCTTTCAGAGACCCTGCTGATTTTACATGTTCATCAACACTCCAGGTCATGTAGCTGCACTGTCCATTCGGACTACAATAGATACATCATCTAACATACTTCTTATGATTCTTTGGATGCAGGAACTTTGCTCCCTCGGGTGCTACAATGCTGGCTATTATGTATTCTCTGATTTCTTCATCAGTCAACTCCCTGTGTCCAAATCCTGATTCGACATCGATCATGATCTTCATTCCTACTGCTTTCTTGGCTGTCTTCTTGCACTGTGCAATGATTATCCTAATCACACAGAAATCGAACATTATCATCGCCAATACTGCTCCAAGAACCTTAAAGATGTTCGCCATCCACTGTGGAACCCACGAGAAAATAGATGCAAACCAACTGTCATCCGCAAAACCTTCTGTATCATCTTCCGTTTTGGTGTGCAGGTAAGTGAACAATGTTATGCCCTCTGTCAAGGTCCCATTCTCATCATCGTGAGAAGGTATGAACGTACAACATGATGGCCTAATTTTGGCGCAAACTCATCCATCCATTGCTGTAATCATATCATGGACATATCTGCTTTGGAGGGTCATCAATCTTATGGCCCTCAACTCCTCCTTGATAGCATTGATTCCCTTTATGGTAGTGTTGATCATCTGCAGGAGCTCCCAGTGAGTGATTTACAACCACTTCACATTGGCCATCGTCTGGATCCCAGGCATAAAAATAGTTGTAAAGACTGAGACAGACTTGCTGAATAATCTATGCTCACAGTGAAAAGCATCAAAAGCTTCTATTGATTTAGCTGAGAACTAGTTCTCCCTCTTTATTTGATTGAGGAATTCGAGTGATCTTCTCCTCCTCAAATGGGCATCTGCTTTTGGAGATTCACCAATGTTCAGGTCACTCTTAGGAATCACTAACACTGGCATATTGATAAGCACTATAGAACACATAAATCCCCAGTCTTTGGGCAACTTCATGTAGGCTCTGGACCCACAAACCCAATAATGATCCATTAGGACGACTGTCTCTTCTTTCATGCCGGGTACATCAGAAAATCAGCCACACTGGTGATTCTCTCCAACCTTCCTCGTACCTTTATTTCTGAAACACAAGGATGCACTCTTTAGAGGTAGTATCTGAAGTGGTCCTCCTTTGTCGTTGACCCATGTCAACAATTTCGTAATCTTTGACCAATGATTCTTACATTCATTCTCTGCAGTGTCTATAACTGGTTCATAATAACAAGTTAATGCTGCTGTTTTACACATAATCAGGACATCAGCCCATCCTTCTGGAGTCAACACTGTTCCTTTCATTTGCAATTGACCTCTTTCCCAGCATCTCCGTATTTCTTCTTTATTCTTGCCTTGACAATTTAGCATCTTATTTTCTTCCATCCTGATTCCTGCTCCATTTGTTCCAGGCTGTTCATATCTGATTACCCAATGTCTTGTTTCTGGCTTTTCTCTTGACTCTAATTCTTGCACGTAATTATCTTCTTTTTGAGGTGTCTCTTTAGTTATCCATACCAGGGATTCTCTTCTCCCTTGGAATTGTCCTCTTGTCTGGCAGAGTGTGTGATGCGTCAGACAATTAGCTCTTTGCACTGGTATTTCTGTAGCTATGAATATATTGGAGGTTCCCATGGAAAACGGTATCAGGGAACACACATAGCAACTCTCCTTAGATGTTCTCTCTCCTAGCCTTCTCATGTGCTGATACCCAATGTTATTCCCCACGTGTACTGAATTGTCTAAATATGTATTGATCCCATCATTGTCTTCTTGTTTCGCTTTTCCTGTATCTCCCTCTCAAAATGTTAGCCCGTGGAAACAATTCTAAAGCAGCCTTATGATGGGGCAAGAACACAAAGGGTGTTGGCTCATTTGTAATGGGCAAATCAACAAGAGTTCCTGGAGTGGGGAGGATCAAGGGGACTTCAGCCTTTTTAGGAACAAAACTATAAGAATGGTGAATCATGACAAACAAAAGGATACAAAGCTTAACTGTGCATATATATCACAAACCACCATATTAATCCCCACCACGTATGCCATTCTGGAATCTCTTGAGCTTGTTCATTCTCTGGAATCGTGTTAACTTCAACATTCCTCATTTTTTCCACAATTTAATGAAGGAAAACCACTTTACTCCGGTGTCAGGACGAGGTGGGGGGGTCTGTACTTCCGCTCTCTATATGGCAGAGGAAAGGCACAGAGGACCCCAGCCGAGATTCTCTGATATGGTAACGCTGGTCGAGCAATCAAGGCCTAGCTTCTCAGGAGGTGATGCGGGCTGGTTCTTAAGTACAGTGTATCCCCAAGCCCCCACAAAGGAATGTCCACACACTGTATTACTGAAAACACAGTCTTTATATAATTAATATTCAAAGGTTATGTACACTTATCACAATAACGCACTTTGTGCTCCGGAAAATCAACAATGGTAAATATCTACAATTCTACAGTGGTACCACTAATATTCGATTAGAGTGCATTCAACAAGGCTGTGAAAATGCCACACGGATCAATAGCAATGAAACCAGCAATAGTTCATGGGGTGTAAGGTGGTGGAGTGAACCAGGCTGAATCCTTAGAGCATACCAAACTAAGGGCAGGCAATATAACCATCCCTTTTTCAGTGTCAACTTGAGCTTGCCAATCATTTCTTTAAGGAGGCTGTTGAGTCTCTCACATATCTTGTTCACTTGCGGGTGATAAACAAAAGAAAGTCTGTGCTTAACATTCAATAATAATACTATTTGTTCAAACACTTAATTAACGAAATGTGGCCCATTATGGGATCTCAGCACCTCACACACTCCCCATCTAGGAAAGACTTCACATACTAGACACTTCGATGAGAAAGTGGCATCAGGGTGTGTGCATGGACCTGCTTCAATCCAACTGCAGAACGGACACACCACCATGATCAGATACCTGTAGCCACTACACACTTGCAGCATATCAACACAGTCAATATGCATATGCTTAAAAGGACCATTTGGTCAAGGAATAACTCCTCTAATCATTCGCACTAAATGCCCAGAAGCAAACCTTTGACATACAATGCAGTTTACTACATAAAATGCAATATGTTCTAACATGTTTGGAACAAAACCAGTCTTTGGCAATTATTGCAGCAAGACTTTCCCTAGTTATATGTGCAGGGTAGTGTAGCTGTTCAAGCACTACTTTTACCAATGCTACTGGCATCACTGGCTGTCCGGTGCTATCCCGTCTCCATAATGCTTTAGTGGGGGATAAAGAACACCTCCTTCACTTCCATAATTCCTGCTCTTCCTGTGATGCACTGCCTTAAATCTCCATTAATTGAGTTCTTGGCAAATTATTAAATCCTTCTTTCACTACCATAATCATGACTACTTTCTCTTTGATGTTTAGAGTATCAAAACTTGAAATATTTGGTGAATACGCAACCCTTTTGGGTTCTGCGTTTGCGGCTTTGCTCCCACAAGAAATAAAGTCAGTTTTCTTAGTATACGCTGCACATTTATCTATTGCTATGTCTACTAGGAGTTGGAGTGTCTTAACAAGCCTATCCAATAAGGATGCGTGCTGCACTGGAGTACTGTTTGCTCGGAGGTAACCCATCCTTTTGAAACGTGCTAGCCCTGCATATACGGTTGACGTCACATAGGCGGAGTCACTGTATACCGTCACTTCATGCCCTTCGTGTTTCTCAAGCACAATAATAAGCATTACCAATTCTGCTGCTTGCGCCGAAAAGTGAGACATAGTCTTGCACTTGTTAGAACTTTGAACTCGCTGTTTGCTCTATGCCTCACTACAGCTGCACCAGAATGCCTTTCTCCACTTATTTGATAAATTTACAAAAGACACATCAATAAAGAGGATTTACCCTCCTGACAACGTGTTTTCCTTCACGTGTGGTATATCATCATAGAATTCTATATAATGTACACAGTCATACACATGCTCTCCATCTGCCACTGGCTCAGCTACAAAGGGGGCAGTGTTCACTATTTTAAATCTGACAATTTTAATTGCTGGGTTTTTCAATTATCGAAATTATCAATTCGTAAGACAGAACCTCTCTGGGATGTCAATGTATGTTTGGGTTTCTTTAATATAGCAAACAAAGCATGTTCCACAAAACTCCTCATAGAGCAGCCCATAACAATGCTTGTAGATTTCTCAATTGTGAATGTGGCGGCTGCCAATGACTGTTCGCTAGGAAAGTGTGCCTTCATAATTGGGTCTAGAATCTCACTATAAGGCGCTAGAGGCATATGCCCCAATGTGGTCCTCTGTGTAAGCACTGCAGTCATAACTGTCCCATTTGTGTGCGAAAATAAGAAAAACTCCTCTGCATGATTGAGAATTCCTAAAACCCAAGCTGTACAAATTGCTTTCTTCAATTCTTCAAATCTCTCTTCCATTTCCTCACTCTACTTAATTGTGACTGTGTCTACCTGTGCCTATTTGCAAAACCTGTAAAAGGGGTGTTGTGTATGATCTATAGTCAAACACTCAGGCTCTTACATAATTACATAGTCCCAAAAACTGTTGCATCTGCTTTACGTTGTGTGCTTTTGCAGTTTTCATAATCGCCTCAGCCCTTTCAGGTGTCACCCTCTTTCACACATGTGAGATCAGTTGTCCTATGTATAACACGTCTTCTTGGCAGTACTGCAATTTCTCTTTGTCTACTCTATATCCCTGGTCTGCTAGGATAGTCATCAACTGAATTAAGTCTTGTCTACATTCATCTTCTGTCGTGCTACAGATTAAAATGTCATCTACGTACTGTATCACAGAACTTTTCAAATCAATATTACCTAAGTCCATCTGAAGGACTCTGTTAAAGATCGATGGAGACTAACAGTACCGTAGGGGCAGCCTAGTGTGTTTCAGACGAGTCTGGCAGAACGTAAATTAAGCCAAGTCTTGCGAGTTCTTGTGCAACGGGATTGAGAAAAATGCATTTTTTTTAATCGATCACCATGAAATATCATGCTTCTACTGCAATACTGCTTAGTATCATCACCAGGTTAGGAACTAAAGGAAACTCTGAATCTACAATCGTGTTAATCTGTCTCATGTCCTTTATGAATCTCCAAGACTCTCCCTTTGATTTTTTCACAGGATACACTGCAGTATTACACAATGATTCTGACAGTACCAGAATACATTGTTCCATCAGTACTGAAATAGTCTTAAAAATACCCTCATCAGCCTCTCGAGACATGGGGTACTATCTTGCTCGAGGTAAAATCGCTCCTGGTTTCAAATTTATTTTGACTTCTCCTACCCCTTTTAACAGACCTACGTCATAAGGGCCTGTAGTCCATAGAATACTTGGTACCTTCTCGAAGTCTTTGTCAAAAAATACTGGAAGCTGCCATATTATCACCATTTGCTGTGGGTAATTTCATTTTCTCTATTCTAATCCAATATATAATGCTCATAAAGAACACCACTTCATCGTCTGTCGGGTCATCTCTAAATATGTCATCATCAGTAATATCAGTCAGCCTATACACTTCTTCAATAGCTATCACTGTTCTCCATTGTCTACCCTCTTCATTTGTTCCCTCAAGAATTTCCATTTCCCTTCGCACTATGGCTGCTTCTAATTCTATAGAGATAGTCTGTCCCTCCTCTTTGTCCATGGGTATCTGTAGTCTGAACAAGAATTCATCAGGTATTCTCATAGTATTCCCTACTAAGCCAGGTAGCCATGTTAACAGAATGCTTACCCTATAAATGAAAACCTCTTGCTCTTATGGAATGCCTTTCAATGTGAATGCCAATATAAATTGACCCACAGTCATGTACTGTATTCCAGGAGTGTAACACACTATACCTTCATCAGTAAAAGAAATCATCATGTTAGGTTTTGTCATCAAATCTCTTCCCAAAATGTTAACTGGTGTCTGTTGAGAATACAACAATGGAACAGACATGTCACATTCTCCTATAGAGACTGGTAATTCATCAGTAAAAGTATCTTGACTTGTAGCTCCAGAGAACCCTTGAGCATTCATGGCATTTCCTGACATTGTATATTTTCCCTCTCGTATACATGAACGAGTAGCCCCAGTGTATACTAAAAAAGAAAAAGGGTTTGCCTCCTATTATCACATCAACCCCTGGTTCCTCTTTGGGGTCTGGTGTCACAGATAGTACTGAACACATCAAGTCACCCTGTGAGCTGTCCTATTGTGGATACATACATACCCCTGTACCGATTAAAGGATTCTCTCACACTACAGTGGCACCCCCTATTCTCGGTGTAAACAATTGTCCAGTGTTTGCATACTGCTGTATCTGCAAAGGGGTGTGTGCGACTGCCCCTGTGGTGGATTCATTTGTGCTTACTGTGCTTGCTGTGCTTGTTATATTTGCAGTATCCGTGTTTGGTACACTGTCTGATCTTGATCTGTCTGATCTTCCCTCACCTGTGAGCTATATGCTGGAGGATAAACTGTCGTCACCTCTTGAGAATTGGCCATTATGTATATTCCCTTGGCTGCCACACATGCACGCAATGTGCCCTGTCATTTCCGCAAGCCCAACATACACGAGGAGCTTGTCTAACTAGTCTCCCATGATTAACTCCTCCTTGCGCATTCGGATTCCCATTCTGGGCATTTTGAAACCCACATTGATTCTTTTGGAATCCACCTCTTCCTATATATCCCTTGCCTCTTTCTCGTGGCATAAACCCATTCCCTCCTTGGTCCATCGGACGCTGATTATTTGCCTGCAATGTCCCCACTTCTTGTTGTACTACCAGCCTTTCACCGCTTGTCAATACTGGCCCTTCTATGGCATACTTTGACAATTATTTTGGAACCAATTTAGTTTCTTCATTTTTCCTAGTTTCATCCTTCTAGTTTGTCTCTTGCAAGAGCCGACATTGATGCACAATCGTCGGCTGAATGTTAGCCCAGGGTTTGGCTTCCATTCTCCATTGTACTTGCTCAGGCAACCCTTGACATAAAATGTGGTAATATAGGGCCACCGTTTATTCCCATGGCTCTTTCGTTTCAAGAGTCCAATGCTCTTGAATATCCTGTATGTAAGCAATAGGATCTTCACTTTCTTTCATCTTACGTGTCATAATTGCACCCATGGCTGAAGTGTCAGTATACTGTACCCTGAGAGTCCTTCAAAGGTCTGCACTACAATTATTCAATGGCGCTCCATTGTGCACTGTGTTCTGTGCTGTCACACTTGAATAGCCTGGTCTCCTCCATATGTCATCAGCTCTTTCCCCAATAATGGCTGTCAAGAGACCCTTAATGTCCTCTATGGCCAATGTAGTTCCTCTTGTTATTTCTTCTAGTTCATAAATCAATTTTCCCACTCCCAATGCCAAACTCAGGAGCTTGCATCTTAAATTATCCTTGTCCGTCTGTGGCCATGGAATATACTGTTGTCTTGCTCCTCCTTTTTCCAGTAAGGGAAACTGTGTAAACCCTAACCCGCACTCTACTCCCATCATATGCCTATCCATTTTGGGGACACTAGTCTCTGGCCTTCTCCTCCCTGGCAATAATCGTAATCTGCTCACATATGGCAGTGACTCTCCCTTTTCACTAATCTGCTTAAGGATAAGGCCCTATGCTCGAGACTGGACAGATTTTCTTCTTCGGTTCATGGTTGGAAGACTAGGGTTTGATCTCCCTTCCCTCGGCTTCCCGATATACTACCTTCCCATAATTCCTGATAGGATTTATCAATCCTGTCTCTGTTACTTCCTTTATAAAAATTATCTTCTAAGGCCACTCGAGATGGCCCTGGCGTCACTCCCTTTACCAGCAGGAACTCTTCTATACTGCCTCATTGTATTGCTGGACTGGATACCATCAGCTCCTTTTGAATACAATTAATATCAAGTTCCTGCTGCCTCTTCTTGCGTTCTTATTCTTCATCTAATTCTCGTTCCTTTCTCACTTCCCGTCTAATTCTCTCCTCTTCCTGTCTCATCTGTTTTCTCCTTGCCCCTGCTCTCTTTTCTTCCTCTTCTCTTTGTCCCTGTATTCTTTTGTCCCTTCATTTCTGCACTTCCTCCTCTCCTCTCCTTCTTTCTTGTCTATCCCATTCTTCTATTGCTCTCTGTCTGTTGGCATGCTTCCTTTGCTCCTCTGCCCTTTCTTATTTCTTTTTTTGCTCCTCCTGATACGTCTGTTCTGACCTTTGTCTGCTCTTTCTTTTATGCTCATCTTCCTTTAATCTCTTCTCTCGTACCCTGTAATTTTGATCCTGTTTGTCCTGATCTTCTCTTTGCCTTATTTCCTTTATGCTTTTCCCATCTAGCTTGAGCAATATCTGTCCTCCCATTCATTCATTCTGTTTGAAAGTTACCTTCTTAACTTTATCCTTCTCTCCTTTCCATCTCTTAATCTCTTGTTCTCTCTCTGTTGATATATTCGATCACTCACTTTTCTCCCCTTTGTCCTGCAAGATCTGAAAGATCTCCTTTTTACTCGTACTCTCCTCTGGGCTATCGTCACTGCCATTAGCAGCCAGTTTGTATATCAGATTACTATACCGCATCACAGCTTTCAGTTCCTTTAAGGGATACAATCCGATTTCTTGCATAATTTCGTCATTTAATTCCGTCGAGGTAAAGGGAACTGAGGTCTCAACACCTTCCTACTTACACTGACTAAGCATCCACTCCTCGGGTGGCAGATCCTCCCCCTCTTCCTGGTACATTTTCCAGAGCTCTAGAATATTTCTTTCCTATTTACACAGCATGCAAGCATGTGGTCATGGCATGAACATCTAATCTGCTATGCGTTTCACCCATTCTGCACTATACTGTTTGAGCTTGGGCATGTGTTTCAACAATGTCTTACATAAATGCATCAGAGGAGTAATATCTCCCATTGTGACAATTCTCATTTGACTATCACTACTTGTCAGAATTCATAAAATACCTTTTGCTGCCTTTTGATTCTTTAAACAATAAATATGAGCGCACTCCAGCAATCGCCGCTCAAAGCCTTAATATCTTCAATTTCTCTGTTTACCTCTGGATTGATACCAACCATTTCCCTTGATAGATAGTATAACTTTTTCTCAATTCTTTTTACACCTCATTGTTGCTCTTCGACACCTTAATTCAATACAAACACATGAACAGAAAAACTAGTGGACTTTTCACATTTAAACAACAGTGATCACCCGTACTTCTTTTCTTGCCCATAATTAATACTCTGATCACAGAGTTTAGATTGTCTCTGTATGCGGTCCTGTCCTGCACATAGCCTTTTTTAGTCTGATTGGAGCGTGAGGCAACCTCTTCTAATAGTCTTTACAGACAAACAGACGTTTGATCATGCTCTCTGCGTAAATCATATAAAAATACATTTTGTAACAGAATGTCATCATACATGACATCATACTATGTGGCAGACAAGAAAAACCTACAGGGGGTTGTGATATGCTCAAAGGGAACATCTAAGTATGCTTTCTATATAGGTATGGGTTGTGCTTGCGTCGCTACAGTCAGGTGGACAATTTATGCCCGTCCCTAGTGCAAGTCATCCTCATCAGTTATTAGATACATGGCATACAATTGGCTCTCAAACTATAAGGCCCCTCATTATATGGCCCTCTACAATTGGTTGGCTAGCTTGTACCCATCTGGAACATTTCGGTTCACTAGAAACACATAAGCTGGCACACCAGGTGCCAGTGGGTGGAGTTGACCCTGTCTCCCCATCCAATTAGCCTAACAACTCTCATCGCCCATGCCTTCTGCCATTCAGATTGTCTGTGAACTTGGCCTTGTAAAGTATCCTTGCTCCTGAGGATAAAAGGGATTATAGGCACATGCTATCTCAAGTCAGAACAGCATGCATACCTTCTATTTTCATCCTTAGCTCAAGTGACAGGAGACCGTGTTTTTTCCTGTTTTGCCACTTTTAATTGTCTTTTATTAACATATGTAGCACTCATAATGTTCTCTATGTGTAACTTTAACACAGGACGATTAAGCTTTTCATGGTTGCCATTCATTTCAGATAAATAACCATTTCTTGGCTACTTCATCCTTTGACTCCAGGCCAGACAGCTCTTCCATGTCTTTCCTCGATCTTCAGCTGCTTTTCTTACTGTGACACAGCTTCGGTTCTTGATCCTTCTGTCTTTACGGGTCAGACCTTACTAAACTTGTGACACTGATGTCCAGAATTCTATATAGTGGCGGCACCATCTGCATTCTATTCACTACATATAGCTAGCCTTTAAGATGACTTAGTCTACTTGCGTTGCTGCATCTGTACAGTTATTGAACGGCTTGTATTTACTGCAGTGCTCTTCACATGTACGATCTTCACTCCGTCTATGAACATTCACTCAATTCTTTATTTCGTCATCAGATTCCATAAAGTCTATACATCTTCTTCTTAGCCACAATTTTCAGTGCGTCACACTCGCTTCTTGTAACATCACCAACTTCTCTTTCTCTCATCTTCATATCCCTTCGGGAACCTCCTCCAAGAGATTGTCATCTCTATGGGGATAGATCTTATAGGGTATTCTCAATAGATACCTTTTCTTGAAGACTCTCCGTGGAATAGACACAATCACTTGTGTCGTGCATGTCACAGTTTCTGGCTCCCAACATGTAAAGTTGGGGGCGGGACTTCCTGGTGAGGCATTCTGCTGCTTCTTTATAGAAGTGAGATGGGTGCATAATTCTGCATGCTTTATGAAATAATGACTATGGGCCTCATTACGAGTTGGGAGGTAGCAAAACATAAATAAATGAACCGGAATTACAGGTAGTAAAGATATAATATCAATAAAGAAAGATTAAGCACACTAAAAAGTGGTAAATTCATCAATAACCTCATAAATATACAGCCACAGTCTAGTAAAAGGATGCATCAAATTAAAATTAATACCCTCCATAAACTGATCCCAAATACTAGCAATATTGAGTGCTCATCTTTCATGATTGCTATATTCCCTCAGACTTCTGTGTTGCAACTACTCAGAGGCTATCGCAAAAAAATAAACAAATGCTCTATAATTTCTAAACATCTGCTCTCCACATAATCTGCAACAAAGTTGTGGTGTGAAATGCTTGTACGAGCCCACATTTTCTCAAAAGTAGTGACCATGTTGAATGTAATTGTTAAATATAGCCATATGATTTCATTTGCAGGGTACGTGTCAATCTAGCCTGGGGAGTGGGGGGGGGGATGTTACGTCTAAATTACATTGTGAAATGAACCAGGAGAGGGCTTACAGGCAAGATCCACTGGTTTTCGCTCACAATCAAAAACCTTAGTGAGTTTCTTAATAATGCTTTTGCATTGCTCTGTAGAATTCGGGAATCCGTATGATGGGGGTGTACTCGCCTGGGCTTTTAAAACTATTTTTAAATAAATGGAATGATTGTAGACCAACCTCAGGAAAATGTGTGGGGCTAATCCACACAAACTTTCCTATGCTCACACCACACCAAAAGCACAGACCTGGGGTCGACAACGCTTAGAGGCACAGTCTGCCCTTGTCATATTTAGTTGGAATGTGACAGCCGAGGAGGGCACAATGTCATCCAGAAAAGGGGGAGACCAAATTTCACCCTGCCATTGTCAGCCTCGTTAATTTACAAAGGCTCCCTGGAACCGTCCTGCTCTTTTGTCAGGCCCTGCAGCAGGTGGCAGCGATTATCATACAAGTAGAGGGTACTTCAAACAGTCCCTGAGGCATCCTGACAGCAGAGAAAAACAAAGGAGACCAGAAGTTTGAAGGTAGAACTCATCATTTGGCCCTGGCTGTAGGTACAGTCTGCCTTACAGCTTCTGCCAGTGAAGGAAGTCTGGGATATCCAAAGAAAGAAGCAAGACTCCTCCCCTTAACGTCTCCCATGGAACAAAGGGAGAAAAGAATTTAGCGGACCTTCCAGCCACTTCAGAACTGGTAGCCCGCCAGCACACAGTGTGCTCTGCTAGTCACTGCATAAAGCTACCTGTATAGGGAGTGCCAGAAGGTCTCTGAACCAAAACCAAGCAAAAAAACTGCTGCCTGCAACACACTCCTGAGCGTTGGGTAGTCCACATTAAAAGACGAAGGCAAGCCCATTGAAGAAGCTGAGAGAAGTGCAACAACAAGCATCTACTGCCGTCCATCTTAAAGGACATTTTCGAGCCAGTCAAGGTCCTCGATCTGCAACCGACTGCAACGCTGACCCCTGTCAAGCCTCGAGCTACCACCGTCAAGCCTCAGTCACTGAAAGAAACTTGAGACATCTTGACCAGAAATTATGAACCTCAGAACAGCACTAAGACAGAGATTACTGACCCCAAGTTACCATGAAGGCCAGCCTGCAGTTGTTCATCAAACTTCACTCACCAAACCGTCTTGCCGCCTGATACCCACACTGACACCCATCTCAAACTCTGTCGCAGATGCCTAGACAGTGCCCTGAACCTGACTCGACCTTGTCGAGCACCAAGAACAAATACCGCAAAAGGTATATTGTGGTTCTGTACCTTGGTCCTTCCCAGAAGTCCCCTAGAGACATTTTAAGACCTCTTTTGTCCTTTCTGCTGGAGTAGAGACATTAACAAACTATTGTGGTTATTAACCATACCAACTACCAACTACCCTCAGCACTGTCAGTATCCAAAGTGCATCCCTTTTCCTTCTTAGAACCTGCCTGTTCTCTCGATTCCTTTAGAGGGGGGGGTTGCAGTAGTAGTTTAATAGACTGTCTGTTGTGATTAATAAAGGAGATATTTTTAATACAACCTTGAATTCACCATTGGGTAATATTTTTATTTTCACTGTGTTGCAACTAACCAACGATCCACAATCTTTGGAGGAGATAAGCCTGCTGTTACTAAATTTGGACAAGGAGGTTTATAATTTTAATTGCATGCTTGTTTAATTCAATCTGTTCAGATCCATTCTGGTGTAATAAAGGTGTGGGGCTGATTGATGGTTTGGAAATTGATACTCACCCCTGGACCACTAGTACCCCGGAATTTGATACGTCATCTACACCCATTTGTCTACTATTCTACGGCACAATAATTTGAGGGATGATGGTACGCCAATAGATGGTTCTTACTTGATCAGGTCACTGGCCAGTGAGTTTACATGACATGCACCTGTCCTCAGAGGTGTTCTGCCAATGTATGAGGCCAATGCAAATGCCGGCCTGTGTTTCTGCCTGAACGTCCTGCTAGTCCTGTGCCTGCATTGCTCTGCATTATCATACATTGCAATACCATTTGGCCTATGAGGCGCACAACATTTCAGGCCCTACTGTTTAACCCTGATAGCAGCTGTTATATCCGCATTCTGTGATGTTAAGGTGAGAAAGAAAGAAAGAAAGAAAGAAAGAAAGAAAGAAAGAAAGAAAGAAAGAAAGAAAGAAAGAAAGAAAGAAAGAAAGAAAGAAAGAAAAAGCATATACAAGTATATTCAAGGATTAGACCATCACATTACAGAAGGTTTGTACCAGTGCAAGTGCAAAATTGTATGACATTAGCACTAGGGCAAACTGTGCTCCATTTCTAATAACACTGAGACATATTAGTAAACCATTGCAACATGACATGTGCAGTTTGTTATAGTAAAAGCACTACGGCAAACATTGCCCTAGTTGAAAAAATATATATTTACAACGCATTTTGCACCAGGGAAATATTTGACCTAGTTCTAATACCGTTTGGTATTAGAACTAAAGCAAACTTTGCACTGGTGCAGAAATGCAGTGAAAATGTATCTTTTTTGCACTAGGGCAATTTTCCTGGTGCTTATACCATGCCAAACTGCACTTGTCATGGTGCAATAGTTTTCTAAAATGTTCCCTGGGGAGTATCCAGCATTGCAAGAGTGTGTTTGGGGGGGACTGCGTGGGTTGTGAGCCACGAAAAAAGGTCTGTTACTTTCCCACCAAATGCATCTTAGAAAATTAATGCTAAAGTGACACACAGTTGTTCCTGCTCCCATATGATAAGACAAGAGTGGGACATGGAACTGTGTGCTCCTGCTCTGCATGTGGCTCTGACCCTTATCGGGGCTGCAGTGTAGTCAGCGGCCTGAAGTGGAACATGGAGCTGTGTGCTCCTGCTCTGCATGTGGCTCTGACCCTTATCGGGGCTGCAGTGCAGTCAGCGGCCTGAAGTGGAACATGGAGCTGTGTGCTCCTGCTCTGCATGTGGCTCTGACCCTTATTGGGCCTGCAGTGCAGTCAGCGGCCTGAAGTGGAACATGGAGCTGTGTGCTCCTGCTCTGCATGTGGCTCTGACCCTTATCGGGGCTGCAGTGTAGTCAGCGGCCTGAAGTGGAACATGGAGCTGTGTGCTCATGCTCTGCATGTGGCTCTGACCCTTATCGGGCCTGCAGTGCAGTCAGCGGCCTGAAATGGAACATGGAGCTGTGTGCTCCTGCTCTGCATGTGGCTCTGACCCTTATCGGGGCTGCAGTGTAGTCAGCGGCCTGAAGTGGAACATGGAGCTGTGTGCTCCTGCTCTGCATGTGGCTCTGACATTTATTGGGCCTGCAGTGCAGTCAGCGGCCTGGAGTGGGACATGGAGCTGTGTGCTCCTGCTCTGCATGTGGCTCTGACCCTTATTTGGCCTGCAGTGCAGACAGGGGCCTGAAGTGGGACATGGAGCTGTGCGCTCCTGCTCTACATCTGGCTCTGCCCATCATTAGGCCTGCAGTGTAGTCTAGTGGCCTGGAGTGGGACATGGAGCTGTGGGCTCCTGCTCTGCCTCTGGCTCTGCCCCTCATTGGGCCTGCAGTTCAGTCAGCGGCCTGGGGTGGGACATGGAGCTGTGTGTTCCTGCTTTGCCTCTGGCTCTGCCCCTCATTGGGACTGCAGTTCAGTCTGCGGCCTGGAGTGGGACATGGAGCTGCGCGCTCCTGCTCTGCCTCTGCCCCTCATTGGGGCTGTAGTGCAGTCAACAGCCAGGGGTGGGACACAGAGTGTGCTCCTTCTATGCCCCCCATTGTGCATGGAGGGTGCTTAGCAGGAGCATACGGCCACACTGCGGTCTGTGTCCTGTTCCGGACCGCTGTTCTCTTGGCAGCCAGGCTAAGAAGGAGCACACAGCAACACTGTTCTCCCAGATAAGATGCCCCGAAATAAAGGCATGCCACACTAAGAAAGGGCTAGACTGGCTGCCCCCAAATGCCAGTCTAGAGAGGCAATTGCACATACCATACATGCCAACGTCCTAACTTGGATTGCACCGACACATGTGACTTCACAGAAAAGGACATAGGAAGGAGCTTCATCAGGCTTTGATACTTGGATGCACCGTGGAAGTTACTTTAGAATAAGTCACCATAAGTAAAAAAAAATACCCAAATTGCACTTTTATTATATATGGAGCAACTCGATAGTCATGAGGCTTTTTTCTAATACCATGATATATTAACATAAGCTATGAAGTGAATCACTTACAGAGCTGCAGATAAGACACAGTGGGCACGATTCATGGAATTATTTGCACGGTTCAAAGTGACTTTGCACTGCTGAAAGGTGACTTTGCACTGCTGACAAAAACCTTGATTGATGGAACTCTAAAAATGATTTTGTACTGACTTTGCACTGCAAAAATACACTTTGCATCGTTCATTGAAACAGGGTTTGTGTCGGCAGTGCAAAGTCACTTTTCAGCAATGCAAAGTCACTTTGAACCGTGCAAAAAACTCCATGAATCGGGCCCAGTGTAATTAAATGATTTGCCCAGGATCGAACACTTTGGGTTAAACGGTGAAACCGAAATGTGGACAAGTTAAGCAACTGAACACATCTCTATGGGTTTAGTTGATATAAATATTTATTAAGGTTTTTCTTTGCAGTTTATGAGCTTAAATAATACTTTATTAATAGAAATGTCTTGGAAGCAAACCACATTACATAAACTAGCCTTTCATAATAAACTAACTTTACACTATATATATATCGTCATAGAAATATGTTGAGCAATAAGAGCATGGCTTTAGTTTTTTTCTCCCCATCCTGCATGCAAAGTCACAATAGCATCATGCAGTTTAATGTGAACCTAACAAATCCCCCATGGGTTGTAAAGCCATAGGGCCTCATTATGGGGTGGGCGGTAAGGGGTTAACGGTGCCGATAAAGGTGGCGGTGCCGTTAACCCCATTACGCCCTAATATGCGGTCCGCTTGCCAGACCCGCTCTGGACGTCTGGTTTTACCAGACGTCCTTAGCGTGTCCCTCGAGCGGCCCGTTAATGACGGGCCCGTTGTTTGCATGCTCCCCATTCCCATTGAGCCCTATGGGGGCTCAAATGGGAATGGGGATGGTCCGGGTCTGTGTTCGCTGAATGGGAAAATACCGGGCCCTCCAAGGTCGGAATGGCCCAGTATTTCCCCATTCAGGGAACACGGACCGGACACGAGTTTGTTGATTTTTTTTTGTGATAGCCTCTGAGTAGTTGTGTCACAGAAGTCTGAGGGAATATAGCAAGCATGAAAGATGTGCACTCAATATTGCTAGTATTTGGGATCAGTTTATTGAGGGTATTCATTTTAATTTGATGCATCATTTTACTAGACTGTGGCTGTATATTTATGAGGTTATTTATGAATAATCCACCATTTAATAGTGTGTTTTATCTTTCTTTATTGATATTGAATCTTTACTACATGTCATTCCGGTCCGTTTATTGATGTTGTTCTTTTGAGCATTCCTTTTTTTCATTTTCAAAATATAGATACAAAATATTATCTTAACTATATTATTTAACTATATTATCTTAATAATAAAACATTTGTTTGATTTGCTAGCACCCAGCACAACACTTTAAATTACTGCTGTCTGGAAATGGCGGGAAGACTTATAACGTAATAAACTCCAGGCACAACTTGATCGGCTGCAAGATGAAGATTGACAATATGCAGACTGGGCCCTTACACAGCAACAAGGAGTGAGACAAGGGTGCAACTTTGGCCCATCTTCCTTCAATCTCTTTATCAATGACATCTATCTATTTTTTAATTTATTTCTATAGCACCGGGAACTCTCAGGCCTGAGGGCGCGCAAGTACATAGCAAGAAATACATAGAGAAGATGGGACAGGGAAAGGTCAGAGACTAGTCAGGGCAGGGTATCAGGGCCCTAATTAAAGAGTAGAGTTTTCAGTGAAGAGCAGAAGGACTTAATGTTCTTATCCACACGTATAATAGGTGGCAAGGAATTCCACAGCTGGGTTGCTAGGGTGGGAAAGATAGTTCCGAGTCCCATAGCCCATCTAAACTTGTGGCTATTAATCAGGGCAATGTTTGTTGAACGTAAACTATGTTTGGGCTAGTCTAGTGTTACGCAAGCCTTCAGGTAAGCCGGGGCCTTGCCATAGAGGCATTTATGCACAAGTGTGGCTCTCTTGAACTGTATGCGAACTGCAATTGGGAGCCAATGTAGGGATTGTCTGCAACATGATATGTGATCTTATCGAGGGATTTCCCTAATGATGTGAACTGTGTTATTTTGAATGATCTAAAGTTTTTGCAAGTATTCTCTATTTCACCTATTAGCAAAGCGTCGCAGTAAACAAGGCGAGAGAATAATTGCTTGTGCAACTGATAAGCAATTTTTGACTCTGAGATAGACAGGGTTCTATGTTCTTTAAGAGTCCAAGATGATAATGACATTTTTGGGAAATGTAGTTTACCTGAGTCTCAGCACTGAGCGAGGATACAAGGAGAACACCTAAGGTCTTAACCTTCCCAACGACTGATATAGTACAGTCCTTAATACCAGAACAGAAATATTATTTCCCTAGTTTGGCACTGAACATCAGTAACTCTCTCTTTCCTCTGTTTAATCAGAGCCGGTTCTGAGTCATCCAATGTTCAATCGTGCAATAGATGGAATTGAGATTGACGGTATTGAGTCATAGTCCCCGTTGATTTGCATAATCAGCTGGGTGTTGTCCACATAGTTTGTAAAGAAGACCCCTGATTCTCTAAAAGACTACATAGAGGTCTAATGTACAAACTGACAAGAGTAGGGGATATGCAGGCACCCTGTGGTACACCAGAAATGATCGGGTTGCTTTAGATGACACATTCCCCAACACATGGATGATTTTCTGTGTGATAGGAAGGATTGAATCCAGCTGGTGGATTGTAGGGAACAGTTCCCCAGATCTGTTGAGGTGTGAAGCAGGCGTTCATGATCAAGTAAGTCGAACGCCACTGACAGATCTAAAAGCACCGGTAGCCCAGTTTTCCCATGATCCAGGAACTCAAACATGTTGTTCTGAAGGTCAAGTAATGTTGTCTCCGTACTGTGCTCTCCTCTGAAACCTGATTGTTTACTGTAGAATTTGGAGGATGCTTGAAGGAAATCCTGCAGTTGTAAAATAGCCACTTTATCCAATATGTTCAATAGAAGCTTTGGGTTAGTGATAGGTCTCAGGTTTTTTTCTTTTGGGTCCATCCCTACTTTCTTCACTAATGGGGTTGATGTTGATGATCTTGATGGATTCTGGGACAGAATTGTGGTCAATTGAGAGTTTACAAATCTAGGGGATCAACATATGTGTATTGTCCAGCACAAGTATGGTAGGGATAATATTTTCTCAGCATGATGTAGCATGAATTGAGGTAAGGGTCATATCCATCTGCAAATTCGTGGTCGGTTCAAATAGGAATTGAGGTTGTTCCTTGTTTTGTACTGGCACGGAGGCATTATAGGGGAAAGCAAGATTCCGAGCCACAGAGCCACGTTTCAGATAACTCTTAATTATTTCATGGGCTACCGCAAGTTTTTTAGCAAAAGCCTGCTGCACATCATTTTCTTAAATGAGGCTATTTGTACAACATTCCTGTCAAAGCATTATTATATGTCTCCACTAGGAGTTCAGGGGTGACAGAGCTAGATGTGTTAGACAGGATGTGATGGAGACAGCCCTGGAGATGGGACGCTTTCATTTTTTGGAGGTTGTGACTGTATAACTCTTTGTTGTATGTGGTAGATTTTTTGGGGCTATCATGTAAGTGTACAGTGAAGTAAACAATGCCATGGTCTCACCATATGCATGGGGTGGTGTTCTTAATAACAAGATTCAGATTTCTCGAGACCATCCAGTCCAGGATGTTAGCTGTATTAGAGATGGGTTCTTGATTCTGGACCTGGGAAGTGCATTTTCCAGAGTAAGTACATCCTTATCCATAGGCTTGTTTCTAGAAGAATCCCAGGTCCCAAGTCCGAGACTGAAGGGCTCAGACATAACATGCCTGGTCCTGCTGGCACCCACTCAGGAAAGACCCTAATTCAATCTTAAACACGTTGAAGAATACTGTAAGAGCTGGGCCCTGGGGGTGACCCTAAACAGACCAAAACCCTGGCATTCCAGAATAAAGCAAAGAAAAGCAACACATACAATCTATTCCTTAACGGCATAGAAGTGCAGCATGGTAAAGACAACACTTATCTAGGGCTCATAATAAGTGCTTTAAAAGCACTTTAAGAAAAATCCCTCAATGTAGTCCACACCATCAAGCATTGTTTTCCTTGATTATTATATATGGAAGCGTGTTAAGTGTTCCGAGGCACCTGATATAAATACATTTAAATCAAGTAGCAACCAATGTTCCCTCTAATTATTTTTCCATATGTGCTGTACTGCTGGAATGTCGTGCGCACATTGTCTTCTAATGAGGAAAGCCACTTAGTGAGAATGCGTATTTAGTGAACTACCATCTCAGAAGGGAGTTTGGAAAGGAATGTCCTCTTCCCAGTCACTGCAATTATTTACACATTTGTATACAAGGTGCATTTTACAATACTTTTTCCAAACACATGAGCTAAACAAATAATTGTATATGCGATTATAAACAGAATTCATGAACCAGGCCAAGCCTTCAACATCTGCCACAGTACCTTGCAAAAACACTTTTGTGCAGAGAGAAATGTGTGCTTAATGCCACTGGTAAAAAACTCATCTACATTACAAAAAACAAATATTGTTTTTCATAACTGATGTGGCTGTCAAAAAATGTATACAGAATACAACATTTGCAGATGAATTAATGGCAATTAAAAGCAATGTGCCAACAGGATTTCAAGTGCCACTTTAATGAAGTAATTTAACGGCCAGGAGAACATGCCTCTAATAATGAGTGTAAGGATGATAATTGCATCAGTATAACTGCATTTCAGACTATGATAAATAATTCCTGTACTTCTGCTTCCTATCCACATTATGCTGTCGTGTGAGATTTGCTAATGTTATGTTATGTTAGTGGTTCTTGTAAATCGCACGGTCGCCCGAAGGCATCATGGCGCTGGGAGAGAAGGAGACAGCCTCATGATATTTAGAATAGGAAACGTTTTGACCCGTCTTCTAAACTCCAGATAATTAGGAGTTTTCTTTATGATGAGTGGAAGATTACTCCACAGAACTGCAGCAGCAATAGAGAAGGCCCGGCCGCCAACCCGGTCTATGTTGTGCTTTTGAACAACCAGTTGTTCGGAGGTGGCTGAGCGCAGATGACGAGTGGGACAGTAACACATGAACTTAGCTTGAAGGTATTTTGAACCCTGACCATGAATGGCCCGGTGTACAATGCACAAGGTCTTAAATTCAAACCTTTGAGCAACAGGGAGCCAGTGTAGGTTCCGTAATAAGGATGGAGATGTGCGCTCCAAAAGGGAAGCCTGTGGCTACCTTTGCGGCCACATTTTGCAATACCAGCCTTACACCTAAGAGACATTTACACCAACCATTTTTACTCTAATGGAAATGTGTCTAACAAAACAAGAAGCAATTTAACATATAGCTGCCTACACCCACCCCCTGCTTCAACTCACAAAGCTCCACTGATATTAGATTGAATCAGTGACCAGCAGAACAGTGGCATAGGAAGAAACGCTAATAATATTAATGACTGATCCGAAGAGGAATTTTAAGGGGAAAGAACATCTTTTAAGAAGCACAACGTAACCCTGATTATTTTTTACTCCCTGAAAAATCATTTGACTCCAAGTAGGGAGCAAAATCTGATTAGAGCCTTGCTTGTAACCCTGACATAGAAAGTGAAATGGCAGGAAACATAATGACGTATATAGTTTTGCCCACCCTTCCGCACCAGAGCCTAGACAAAATTAAACACAAGCCCTATTGAGGTTCAGCAGATCCCTGCTGAATAAAATAACATGTATATGCCTTTTAAGTTAATAGCTTCAATTCTCAAGAGATGCAACATATTGAGTGCCTTCTTCTGTAACGAGGTATCCCACTTCTGTAATTCTTTATCAGTTAACGAAGATGCAGGAAGATGCTTGAGATGATACACACAAGCACATGGTTATATTGAAAAGACCTCAGCTGCTGAGGAAAGAAAGAAAGAAAGAAAGAAAGAAAGAAAGAAAGAAAGAAAGAAAGAAAGAAAGAAAGAAAGAAAGAAAGAAAGAAAGAAAGAAAGAAAGAAAGAAAGAAAGAGAAAAGTAAAATGCTCAACAGGTTCAAACTTGGTCAGGTTTCCAACCTGGCTAATCCCACTCAGCTTCTACTCACTGTTACACCAATAAGCCAGGAACCAGGCTGGTGTAAGGAAATATACATATATATTTATTTAAGTTATACATTTAATAATAACTACAGCACAGTAACACAAGCCACTAACTCTGTGGGACTACACAATACCTTCAGCACATATGTAATTTACTTATTCTCATTCCCTATCAGATATTTCCAAATAACATTTCAATTTCAATGAACACAAGTTTATTTTTAATATGCCCATGCTCGAGTACCAGACAAGTAATGACTGCAGGTCTGCAGACACTGCTGCTTCCTTGCGCTCAAAAATCATCCTTGGATTGCTTAAGGACTAACTTGTCTTTCTGCTTGAACTGCCTTGTTAACTTGGCCACGCCCCCTCGCGTGATTACCTATTTCAAGCAGGCCCCGCACGCACCAGCGTGCGTGCACCCGCTTGAGTACCTGACGAGTACTGACTGTAGGTCTGCAGACACCGCTGCTTCATCATGCTCAAAAATCATCCTTGGATTGCTTAAGGACTAAGTTGTCTTTCTGCTTGAACTGCTTTGGTATTTTTCTATATACCATCAGCTTTCAATTAGTCTATTTGGACTTCATTATTTGGTGTATTTTTATTAACGTACATGCTCTTTTTTTACTTGAGTTAACTTGGCCAGTCCCCCTCATGTGATTGCCTATTTCAAGCAAGTACCAGATGAGTACTGACTGCTGACCGCTGAGCCGCGGTGCAGCGTGTCAGCCGTAAGCTCGTCCGAGCGGAACTCGAGTCTGAACATTAGGTCCCTGCTTCTGCTTTTTCATTTTCTTTTCAGGCAGTGAAGCATTTGGTTTACTCTCTGACCGTACATACCACTTACACTGCAATTTTAAAAGCGTTCTTTTCTTCAATCGAAGTAAAGAATGAATCGACTTACTGCGCAATGCCACGCCCTCTAAACCCCGCAATGCAGCGTCAACTCTTTTTGAAATCCCCCAAGAACGCCACATCGATCAAACCAACTTTAAAATCTCCCAAAACCATGAGATTTTCGCACTTTCCTATTAGAAGGTGATTCTGTGCGAACATCGAGTTCGAGTGCCCAAAATTTGAATAATAAACAAACACCTAAAGCCACTCTGCAATCTCCTTTTAACTCTAATGCAACTGTGGCCTTCCTGCCACACCAATTATCAGATACAACCATGCAAGGCTGCATGGTGGCGGAAAGCAGCTATTCCATTACTGACACGTTCTATACACCGACTTATCTGCCAGAGTTTTTCATGGACCCTCCGGCACCTAAACAGCCACATGTGGTGCAGACTTTTGCTCAAATCCCCTTATATTCTCAAATTTTAGTTCCTATTCACCGAAAAAGTGATTCACTTAATTGTCCAAGTCATTCTCAGACCATCCTGCCTGACTTAACCCTGTCTATTCCAATTCCTTCTTTTCAATCCACTCAATCTTCTGAAACCTCATGTGCACCAGGAGCCATTACGAATGGCCTTTTGCCCACAACTAACATTGAGCACTCAGCTCTCTCGAACTCCCCGGAGCTATATCCATCTGATGCTCCACAGGACATGATTTCCTCGGATGACTCAGAATCATCACTAGTAGCCTCATTTACTAAACCAACCCCTAAATCATTGGTTCTTTTGCACAGCAAGCTTGATTGGCTTCCCACCAACAAAGTGACTTTCTCCAACATGGAGGTGGCTGTTCCTCATGCTCGATCTGAATCAATAGGACATCAAAGTGTCATACCTATGGAGATGCCACAATCCGAATCTGAAGGTGTTCTTCCTTCAATTATGCCAAAAACGATCAATTCACCTGAGTCTGAGCCTTTTAGACCCGTGATTCTGGACCCTCTGACTATTGAAAAACCGTTATGTGATCTCTTTTCGAGACCTTCTCAAAACAAAAGAAGAAAAAGAAAGGGAAATAGAAAACGTACGTCACAACAATAAAGGGGCCGATTCATGCAACAAATGTGCGCCAATAATCGTGTTGCAAGCTGGCGCAAGCGTGAAAAAGCGCTTCATGGAAGGGCCTGCGCGTGTTTACTCCGGGATGTGCGCCAAATCCGAGTGTGGCGTGCACGGGCGCACACGTCACAGCAACATCCCAAACGCTGTGCGCGATGCACACAGCAAAATCGCACAACGTCAGCGCACACACCAAAAAGGGGGCGGAACACAGGGCAGAACACGCGGAATGGGGAACAACGCGTGAAAAAGAAGGCGTAACTGGGGAAGTACTGCTGGGAAATACACGGAACGCTCACACGCACACGTACAACACGTATTCATGGAATTGAATACGGGAAACCCGCGCATGCCAAAAGACACGAAACAAGCGTTAACACGTCCGCCACACAAAGGCAGGCGGAAGCGTCCCCGCACGCAGTATAAAAGTGCGCGCAAACAAGAAACACGTATATACAGCTATGATGAATGCCCCATTTGTCGTAGCACTGATCGTGGGACACCGCAGGAGGAGAATAGCCAGGCCCCACATTTATTTGCACCGGACCAGCCTTTTTGGAATGCCTGACGACCAGGTCTATGGCAGGTATAGGTTTCCACCTCGTATCATCCTAGACCTGGTCAGGGTTTGGGAAGATGACCTTACATCACCCACCCTGTGCTCACAAGCATTGAACCCCTTGGAGAAAGTGCTCAATGTCCTGCATTTTTTGGCCACTGGGTCATTTCAGCGGACAACTGCCATAGTCGGGGGTGTCTCAAAGGCCACGCAGTCATGCTGCCTACACCAGGTGTTGGCAATCATGACTGCACGCCCCTCAGTCCACAGGCACATATACATTCCCAGAACACCCGCAGAAAGGCAGGCCGTGGTCCAGGACTTTTACAGGGTGGCACACTTCCCGAAAGTGCTAGGTGCCATATATTGCACCCATGTGGCCCTACGTCCACCTAGGGCCACTGAGCACATCTATTGAAACTGCAAGCACTGGCATTCCATCAACGTGCAGGTTGTATGCAATGCCAAGGGAATCATCACCTCTGTCTGTGCAAACTACCCTGGGTCTACCCATGACAGTTTCATATACAGAATGTTCGCCCTGAGCCGGGCCCTGGAAGCTGGGAAGCATGGCGACACATGGCTCCTAGGTGAGTACAAGTGCCTGTGCACATGCATGCATGTCACACACAGACAAATACACAAACCCAACTAATCACAACCATAATCACCACGCCAGGGGACAGTGCCTACACTCTGAGCAACCACATGATGACGTTAACCCGGAACCCCACCACACCACCCCAGGTAAGATACAACTCTGCCCATATTGCAACCAGGGGCATAGTGGAGCGCACATTCGGAGTGCTTAAGTCACGCTTCCGCTCCCTTGACCACTCTGGCGGGCAGCTACTATATGCACCCCCAGAAGTGTGCAGGATCATTGTGGCAGCATGTGTCCTGCACAATGTTGCAACACGGCGGGATGTACCGGTTGGGATGGTTGTTCCCCACAACCCACACATAAACAATGCTATCAGATAAAGCATGGCACCCGGGGTGCAGGTGTGCGGCGACCCAGCTTGTGGCCACATTTTTCACCTAAACTCCCACCCTGCGGAGTGCACACAGGCCTGGCACATACCAGGTGACAATCGATGATGACAAAGAGACAGTCAACTGTCACAACCTTACCACCCTGAGAATGTTGCCATGGAAGTGCCACATTGTGTGCATCCCTAGCTACTTAAACATAACCAATCCTGTGTGACCAAAAGGAACACATGCAAGTGTGTATCACACCACCCTGCAAAACAGGCCATGACAATCACTGGTATGTCACCCAAACCCTCCCAACCCACATCACCTTGTCTGCCACACCATGACATGGCATGCAATAGCAAAAGCCAACACATGACCAATAAGATACGAAGTGACATGTGATAAATGGAAAGAGGCCCGAGACAATCACACCTGACATGGAATCAGATGAAATGACTGACCAACAACCTCCCACACATACAAAGTCATACACAAATGCATGCCACCAGTGGTACCATCAACAAAACACTGAATGCCTGTTCACATGCACATTGGCCAAGCCAAATCCGCTACTCCCTAACCCGTGTGCTGTGTGTGTCTCTGCAACACACTGCTCAGCACACAGCACAGTGAGCAGCCATTGTGTTGGGGATACACCTTGAGCATCATATAAAAGGACAAGCAACAAAAATAACCTATTGACGCATGTACACGATCCCCAAATGGTAAGTGATCATGCGCTGCAGGGACACAGCATGCCAGAGAAGGCAATCTGTGTGCACCGTGTGGGCATGGAAAGGGTGGTTGTATGTGTGGTGGCATTGGTATGTGTGTGTGTCAGTTGGGCATGCACTCAATACAGCATGTGAAATCCAGTGACCCTCAGTGTTCTGTACCATCAATGTGATATTGCCCATGTGTACACTTATATCTAGCAAACCAAAACGCACCTCAACAAATGGTTCACACCGTTCCTTAAAAATCTTAGGCAGCAAAAAAGAAACTGTGAGGCCATTTGGAAAAAATCCCGTCAATCTCTAACAAAACCAAATTCTCCAAACTAGCTGCACTCTACAAAAAAGAAATGTACCTGGCCAAACGAGCGGTCCTTTGACTCTCACATATCTCAAGCTAAATCCAACACGAAAGACTTTTTCCATCCTTAAAGAATAGAAACCCTATATCACCCCTTGTCACGTGCATCAAAGACAAAAACTGTGCTCAGAAATACAAAGTGCCTAGCGAAATAAGATTCGTGACTCTTCAAAGTAAAATCGCCAGCAAAAGAGCTACCCTAAATGACACCCTCAACTCAAAAATTCCGATAAGCCCATGCCCACAGACTCCACCCGCTTCCAATTCTCTAAAGTCAACATGCAGGAAGTCGAAAAATGATCTTGTCCTTGAAAACGTCTAACTGCCAGGGCGATCTGTGCCCTGCACAGCTTATTAAAGATGCTGCCCGTGATCTCTCCCCTTTCATCACTAAATTAATAAACGCCTCCTTCGCCACTGGATCCATCCCCTCCAACTAAAACAATCCTGGGTACTCCCACTACTGAAAAAACCTACACTTGACCAGCCATACCCACAAACTACGTCCTATAACAACTGTTCCCTTCTTACTAAACATTCTGGACAAGATTGCTACGTACAAATACAGAAGCACTTGGAAGAACACAACCTCCTAGGATCCAGACAATCTGGATTCTGTCCCCAACATGGGACCGAAACTGCCTCATTGACCTGAAAGCACAGATCGATCTACTCAGAGACAATGGACAAGCAGCTCTATCCTCCTCCTCGACCTATCTGCAGCTTTTGATTTGGTCGATCACTCTATCCTATGCTCACACCTCCACACCTCAGCTCACTTTTCCACTGAAGCCATCACCTGGATTACATCCTTCCTTAACGGTAGGACAATGAGGTCTTTTCTCCACAGCGGCAGCTGACCCTATACCCATAACCTGCGGTGTTCCTCAGGGCTCTTGTGTCTCCCCTACACTATACAACATATTTACAAGCCCCTTTCGATGATTTGGATATCTTGGTATCACCTACACTAACTATGCAGATGATACCCAGATCCTCCTTCCGCTTTCAGAGATTATGGAAAGGATTTGGACTTGCTAAATATGGTGTACATCATCATCTAGGCATGGATGGCCACTCATGGACTATGCCTGAATGATGATAAAACTGAGTTCATCATCTTAGGTGCCACATTCAGTATTAAGAAACTTGGCCCTGCCTATAATTCCTTCATGATTGATGGGAACAACATCAACGTCGGACAGGAGGTTAAAACTCTTTCTGGGGTTCTACCTAGACTCTTATCTTTCCCTCAAAAGACAAGTGAGTTATCTTGCATCCACCACAGCTTCCTGCTCACTTGTACATTACGGTCCTATAATATGACTGCTGATTTGATTTGATTTGTATATAACTTTATGTACCTACTTTTGTATCATGTATATTCTCTGTGTATTGTAACCAAGCTTTGAAATGTCTTAAATGCTGTGCCTGATACCCCCGGTTCACTAGCACATTATAATAATAAAACAAACAAACAAACAAATCAAGTGACCCTCAATGTCCTGTACACATCACATGTGAACATTGCCCTTGTGTACACCCCAGCATGTCAAACCACAACAATCCCTGACACCTGAAAAGTAAACACAACACAGGAACAGCATTGACCAGCAGAACACATCATGCACATAGTACCCCACAATTTGAATGTCAGAGAGGCCAAACACTGTAGCCCAAGCGTACTGTCCCACAACAAAAGGCCCTCCCACATTGACACATCACCATGACCTTCTGAAGAACTGTGTCTGGGTCTGTTGCCTTATTCCTTCTAGTCTACCTGGCTTCAGGATCACCTGCCCTTGGTTTCCATGTTCTACCTTGTGTGTAAATAGGGTCCAGCCCCTCAGAGGCCACCTTGACTGGTAAAAATACAAATCGCAGAGAACTCCAAGGAGCCAAACCCCAAACCAGGGAAGAAGCCTGTAGCCACCAAAAAACCCTGGAAGAGTCTCCAGTAGATGAAAAGAGACACTGAAAATTGCCAAGTACAAGTCCAAGCAGAATGATAGAAGTACAACCGGTAGCACAGTTCAACAATGGTTCAACAGGATGGGTAGCATTTTCAGTACACAATAATCAATGAGGATGCAACAACGGATGGGTAGTGTCACAGTTCGGTCCCCAGGTGCAGGAGTGGCACGAACCAACCACCCCCACCGCGGTCTGGGCGCTGCAAGGTAAAACTTACACAGGCCTCCGAGACCCTGCGGGGAAAGTGGGTTAGGGATCCATTCTTTGGATAGCATCGGTATTCAGGATAACCGGAAAGAGGGTCAGGAGAGGGAGGTAGATGGCAAGGAAAAGTAGGCCAAAGACAAAATACAACTATTGACAATAACACATACTCAATCAGAGAAACCATGTTCTTCATGCACATTGTACAAAATGGGTCAAATGCAAGCCAAAGAGAGACTTATCTCTGGGTGAGTGCTGGCCTCTGCCTGCGCACTCTCAGGTCCGGTAACAGGAGTAGTTCAATGCTACAAAGAAAGTGTGAGTTACTATTCTGTGTGTGTTTTCACCACACACACAACACCATTCATGCCTCAAACTTAGTGACTCCTCCCCAAAGAAACAATCTTGTCTGCTGCTTTCTCCGTATACTTTTGCTTGCCCCATGATGGTTCATACACTGTCATGCGGTAAGGCGGCCACATGTAGCCCTGGGGTAGATGGAAGACCAATGTGTCAAGGATCACACATGATACAATGGTCCTTGGTGAGCTGCTAGACGCACGTGGCGAGGTGCGACTTCAGTACAAGTCGTGTTCTGGCAGCCGCAAATTTCCATAGGTAGCGCATGTGGCAATTTGCATATGCAAATGATATGCACTGCACTCGAGTCTGTGCATCGTTGGGTGCCCCTGTGTGCTGTATTAGTTTCTGGCTAGGAACGCTACAGTGCTAATAACTCAGCCTCTATGGAGCTAGGGGACTCCAGGATATGGGCGACCCCCCTGCGTGTGCCCCTGACAACTTGTAAAGCCACATGGCATTTGTTCCTCAACACGGCTTAGCTGTACTGTGCGCTTCTTCCCAATGCCTGTCCAAGCTCCCCAGCACTGGTGCAACATAGCATGCAGGTGCGAGGGGCTGTAGGAAGGTCGGCTGGGGTGTGGCCCTCCTGGTGCTCACCTGGCTTGGAGCTCCTGGAAACACATCTGCTTCTGTCGGACATCTGAGCGCAAGCCTGTCATCTGCTTGCGCATGCATGCGCAAGTGTGCACAACCCAACGTGTCCAGGTTTCTGTAGTTCTTGGTCCCATGTCTGCTGGGAAAGGTATTCTGGAGGCTCATTTTCCTGCAGAAAGGGAATAAAAGCTTTTCGTAAGCTGGAAAGTTCCTGTGTGTGTGTCTTCATGCTGGTTGTCACTGCGCCATTTCTGAGACCTACATCCAACCTCCTCCCACCATCAGTGTGCACGTTTGAGCACCAGCATGAAGTGCATCAAGCACATATACAGGCAAGAAAAGAACATACATCAACATCAATAAATGGACATATCAATAATCTACTCACAAAATTGATTACAGACTTGCCGTGGAGAAAACATACATAATCCCCACTAAGGGTGTTAACACAATAGTACAGCAGCAGACAGGCCACAGACATGAAGAAAGTCCAATGCCCTTGTGTAAATGGTTGTAACACCGACCCCATGGATAGGGGAAGCAGGAGTGGCATATGTGAGTCACGACCCCAAGCTGCAAACACATACATGAGACAAGCTTGAAGGGCCCAGCTGGAATAGACAGTGGATGCTTTCAAAAGCCACAAAGCACCACACCGTCACATGAATGCACAATAGACAAGCAATTTTAAACTATATTAACTAATTAAACTAACTATAAAAATCAAAAATGGCCACATACGACCGGGGGGAGGCACCCAGGAGGGGGGAGGTACAGGGTGCACCTCAACACCCACATGCGATGATGTTGAGATAAAAAAAAACCTCCATGGGCTCAACGCCTGCACGGCCCGACCTGTGTGGGAGATAAGTCGTCGTCCTCCTCACCCTCTGACTCAAAAGGTGGACGTGACACAGTACCCTGATCACGCCTATGTGCAGCTTGCCCCTCGTCGGCAGCAAGTCTGCGGGACCGGTGAGCCTGGTTCTGTGCGGCGATGACACGTAGGTCAGCATGCAGAACCTCGCGTGATACGCGTGCTTCCTCTTGCAAGGTAGCACGTGTAACACAGAGTTCTTCCTGCATGGCCTGGCATGACATCTGGAACACCTCCCGGCAAGCACGTAGCTCAGCCGAGATGGTATTCTCAAGCTGCTCCAACCTCTCCTCTGTCCGCTGCCTCTGGGACATCAAGAGCACACCCAGAGTAGATCGGAGGGATTCATGGTCATCCCTCAGGGCCTCCCTGTGTGCCTCTGCGTGAGCAGCAATTGCTTGATGCAGAGACACCATTTCAGCCCGGCGTGCCCTGTCTGAGGCTGCCATGCCCAGCCTGAGCGAGCGGGCCGTGGACTGTGCCGCCCGCTGCTGGAGATCCACCTGCCTGGCAGGGGGGAGCACGGATTGGGCCACACGTTCCATGCTCTGAGCGATATTATCAATGCTGCCCCCTGTGTTCGGAATTGGCAACCATGGCTTGCTCCCACTCAGTATACCCCGGTGGCGCACGGCCACGCGTTGCTGGGCTTGACACCTGCGGGCCAAGGAGCCGCGGTCCTTGTTGGGTTGGCACCGCCCGCGGCTGCAGGACTACATTCCTCCGTTGACGTGATGCCCCAGGCACATCAGCAACTTGTGTGGAGTGTGACCGTGCGTCCCGATCCACCACAGGCGGAGGTCCCACACCGTCTGGCCCCTCAGTGCAGGTGTCGCGGACAGAGGATCGTCCACATCAGAATCACTCACCGTTGACGAATGGACATGACGCGCATCCAACTCAACATTGTTGTCAGAGTGATCATCCGGGCTAGACTCATTGCCAGCCCTAGACACGATGGTCTGGAGCACAAGTGGGTTCTCGTGGCCTACCACCCCACGACCCCCACTTGTGCTGGGTTGCTGGTGTGATAGCAACCCTGTGTCTGGTATGACATCACCATCCTCTGGCTCCATTGCGTCATCATCTGAAAGTGGAAAAAACAAACATGAGTACACATGTCAGAGCACATAACCCACACACACAAGACATCACATGACCAAACACATGAAGCAGACATGTCACACACAAATGAGAACCTGGCATGCATCCAGTGGCATTGATATGTCAACACATCCCAAAAGCAGAAATGGATGTGTCTAAATAGCAAAGCCTACACACGTACAAAATATAGTATATCACCTCCATCAGACACCACCTCGGTCTGACACATGTCCCAGGCAGAAAAGACAGATGGCAACAAAGAGATGGCACTTACCATAAGCATGTCTGAACTGCAAATTGACCAATGCTGCAAGTGGATCCAAACACACAATGACAAATGTAATATGCATGTACACATGGATCACTGAACCATCATCACCAATATAGCTTCATCCATCTGCAGCTCAGCCCGTACCGGGTGGCATGGGCCATGTAGATATAGTGAATGTCCCGAGCAAAGCAAGGGCCTGCAACTAGGCATGAGGGACCATAACGCCAGTACGGTCCGAGCTGCAGGTCATGAAGCCTCCTGAACACCCCTCAGGGCCTGATTGAGCACATTGTGCTATGAATGTGCCCTATTCCATTATTCTGTGTATAAATTCTGCACGGCCAGGCCCCACCATATCAGCTAAGTGGGCCTGGGCATACACATACTGCACAACAGTGCACCTTCAGGATTATGCCAGTTCAACATAACGTGTGCTATGCTGAAATGTCACCAGCATTAACGTCAATCAACCACATAGCAGTCAGTCAACAAAAAAGCTGTGCAAGACACATGTGTAAATGAACACTTTGACACACACATAAGTGAGTAGCCGCAATGTTGCACTACACAACATTGAAGCTGCTTGCATATGTACATGTGAAAGCGTTCCAAAACACACCTTTCCCTATACACCTGTATTGTGAACATGAACAGCATCCAATACAGCAAAGCAAGCAGCTACAACACTGCTTGCTTTGATGTATGTGAACGTGTACACATATACACATGAAGGCAACTCCACAGTCATCACAAACCAATTTGAAGGCTACACATTGACTTATCAATTTAGCTAAACACCCACTATGGAGTTCCAATACTGAGTACATGTGTCACAGGATGCACCTGTGCCCGTGGCATACATGACAGAGAAGGGATGAAAATCTGACCATACATGCCAGGTCACTTTGACATTGCAGCAGTGAGTAGGCATGTAGAACGGTGTAACAGGGCTCAGAAGAGGGTTGATGCAGTGCAGAACATGTGTACCTTACCCACTATCTACATGAACAAGTACATTATCATGTCAATAAATAAACATGAAGGCAGTGTAAGGACAAGTTCAGGCATCACGTGCAATGTGCATGCAATGGGTTGCATGCCTACAGGCAAACCCCGCCCCCCCCTAAGTGAAAATGTAGGAGGCATTGCATGGCAGCTAAAGTATGACCAGAGAACTGTGTATTGGCAGACAGTGTTGACTAGTGTTAATTGAATCATCTGAGTCAACTGACAACACAGCAGATGCAAATGGGACAGTAAGCTGGACACATGATGAATCCTCAGTAGTACACCCATGTGTGCAGAAGCCACTACACCAGTTGAACAGAGTCAGGGGGCCTTAAACAGGGGGAGGCCTGTGCCCCACAAAGACTTTGACACCCTAAACATGTGCGTGATGCAGGACTGAGCCAGAGTGTCCATGGAATGGATGATCAAATGCCATTCAATGTAGGTCATCCAGGACACATACTACAATGATCATCCGGCAAGCACACATAGGGCCATGCATGGAATGCACATAGAGCATGAATGGGCGACTCATGTCCCTGCGGCATCTGCCATCTGCACAGTCAAGTGAGACACCCGCTGCACGAAGGTCAGAGGATGTACCCACTGTATAAGTCAGGCAGTTGGCTGGTGAAGTTTGCATGTACAGGAGCCTTGAACAGGTCATTGCAGTCGACCAAATGATGCACAACAGTGTCATGGTGAAAATGGGGTGCAGTGGGGTAGAGGGGCAAGGGAGCATGCCTACGTGGAATACCCGCATGCAGGCAGAACACACATGCACGTCAGTCATGAGATGACATAGTCCCAGTGCTGAGTGTAAAGACACCCCAGGCTACATGCAGAAGGGCCAGTGAGCTGGGACATGGACTGGAGGGGCAGCCGGGGCACTGGCATGTGACCAGGGTGCAGGTGGGGTGATGAGGACAGTCCCCGTCTGCTCTACATGTACAGCATCCTGCACAGCAGGCACACATCAGTGAAGCATTGCATGACTCGCACATAACAACCCTGTACACATAGCATGTAGTGGCAGTCAAGCACAACACATCACACAAGCAAACCACACATGGTCTGGACAAACACGGGACGACACTCACTGGACGGGGCATCAAAGTCCAGCATCTCTCCCACTCCTTTGTACAAGTCTGCCGATATGAACTCCGCAGCGACTAACTCGTGCAAAGTGAGGTCTTCCTCTTGAGCTGGTGACCCACCACCAGTCAACCCAGTCATGGCATAATTGGAGGCATGCTTCGCCTTAGCACAGTGTCGGAGGTCATCCCAACGCTTTTTGCACTCTTGAGCTGTTGTCACCTCATGTCGGAATTCACTCTCACAATCTGCAACATGCTTCCAGTGGGACATACGTTGGACACAGCTGTATGTGACGATTCGGCCACACTAGCATATCACGGTTGTGTTCCGCCTGTAGTCCACAAGAAGTCCAGTTCCTACGTGCAGAAAGGCTTCTCCTCGACGTGCCGGAGGCCGAAGCTGTGTCTGGGGTCCCAGCTCTGCTGCAGATGCATCCTTCCTCCTCTTGAGCAGTGGTCCGGGACCCTGGATGGCAAATGCCGCCCTGATCAATATGGGCAGTGGCACTTGTGGATTGAACAGATGGAGTGGCAGGTGGAACAAGGATGGAAGCCCTGACTTGCGTCAGTCGCTGCTGGGTGCCCTGGAATGGACCCTGTGCAGCAACATCTGCTGTGCCAGGGTCATTGACCGGGACTGTCCTGGATGGTAGACTCACAGCTGGGGTGGTGTCGGCTGCATCTGCCCATGCACTTGCCAACACCCAGCTGCTCGGGGCAGCAGATGACACGTGCCTCGGTCAGGGCAGCCCTGCGTGCACTTATGGTGTGCCTGCTGACCTGCTGAAAATCTTTCTGGGACTCTTCAGGTGCCAACGCAGCATGCGCTGGCCGACCCTGAGCCTGGGTAGTGATGTCCACAGCTGCATCTGCAGCTACCACTACCCTTGGGCCCGTGGCAGTCGATGAAACGGACTGCCAGGTCACATGGGAGCCAGTGCCAGATGCAAGAGCTGCATCTCCCGGAGCCACAGTGGGTGGTGGCATGACTGCACCAACACGTGGCACTACATCGTCACCCCTGCTTTTTCCCCTCTGCAGCCACCCTGGACACCCTGGAGTCCCCCTACTCCCTGGTCACCCTGGCCACATCCCTGACCACACCCGCCACGCGGAGTACACTCAGCTGAGGCACCCGTCACCTTTCGTGGACTCCCAACCATGGCACAGATATAATAGTGCCGGCATAGATGTAGTATTGCCAATGGGAGGTGTACATGACAATTCACCTGGGCAGTTGGGGTGAAGGGGGTGGGGTACTAGATGTTAACAGCACCCCTGCACCTGCAAGGCTGTATGTGACCCCAGTGATAAAGTGATGGGTCACGCAATGCTCAGGGACCACAGAAACTGCAGTAAAACCATGCACACAACCCCTGGTAGCCCACGTGTGTCGAATTAACCTCCCGCAGTACGCAGTGGCACCTGTGTACTGCGGGAGGTTACTACGCCTCATGGCCCACCAAACAACATGTCCTGACAAAACAGACCCATGTCCCTAATGCCAACCCTATTCCCCCTTTCCACCAGTACAAGCATGCAACCATCCACAGAACCCACTCTCAAATTACCCATGCCATGACAGTCTGAAATGGACCACCATGCCCATGCAGGAATGCACAACGGAGCCACACAGTGGCAACACATGACTGAGACAATGTTCATTGAGACAGAACACAACACCAATCTTGAAGTTAGCAAAAATGTATTAAAAACATTATGAACTGACATTGACGAAATGAAACTTGAAAATCAATGTACAATGAGAGAAATAAAAAAGAAATTGATGATCCAATGAAGAAAAAAAATAATACGTCATGTTGAATGAAAAAGTGGTCCATTGCCAATGTCTATAAGAAAAACATAATCCAAATTAAAGAAAACCATTGATCCATGGGAACATATGTATACAACTGTATACAATGGAAGTCCAAATGGTCCATGATCCACAAACAAAAGGAAACCTACAAAAAAGTCCTATGAAGAAAAAACTATATACACAAAGTTGAGCAATGTCCATGAACTCCAAAATAAAAGAAAAAAGAAAGGAAACCTAACACTAATTAACTATGTACAATGGCGGCGGGCAAGTCCAAGAGCTCACTCTTTGATGTTTGGGGCCAGGACATCATCGAACTCCACCTCGATGTCCCGGAGGCGGGCCTCTTCTCTGGCCTCATGGTCTTGCAGGGATGCAGTCATGGCCTTTTCCAACTCCCTGCGGGTTGCCTCGAGTTCTACGCCCTGACCATAGTGAGCTGTGCCTTCTCCGCCCGCCGGCGCTCTGCATCTATCCGCTGGCCCAACCGCTGCCACACGGAGGACACTCCCAATCCAGGGTCCTCCTGCCCTCCAGCCGATGCCTGCCCCTCTGATGCTGATGGCCCCGAGCCATGATGCCTCCCGCGCTGAGCCTGCCGCTGCCTCTGACGCAACTGCCTCTGCCACCACAACAGCATCCGGGATGATGGAATCCACCGGCACCGTCATGCGCGTGCCCTGCCCGATGATGCTGGCACTTCCTCCATCCACTGGGGTCCAGTTGGTGGGGTGTCCACCCCCGCTGGACCTCCGACTCCCGACTGTGGCAGGGATGGGATCTCCAATAGTCTTCAAAAAACAAAGTGTATCCACTTTGTTAGGAAAGGCGCTTCTCAGTTAGCCCCAATTAATGGTTGCTGTTTGTTGAATCAATACTCGTAATATCAGAAATCTCGATTAAATGATTTAAGACAGAAAATGTTTAATGCACATTTCTGAACTGTTGGATGAAAATCTTCTTAGTAAATAACACATCGAAAATTGCCCCTAATACTATGATGTTAATGCCAATGCATTTCGGTGAAAACCTTCATCAGGGCAGTATTATAGCACAACATGATATATTTCTTATCACTTCTATTAGCATTAATTATTACAAATATATTGACAATGATCGCAACATACATTTAAATATAATAAATGGAAAACACGTACCCATTCGTGAAAATACATCCGTATGTGAATTTAGAAGAAAAAAGAGAGGCAATTCAATTAGTATTCTACGTTACGAAAAGATACGTGAGTAGTTCGTTAAACTGGCAAGTGCTCCATACCTTAATTGAGTTACTGAACGCCCGGTTGGCCTCGTCACTTGATAGCGAAACGTAAAGATCTGAAACAAATCATAGTTTAAGAACCAGGGAGATAGCCTCCACGATTCTGACTAACATATAGATATTGGAGAGTATCAGGACTTACCTACCGACTTGTTGGACAATTTGACCACAAGTGCAGCGTTCAGCACTGGCGGTGTGGGTAATTGTGTATTTAAGGGTAACCATGGAGACGGAGCGAGGCGTCGTGGTCACGGAGGAGCACGTACGCCTCACGCCCCACCCCCTGGCGGTAAGTCCTGATACTCTCCAATATCTATATGTTAGTCAGAATCGTGGAGGCTATCTCCCTGGTTCTTAAACTATGATTTGTTTCAGATCTTTACGTTTCGCTATCAAGTGACGAGGCCAACCGGGCGTTCAGTAACTCAATTAAGGTATGGAGCACTTGCCAGTTTAACGAAACTACTCACGTATCTTTTCGTAACGTAGAATACTAATTGAATTGCCTCTCTTTTTTCTTCTAAATTCACATACGGATGTATTTTCACGAATGGGTACGTGTTTTCCATTTATTATATTTAAATGTATGTTGCGATCATTGTCAATATATTTGTAATAATTAATGCTAATAGAAGTGATAAGAAATATATCATGTTGTGCTATAATACTGCCCTGATGAAGGTTTTCACCGAAATGCATTGGCATTAACATCATAGTATTAGGGGCAATTTTCGATGTGTTATTTACTAAGAAGATTTTCATCCAACAGTTCAGAAATGTGCATTAAACATTTTCTGTCTTAAATCATTTAATTGAGATTTCTGATATTACGAGTATTGATTCAACAAACAGCAACCATTAATTGGGGCTAACTGAGAAGCGCCTTTCCTAACGAAGTGGATACACTTTGTTTTTTGAAGACTATTGGTTCGAATAGATCCCGGTGCTAAGGGACCTTTTATGGACAGGCAGCTCCAGGTTAAAGTATTTTGACTAATCCTTTTGCAATAGAGCTATTTACACTTTACACTATCAAGTGGTGCCCTCCTCCTTCTCCTCATTTTCCTAGGGATGGGATCTCCACCAGGCTGGCTGTGTTGATTGGGGCAGATCCACAGGAGGCCCTGGTGGCATCTGGGCCGGAAGACGGGACGAAGAATGACTGGCGTATGGTGTGCACAGAGGAGGAGAGGGCTGCAAGTCTGGCCGACACATGGAGGAAACCCCCAACCATGGACCCTCCCAACTGGGCCACGTTGGCACACAGCTCTTCGTGATGACGTGCGTGGTCCCTTAGGAAGCCCTGGTCCCCCAGGAAGCATGCACGTCATCACGAATGTCCATCTGGTCATGGGTCCCCTCGTCCGCAGATAGAGGAGTGCCAGATGACATGGACCTCTCCCTACCTGCGGACTGGCCTGGGATGGGGTATCCCTGCTGGTGCATGGTGATACAGTCACAGTGTCAGGGACAGAGACCTGCACAGGCACCTCCGTGGCGACCTGTGCTGTCTCCTGCTCCTGGACTGCACCAGTGGTACCACCCCCACCAGGCCCCATGTGCGGCTCTGTAGCAGCCTCCTCCTCCTCTAAGCCCACCACCAACCTGGATGGCTCTGCACCATCTTCCGCCGTTGCAATCCCCTGTGGGGGCTCATCCGCCCCTTCCACTACAGCCGTAGTGGCAGATGATGGTATTTCCTGGGGGAGTGACTGGGCCTTGCGTCGATTGCCGGTGGAGGCATCCCTGCCACTTTCCTCCACAGTGCTGTCTCCACCCTCTTCTTCACTCGCCGCTGTGTAAAGGGAGACATTGAACATAAGCATCATGGTACTGAACTATAGTCCCCTAGACACAAAGAAATGGCACATAAGGGGCACTGTCAAACGTCACTTCCATCATGTCCCTCCAGAACACATGGGTCAGTGCAGGCAACATACATGCAGGAACAGGCATTGCACATGCAGCATACATTGGCATCCATGTCCAAGGCACCGTAGTTGCATCCACTGGTGAGCTGATTCTCACATGCACCGTGGGACATGCTGGTCACATGCACACACATCACCGGAGGGTCATGCATTTGGACCGGTATACCCGCGGACACAGTGGATACAGGGATGACTAGGCTGTATCAGTGAATCAACACATCGTCACCGACGTGTGTCATGCATCCATGGCGCACACACTACTCAAACACATGGACATGTACATCATGCATGTCCATGACAACAGCACACATCTCTCACACCCGAAACATGTCAAATTACAGACACAGGCATGCATACATGTGTGCGTTCTGCATGCTGCTCTGCATTATGCATTGTTACACATGCACCATCCATGTGGGTCATGCCTGACTGGACTCACATGTGGCACCATCATGTCCCTGCACACACACATCCAAACATGACCCATTTCACACATGCAGCCAAGTAGCTAACTACCAGCACACTGCAACATGCCTTTTTTTAAACGTGAGTGCATGGCCACTTACAGCTCGACTCCAGATGGGCCTGCATCCTGAGGATCTGGTAGTGAAGCACTGGGTGAATGCATTCCAGGACCATCATCTGCTGGGTGGTAAGCTGGCCCCTCTGCATCCTCTGCTTCCAAGAGGCGCCGGGCCTTCTTGAGGGTCCTGGACTTGTAGTCCTCCCAGCGCTTCTGGATGTGTTTGATGTCGCGGGGTGCCACCCCCTCCGCGTTGATGGCACCCACTATGTCCTTCCAGATCCTCTTCCGTCCTTCCTTGTCGGCGCGCGATGGTGTGAAGAGGGCATCATAATGCCCCAGAAAGTGCTCCTTCCTTTTCACTGCAGCTGGTAGCCCTCTACCTCTCTGGCTTGGCCACTGATGCCGTAAGGTGTTGTGTCGGACATGACAACCCCCGAGGCAGGTGTGGGTGGGCAACTGGGTCCTGGGGCTGGGCTGTGGAGTGATGGTACTTCAGTCGGGAGTCTTCTGTTCCAGCAGGGGTGGTCAAAGCAACTGGACCCCTGCAGATGGCTGACGTGCAGGCAACAAATTGCAGGGCACGTGCCAGCAGGCAAGCCAGCAGCAGCAGATGGCTCGTGGGAGGCTGCTTGGGGATCTGGGGGCAGTAATTCGGCCTTCCGGGCAGGAGCGTGGTCTTCCGTGTGTTGTCGCGTGGCCAGCTTGATACGGAGTGATTTGGTACGTGATAAAACAGCACGTCAGCGTGTAATTAGAGGAAAGGCCATTAGCGCGTAAGCGCATCTGTGACGTAACATGCGTGGGTGTTTCCCTCGCCACGCGTTAAAGGTCCCACGTGGGTTTCCAGCGCTCTGTACGTGCTCTTCATGGGATGTGGTACGTGTATTCTGAGGGTGCGCATGGACTTTTCCACACGTTTTGAATGGCACGAGCAAGGTATGTGTATTCCAAGGGGTGCGCAGTGAGTTTTCCACGTGTTTTTGCTGGCGCCAGCGGGGTATGTGTATTCTGAAGGGTGCGCATGGACTTTTACACATGTTTTCGCTGGCGCCAGCAGGGTACGTGAATTCCGAGGGGTACATGTGGACTTTTACATGCGTTTTCGCTGGCGCGAGTGGGGTCCGTGTATTTTGAGGAGTGCGCGTGGACTTTTACACGCATTTTCACTAGTGCGGGCAGGATACGTGTATTCCGAGGGGTGCGCAGGGAGTTTTCCACGCATTTCCGATAGCGCGAGAGGGGTACGTGTATTCTGAGGGGTGCGCGTGGACTTTTACATGCGTTTTCAATAACGCAAGTGGGGTATGTGTATTCCGAGGGGTGCGCAGGGAGTTTTCCACGCATTTCCGATAGCGCGAGAGGGGTACGTGTATTCCAAGGGGTGCGCATGGACTTTTAAACACATTTTTGTGCTTGGGGGGGGGGTGTTTGCTGGTCCCCTGGCCTTTGCGCCATGTAGGAGATTTGTGCAATGTTTTTGGCGCACGGGGCGGGATTGGGGGTGTTACTGACGCTGCTGCTGGGTCGCTGCGCCGCTCTGCACCACGGCTGGTCATGGATGTTGAAATCCATGAATATGCTGTGCATTGAAATGGGTTTTGGCGCAAGCGGCTGGTGCAGACTGCCGCACATGCACTCTGTGCGCCACTTGTGCACCGAATTCTATGAATTACCCCCAAAATGACATAAACCCTAATCAGAGCATCGAACAAAGAAAAAATGAAAAAACTAAAAATGTGTCCTCCTCCGCAACCAAAAACTCCAAGACTAAAAGATGTATATCAAACTTATCCTCTCCCCACCAAAGGCCGGTTATTATAGTTGAAGATGTTTCTTCCGCCTCTCCACCTCGTCGTGAAGACATTGGAATTTCTGCAATCCCTCTGGATCCGGAGACTGGCATCTCTAAAGGTAAGACTTCTGACAAGTCTAAACGTGTATCTGATGTATCTCAATTTAACCGTGGAACTGTAAATAATGTACCTCATCTTAACTGTGGAACTACTAACCAGATAAACTTGAATTCTACACACAACCAGCTTATGAATCTATCAGTATATTCCCATAACTAAATCCATTGTTGAAGATGTTCACCACGGTTTATGTCATACCCCTAAATCATAAACAACATGCAACGCCAACCTTTCACGTAAATGTTGACATTCAACCATCCGGCTTTAGATCTATGGATCAAAGGCGTAATTATTGCAACTTAAATGGTTCTAGATTTCAAGAGAGAATTATTAACCCAACTCCTTCCTTGTCCTTTTCAATAGAGTCCTCTATTAAAACCGTTACAAATGTCATACCAAGAGAGGACGACAGTCCTGTCATTTTACCACCAATTTTTTTTCAGCTTCCAAGGCTTCACTCATCAAATTCTTTACATATAATTCATGAGGAGATCAGATCAGCTATTTACTGTCCAGATCCATCTACTCTAAAAGATGAAAATATTTGCCTTACAATGCTGGACAGATTGTTTTCAGACCCTTTTCCAAATTGAACAACAATATTAGTGGTCTTTAACTCCATTCCTTATTAAAACAAATAAAACCCAGTGACATTGAGTCCGTGAAATATCCAATACCCGCACAACAAGATATCAAAATCATTACCATTCCCTCGCTACTTGTTAAAAATATAGTATGGGCTGAGAGGCAACAATTATTTGCCAAAGGAATGCGTCTGGAAGCTATAACACCTCCCCCTTCAAACAATCAAATGTTAGCCCAGAACTTGGTTCTACCAATTTCAAAGTCAAATGACAACGCTTTATGTCTTAATGAAAGGCTGGTTTGTAGATGCATTAATGATCCTCGCCCAACGGCCAATTCTCTACATTCTAAATGGGACTGGGTGAGAAGTGTTGACAAAAGGGATGACCACCAGTCAGATCATTAGAATAACATCACAGATAGCACTCATGTTTGTTCTTTAATATCATGGAACACCAGAGGATTCTCTCACCTTCTATTCACTCAATCCTCTCACTTGAATACATTTTATATAGTTTTGTTACAAGAAACTTGGATGCTATCTATCCCAATTTGGGCAAATCATCAAATTGAATCTGTCCTAGTATCCAAACCTGTCATGTTTTGTTCGGCAGATCCGTTTCCCGGGAGGCACTTCAACATGGCCGCCGTGTCTGGCGATTATAGCACACGCAACAGTCTAGATGTTCTTTCCCAGAACACATTGCAGCGCTCTGATGTCACATCCTCCCAAGCAGCTTATCAACAGGATCCTCCAGGAGTCCAGTGCGTTGCTACTCTCTTAGGAGTATACAAGCGCTTCGTGAGTCAGTTTGTTAGTTTACCTCTGTGTGTCCTTATTTCTTATCCCTGACTTCGGTTGACACTCTCTCATCTCGTTACTTTTCCCTTTTACTCTTTACCTTCAGACCGCTACAAAAACACGGGAAAATACTCGTCAGACTTTGGACGACTTTAACCACGCCCCTTTGGAGCGCGGTTCCAGCTCAGTTTCTCTTTGGTTCAGGAATACAGATCCTCGCCCTCCACGAGGTATTCCATACATCTTTTATTCTTTCTTCTTTCATTAGCAGTCTAGGGAATCTAGCTATCGTTTTATTTTTTCTCTTCACGTTGTCATTTTAGCACGGATACCTACCTCAACATCCCAGGGTCACTGCCGAAACTCTTTGAGCAGTCTCCAGGAGACTACCTTTGTTTACGAACTGGTAGGCTTAATATTTTTATGGTTGTTTCTACTATTGGTAGTGATCGTTAGCTATTTCTCTCTCTCTAACCGTCCTTTTCTATTCTGCTATTTTCCTTAGCCCAGCTATTCAGTACTTCTAGGGACTCCAGGCTATCTCGTCCTTCCTCCACAGCGATTTCTCCCTTTCTACTAATTGGGGGTAAGAATTTGAAGTTTCTAAGGGGATCTGACCTCTGCTAGACAAAGGAAATTATATTCTAATCTACTTTGTATTCTTCATTAGAACTTAATATCAATCGCTAAGGAGCTCCCAAACTCTGAAGGTGAATCTTCAGCCTGCGTTGGAACATTCCGGTGATACAACGCTCTCAAGCAGCTCTCCACAGGGTTTTTTCCCCCGTGAGGGTTTCCCTGGGCACCTCTCGGGGATCAAGCCTTTGAGCAGGACTCCGGAGGGGTTTTCAGGGGAATTCCTAATATCTTCAGGGAGAGTCAGCGAGATCCATTACAGGTACCCACGGGCCATAGGACATTTCCCTTCGTCCATTCTGCCCAGGTAGGTGATTTTCTGTTTTTCCTTCTCTATTTACCTGGAGCAATTGATATGTATATCTAACGTTGTATATTTGCTGACAGTTAGCAACGCCCGAAAAGAAAGTAGTCAGATTCTTTGACTAGCTCCAAGTGTTTAGAGTCGGTTTCAGAGAAATCCCTTAAAATGGATCCTCAACAGCAGCAGATCCAGCAGCTTATTGCTGCGGTACAGTCTTTAACGACTGAGGTACAACAACTTAAGCAGGAGAATAATTCCCTCCGACAGCACCAACAACAGGCAGCTCAACAGGCTTTAGCCTCTCGCGTACCTCATTGTTCAGAGGTTCCGCCTGGACCATTACCAGGCGGTCAGTTCGATGGAACCCTCATAAGGTCAAAGAATTCCTAGATTCTTGTTCCGTACAATTTACGTTCAAGGGGGCATTTTTTCATACCGATCGAGACCTGTGGGTTACATGGTCTCACAAATGACAGGACCAGCCTTAGCCTGGGCAACCCTTTGATTACTAGTAATAATCCCATTCTGGACTCTCATACTGCCTTTGTAACAGTATTCGCACCATGTTCGGCCGACAAGAAATCCGGGTGGCCTCCCAAGAACATCTCCTTGATTTCAAACAAGGAAATCTTGATATACTAACCTATATTACTAAATTTAAGCAGATGGCAAGTGAGACCACCTGGTCCGACGATGCCCAGTTACGATCTTTAGGAGAGGGTTATCGAAGAACTTAAAGACGAAGTTTCCAGAGTACCCGCGGCCCACCGATCTAACAGAATTCATCGCTCTAGTTTTACAGCTAGATTACCGTATGAAGGAGAGACTGTTAGAAAGGAGAAAAGGCCGGAGTCCTCGATTCACATCTAACTTTCCCCACTCGCCCGGACTCAGGTTACAGAAGAACCTATGCAGTTAGGATCAACAGCAAGAGGGCCTTTAACGCCAGAAGAACGGAATCGCAGAAAGACCTTAGGCTTATGTATGTATTGTGGCGCCAATACTCATACGGTACAAGACTGCCCGATTACACCCCTAGGCGCTCGGAAACGCCAGCGCCCGGTCGTAAGAGGAACACGATCCGGGATTCCACGCTTCAGCCAGGTTCCTCACAGTCTTTTCATTCTTCTATGTGTACTAGCCATCCTGATACCAACATGGTAGTGTTAAGGATTTCATTTTCCTTTGGAGATAGAATCTTACGGGATATCCAGCACTTATCGATAGCGGAGCTGCAGGAATTTCATTGATGACCACTGGGCTGCTTCACATGGCATCCCACGCTCCTCAAAGGCAGAATCAATACCAGTGGAAAGCGTTGACGGAAGTCCACTGGTTTCAGGACCTATCAAAGACCAGACCAGCCCTCTGTTGATGTCCATTGCATCTCATCGGGAGAACCTTACTTGGATATCATCCGAGCTGCTCATCATCCCATCATCTTGGGTATACCCTGGCTCAAAAAGCATAATCCATTCATAAACTGGACCGCGGGCTCTTTTTTCTTAGGGTCTGAATATTGTCTGGCACACTGCATAGAGGATCAACAAAAGGTACTCGTAGACTCCATGTCCACTCTCCAGGATTCACCAAGGGTTACGACCCTAAACCAGATTGCCGGCCTTCCAGAAGCATACCAACAATACCGAGAGGTATTCGCTGCTACTGAATACAATCAATTACCTCCTCACAGAAGAGATGATTGTACTATTGAGCTGATTCCAAATCAACCTTTACCGTTTGGTCGGATGTACATCCTATCTAATAACGAAAAAGAGGTTTTACGAGACTACCTTAGAACCAATTTAATGAATGGATTGATCACAGAGTCAACCTCACCAGCAGCCGCTTCCCTATTCTTTGTTGCAAAGAAAAACACTACTGAACTCCGTCCTTGCATAGACTTTCGGGGACTGAATAAGATCACAGTTCCCGATAAGTATCCGATGCCCTTAATTCCTGACATCTTAGAGGCTGTTAAAGGGGCCACCATCTACTCAAAATTAGACTTAAAAGGAGCTTACCACCTTATCCGAATAAAATCAGGGGATGAATGGAAAACGGCATTTCGAACCCCTTTTGGCCACTTCCAATACAGAGTGATGCCTTTTGGCCTTTCTAATGCTCCTGCTATCTTCCAACGATTTATGGACCATCTGTTCGCCGACCTCCTCCTTCACAATGTCATTGTTTATTTAGATGACATTTTAGTCTACTCCAACACAGCACAGGAACATGAGAAACATGTAGAAGAGGTTCTACGGCGACTCCAGCTGAATCATTTATACTGTAAACTGGAAAAGTGCTCTTTCCATCAGCCCCAGGTTTCTTATTTGGGGTATGTTCTATCCGCCAAAGGAATAGCTATGGACCCAGAGAAGGTGTCTGCTGTTCAGGACTGGCCTACACCTGCCTCCTGTAAAGACATTCAACGTTTTGTGGGGTTTTCGAACTTCTACCGACGATTTATACCTGAATTCTCCAGACTTACACAGCCTTTGACAAATCTTCTGAAGAAAGGGGTTCCTTTTCTTTGGACAGAAACAACGGATAAAGCCTTCAAGAGGCTTAAAGATCTTTTTACCTCAGCTCCAGTGTTGCTAACCCCTGATCAGAACCGTCGGTTCATTGTGGAAACCGACGCCTCTCAATACGCTCTAGGGGCGGTCTTGCTTCAAATAGATAACTCAGATCTTGAACGACCTGTAGCATATCTGTCTAAAACCCTTGCTCCGGCGGAGCTAAACTATACGGTTCTGGAGAAAGAATTATTGGCTATCAAACGAGCATTCGAAGAATGGCGCCATCTACTATTGGGAGCCAAATTTCCAGTGGAAGTCCGGACAGATCATCATAACCTCCGGATCCTACAATATGCCCAAACATGTAACAGCCGTCAAGCCAGATGGGCACATTTCTTTTCTCCATTTCGAATCATATTCACATTTATTCCAGGAAAGGAAAATCTCAAGGCTGATGCTCTATCCCGTAAGGAACAGCTCCCGAACAACCCTTTTAGGTCTGAACCCATCTTCCCTTGTATGGCTCTGGAACTGCATACTGAGCCTGATTTCCTCTCACGTCTGAAATCACAATCCTGTCCTATTGCCAAAAAAGAACTACCACGGTCTACACAACTGGCGTTAACCTGGAAGACGGTTGCTATTTCTTTGGGCACAGGGCGTATATTCCGACACGAACACTTCAGAAGAAGTTCTCAATATGTGCCACAGTTCAAAATCAGCTGGACATAGGGGCTTTCTCTCCACCCAAGAATTGGTTTCTCGTTTCTTTTGGTGGCCATCATTAAGAAAGGACATAAAAGAATATGTTAAATCCTGTCCCATATGTCTCCAAACTAAAACGTCTCGACAAGCTCCTCTAGGACTCTTGGTCAAGATGCCCTTGCCTTCACGACCGTGGCAAATAATTTCCACAGATTTCATAGTGGATCTACCACCATCACAAGGATGCTCAGCCATAATGGTTACTATAGATACTTTTACTAAGTTGGCACACTTCATTCCACTTGCCGGAGTGCCGTCTGCTGCCTTGATGGCTCGCCTCTTCATCAACCATATTTTCATCTTACATGGCTTACCAGAGACAATCATTTCGGACAGAGGTTCACAATATACCTCCCAGTATTGGAAACTTGACTGCCGTCATCTTGGAATCTCACGGGCCCTCAGTTCAGGCTATCACCCCCAATCCAACGGCCAGACAGAAAGACTCAACCAAACCTTGGAAGGATACCTCAGGAGCTATGTCTCCGCGGCTCAGGATGATTGGAAGGATCTATTACCTCTAGCGGAGTTCGCTTATAACAATTCTTTTCACTCGGCAATCGGTACTTCTCCTTTCCATTGTTCCTATGGGTTCAACCCATCGTCATTTCCTACCTTGAAGAAGTCTGAGTCCAAATTTCCTGATGTAGATTTCCTGATGGATCAAATCCGGCAGGGTCATCGCACAGCTATCACTGCGCTTCGACAATCCCAGGAAAGAACAAAGCATTTTGCGGACCGTCACCGGTCCCCAGCCCCGTTAATCAAACCAGGAGACTGGGTTTGGCTGTCATCACGTTTTCTCCCTCGACATCTAGTCCCGTCCAAACTTTCTCCCCGATATTTTGGACCATTTCAGGTGATCGCCACAATAGGATCAGTTTCCTTCAAACTCCGTCTACCGAGCACATGGGCTCGCATCCATCCGGTGTTTCATGTTTCACAATTAAAACCAGACAATCGGAGTTCCTTTCACCCTAAAACCTCTACCCGTCCTCCACCAGTTATGGCTGCTTCCGGACCTGAATTCGAGATCAAAGAGATATGTGATTCACGGTATCACCGGGGTCACTTAAAATATCTAATTGACTGGAAAGCTACACACCCGCGATAGGAGTGGGAACCTAAATCAGCTGTACATGCGCCCAAACTAGTAAAGAAGTTTCATCTATTGCATCCTGACAAACCAGGAGGGAGCGGTCCTAAGAAGGGGCATACTGTCATGTTTTGTTCGGCAGATCCGTTTCCCGGGAGGCACTTCAACATGGCCGCCGTGTCTGGCGATTATAGCACACGCAACAGTCTAGATGTTCTTTCCCAGAACACATTGCAGCGCTCTGATGTCACATCCTCCCAAGCAGCTTATCAACAGGATCCTCCAGGAGTCCAGTGCGTTGCTACTCTCTTAGGAGTATACAAGCGCTTCGTGAGTCAGTTTGTTAGTTTACCTCTGTGTGTCCTTATTTCTTATCCCTGACTTCGGTTGACACTCTCTCATCTCGTTACTTTTCCCTTTTACTCTTTACCTTCAGACCGCTACAAAAACACGGAAAATACTCGTCAGACTTGGACGACTTTAACCACGCCCCTTTGGAGCGCGGTTCCAGCTCAGTTTCTCTTTGGTTCAGGAATACAGATCCTCGCCCTCCACGAGGTATTCCATACATCTTTTATTCTTTCTTCTTTCATTAGCAGTCTAGGAATCTAGCTATCGTTTTATTTTTTCTCTTCACGTTGTCATTTAGCACGGATACCTACCTCAACATCCAGGTCACTGCCGAAACTCTTTGAGCAGTCTCCAGGAGACTACCTTTGTTTACGAACTGGTAGGCTTAATATTTTTATGGTTGTTTCTACTATTGGTAGTGATCGTTAGCTATTTCTCTCTCTCTAACCGTCCTTTTCTATTCTGCTATTTTCCTTAGCCCAGCTATTCAGTACTTCTAGGGACTCCAGGCTATCTCGTCCTTCCTCCACAGCGATTTCTCCCTTTCTACTAATTGGGGGTAAGAATTTGAAGTTATCTAAGGGGATCTGACCTCTGCTAGACAAAGGAAATTATATTCTAATCTACTTTGTATTCTTCATTAGAACTTAATATCAATCGCTAAGGAGCTCCCAAACTCTGAAGGTGAATCTTCAGCCTGCGTTGGAACATCCGGTGATACAACGCTCTCAAGCAGCTCTCCACAGGGTTTTTCCCCGTGAGGGTTTCCCTGGGCACCTCTCGGGGATCAAGCCTTTGAGCAGGACTCCGGAGGGTTTTCAGGGAATTCCTAATATCTTCAGGGAGAGTCAGCGAGATCCATTACAGGTACCCACCGGGCCATAGGACATTTCCCTTCGTCCATTCTGCCCAGGTAGGTGATTTTCTGTTTTTCCTTCTCTATTTACCTGGAGCAATTGATATGTATATCTAACGTTGTATATTTGCTTCTACCAATTTCAAAGTCAAATGACAACGCTTTATGTCTTAATGAAAGGCTGGTTTGTAGATGCATTAATGATCCTCGCCCAACGGCCAATTCTCTACATTCTAAATGGGACTGGGTGAGAAGTGTTGACAAAAGGGATGACCACCAGTCAGATCATTAGAATAACATCACAGATAGCACTCATGTTTGTTCTTTAATATCATGGAACACCAGAGGATTCTCTCACCTTCTATTCACTCAATCCTCTCACTTGAATACATTTTATATAGTTTTGTTACAAGAAACTTGGATGCTATCTATCCAATTTGGGCAAATCATCAAATTGAATCTGTCCTAGTATCCAAACCCACCAGAGGCTGACCGGCTGCTGGTCTTCGTAATGATTCACAACATGCACTTCAGGCTTGGCTATCTCCAGATCCGGGCATCCAAGTGGCAAAATGTATCACCACTAATACAAAACATCCTCTCTTTCTGACCGGTTTCCTCATAAATATTTACTGGAATCCTGCTTCTCCTTCAGAATCACAATTTATAGACAAAATTGAAAATGTTCTAAACAAAATCTTACTCCAACCTGAAGTTAAAACTGCAAAGCAGGTGATTTTAACTTGAATGGCCTTTTGTCTTCCAAAATATGTCCTAATTCAAGAGCCTCAAGATGGACGAGCTTGATGAATTCAAGAAAATTCACTATGCTCAATGGATCTACTCCAGAAGACATGCCTCCAAGATCAACATGGACTAGAAATTTGAGTCAGTCCATTCTAGATTATGTTTACATCACTTCTGACTCAAACAAGTTAATAGCCTCTTTTGAAGTTATACCCGCTACATTGAGTGATCACAATATCTTACAAGTTTGTTGGCTTCCTCATACACTTGCCAAGCCGTCTCAGTTCAGTTATGAACTTGAAGTCAACAAAGCTGGTAATCATATTAGATGGTTTCCCAGTCAGATCAACAAACTACATCAGAGACTCAAAAATGAATGATCCTCAAAAATCCTCTTCTTCGCAAACATTTTAACGATTGCATTATGATACTAATACAAGAATGCTATTCTTCAGGTCCCTCAAAATTTGTTCACAAGCATCCACAGATACCGGCCATTTTAATCTCAAGCAGGATCTTAAATCTGCACTTAGAACTCCATCCGTCAGACATTCTAGAAGCTTAAAGACACAGCTCAGAACAAGTTATAGAAATTAAATCAAACATCTATTATCAATTCACAAACAAGGACAGGCAGAGCAGATGTTAAGAGCGATTCTTTCTAAATCTTCTGGCAAAATTTGGAAGCGAATTAACAAATTGCCTTCCAATGCTCACCAATCTATTATACTGAATATACTATCTGAAACAACATGGACCTCTCATTTTAAATCTCTTTTGATAAAATCCTATTCATCGTTAAATAGCTTATTTTCATCTTTACCTGATTTAAAACAACTCAAGTTTGACAGACTTGATATCCAGATGATAATTAATAAATTAAGTACTTCAAGAGCACCAGGACCTGATAAACTAACCAATGCAATTTTAAAATCTAATTCTGAAACCTGGGCACTGGTACTAGAAACCATCTTTTTAAGGGTGCTAGCCACAGCCAAAATGTCGCCATCTTGGCAACAAGCCACAATTATACCTATATTTAAAAAAGGAGATCAATCTAATCCTGATAATTATAGACCTATAGCGTTACTCGATGCTCCTGGTAAAATCTTTGCGAGACTTGTTCGACACGATTTTACAAGATGGCTTACACAAAATCAGTTTATGGATAATAACCAATCGGGATTTGTAGCAGGTCTTGGAACAACTTCTAGCAATTATAAAACAACAAGAAATTTAAGCCAAATATCCAGTTTTTGTAGTGCTCATTGATTTTAAGCAAACATTTGTCTCAAGACAAATTTTATGGTCCAAACTTTTTAAAGCAGATTGCCCTCTGTATATTATTTTTTAATCTACCAATTTACTCGAACACCTCAATTAGAGTAAAGATGACAACTGATGAACTTTTATCAAATCTGATTGAGACCAACAAACAGGTCTGAAACAGGCTGTCCTTTTGCCTCAATCCTTTTTAATTTTTACATCAATGACCTGAATCATGCATTTAACTCAGTCTGCTCGTTTCCACCAAAATTGTGAAAGAATAAGATATCCTATCTATTATATGCTGACGATCTGATTCTCTTAGACAGAACTCCAATTGGTTTACAAAGAAAGCTCAGTGCACTTTCGGACTTTGTCCTAAAAAATTATTCAATAATCAATACAACTAAATCTAATATACTAATTTTTCAACATCTTCGCACTACTACAAAGTTTAAATTCAACTGGAAATTGGGAAACACTTCTTACTTCAGATACACAAAATTAAATATCTTGGAGTTAACTTAAATTCACATCCTTCTGACCAACCATATAAAGGAGAACTGACTTCAAGAATGAGACTTTTAGCTATTAAAGGGAAAGCAATTAAATCGGCATATGTTAAATTCTCTCTTTCCCCGGCAAGAATATTTTACATGCAAAAGTTGTGCCCATCATCACACACAGGAGCCAATCGAAAGGCCTCTCCAAAATCTGTACGGTGGGACATCTTGGAGGACATTTATTGGAAGCATATACTATGTGTGCCTTCAAGTATTCCAATTGCACTAATTCAATATGAACTAGGTCTTGTGTCCTTCAGGCGCTAATATCTCTAGATACTTCAAGAAACGTATTCCCTATCTTAAAAAAAGAATTTCAATCTTTGTCCTCCAGACATATGCTTGAATGGAAACTAGCATGTTGTGCCATACTAGATGCAGCAGACATTTCTGAAGCCTTACTCTTAGACAAGACTGGATAGCCACATATGGCACAATTAACACATATGAAACAGTTAAGACGGGTGCATTTCAATCAAAATTACTCAATACACTTCCTCAATACTTAACCAAATTCCTTGATCGTGTATGCGCTGATTCATTTCTACGATTTTGACTTGATTTACTTCCTACCAAAAGCAAGCTTGCTGTTTATAATAATTTACCAGACTCAGGTAAGAAATGTAGTTATTGCAAACCACTCAAAACCATTCAGACCACAAATAATCTTATGATAGACTGTCAACATCTGGTCGACATGAGAACTCAATACCTTTATAAACATTTTCATCATACCACTCTACTAACTAATGATGAATTATGGTCAGCAATGTTTAATGCTTCAAGTTATTCACTTATTATTGACATGGTCCAATTTCTAAGAGAGTTGAACCTATTTCCGTCACATTAATAGTCTCTAGAAGCAATCTTGGCACTCATCTCTCTGATCACTGAACATCAATTTCAGGGTTGCCCACTTTTTCACAAACTTTGTGTCCATGGTCTTTAATGGTGTACTTGAATGCATATATGTATACAAGTGACAACAATGATTCACAATGGTTTATATGATCGCAACAATAACCACTTTCCTCTAACATCAGATATCTGACTTTAATACCTTTCACTGTACTTGAACGTATGTAATATATGCATATCAACAATAATTTCTATTGATTTTATTCTTTAAACTAACAATTCAGATACAGTGATATTGTTACGGTTATTGTCGTTTAATCAGCACGCCTTGCAAATTGTGTTGTGTTTATTTTCAAAATCAATCATGTCAAATTGTCAGAAAACAGTCTGAATTGAAATGAGAACACGATTATTGAAAAAGTTGTTAATTCAACTAAACCAATGTCTTAATAAAAAAATGGAAAAAAATGTAAACAATGTTTTTTAATCACAGTGCACATAGAATGTGAACACATAGGAAAGCTTGAAAACACCCCGTCATTTAAAATCAACATGTTTGCTCTTTTCTCCGAGCCCCCCACTCCCTCCTGGCCCCCAGGCATCAGTTATATGTGACACCCCTTGGTTCAAAGGCAAGGTATTAGGGAATGGGAATATATTGGGAATTTTGTTTGGCTTTTCAATTTGAAAGGCTAGTTTTTAGAAAATGGAATCAATGGAACAATTTGTTTTGGGACACATAATATTTCAAATGGACAACATGGTTTTAGGACTTCCGTTTTGCAAACACTAGCATACTGAAATGAACAGCAGGGTTACCCAATAACATTAAAGACTAGAGTAATTTACTGTGCACTGGGATGATCTTTGTCAATTTCCAATTTTGACAAAACATCATCACCTCATAAATGGCCCTAAGGGAATTAATTAAATTATATTTTTAGTTAAATAAGCTAAGGATATACACACTCTTACCCCCCTGCCAATAATGGAAGATAACCCGCTAATGAAAATGAATGGGTTAGACCAGACAGATTCCATTCATACTTCAGTTTAAAATGGATGTGGTGTTTTTATAGAGGGGAATTCATTGAGTTACATTTGAAGTAAAATATGGCCCGGGCTACACAGTTTTGCGCTTATACACAAACTATGCAGGAAGGAGATTAAGGCTGGCAAACACCCTCCACAACTTTGTTGTCTTTTGGATCAATCTACTTATATTGGGGACCTTGGTTATTGGGCACTCAGGGAAACAGCAGGGCTCATCTTTGGAAAGCACAGATCTGGGCAAAGGCTTCTGTCAAGGATAGTCACCAGGACCCAGTCCTTATCTGGCTCCTGAAATGTCAGGCCCAATCAGCTTTTCTCCTGGCAGGGTGGTACCCGATGGTTTTGGCAGCTCTCCTCTTTTGTCCCAGGGAATTGCTATTCTAAAATACATGTGACACACTCCAAATTTTGAATATGGGGATGTGCCAAGCCATTTTTCCACGAATGGGATCGGACATACCATATCTCCCCCAACTCTCTAGTCTGGCCTCTGCCACGCGATAGGGCATGGGATTTCTGAGGTCTGTATTCTGGTAATGAGGGGAGGAGAGAAATGCTTCTTTTTAACATGACATTTTAAGTTGCATTTTTGGTTCTCAGAAAGTTACAACATGACAACTTTCTGCAATTTACAGATAATCACCACAACAGATATATGTTTAGATTCAATGATATCCACCAGATCTGGGAACACTACTTGATCAAGCACAACCTTCCTGGGTGGAGCTATCATTTTCATGGTTTATTCTTACACCCAAATAGTGAGGAACATCACACATCGCAAAACACCCATTAATTGTACTTTCTATCACTCACCAAGTTTTGGATTTCTGTCATGTATAGGAGTGTCAAAATCTCATTTTCATCTCTAGCTCAAATTACGCACATCACATGTTGTGATATTTACATAGAATTGGTGGCTTTTTGTGATCTTTAATTTGAGTCCTAAATGTGCTCATTACGACACACAGTTCTCTTGTTATTAAGGAACAGGAGTCCGATGTTTATCAAATGGCAATGCATTAATATAGAAGTCTGCAGTTTTAAATTCAGAAAATCCAGGCAGTTTCATTTCCCCCAAAGTCACATGACCTGACATCTGCTTGGTTCCTTGTTGTCTGTTTGTGCAACAGTCTTTGATGTTCCATTAGCATTCACTTAGAGGTGTGTAGGCTGTATTATCTGACCTCTGCCATGGATTTGGTTTTGAAAATGTTGTATTTCTTTGCATTTAACTGAAACAGACCTGAATTGCTGGTGGCCTCAGCCAAAGCTCTCTGGGGTGAGATATCCCGTTACACGGCCCAACTGTTTAATATGGGAAGCTGGAAAAGAAAGCTACATGAATAATTCTGAAAGAAATGGCATTTTAAATCAAAAAGAGGTATTTCACATTTAACTGTTTGCATGTAATCTGAGCTTTATGTCCACGTGTAATGCATTGCTTTAGTCTAACAGATGAAAAGACATGAGTATCCCTTCTGTATTGTCCATACATAGGTCATTATTTACCATGGGAAACCAATGTCCACTTTAAAACTCCAAGTAGGCCTTTTCATTTAAATGTCAGTATATTTGGAAAGTAAGTGTTTCTATTTGTGTCAAAAGAAATGTCTTACTAGGCTTCACTTTTAGATGTAAGCTTCACTTAGATTTCTAGATCACAGTCTTGTATTCCATTAGAAGTCAATGGCCCTCATTACGACCTTGGCGGAGGACCATGGTGCTATTAGCACCATGGTCCATGGCGCTAAGGGTGCAATTCCGCCATGGTGGTTGGCGGACTTACCGCCCCATTCCGACCTTGGCGGGGCGGTAAGTCCCCAATCCCCAATTTACCCTTCCCCATTCCCATTTTTGCCCCATAGGGCATAATGGGAGTGGGGAAGGCGTTAATTACGCCACCGTAAATTACGGTGGCTTAATTAACAACAAGGTCCCTTAGCGCCATGGATTTTAACACCTGCTAAAAGCAGGTGTTATATCCGCCATGGTGCTAAGGGAACTCGTACTCAGGCGGTAAGGGTCGGCGATGTTTACGCCGGCGTAAACCCCTTACCGCCTGGGTCGTAATGAGGGCCAATGTAACATGCTGCTGCTTGTCTTCCTCAGTCAAAATGTGCCTTTTCCCAGTTTACAGGAAGTCCGCATCTGCAGCATCACGTGTATTTTTGGAATCCATTGGGCATATTTAGCAATATTACAGTTCTAAGGCACACTTTTCCTTCACCTGAGTGCCTTTCCAATTTGGTCAATTTGAGTGAGGCCAATTCTTCGCATTTACTAGGCATCATGTTGGAAAATATGTGTTTTGGGCCTGCCCGCATGTTTCAATGGTCTCATCCATGAGCCAGCTTTCATCTCGCAGCATGGCCTTTGGTGGCCTCTCAGTACATTTCATCCTGAGCCTGAATTTACCCCCCACAAGTTAGAGTTGTAAGGTAAAAGCATGGTAGAGTCAAGTTTATGAGTCATGGATGAGGAGGGAACATTATTTGATTAATGTGTGCAGGTATATCTTGGTTTTATTCTTCTGTTCATAGAGCCACTTTTTTGTGCATTCCGTTAGTGCTTTTAGGTGTTTACAGTCACCCTTGCATAGTACGGTAATGCAAATTAGCAGAATGTCAAGACTAGTTAGTTATTTTAAGAGAAAGAAAATGTCAGGTAATTGCTGTGGCTTGTGCTTCTTACATGTTTTTGAATAGGTGAGAATTGTCTGTGTGTACTGCTAAAATCTTCTGCACGGCCCCCAAAAGGAAGCTGGGCAAGCTTAGAGGGAACATTGGTAGCAATGATCATATTGCAATTAACATGTAAAATGTCTGGTAAAGCTGTTTGGCCCTAAAATACCCCATATCTTACTTTACCGGAGTGAGGTGTTGTGGTTTAACACTAAAAAAGTAAAAATAAATATAAAGAGTATGTACAATCAGAAAAAAACAGCCACAGAAGTCTTGCACACTCAGTTCTGCAAACAGGTCCTTTGTGTGCATAGAAATTACCCACAACTATAGACGTGGAGCAGAACACGGGAGATCCCCTTCTGCGGAGCCTCTAAAGGTGCATTTTAAAATTCTGCTGCCATATCAAACGCAGTAACCCAAATCCCAAGACAATGAGGCACTGCAAGACCAACCAGCAAAACCCTCTAAAGATTCCCTTGAATGACATATTACAGAATTGCAGTCTCGCTACAGCAGAGCCCCACATTTGCCGAGCATTGTAAACCAAAGAACGGGGCAAATCAGGCCCACACCTTAACAGGCCCTACACCAGTATTGCACAGGTACTGGAGAGGCGAAGTAAGACAGCACACCAAGCTAAAGCGCTACAGGGCATTGGGCCCGAACGTCAATCTTACAGATTACTTCATTCTGTAAAAAAACATAGGCACAGACAGCCAATCACTAAATACGGAGTGACCACAAGCTGGAAACATAGAGCGTCCGACGCAGCTCAAACAAGAAACTCAGGGAGGACATAATCTATCATCCATGTGTCTTGGGAGTGGTAGAGAATGACAGGCACTTTCTCCAGCAGTGTCCTGCCTACACAGATATTCCAGAAACCTATTTCCTCACTTGTTAAGAGAAGGGGGAGGTTTTTGCAAGTAAAACTGGACACGAACAGCTCTGCTTCATGTTTGGAGAAACACCAGAATTAGCAGAGAGAACAGCAAAATGTGCATGTGCCAACATACAAGACGAAGTGAATATAACCATATGTACTTAGTTAAAAATCTGAAAACCAATATGATCTCTACTGACGAGTATGATATGATGTGGCATTTATAGGGCGCCTGTACACAAGTGTTTCTAGGCGCGACAAGACAAGGATGCGGAAACAAGGTAGTACAAAATAACAATCCTACTACACCTTGTGTCATTCATAACGTGCACGTGTGGGGAAGAGGGAAGGGGAGAAGTGCCAGGTGGGGGGGAAGGGGCAATCCAGTTATCTCAAAAGTGCAGACAGCGGGTGGCTCATAAGTGCAGAGAGAAGGGAGTGTAGGGTTGCAGATACAGACCCGTAAGTGCTGAGGAGCCCGGAGGCAGTGCGAGGGCTACTGGACATGCAGGAGTGTGGGCCCGAGTTCAGAGGGTGACCAGGTGACCAGTGCACGGAGCAGTCAGGTGCATCAGCAGCGTAGTGGAAGAGCGAAAGCGGAATCGAAAAGGAACATTCCAACATGGCTGTCACTGCCTGACCTTGTCCTCATGCATCATGCCTGGAGACTGATGCGATTGGTCTGCTCCCTCGTAAACCCTGCAGCCAATGAGGCCAGATGGCAAACGCCAGCCTCCACCCAAAGGCCGCACTTAAGGGGCATGATGAATCCTGTCTGGGTCCTTGCGGACTCTGGTGGCTCCATCCCACCACCTGCCATGCTGTAAACCCTGGACACCTGTTTGTTACTGAATCCTCGCCTTACACTGGTAAGACTACCATGACCCGACAATGCTGATATCTAATTTAGTACAACGCTCTATTAATCCCCTTCTACAACCCATATGCCCTCGGAACTGCTGCCTCTTCCGTTCCCCACACTGAATTGTTGTCTCTAAGCCGGTCGACCATACAGCCAATACTCTGTTACTCCATCTCCCGCTTGACCTTATTGCAACTCAACGACTCTCCGCTGCATCTAATGCCCAACATACTAATCCTTGGCTCGTCCCTTCACCTGGGCACCTTCGCATCCTGTACCTCCCCCCCATCATGGCGACACTGTGAACCTGACTTAGATCATGCCACCCAGCTGCAAAAACCGTCTTTTCCACCAACTTGCTAAGGAGTATCCCGACTCCTAATGAAAGTCACATTACTTCCCACATCATACCTGCATATGTACCAACCACTTCAACCGTGGTGTTACCTGCGTTAACCTTATACCATGTCCCGTTTATGCAACCGGCAATGCGTGCTGTAGCCTTGCCAGACTGTATTAATGTACCTTACTCTGACCTCTATATGCAACCTGATGTAGCTCCCGTAACATGAGGAGTCGCTTGAGCAGACTGTATTTGTGCACCTACCATAGCCTATGTATGCACTTTCGGTAACTAGCGCCTAGATACCTCAGGGTTTTGTGTGCTGTAATGAATGCAAAAATAAATGAATAAATGTGTTGCATGGTGACCCCTCCTGGGAGCATGGTTTCTCCCAGGATGTTGTAATGGGTCACGTGGCATTAGCCAACATTATAAAAGAAGCGAGCCGCTTCCGGCTCGCCAGTCACTCCATCACGAGGCTCCAGCGTCGTTCATTGGGAAGCACCATGCTGGTGCTGCGCTGTGTGTGCTGGCCCCAAGGACGGGGCCCAGCTGGAGGACGGTGCCCCTGCCGGGCAATGCCGTCTGGACGGTGCCCCTGCCGGGAAACGCCGTCCCTGTGGGTCCCCCTAACCCTGTGAGGTGGGTTTGGGGAAGCGACCCCGGCCTGGGTGCCCCCAGAGCCGGGGCCGCGGTGCACTGGGTGTTCCCAGCCACGTGTGGAGCTCCGGTGGTCCGGAGCGGGTGGGGTGACCCCCCCACCCATGAGTCTGTGGCGTGAGCGCCACCCCTGTGTGTCCTGTCGGGTGCCACCCGACCCGAATATGGGGCTGCCCGGTGGTCTGGAGCAGCCCCCAACAAAATGTGTTTACTTTTGAAATCTTTGTCTAATGTAACATGCAAATAAAGCTCCTCCTGCTGTGTTGTATTGCTACCATCCTGCTGTGCACATTGCTCAAAGCCATGGGATTTCCGTTTAAGATTTCATCAAACTTTGCAATGCTTAACTGGAGGAGGCACAATGGATCCCTTCCTGCTTCCTGCTTCCACTAATATTCGGAGACCTTCCTCTTTCAATCGCCCATGCTTAGGTAACCGTGTTATGGCTACCGCCTTAGACATGACACACACAAGATAACATGAAGAATAATTGACGGTAGGGGGCAGCGTCCTAGGATAGGATGCACAAGAAAGTGAAGAAAGACTAAAGCATGAAGCAGCGAAGAATAGAAGGCACCTGTCCTAACAATGGCAGGGCGCGAGGGCTGTGATACCTGCAGGCCCAGAGGGACACCGGTGCAGCCCGGCGATGCTCAGAGGAACGCCAGCATTTGGCTGGCGAGCGGGGGTGGGGGAGGGGAAAGGGTAATGGTGATTTGAGCATCAAATTACCATCGAGATGTTCCGAATGTGGCAGCCAAATGCTGAACAAATATTGAAAATGAACGCTACATTACTGCCAATTAAAGGCTCTCTCGTGTCACGCGAGGAGGCAGCGCAGGCTGCAGGAACAATTAAGGGAATGGATTCTCCGCGCGCCCCGGGCTCCACATGGTGTCAACACCTTTTCCTGTAAGGCAGGAGTTTAACCCCTGCATCACCGGAGTCTGACCACGCAGGGGGTGCATTTTTCAGAAGGAGGCTGAGAAAGTAACGTCATAGGTTTAGATTTATTTTACAAGTGCCTGCTTCTGCAGAAAACTGGCCAATGATTTTACTTGGTTAGCGATTGAGCTGAGAACCGGGAAACAGTCAACCAGGAGTATTTGATTTGAGCATCGGATTTTGCAAATTTCTATTAAAAAAACACGCATGTGTGTTTGATGTTACAAATTGATTGGCTGGGGAATTTAAGTTCCTGTTATGGCATTGGGGTTGAAGCGGAACGGCGAGCAGACTGGTGGCGACTTTGAAGTATGTTGCTTCACAAGATAAGGGGCACTGCTTTCCACACCGATGGCACTGGCCCACTGCTCCCACATAACCAAACCCCATTGCCTCTCATAGGCCTCTCACAGGCCACCTTCCCTGTGCCATCCATGCAACACTGGTGCTGTCCTCCCTTATCTCCTCACCGCCGCCATCCCCCTTTTCCCCTTCTTGTCTCACCTCCATGGCCGGCCTTAGGGCAGAGAGGGCCAGGTGAGCGCCTGAGGCGCCTTGCTCCCCAGGGCGCCATAAGCGTCCTGCCACGCCAGCTTGGGGGAGTCTTTCAAGGGCTCCCCCAAGTTGGCGTAGTGGCAGAAGGCGCAGCAGATGCCCTTTTGTTATAAAATGCGCCCACGGCTGCAGAGTGCATTTAATAACAATACGGTAGCACCCTAATTAGATGATTACCTCCCGCGCTGACACGGGAGCAAGGTGGTTTTCATTGGAATAGGGCGCTCATGCATTGGCTCAGCACCTATTCCGGCGATTAACTCCCTGCTCGGGCATGGGAACAGGGAGTTAAAAAAAAAGTGATGCTCCTCCCCCTACCACCTCACGCCCTGCTGACCATGGGCCCGCAGGGGTGGGGAGGGTCAATTCATTTTTAACCAGACTAGGTTGCTGCATCTCTAGTAAAGTGGGTATTCAAAGACACTCAGGAAGAAGTCAGCCACACTCACTTATCTTGGATGTTGGTCACCGCCAAGAATAAGTTCCGCCCGTTCCCCAGAGGGAGATTGCATGCACTGCACACCTGTTGCACCTGGGACTGAGCATGTAGAGGAACACTCATGATATGATAGGCTATTTATAACGTGCTTAATACCCAGAGGTTTCTAAGTGCGGACCTGGGGATCGAACCTGTGGTGCTCCATGTTTTCTTGCTTCCAAGGCGAGCACGTTGCCGCTGAGCTATCCTCCCGAAACCCATTTGGCTAGAGATCCTCTCGCTGGCTCTGGACAGACCCCTCTACTTTGCACATCAAGCTTAGTGCAGCCTGCCAGTCCTTCCACGGTCTCTCTCTTATTCATGAGTATTGATCATGGCTCCTTTTGGGTGTGAGGAAAGTGGGCTGTTTGATGCCTGAGCAGAAGAACTCATTGAGGAATAATACCTCACTTGGCTCTAATCTTGCTTTTACACCCACATTACTATTTTGTTTGTAAATGTTTATCATCGACCCATGGACAGTAAACGATATTTACTTGTTCCTAGTCATTTGTATTCATTGTAGCTTTTGTAAACCGAAATTGTGAACAGTCAAACAGAGTTTGGCCCACCTAGCGCTTTTTGATGGACGAATAATTGTTTAGGAGCAACAATGGTATCTCGGTGAAATCATACAAAAGTTATATTAATAATATGAGGTTTTAGGCATCTCTGATAATTCAATGAATTATAGTTGGTGCGATGTTTCATATCGCAGATCATGTGGTTCCTGCCAGTCTAATAAAGACGTTTGTATTCCTTATTTCAGATTCATATATTATATTGGGAAAAAAGGAACAAATTATTTATATCATAAATAATTTGTTCTTTTTTTTTTACATCCACTTGAAATACTATGTGGAATTGTGCCACAGATTACAGCGAATCGGAATCACTACGAAGTCGATTTCCTTGTTCTCAACTTTTTCAATTGTTTGGTTCTCATCATGTATTCAGAGTGGGATTCCTTTGTTGGTTTCGCCGTTGGAGCGAAAGCTATAACGTGGCTGTTTGAAACCTAAGCTCAACGACCACGCTACCTTCACAACCTTTCGGGGTAATTCATGGAATTATTGTGCGCAGAAATGTCTAGCGCAAGCGTGTGAAACACACGCGTGCACCCGTTTACCGATTCATGGAAGGCACTGTGCATGGATTGCCTGGAACCTGCGGTGAAACCCTGCATGGCGCACACGTCACTGCGACATCCCGAAAGCTGTGCGCAAGTCACCCAGTGAAGGCACACAACGTCCAGCGCACACACCTAAAAAGGGGGAGGAACACGCGAAATGGGGAACAACATCGAAAATGTGGGCTTAACGCGGGAAGTACAGCAGTGAAACCCTCGCAACGCCCACACGCGCGCTAACAACACGTATTGATGGAATTGAACATGGCAAACCATCGCACGCCAAAAGACACGCAAAGCCGGAAACACGTCCGCCACGCAAAAGCAGGCGGAAGCGACCCGGCGCAGCATAAAAGCGCACACAAACAACAAGCAAGTATATACAGCTACAATGAATGTCCCATTCCTCGCAGCAGTGATCGTGGGACACTGCAGGAGGGGTAGGATAGCCAGGCTCGCATTTTCTTACCCAGGACGAGCCTTATTGGGATGTCTGATGACCAGGTCTATGGCAGGTATAGGTTTCCACCTCATATCATCCTAGACCTGGTCACTGAGTGGGAGGATGACCTCACATCACCCACCTTGTGCTCCCAAGCACTGAACCCCTTGGAAAAGGTGCTCAATGTCCTGCATTTTTTGGCCACTGGGTCATTTCAGCAGACAACTGCCATAGTTGGGCGCGTTTCACAGGCCATGCAGTCACGCTGCCTACACCAGGTGTTGGCAATCATGACTACAACCCCTCAGTCCGCAGGACACATATACATGCCCAGAACACCCCAGAAAGGCAGCCCTGGTCCAGGACTTTTACAGGGTGGCACACTTCCCAAAGTGCTCGGTGCCATTGATTGCACCCATGTGGCCCTACGTCCACCCAGGGTATCTGAGCACATCTATAGAAACCGCAAGCACTGGCATTCCATCAATGTGCAGGTTGTATGCGATGCAAAGGGAATCATCACCTCTGTCTACACAAACTATCCCGATTCCACCCATGACAGTTTCATATTCAGAATGTCATCCCTACATCGGACCTGGAAGCTGGGAGGCATGCAACGCATGGCTCATTGGTGAGTACAAATGCCTGTGCACATGCATGCATGTCACATACAGACAAATACACAAACCCAACTAATGACAACCATTATCACCTCCCAAGGGGACAGTGCCTACCCTCTGAGCACCCACATGATGACACCAATACGGAATCCCACCACACCACCCCAGGTAAGTTACAATGCAGCCATTATTGCAACCAGGGGCATAGTGGAGCGCACATTCAGAGTGCTCAAGTCACGTTTCCGCTCCCTTGACTGCTTTGGTGGGCAGCTACTATATGCGTCCCCAGTAGTGTGCAGGATCAACGTTGCAATCTGGCGGGGCGTACCGGTGGACATGGTGGTGCCCCCACATTTCCAACCACACGCTGGACAGTCTTGGTATCACCTACACTAACTATGCAGATGGTACACAGATTCTCCTCCCTCTTTCTGGGGATCATAGTAGGGATAGGGAGTTGGTGAATAGAGTGTATCTCATCATTCAGGCATGGATGGCTACTCATGGTCTCTGCCTGAATGATGATAAGACAGAGTTGATCATTCTGGGTACACAAGCCAATATCAACAAATTGGGCCCGGACTACACGGCATTCAGCATAGATGGAAATGTTATCAAAGTCTCGAGGGAAGTAAAAACACTCAGTTTCTACCTTGATTCTACCTTGTCTTTCACCAAACAGGTCAATTCCCTAGCCTCCACCACTGCTTACACCTGTAAATTGATAAGAGCAGGCAAGCCCTTCCTATCCAATACTAGTTGCTTGATCTTGGCCAGAGCCCTAATACTTTCCCGACTCGACTATTGCAATGCTCTCTATAGTGGTGCCAACAAAGCCACCACCCAAAGACTCCAAACTCTACAAAACAATGCTCTTAGAGCTGCACTAGGTATAAAAAAGAGGGAACATATCTCCATTATCAGGCGGCAACACAAATGGCTCTCCACTGATAACAAAATCCACCTAAAAATGATCTCCTTGACCCATAAGGCTCTAAATAATGCCGCTCCTAGTTACTTGACGGACAAAATAAAAAGAAAAACATCCAGTAGACCTATGAGACTCGCCAACTCTAACTGCCTGATAGTACCCAGATTTAGACTTGCTAAAATCGGTGGTGCCAGCTTCCCTGTGAGAGCTGCCAACTTGTGGAACGCTTTGCCAACTAACCTAAGAGTAGACCAACCTTTCCCTCACTTCAGAAGGAACTTCATTAAATACATTAACGCTTTCAACGACTAGACACCTGCTATGAACCATTCACACGCGCAGCCCACCCAATGTACTAGATGTTTTACTGACCCTTATGTATATAACTGTTAACTCTGTATATTGCCAATTGTACATTCTTGTAAATTTGTAACTGCTATTTGTACATTCATGTAATATTGTCATACTGTAAACTTATTCATGTAACATTGTAAGTCTCGCATATGCTTGATGCTGCGCCCCGGTAACCTGTGGGTCTGGAGCGCATTATAAATAAATAAACAAAAAAAACAAACAAAACAAACAAAGCAAACGCACGGCTGCTGCGCATGGGAGGGGAAAGGGCACATGGCGAGGCACCCCATACCCAGATTGTGGCTACATTTTTTCACTTAAACTTCCCCCTGTGGAGTGTGCACAGGCCTGGCACATTCCAGGTGACAATCGATGATGACAAAGGGACAGTCAACTGTCACAACCTTAACACCCTGAGAATGTGTCCTTGGAATTGCAGAATTGTGTGCATCCCTAGCCACTTAAACAAACGCAATCCCATGTGACCAAAAGGCACACATGCAAGCTACAGATTCCGCCCCCCACCCCCATGCAAAAATAGCACATCCAAATGCTGGTATGTCACCTAAACCTCCCTCAACCCCATGCCACCCACCCCACACACCATGCCATGGCATGCAATGTGAAAACCTCAATAAAAATATCAACACACATGACACAGCTGTCCCAAAGCGCACTGTTACAAATGGAAACAGGCCCCAGACAATCCCCTCAGACACGGACTCTGAAGAAAAGAGTGAGCAAAAATATCCAACCTATACTAAAAGTACGTAAATGCATGCCACCAAAGGTCTGAACACCAAGACCTCGAACCTTTGGTGGCATGCATTTCAGGTAATCCCAAAAAAGAAAAGAAAATGCGGGTGCTGTGGGTTTGTCCCATGCAATACCCCACTCACTACACCACACAGTACAGTGAGTGGTGTCTTCAGCCTGGAAACCACTGCAGCTGCATACAAAAAAAACTAAGGAAAGAAATTAGCCAGCGGTGCCAGTTCTCGATCAAGAAAGTCAATGTGAACATGTTCAGCAGGGACAAAGCATGTCTCAGAAGGCAAGTAGTGTGTGGGTGGGTGGGTGTGGGGTAGGGGTGTGTTACATGTGTTGTGGGGGTGTGTTTGCATGGCGATTCAATGCATGTTAGCATGGGAAATGCATGAGCCCACAGTGTAGCATACATTTTCCACGTGAACCACTCTGTTGTGGACACATCTGCAACAGAAACATATTGCTGATTCTGTGACACATCATACGGAAAGCCAACACAGGGCGATCAATTTACCAGCATAACACATCATGAACACAGGACCCAACAGTGACAATGTCAGACAGTGAGTAAACACCATAGCAAAATTGCCTCAATGTGACACTTCCACCACACATCCCCCTACCATCATGAGAGTGGCCTGGACAGCTAAAGGGGGCATGGGGCCGCATACAGCATGACGTGCATGAACAATGTATACAGTCAAGGCAATAAATGAATTAGCAAACTGAAATCATGCAGTCAACAATATACTCACCAAAATGCAGTCCAACCATGCACTGGAGAAACCATCATGAATCCACACTAGGGGTGTATACACAAGTTGAACTTCAGACTGGCCACAGATATGACGGAAGCCCAATGCCTCTGTGTAAGTTACTGTCACACGGTGCCATCCTTGCAAGCCCATGGAAAGGGGAAGCAGGAGTGGCATATGTGTCTGAACCCCAAGCCACAAACACGAGACAAGCCTGTAAGGGCCCAGCTGGAACACACAGTGGATGCCATTGGATGCCCCATAGCACCACACTGCAACATAAATGCACAATAGATAAAAAATAGAAATGGCCATAGTAGACCCGGGGACGGGGGCTCACCCAGGAGGGGGTACAGGGTGCACCTCAACACTCACATGTGTCGATGTTGAGACTAAAAAAACATTATTCCAACATGGCCTCATGGTCTTCACGTCATGACCTGAGTGAGAGATACGTTGTCGTCGTCACCCCCTGGTTGTACACCAGGAAGTGCGCGTGGCACAGGTGCCTGACCACGCATAGCCCCAGCAAGCCCCTCCACGGCAGCAAGCATGTGGGCCTGGTGAGCCTGGTTCAGCATCCAATATGCACGGAGGTCCCCATGACACTCAGTGTAACATGGTCCTCCTGCAAGGACACACGTGTTACACAGAGTTCTGCCAGGAGGCCTCAAGTGACAGACGGCTCCTCCGTTGCATGGAGTTGAGCCGAGAGGGTGCATTCCAGCTGCTCCATCCTCTGTTCTGCCTATGTCTCCTGGCCCATAATGAGAGCAGCCAGAGTTAGTTCTGAGGGAGGTGTTATCTTCCCTTAGCGGCTTCCCTGGTTGGCCTGTGTGGTCAGCAGTAATAGCTGAGCACAGAGCCACCAGTTCAGCTCGGTGGGCCCTGTTGGTCTCCGCCATGCCCAGCCTGAGTGAGCGGTATGTGGACTGCGTTGCCTGCCAGCTGGAGTCCACCTGCCTATCAGGGGGAGATTGCAATCAGCACACGTTCCATGCCTTCAGCCAACATCTCAATTGCTCCCCCCTGTTTCTGTGCAATGGATTCTCTCTCTCAGTGTTCCCCATTGGCCACGGCCACGCCTGTTGGGCCCCCAGGAGACGTGGTCTTTGTTGTGCCGGGACAGCCTGCGGCTGCAGGACTGCATTCCTCTGTCGATCTGCTGCCCCAGGAACAGGAGCAAGTGGTGTGGAGTGTGACTCTGCCACCATAACCACCACAGGCCGACATTCCAACACTGACTGGCCCCTTGAGGGGTCTACTCCCACTGCAGGTGTGGCGGACAAAACAGAATCCATTGCAGAATCACCCACCGTCGACTGCATGGATGCAGGAGCATCCAATTCAACATCAGAGTCAGAGAGATCCTCAGAGCTGTACCCAGAGGCAGGCCAGGATGGCCTGGAGCACTGAGGATGTTCGTAGCCTACACCCATGACCACCACTGGTGGATGGTTGGTGACCTGAACCTTCCACACTGTCTGCCATCTCCTCCACTGCCTTCCGGTGCATCATCACCTGTAACAAAAAACAAAACATGAGCACACATGTCAGTAGCACATACCACAACATAGACAACACAATATTGAGGGCCAACACATGAGGCAGTCATGTCACGCACAGCACAAACTCTGGCATACATGTAGTAGCAATGAAATGGAAGGGGACCCTGAAAGCAGACATGGGTGCATGTCAAATGCGAAACCCACACATGTACTGCTTGTTGCATATCAACTGCATCACACACAACCTTCTGTCAGGCATATATCTTATCCAAAAATTACAGATGTCAACAAAGAGATGGCACGTAGCAAAGCCATGGCACAATTCCCAAATAGCCACAGCAGTAAGTCAAATAGAAGTGTCCATGACACATGCAAAAAGCATGTCAACATGCACTACAAAAAATTAATATCAATAAAAGCAAACGTGTCACAGGATGCAACAACGCAAGTGCTTTGAAATACAGCGAAGGGAGGCACATGGATACATACATGGCAGGTCACTTTGACAACACACAAGTGAATAGGCATGTTGAAGGGTGAAACATGGCTCAGAAGTGCGTGGGTGCAGTGCAGCACATGTGTACGTCCTCAACTATCACAAAACCAAAAATGTAGTGATGTCAATCTTGTGACATGATGGCACTGTAAGGGCACATGCAGTCATCACATGCCAAAGTTGTTGGCACTGGGTTGTAAGGATCCATTGCACCCCCCCAAACCCACCTCCCGGGGAATGGCAGGGAGCCAGTGCATGGCTCTGAATGGCTGACCACAGTACTGTGAAGTTACAGACAATGGGCCTCATTACGAGTCCGGCGGTAACCGAGGGTGGTAAAACCACCTGGTTACCGCCTGACTCATATTACCATTCCGCCTCCGTGATTCCCGGAATTACCGGGGCATTACATCCCCGGTTTCCCGGGAATCATGGAGGTGGAAAGGTGTTACTCCCCATTCCCATTGAGTCCTATGGGACTCGTGATGCTGTCGGTGTTTCCTCGTCCGCCTGCAGGCGGGCGGTGTTAAACCCGCCAGGTCAAACCTGGAGGGAACATCATCTCCCGCCTGTAGGAGTTGGGATCAGGCGGTCCGGAAACAACGGTGGCGGCGGGTTTACCGCCACCGTTATTTCTGGACCGCCTGATTTGTAATGAGGCCCAATGTTTGCAGGTGTCAATTGATCATCTGAGACAACTGAAGACTACAGTAGTTGAGAGGGGGACAGAAAGCAGGACACATGAGGAACCATCACAAGTACATCTATGGAGGCAGAAGCCACAAACACCAGTCGCCTGGAGGCAGGGGGCCTGTACAGGGTGAGGCCTGTGCCCAACACAGACAAGGACACCATAAACATGTTCATGATGATGAAGTGACCTGAGTGAGCATGATATGGATGACAAATACCATGAGACGGATAAAATACTGGTGATGTGGTACAATGAGTAGCCTGCCACGGACCCACAGGGGCTTGCAGGGAATGCTATGGTCCATGAATGAACACTCATGTGCACTCTGAGCTTGTGCCATCTGCACGGTCCAAGTGAGACACCCTGCATCAAAGACAACGGATGCCACCCCACAGCACAGGTATGGCAGGGTTACACAGGGAAGTGTGAATGTACACAGGAAAGGGGAACAGGCCATTGCAGTAGTCCAACACGGAAACCGCCAGAACCATAGAGACAGTGAGAAGCAGGGTGGTGGAGAGGCAAGGAAGCATGCCAGTGAGGAGGAGCAGCTTGCAGGGTGACCACCCATCAGTCATGTGACAACTTGTCATTAAACTGACTCCCTTTCCAAACCATTGAGTTGTCCTTATTGATTTGATGCTTGAGTAGAAATCTGCATCCCCATCCATCTCACGGGTGCTGCTATTCCATCTTAAAGTGCAGTTTGGGAAAACCCCAGTCCTATGGGCCGGCTGGGTTCCCTCCTGCACACTTGGTAGCAGAGGATGGTTATCGATTAGCGATTAAATAAGACACCCATTGACCGTCGACATAAAGTACCTCTAGGTCCTCTGCAATATCACGAGTCCTTTGCCATCCGGCTAAGTAGACCGTGAAGCTCCCTGAGTGAGAGCCTCAGGCTGAGTGTTGGGTGGAACTACACCTCAGGCTATATGCAAACATGTCAGTGAGCTTGTAGAGGAGGCCTCAAATATGGCCTGCCCTCCAACTGACCATTTTGAAGTGCCAGGAACGTTCACACCGAGATATGTGACGTATGCTGAGCAAATAAACCAGCAGAGTGACGCAGTGGGGCTCTGTCCGGTACCTATCAGACGGACAGCACCTATTGAAGTACCTGCACTTAAGAAACCTTGGACAGTAAGGTACCCATTAAGAAAACCGTATCGACAAGTGAGACAGAATGACAATTGTCAAAACGTAATGCCTGAAGAAGCCACGAGAGTCCTAAAAGAAGACGAATGGTGACATCACAAGAACTCGGACTGACTCACAGATAAAGTGACTGACTCACAGATAAAGAAAACCACGACCTATGAATGACGAGAAGAGACAAAACACTATGGATAAGCAACATCCTGAGCTGAAGTTAAAAGAACAATGTCAAGTATGAGAAGCGTATGCCGTAAGAGCGAAGAAGATATGCAATCAGTTTACACATGTACATATGCTTGGAAAAGCAAGAAAGCTGAGGAAATCGTGGTGCTTGCTATGCTTAATAGAAAATTAGATTGCGGCGAGCGCCACATATACATCTCTACCTCAAAAGGAGCACTTTATATAATGTATATGTCCACTTTGCAAAAGGGCAGAACCAACAACAAGTCATGAAGAGGCCCCAGAGAGAAGCCCCTCAAACACGGAAATGGAAAGCCAAAGACAGAAACGAAACTCAGATGCATGAGAACCGTGCAAAGAAACTAAGGTCAGCTTTGACATAGGCTAATACAATTTATGACACCAATAGCGGAGCAACCTGTTCAAAGGAGTCGAGATAAGCAGCAGAAGGCATTTGGTGGACAGAAAGCTAAAAATCGAATACACAAATTACACGGGGACAGAGACGATTTCACGGGGCCTGAAACACGTGACCTGCAAAACAAGAAGAGTTGGGGCCTTCACACGTACGTGCAGCCTTGATCCATGCACAGATATCCGAGTCCTCCCAGACAGAGAGGCAACAATGAGGCCTACATACTAAAAACTAATTGGCACATGGCCAGTGGGGCGGTGATAGATGCTGGGACTGATTGGTGGGAGGCTAATGGAGCGGGGAGGCACCCTGCACCTGGCAGATCATTCTGCATGCTGACAAGCGAAGTGGAAAAGTACAAGGTGACGTAGTACCAACCCAATCACAGTGGACCAAGTTATTTAGGATCCTATAGTTTGTAGAATCAATGAGACGTCATGCTTTTAGTGACGTCCACAGTAGTTATTCTGAAGGAAGGACTTAGAGGCCCCACCTGACAATATTTATTCAATCCTCACACGCTACTATCATATATAGATATAGAACCTATAGTAAAGTTACCTTCCCAATAACCAATAGAATTGCATGCAACATTTTAAGTGTAACACATGAGCAATGACGAGATTTTAGTATAAAAGATGTGATTTTTGGAAAGTTCATTGGAGTGTTGAAGAGAGAAGGAAGATCACACAACCGCGGAAATTCATAACTCCCCGTTTTTTGTACTTGTCATTAAACTGACTCCCTTTCCAAACCATTGAGTTGTCCTTATTGATTTGATGCTTGAGTAGAAATCTGCATCCCCATCCATCTCACGGGTGCTGCTATTCCATCTTAAAGTGCAGTTTGGGAAAACCCCAGTCCTATGGGCCGGCTGGGTTCCCTCCTGCACACTTGGTAGCAGAGGATGGTTATCGATTAGCGATTAAATAAGACACCCATTGACCGTCGACATAAAGTACCTCTAGGTCCTCTGCAATATCACGAGTCCTTTGCCATCCGGCTAAGTAGACCGTGAAGCTCCCTGTAGACAGTGGTTAGAATAAAGTGAAAACCTGCAGGTGTATGTCTGAAGGGACCTGTGCTTTCCCCTACAAACCCCTTCCCACTTCTACGAGCAGCTGAGAGGGCGAACAGCAGGAGATGCGGTGACGGAGGAAGTGATCCCGAGCATCAAGAGAGGAAATATTCAAACAGTGAGTGAAAAAGACTGAACGCTTTGGCAAAAGTGCATGCCTTAGAACAAGTAAGGGAAGGCAACAGAGGGAGGCGGGAGAAGAGAAAAGAAAACAAAAATATAGTCAGAAGTAGAGTAGAATGTTTATATGAATGGGGAAGGAAATAGTGACTCAAGGGGTGACCAAGTAGTGGATAAGAATACCAGGGAGGACACCCGAGAAGAGGGGAATACCGGGGAGGACACCCGAGAAGAGGGGATACCAGGAGGATACCTGAGAAGAGGGGGATACCAGGAGGATACCTGAGAAGATGGGGATACCAGGAGGATACCTGAGATGAGGGGGATACCGGGGAGGACACCCGAGAAAAGAAAGGATACACCCAAAGTTCCTACGATTTATATAGCGGTTAGAAGAAGCCTGCATCCATAGTACTGAATAAAACGGGAATAAATAGGAGACCACAGCGGTTAAAGACTCTTGTGAAAGGGATAGGCTTACACCCCATGTCGGGGTAAAATTTAGGGGCAGATATCTATGTAGCCAGCTGGAGTCTGTCTAGTCTGTTAACGTCTGTCTTATGTGTTATGTGTTGTGACATCATAGGATGAAACTTTTCTTTAAGGAACTAGCATAACAAATTATGTGATTGAGTAACTGAGGTATTGTAAAATACGAATTGATGTTTGTGGGTTGAAAAAAGGAAGTATAATTTTTGTTGTAAAAAGGGGATTGGAGCTTGTGAAAAGTGGTGCACGCTCATATCGTTGAAGTTGTTCAAGAAAAAACGGGCATAACAATTGTTATATGAAGGAAAGGGGAACAGATTTAAGCATGGAGAATATGACTCCATTAGTACACCTATGCAAGCAGTTGCCGAAACATGCACCCAAGCTGAAAAAGTACAGTGCAGAATGGGTTAAAGGAACCAGAAACAAAATGTTTTTGCCAGGGCCCCAGGGTGGATCTCTGTCTAAAGCAATCCTACAGCACATGACGACATATTTGCACGCCACATACAAAGGTAAAAAGTTAGATAAATGCCTAGCTAGTTTAGAGCTTTGGAAAATGTGCCAAGAGCATAAGGAGGAGGAGCCACTGTTAGATTGGATACTTTATGTATGTATAGAGGGGGATGAGAAGCTTTCCGTGCCACCCGCCCTGTCTGAAACGAAAATCGAAGTTAGTAAGGATGAAGGATTATACCCGCTAGAAGAGCTTAAAGCAGCCACAGGGTACAGCAACCTGGCATATGAGTCACCTATGCAAAGTAGTGATGAAAGTCCAGACAAAGACAGAGATAGAGATATCACCTCCAAGCTCCCGAGGGACAAGGAGAGATGCGAAAATGAGAAGAAAGACCAGGCACAAGCAAGTACATCTCTCGATACAGAGAGAGAAGGCAAAATATGGAAAGGAAATGAGGATAGGACTGATTAGATAGCATTCGTACAGAACAAATGGATGGGAGGTCAGATTTTATTGAAACTCGATGGTAAAAGCATGATGATGTGAATCGAAAAGAGAAGTTAGACGATGTATAGAGAACAGAGAAGGAAAAGGAAAAAAGGATTGAGAGACAAAAACATTAGGAAAAAAGATATGCAGATACGAGAGCAGTTAAATAGCGACGAATGAGAAAGACAACAGGATCATAAAAAGAGAGCATCTAATGATCAAGACAGACAGGAACGAAGGCGAATAGAAGATGAGCAAAGGACGCAGGAGATAAGAACAAAGAGACAAAGGGATGAGGAAATATGAAGGGCAAATGAACGTAGAAATGCCAAGAAAGAGGAAAAAGATAGGGTCAGAAAGGAAGAGAGGAGGTGCAGAGAATACAATGATGACATAGAACGTAAGCGAAGACAGAGAGCACACAATCTTGAATATCGGGAAAGAGAAGTTAAAAAACCTGATCTAGTAGTAGAGTGGGAAGACATCGAAGAATTATTTCCTGAGTATAATTCAGTACCAGGCATGTCTAGGGCAAATATCGAGGATGACTTTGACACCAGAAGCATCGGGGAGACGATCAATAGAATATACAATGAGATGGGGCTACAACAAGTACCCCAAGGGGAGGACGAGCGCCTGGAGAGCACTCAGCTTTATAATGCTGAGGATGTCACTCTGAATAGTAGAAATAGAGAGCTATCCCTATATAGGTTGGAAAGCAATAAGAACAAGGAGGATGCGAGAAGTTGTACAGGCAATGTCTGATGCGGAAAGAGAGGAATATGAAGAAAGGGAAGATGAGAAAAGACGAGAAAGACATTTCTCAAGGGGAAAGGGAATAAGGTGGTCGGATTCTAGTGTGTCTGCACCGATGGCTTCGGAATCAGCCACACAGTCAAGCCGACGTGAAGAAATATTGTACGGTCATAGGGGGGTGTCGCCACCGCCCTATGTGAGCCGACTGAGGACATTAACAGGTAGGCGGCGATGCAGGAATATCACTCCTGAAATAGATAGAAAGACAATGAAAGAAGAAGGAGAGGGCTATGCATCCCAATTTGTGTTGCTCGAGAAAGGAGGAGCGAGACCACAGTATATACCATGAGCACACATGGATTTGGAAAATCTGAAAAACAAGCCTCCAATGTTGACTTCGGGAGACGGAAAATGGATACATGAGTTAGAAAAAATGATGGGAGGGAACACGTTAGCTGTGGGGGATATAAAGGGACTGTTAATCACCATACATGGTGATAGAGCTGACAATGTGTGGACACCCCCAGGTTACCCTGGTATGACTACAGTTAATACCGCGCATGACTGAGCACCATTTAACAACTGCAGAGCTGCAGTATAGAGAGCATTACGATCGCTCTATCCGGATACTTCTGATATGGCAACTATAATGTCAGGTAAAGTGAAGGAGTCAGAAAACCCCTTGCTTTACATTCAGAATTTCCAAGACACGTGGGTACTGGAAATGCGAGAATCTTGGGGAAAATCCATACCCGTGTTATATCATATATTATGGTAAGGGCTGCCAGATCAGGTACAGAAGCAGCTCAAGAAATTGGTAGGAATTGAGGCCAAACCATGGTCTGAAATAGAATTGACCATAGCTCACTATTGCAACCTGCTTCAAGAAAAGAATCGCAACAAGAGGCTACAAGAAAAGGTGAAGAGGCGAAATGAGTGCAGAAGAAATTGTCAAAATATGCCATTGAAGGGGCAATGATAACTAACACGGACGGATCAAACATGCATCAGGCCAATAATCAACAGCAGGTTAATCAGGGCAGAAATGGGTTTTACTCCAGAGGGAGAGGCTTTCGAGGAAGAGGATGGCAGGGTAATCAGGGAGGTTTCCAAAACATGCAAAATGGAAGTCAGGATATGCCAAAAGGGCAAATGATCAGACCACCGCCAATATGTTGGGTGTGTGGGATGACAGGGCACCTGGCATGCACATGCATAAGTCAAGGAATGGTGCCGATTGATCAAGGAGCCAGAGCAGGTATGGTGAATCCACCTGTGTTATTACAATAGGGAGGAAATCGAGTTGTGCAAAATCACACGATGCAACCGCATGCGCCAGGAGCACAGCAAAGCTCACAACCTCAGAATTTGATAAATTGTCCACAGGGGCAGTCCCAACAGTCGCTGATGCAAATGTCACAAACAACAAATATAGGTCAGGCTGTAAACGATGGGATAAGAGTTAACACTGGCGATGGGGGAAGAATGTTCACGCAAAATGGGACAAAATTGTATATGAACTAGGACAACTCACTGGGAAACCTGATGTGTTCTATCCTATCAGTGACACCTGACCCTCACCAGGACCAAGGGTGGATGTTGTTATAGGGGATAAAGAATATTCCTTCTTTGACATGGATGCGACACGCTTGTGCATACGTGAAGGCAAGTTTCCCTTGTCCGGCGGTGCTATAAATACTCAGGGCTTCACAGGAGCAACAAGTTGTGTTCCTTTTACAGACACACTTCCAGTCTCTATAGGAGAATGTGACATGAATGTGCCACTGTTATATTCAAGGCAAACCCCAGTAAATATATTTGGACGAGACTTAATGACAAAGTTAAACATGACAATTTCGTTCACGGAGGAGGGTATAGTATCTTTGGGTCCAAGAATGCACTATTTGAACGTATACAAGATAATTAGAGCATATGCAGGACACACAGCTATGAGCCAGAAATATTTGCATTGCACGGAAACTGCTCTCCTAAACATCTGTGAAGATCTGCTCACCAACCTTGACTCTAACATTCCATCTGTCCTCATCCTCCTCGATCTCTCTTCTGCCTTCGACACGGTCAACCATACCATCCTGCTCAACCGTCACCATGATAACCTGGGTATCACTGATCAGGCTCTGGCCTGGCTGACCTCTTTCCTCTCAGATTGACCCTCCCAGGTCCAACTTGGGTCCTTCCTTTCATCTATCTTCCTCTCTACCTGTGGTGTTCCCCAGGGGTCTAACCTCTCGCCCTGGCTTTTCAACCAATACCTGGCAACTCTCGCCCACTGCATTGCCATTTTCTGCTCAAATTTCCAGTGCTACTCTGACGACACTCAACTCATTTTCAAGCTGCCCTCTGCCACCTCCTCTCCTCTCTCATCTCTGATTGCCTACTGCCATTCAAAATTGGTGTGCCGCCAATGATCTTTGTCTGAATGCCAGCAAGACGGAGATCCTCCTCATTGGCACACCTTCACCATCCTTTCCCCTCACTCTCTGGCTGGCCTCCCTTGGCCCTCCTCCTACCCCCACCTGCGAGGCTAAGAACCTCGGGGTCATCTTTGACTCCACCCTTTCCATCTCCTCCCACATCTCTGAGGTCTCTAAAAAGTCAAATTTCCGACTGCACCTCCTCGGAGGTACTCTGCCTTTCCTCTCCTTCCCCCAGAAGCTCATGGTATCTCAAGCTGTGGTTATCTCTAGCTTGGACTATTGTAACAGCCTCTTTCTAAATCTACCTGCCTCTACTCTCCGCCATCTGCAACTAATCCAGAACAGGACTGCGAGACTTATCCTTGGCCTCAAGCCCTAGGATCGTATCTCTCCAGCTCTGAAATCTCTCCACTGGCTGCCAGTGGATGCAAGGATTAAATTCAAAACCCTCTGCATTGTCCACAAGGCTTTCTGGGGCCTGGGTCCAAAATACCTTCAGCTATCCCTCCGCAAATACCTCCCCTCTCGAGCTCTTCGCACCTCTACCTCCAACTCACTCAGGGTCAGTCGTTATTCTAAGAAACGAGCATGGGGTAGATCTCTGTCTTCGGCTGGGGCCTCCCTCTGGAACAGCCTCCCTGCCACTCTAAAACTTGAGGAGAACCATCTCCGGTTCTGGAAGCACCTCAAGACCTTCCTCTTTTCTTCTGCCTTCGCTCCCCCTCTCCCCTGCTGATCTGTTCTGTCTTGGTACTGTGCACCTGGCCACCCTCTGTCTTTTGGGCCCAGGTACCTGCTCATCCTGCCACCCTCCTGCACTGCCTCCGGGCCACCCCTTGCACTGGGGTCTGTATCTGTACCCATACAGCCCCCCCTTTTTCTTCCTGCACTTATCAGAGACCTACCCTGTCTGCTGCCTTAAATCTAGCACTTGCAAATTGCTGGCTGCATTACCACTGTTTGTTGCCTTTATTATATATTTATTGTTATTTATCTGTTTCTCCTCTGCTTCGCACTTTCCACCTCTCCCCCTTTCCATGCACTTTTCCCCTCCCCCTCTCCCATGCACTTGCGCATTCTCAATGTCACTGGGTCTAGTAAGATCGCTGTTTTGTTATCCCCTGTTCCCCTCCCTTGCCTTGTCGCGCTCTGAAACACTTGTGTACGAGCGCGATAGAAATAAAATATCAATCAATCAATCAATTATACGGAGTACGGGTGCTGGTGGCAGGGCTACCAGGCCTTGCAGACAAAACCATGAGAACCCCAGATGAGTTTTCTGTTTAGGCCAAGGATACCTATGCACAAGGAAAAGGGACAAGTATTTCCCTTGAGGATGTACATAGCCATAGTATGAGGGAAAGTGGCGTTGATTGATGGTTATGATGATGAAGGCCGACAGTGGAGCACAGTGATCGCCATTGAAGAAGGGTACAGGCTAAGTGACGACACAGATGATCTGTTTGACGAATGACTGACACTGAGGAACTAACAATTGAACTGAATCTAATTTTTTGGCCGAGGATGATCAAAAGAGAAGTGCCCCCAGAGAATGATGTTGGCACAGAACCGTCCTGAATATTTTTAGGTCGATATGGCCCAGGTGCCTGTCTTAGTATGGACCAGAGGTCCCTATGATGTAGGCTTATTGAAAGGAGTAGGGGAAGTCAAAATTAAACTTAAACCAGGAGCTATTTTACCAAAGGCACGACAGTATCCCATGTCTAGGGAGGCAGATGAGGGAATTTTCAAGACAATTTCGGCTATGATGGAACAGGGCATGTTAGTGACGTCAGAGTCATCATGCAATACCACAGTTTATCCTGTCAAGAAATCAAAGGGAGGGTCTTGGAGGCTAATTCAAGATCTATGCCTGATAAACGATATTGTAGAGGCTGAGTTCCCTTTAGTCCGGAACCCAGACACGATCTTATGCAATATACCTGTTGAGGCCAAATATTTTACGGTGATTGACTTGAAAAATGCATTTTTCTCAATCCCATTGCACCAAGACTCACAAGATCTAACGTCATTCACCTTCAGGCAGATGCGCCTGAAAAGCACAAGGCTACCCCAGGGATACTGTAAGTCTCCCCCGATTTTCAACAGAGTCCAACAGATGGATTTATATCACATTAGAGAGTGTTGTCTTGCAATATGTAGATGACATGTTAATTTGCAGCACCACAGAGGAAAAGTGCAGACACGATTCCATTCAGCTATTGACTATATTTGCTGAGAAAAGATATAAGGTTGACAAGGAAAAGTTACAATATTGTCAACAAGAAGTGTTGTGCATAGGCCAATTAATCTCACATGAGGGGAAAAGAGTTACCCCGGAAAGGGCTGAATCCATACTGAACACAGCCAAGCCACACATGATAAAACAGATGAAGAGCTTTCTAGGTCTTTGCAATTACGTTAGGGTATGTGTCTTTGACTACAGCTCATATACCAAGCCCTTGTTACAGGCCCTAAAGAAGCCACAAGTGACGAAAGTGAAATTCATGTGGTCCGAGACCATGGAGGAAGGGTTTACTTAACTCAAGAAAGCCATCTGCACGGCACCAGTTTTAGGGATTCCCAATTATGCAGAGGAATTGATCTGTTCTCACACATGAATGGCAGCATTATGACAGCAGTACTCACACAGAGAAC